>JBCFYV010003508.1:23313382-24513382 GCA_039000515.1 Timema cristinae | reverse complement strand
ATAATGTTGCCTTTACTGTTTGATAAATACTTTCTTTAGAAAATGTTCTGCTTCAACAAGTGACAGGTAGTTTATACTTTTAGGTAAATGGTTCACGGGCTAACACAACGCTTACCAGGTGGTCCATTATTTTTAAAAAAATATTGAAAAACAATAGTCTAACTCTAAGGCTTCACTCTCACTATAGACTGGACTGCCAAGGACAGGGATATAGGGATTTGAATCCTAGTTGGGTGTAGTGAGAGCGTTTTTTTTCCTAACTGGTTTTTACAATCTTCCTTCCATGCTAGGTGAAGTTACGTTACTCTTAATTCTACCTTCCTCATTTCTACGCAATTAGTGTAAATATGTGGACATACCGAACGGAATACAGTATGCAAACACACATTCGCACATACACACACAAAACACAAGTGGCATTGATAAAAACCTTTCTTCTCGTCATTGGTGTCGATGACAGGGGTGTTATTAAAAAAACTTGATTTGAATTTTTAAAGCTAACATTAGAATATCCGCCGGTGGAAAATACTTCTATTGAAACACGAGTCACAGTTTTAAACGGAGCAGCGGAAATGAACCACCACCCCTACCCCATACCACCATTCAGAGAGTAAGTAATTAGTCCATATTTGTGGGGGGGAGGGGGAGGACGTAGCATAATGGTGCAAGGGGAGAAAGGGGAGGTATTGATCTACAGGCGGACAAAGATCAAACAACACTAGCGACAGCCAAAGGGGACCAGTCTGTTTTTCCACCGGATTAGTCCAGTTTTTTTTTATATTTCTGCACTTCTTACTATCCTTCGGGTAGTAGGGTACTTAATTACTTCTTTTTTTCATCACTGAACCTTACTGCTTGTTCAGGCTATAGACATAATAGGATAAGGATGAGGAAGGAATCATTTAAAGGTAATCTACCCTCTTTTGTACTTGCGAGGAATGAGAAACCATTTAGGAAAAAACACCCTTATTAGACCCGACCAAGATTCGAACACTTATCTCCCCGTAATCAGCAGGCCAGTCTAACACGAGAGTCACAGCACTAGTAAACTGTTCCCTTCCCTCTCGTGCGTTGTTACCAGGGCTAGCTCCACTTGGCGGGACTGTATCCTAAGAACTAGCATCACATTTATATTTTAAATCCAGGGTGCCAACTTTGGACCACCACCTTAATGTGTTTGTGTATGTTCAAATGGATCATATCGTTGAAAATTGAAGCTATGTAAATAAATGTATCAAAGTATGTTGGTTGTTTTGTGTGTATAGAATAGGATTCCATAATAAAAAAAATCATGTTCCTATTTAAAATAACGAGATTGGCCTTGAAATGACCTTGAATCAGGCCACCAAATAAAAAATAATAAACACTATTTGATTTCTCTCCAAAACCAAACACTTCCTTCTTCACACTTTTTACTCTAAAATGCGTGGTTTTTGAGAAACAAGCTTGTAGCACTTTAAATGCCCCAGCCTGTATAGGCACATCACAAGTAATGCTCATTTGTGTATACATTCTGTTCATGAGTTCTTGTTTGTATAAATGTCTATATTATAGATTTTTTATTTTATTTTTATGTAATTATTTATTGTTTCTGGTTGTATATATTATATTTATTTTCTTTAATTCTTATGTGTTTATTGATTGCTTTGCGTGATTATTTGTTGCTTTTATGTCATTGTTTTCTAGTCGATGTGCCACGGCCACGGTACATGGTGTCCCAAGGGAATTTAGGAGAAGATCAAATTAAGCTACCCTCTAACGAAATTTACCCAAAAACCAAAGATGCGGTGTTATTTGGGAGGTCAAACAACCTCTAGATATCCATTTAAAACAAAATTGTTAGAGAAATTTCCGAAAAATTTTGAATAAAAAAAAATTATCGAGGTAATGCGCCACCACATCTAGATATTATTAAGTTTGAACAAATTCATCAAACCGTTTCAGATTTGCGATCAGGGAAAATAGATAGACAAACAGACATGGGGACAGATAGACATGTGGACAGAGAGATATAGGGACAGACAGACATGGGGACAGACAGACATGGGGACAGACAGACATGGGGACAGACAGACATGGGGACAGACAGACATGGGACAGACAGACATGGGGACAGACAGACATGGGGACAGACAGACATGGGACAGAGAGATATAGGGACAGACAGACATGGGAACAGACAGACATGGGGACAGACAGACATGGGGACAAACAGACATACATGAGAACAGGTAGACATGTGGAAAGAAAATCATGGAGAGAGACAAACAAATAAAGTGGGCATAGACATGTGGACAGACAGACAGACAGACAAACAAACAGAATAGTTAAATCCACTTTTGGGGGGGAGGGGGGGTTCGAACACACATAAAACGTAAGTATTCAACATAAACTCGAGGCCAAAAATGTTCACGATTACAATACTTTCATTAATATAAAGAATACAATACTTTCTCTTGATATGAGAAAGTTTAAAAAAAGTTCTCGCTTCATTCAATTCCCTTCATTGTAACTACGTGCTTCCCCTGTTTGCTACCAATTACCCAACTTCCTGTTTACCCTCCACCAAATGATTGATTAATAAGCTCCAGGTAAACAGTGCCGCGAATAAAGCGACTCAAGCTTAATTTAAAATAGGTTCCCTAGTATACGTAAGCTGATACCATGAATATGGAGTGATCTAGAGTTTGTATACCTAATTATAGCATTTAATTAAAAACCAACAATAAAACATGTGGCATAAAAATGAACATCTATAACTTCGTCGGAAATCTTAATTAAATGGTCCTCAATTTTATAATATTCTAATATTGTATTAGGAAACCATGACAACGATTTACGTTGCTACAGTTCAATTTTCATTGGAAGAACCTTATTTGACATAAAAGTAGCTAGATTTACTTCCACGTTTTCATATGTCAAGTCATGTGATCTCCAGCTGTCCCTTTTTATAGATATCAATTTTAAGATAACAATAATACTTTACTAAAATGTTATCAATGTTGAGCGCTAGAAAACAAGTATGTATTTTCTAAAGGTTCCTTCCTACCAAAATTGTACTTTTATTTTCACCGGTAGTGTTAAAGTCATCATAAGAACTGCAGATTCTGTGAAACATACGCAACATAATATTTACTATTAATTTATCTAAATTTATAGGACTTATCTGTAGAATATTTTGCTTTAAAACCAATTTAAGAATTGACCGACAGGTGTAACAACGATTGTTTTATAGGTTTTTTTTTAGGTATATAACGTGCACTTTTGTAATCGACTGATTATATAATCATACAACTTACAAGATAAATAAATCTATATCATATACAACACCCTTCACCCAGTAGTAATTTATCACTGTAAAAGGGGTAAACGGTAAACCTATATTTAAACAATAATACATTTTTCGACTATGCTGGGAATCAAACCCGGGACCCTTAACTCAATAGGTATACACACTAATAGGCGAGCTAATAATTAAAACTTTAGAGTATGGATAGAAAATAAAATTTAAAGGAAAATGTGCACTCGTATTTGTGTGTAAGGAGAGTGGGAAAAAACCCTAGATACATTCAACCAGGATTCAAGCCCCTATCTCCCCTACACCGGCAATCCGGTCTAAGGTGGACCCCCAATGCAGTGCTGCGCTGTGCCACGCGTCTCTGCACGCCACCACACGTTTTGACATGTATATAAATGGAACCACTCACACTGAGGCACGGCGCGACGGGGAGGATAAAAGGGGCATAAGTGCGTAGGCACGCCTTACCCCCGTGTGAGTGGACTTACACTGTATTGTGCTGAAGCGCTAGCATGTCACATATATATAGCGTGATTGATTCGCTGTCCAATCTGACATCCCAGTGAGTCCTACTTTCAATACTTTGGTGGAATTTAGGCGAGGATGTAGGGGACGCGAGAAAAGGGCAGTTTTTATGGCAACACTTTTTTGGGTTGAAATAAATCGAGTAAAAACAAAGAGATTAATTTTTTTTTTCACATGATGATATCAACAGTTCTTGGATATCTGTCATGAGCATAATAACATTTGTTGAGAAACTGTTTAAGTGAAGATGAACCCGCTCCGGTGGCCGAATAATCTAAGGTGTCACTCTTGTGTTATACTGGCCTGCTTAAGATGGGAAGATCGGGTCTCAAATCCCGGTCGGATTTACTTAGGGTGGTTTTTCCTAAATGGTTTCCCACTACCTTTCCACGCAAATTCGGGTAAATTATTTCTAAAATGCTTCCTTCCTCATCCCTAACTCATTATAGTAATAGTTATCATATGCGTATTATATGAACAGGTAGTAAGACAAAGACAAAGTAAAAAAAAATTAAGAGAAAAAGTTCTCATCAAATTCCGCGATCCTCATGACGAACATTCAAGAATTGTTGATGTCTAGGCATACTGTCTAATTAAACTAAACGTATCTACTCAAGACTTATTTGACATCTTTGTGATTAAAAAACCTGCTGAAACATTGGCTAAGCTTAAGGTGTGGCAGAAGGGAGCGCGAGTAATTTGAAAGTTTTTATAGCATAACATTTTTTTGGCCAAAATAAATAAAATATTTCTCCAGAAGCAACATAGAGTTTAGTTTTCTGCACATGCTAATATCAACCGATCTTGAATATCTGTCAGGGTGTCTTGGAATTTTGTCAAAACATTTTAAATAAAGAGAAAAAGTTTTGACAAAAATTCCAGGACACCCTTGACAGATATTCAAGATCTGTTGATATTAGCATGTGAAAAAAATTAAGCTCTATGTTGCTACTTGAGAATTATTTGATTTATTTTGGCCAATAAATTTCGATTCTATAAAAAAATTAAAAATACTTGCGCTCCCTTCGGTCGCACCTTAACTAACAAATCACAATCTTTTCCAATCCATTTTAAGTCTTTTGTCAAATAAATTTAACTGACGTTAGCAGGTCGCCTCTAAGCTACTACTTTCATGAATAAACAACCTTAATTCACCGTTATGGAAATCGTAAATTGATCTAAAATAAGTTTTTTCTACTTTTAAAAATTTACTATTCCATAGTAAAATTATTAATTCAAGTTAATTATTAATTAAGTTTTATTTCAACATATCTATAACACTTTTCTTGTATTTTTTCCTTTTTCATCTAAAAAAAAGCTTTTTAATAGTAAGCATTTTTTTACCTTGAGATTATGATGGATCTTTACTTATTATATAACTCTGAACCCAAAACAAGGGAATTAATTTTTTCTGTCTCTATTTGTTAGTCTGGTGGCCTGTTTGCGCCTGACCACAGATCTCAAATAACTTGATGGTATTTATTCATACATGATATTTAGAAACTTCAGGAATTTTTTATTTTTATTTTGGGTTTGTCCCTTAAATTAAGAGTATTTTACAAATGAGTGATTTTTGTTTTTGAAAATTCGAATTCTTTCGAAAATGGCTCTAATGATTTTGTTTAAAATGGGTATTTGGGGAATGTTTTTCATGAGAAACAATTGTTTTTTTCTATAAATTAAAAATGATTTGATGGTTTACAAAGAACTTATTTTTGAGAATTTGAATTTTATCACGCAGGTAAGAATAAAGAAAATATAGAATTTTAAAGGAAATGTATCAACATTTTCACAAAGGGAAAGATTGAAACAATTTAGAATAAAAACACTCTCAATACACCCAATCAGGGTTCAAACACCAACCCTTCCATAACTAGCCATTCAATCTTACATGAAAGTGACCCATTAGATTTTCCCCCTATTTATTTGAAGTATTTAACGCACACCTTGAACCGACTGATTATATAAGCACACAACTTATAAACCAACTTAGATCTAGAACAGACACAACACCTTACCCCCGACCGTTGTAACGTTTAAAAGAGCTAGCCTGATATATTAATGTTCGTATACCACCATTAGGGTAACATTTGATATAGCGATTGAATTGGGTCCAAGTTTGATGTTCCGTATTATAATAATTAAAAAGGAGAGATTTCTTATTTTATAAATTAAAAATTCTGGTGTTTTATAGTTTTTTTCTATTTTAAGTAGATAAACAGTTTTTTGCTAGATATTTCACACGTTGTAGATTTTAATAAAAGCCCGACTATTACGTCATATGCATGATAATTCCCGACACGTGAAATTTAGAACACATATTAAGATGTCACAGACTCCACCTACACGGTTCCTCGTCAGGAAGGAGAGTGAAGAGATGCGTACTCTGAAGGGGTATATAAAGCAACATTGCCTTCTCGAAGATTCCTAAAAGAAAAAAGATGTGGTCATCCAGGTGCGTTTCTGTCCACAAAACTGCGTTGTTTTTTTAAACAGAGACGTAGAAGGATGTAGCCATACCTAGAAACTTAACAACTTAACATAAATAAATCTTACTACCCGCTCGCATTTATAATATCGTAATTATGAATATAGATGTGAATAATAAATTATTGAGATGTATAATTCCATATCATTACACCATTAATTCATCACCACCATGAAAGGGTAAGCTCACATTTCCCTAGTGATACAGTTTTCGGCTATGGCAGGAATTGAACCCGGGCTCTTAGCTCAGTAAACAGACACGCTACCGACTGAGCTAAGGTGTCTCGGACTGACACGTTAGACCACGTGACCACCAATACGGGTGATATATAATCTAGTAATTTTTAGAGTGGTCAAGAGTAAATGAATAAAATAAAATAGACCAAAGGACCGGTAAAATATAACTATCAATTAAACAATAAGATCCATTAATTTGTAATGTTATGATGTCTATTTATTCTGTTATGTCTTAATTGTTTTGTATTTATTTATTTATTTTTAAATCGGGAACATTATATTTTCAATATGTGTAACTTAAATAGCATCACAAAAACAAACAAAAAAAACAACACACAACAACATGATGTTATAAACTTATTTTCCCACGCAATCTATTTAAAGAGAATACACGACAGAAGATTTCTAAGAATCACCTCCCACCCGCTCCTCCCCTAAACAAGAAGACATGGCCGCGGGTGGTTTAAGTTCTCTAACGCTGCCAACTTCATTAAAAGTAAACCTGATCCTGTCTGAGAAAATGAACAATAGTTTAAGAGGTTGAGCGGGTGGAGGGGTTAGAGGATCTTATCTATTGTTAGGACAGCAAGTCTTCCTTCTTTGGAGTATCCCTGCCGAGAGCCTTGCGTGAGTGTATGGTACCTGGCACAGCCATACTCACTTCCTTACATTACAACGGATGCTTAGGTACTATAAATACATTTGTTCATTCTGTTTGAAGGTTTGAATTAAGGATCTTAGGGTTTATATTCCAAGTTAAACCGAAAAAACGTATCGTCAGTAAAATCTAGGCTTTTTCTTTCACATGTGATGAAGGGGTAAAAGATGACAGGGGGTGGTTGATTTTTTTTAGTATCGCGTCTTACTACTTGTTCAGATTATACGTTTCTGTACTAATTACGCTAATGAGTTAGGGATTAGTAAGGTTGAATTTAGATAAAGTGTATCCACATTTACTTAGAGAGAGAGAGTAGAAATACAATCCTCAGTACACCCAACCGGGATTCGAACCCTGGGGAAACTTACGAAAACCCTAGATGGTTTCGGCTCTAGTACGAGTAACCGACACATTGACACACACATAGACTGACAGTCGACATTGCGAAAACAACTTTTTTTTATTTAAGGGGTCATGCATGACTCATGAAACGTTGACATCCATCAAAATCTCGAGTTCGACTGAGAGGTCTCGAGGAAGTAAAAACTTAGACTTTTAAAGGGCTCTTGCTATGAAACGTGGCCTATAGCTATACAAATGAGAGAGGGAGGGGGCGGGGGGCGCAATGGAAGAGTTTCGTTAGGTTAGGTTATTCCTTCACGTCTCCTAAGCGGCTACGCACTAAAAGTGCATTGGCCAAATGTGTACCGTCTTCGGAGTAATTCAGAAGTGGACAAAACTACCCAATATTGTTATACGCTTATGTACTAATTATGCTAATGCGTTAGGGACGAGGAAGGTTGAATTTAGAGGAATTTCATCCAGATTTGCGTGGAGAAAGAGTGGAAAACCATTTAGAAAAACCTCCCTCAGTGTACTCAGCCGGGATCAAACTCGGATCTCCCTGTCATCGGTAGTCTAGTATATTGCGAGAGTAGCGCGTTAGACCGTGCGGCCACCGAAGCAGGTGTTTCTTTACTACACTAATACTATTACTACTACTACTAACTACTACCACTACCACTAATTAATATTACTATACTCTTATTATTAGTATTATTATTATTACTACCCGTTTAATTAGTTGAAATTATTTTACGGAAATAATGATTGAAAACTTTCCATGTCACATCTCTACTCTGTGGCCAATATGTCAACGCCTAACCTAACTTAATGTAAAGTGTTTATGGGTTGTTTACAACACATGTTTGCCATGTTGCCATACTGTCACATTATGCAGTTTTTTTTTCTATGCGCTTTTGAGACCAGGTGTGGTGCGCTTTTGATCCATATTTTCGTACGCTTTTTGATGTGAGGTCTCTCCTCCTCTTGTTGTTCTCCTTTCTTGAGCACGAACTGTCAGCCCGCTCTTCCCACTACCCTCTCCCACAATGGCATCCTTACTCTGACAATCGATACACGTAATGAATAGTTAACATCGGGCGCGGGGGTTAAAAGGGTTCACGTCTTTGTGGGACCTGGAATCAGGACCTTAAAAGATGTCTCGTGTCACCAGAGTAGGCCAAGTTAGTTCAAACTGTACACTTTATTTAACCTGAAGGGTATCAATCTAAGAGTCTGTTTTACCTGAATGACAGTTCAAAAATCATATGTTTGGATTTTAGATTGCCAACACTTGTAAAAGATCACTGTTTTGTTATACATGTTAAGTTTTTTTAATTGCCTGTTATATTTCACATTTAAAATAAAGTAAACTTAAATTTTCTCACACTACTTCATTATTTTTAATAATTTCTTTTTAACCAATCCAAAACAATGACTTAAACGAAATTAAAAGTATTTATTTTTCGTTTTGGTAATGATATCTATAACGTGTAATAAAGTGCATACATTATTACTTTTTAATACAGGATGTATTACGAAAAAGAAAATACTTATAATTTTTTTATATGTAATAAATTATTTTATGATTATTATATCGTATTTCGAAATATTTAACTGAATAAAATATTTTTATCCACTGCGTGGGTGTATCATTGTAAATAACTTGTTTTCGTCATGTTAAATCACATGGTCAAAATTCGTCGGTCACCATTTTAAAGCAATATTCGTTAGACCATTTGTAAAAGTTCTGTGAATAATAATTTTTTTAGGGAAAATAAAAGGATAAATAAGCTTTGTGCTGAACCTCAAATAAATATAAATAATATTGGCCTAAATTACTGTGATTAGCTATCCCATTCATATATTACCATCTGTTTTAATTACAGTTACCAAAGTGATAGATATTAGTTGTTGGCGTAGGGTTACATTAGGTACTATTTTAGTAATTTTTGAGCTGTCATCCAAGTAAATTAAGATCGCGAATGAATTATATCTTGTCCTATTATATTATGGCCCTATTTAATAAGCTGTAGGGTGACCTGGTGGTCTAGAGGTAAGGTGTCAGACTTCTGTGCTGGCGGCTGGGGTTCAATCCTCGGTCCCAGCACAGGTTTATCTGATTTTCAAACCCTTCCTTCACCTCTGACAAGATATCTTGTGAATGTGGGGAATGCCAGGCTGCCACGTGGTTCGGATTCCACGTTAAACTGTAGGTCCTTCATTTCATCTCACAATCACCCTACCATTAACATTAGCGTAAGTGCGTATAACCCGAACGGGTAGTAAGACGCTGTGCTAATAATAATAATAATAATAATAATAATAAGCTGTACCATAGTGTAATTATTCAAGGTAAGCTTGCTAACGTTCAGTTAAACTAAGTGAACATGTCAGATGTTCTAATCACTCAGTAGAACATCCAGTGGTCGTGCATCAAAGTAAACGCATTCCCATGTAAGTAGTGTAGAGCAGAGCCTATGTTTGGTCAAATGGTGATATTAGGGTAAATACATTTCCCGAGCACAGCTTTAACACGCTCTGATTACCCTGTTGACACTCCACTCCAATCCGCAGTCTTATACCCCCTTTTCATTGTTATCTGAGGGTTGGATACCTAAGCGAAGAAAAACATTTGACTAAAATCTGTAGTTCAAAATCTATAAAAGTAGGACATACACAACAACAAAATCCAAATGTATTTAGTATTTTCTGATACAGTAAGAATAAGTTTTAAGAATAACAGTTGGTAACACGTAAAATGAAATTTTCATTAGTTCGTTTTACATCATAATTCTTAACATCTTAATCTAAGGGGCAGAGACGAGTGGGGTTGTTTAGATTAAATTGATCCATATTTGCGAGGAGTGGTGAATGAGGAAATTATTGTGATAGATCGCATGTGGGAAACAACGAATCTACCAGGGACTATAGTGTGGCTGAATGCACATGACAAAGTTATATATGGTGAACACGCTGTAAATAACGCATGGAAGTTAACAGGGTGCCTACAGCATTACAAGTTACAAAGTTACAAGCGGTAATGAACTCCTCAAGGACTATAGAGATCGCAATCCGCTTACAGAAGTGAACATCGGCCCCAAGCTATAGACCAGCTTATAAACTAGGTCTGCCCAACTTGCTAGGCCTACTAGACCCCTAGCCCAACCCCTATTTGACAGATTCCCTGTAATCCTTAAAGTACTTACCCTCCATCGAACGGTGTAAACACTTCACTTCAAGAGGGGCTTCATTTTACAGACGAGATATGATTCAAGATGATTGATGAAACACCGTGGCGATATTACAGTTGAGAGAATTCATCAAACTCTCGTTAATTGTCCAAGGTTTTTTTCTCTTCTATATAATAAAAAGTTTTGGCAAATAAGAATTAATTAGGAAGAAAAGTTACGAGGGAGGGCTGAGAAAGGGTAAGGTGGGGTTATAATTTCAATGGCTCATTTGTTAGTTTAACACTTATTTTGTTATTAAGTTTGTATATTAAGTTGAAGACGTTTTATAAAGTTCAAACGTTACTTTAAAGTTTCTTGGTTCTTTCGGTTGAGGGGGACGGATTGAGAAGAAACATTGCAATTGATAAAGTATACTCCAAATATTTTTTTTCATAAAAGGAGAAATACATTTAAAACTAGTTATTTTTACTTTCTCATATAGATCGTTGTTTCCCAAACTGTGATAGGCCTACGCGTATCCCCAGTGGTACTTGAAGGATTTAATGGGGTACGCGATGAATCATAAGTTTTATTCATTATATTATAAGATATTTTGTGATAGCGGCAAGATTGATAAACAAGTTAACGCAGATTTTGACGTGTTTTGTATTTCCTGTCACAGATTTTAGCTTACCACTAAAATTTTAAATTTAAAAATTTGGAATAACAGATTATACACAAAAGGGCAATCATTCCTTTGTTTTCAACCAAATCTAGAAGGGGTAAGTTGGTAAGGCTCATGGAACCTAAAGAGTTACGTGACTGTGGAAAGTTTAAAAAACCCTGTAATAGATAACTTATTGAAATCGTGGAGGAAGAAGAGATGAGTTAATTATTTAAAAATACGCTATAGTGTTAGAAATGTCTAGGCAAGAATCAAAATATTTAATCTGATGGAAAAGCGTGAGAAGGACATCTAAATCAATTACAAAGAATATATATACTTGAAAAGAGTATGGGAAATTACACTGATGAAAAATCCAACCTCAATGTACTGTCTCAGGACCCGAATCCTGGTCTCAATGTCAAGGTCATTTTAAATAAATACTTATTTTACTCGCGTCCTACCACCGATCCTGGCTTTTGCATTTTAATCATGCTAAAAGGTTATGGATTAAGTGAGTATAGTTAAGAGGAGATATACCCTCTTTTGCGTAAATAGAAAATGGGAATCCTTTTAGGTAAACTCTCCCTCAGTACACCTATCAAGGATTCGAGTTCCGACCTCTCGTGACCGACAAACTAAGCTAGGTGAGTGGGAACTCTAGTCTGGGTACTCACCGATGCGGGTAAATAAACACTAACCGACTTATTTGAACAGAAAATGATTTACTTACAAGTGCATAGATTTGGAGCTCATTACTAACCCAAACATAAGTTATAAACTTCCAAATTTCTGAGAGGAATCAAAATTAGATAGTCAGAACCAGACGTATTGGAGTGTGTCTCAGGTTTGAGACACACAAACTTGAGATAAAGTTATTCCATTTCCACAAACATTTGCCGCCTTCTCCCCCTTTATTCCTGTGACGAGACCGAATGACAAGAGAAGTTGTGCGACATCAATTACCTAGTGTTTGCCGAACGAATGCTGCGCTTCAACCGATGTATGGTTCCGGTAGGGGAAAACATACAGTATCTGAAATTGCAACAGTGCCTCTTTATACGCCAAGAGAGAGCGCCAGTCTATTCCGTCGTCACATATTTCACTCTCCCCTGGAATATTTGGCACTCTATCCGTCATCGTGACGTGACTTTAGAGTAAGCTATAATTGACACGTAGCACCATCAGTCTGTAGGGTTATATTCTTCTCGCTCCTAAATATCAGAAATATTGACTGTTACGTTACATTTTCTCGGATTCTCTTTTCTTGTTTTTAGTTGTTTGCCATTTGGATGTTAGCGTGCCTGAACCTTAAATACAGCAGGGTTGCAGACCAAGTAAGAAGTAACTCCAGAAGAGCCTTTCACTTTGTATATAGGCAGAGAAGAAGGCTTCCAGAACCTTCCAATTTCATGGGATGTCACTGTAATTTCGTCAGCTTTTAGGAACGAGAGAGAGAGAGAAAAAGTTTTCTGAGGATTCTCCCCCCCCCCCTACAAATTAGCGGAATAGGGGTGGGAATCTGTTAACAAAGTTATAACTTTAAGCCGACGACATAGAATCGTTATCAATACATAAACAAGTTAAAATTACCACCCAGGTTTCTTAAACCAGAAGAGATTTTATATCACATATGGATTAATTCTTATATTATAAAATTGTTCATTAACGTGAAGGGTGGTAACTTTTGATTTGGAATATTACGAAAAGGTAAGCTGTATCATTACAAGTTGAAACAGTAGTAGGTTAAGGGGTCCGTTTACTTGAACGTTTAAACGTACTGCAGACGTTCAGATGTATCGCAATACATACATAGTGACTTGTTATTTAAAAATATGGTTTGCAGCAAATTGTAGTTGAAAATGCTATACATACCTTTATAGCTATTTCAATAGCTGAAAGGTCTAAGGCATCACTCTTGTGTTATACTGGCCTGCTGATGACGGAGAGATCGGGGTTAGAATCCCGGTCGGATCTACTGAGGATGATTTTTTACTAATTGGTTTCTCACTCTCCTACCACGCAAATGCGGGTATATTAGTTATAAAATGCTTCCCCCCTCACTCCCACTCCATTGGAGTATTTATTATATTTGCGTGTAGCCTTAAGAGGGAGTAAGATGCGGTGATAAGAACCACACATTGAAATTGGTATCAGGAAGTTCTATTTTAACGTGGTAGTTGTGTTCTTGAAAAATATCGCGTTGTCGAAAAGATTAGGTAAACGGGAAAATAAAGGTTAAGGAGTGGAAGATACTAACCATACTGATGAAAAATCACTCTCCATTTAAACCTTTGGCATATTTTATAACTCATTTTTGTTTTATATTATCTGCATCGTGCTATTTATATAAATGATTATAATGATATACATTTGATTTTTTGTAAAATTACAAATCAAAGTTCCCATTGTAAATATATTTCACGTTAGTGAACAATTTTGTAATATTAGAATTAATGAATCCATATATGTTATAAAATCTAATCTTTTGGTTTAACAAACCTGTCATTTTATTTTATGTTATTGATAAGACTGTGTGTCGCTGTCCGGCTTTGTTAACAGTTTTCCATCCCTTTTCCGAGTATTTTGTGAACAGGTCACTCCTAAATATTTTTTCTAGCAGTTGTTTTTCTTTCTTTCATTTCTATTATTAATATCATAATTATCATTATCATCATCATCATCATCATCATCATTATATTATTATTATTATTATTATTATTATTATTATTATTATTATTATTATTATATTATTATTATATTAGCACCACGTCTTACTATCCGTTCGGGTTATACGCACTTACGCTAATGTGTAATGGTAGGGTGATTGTGAGATGAAATGGAGGACCTACAGTTTAACGTGGAATCCGAACCACGGTGGAGGCCTGGCATTCCCCGCACTCACAAGTTGTGATTAATACACGTCTTGTCAGAGGTGAAGGAAGGGTTTGGTAATCAGATAAATCTGTGCCGGGACCTAGGAATGAACCCTGGACCCCCAGCACAGAGGTCCGACACCTTACCCCTAGACTGTCAGGTACCCCCTTTCATTTCTAAAAGGTGATGAAATCATGGGTAGGTCTCATAAAATTGTAAGATTCTACAAGCCTTTTTTTATTTATCTCCACCTCTTACTACCCGTTCGGTATTATAGGCTTTATAAAGATTTTTGTCTGACTATTTAAAAGGAAAAGGGCTCTTTTAATGTCACTTAGCCTTCAACCCCGCTGTAGCTAAGGTCCGCCGCGGCTCGCAAACATACAAATTTTAAACTTTAAAGCTATCACGTATTAAAAACATTTTATTTCCAACCGTGATAATTCCTAGATAATCAAGTGTCATTACATTTGAATAAATCAAATATAATGTATAGAGCTGTATTTCTATTACAATATATACCTGATGTTAACTTTTGTATAAAACTGCGGTTACACCTAATTATTAATAATTCTATGGCAAACCACGTACATTCATAAAAAGAGAACCTGAGAAAAGTTACGTAACAATTTTAATTTCCGAAGTGAAGGCGCGAGGAGAAGAAAGATAACGCAACAATATTGGCTTCCAATCTGAAGGCAAGAAGGAAAAGTTTATATTATGTTAAGAAATTAAATAATCAGCATTAAAATACCGAACTAATTCCTTGATTACATGAAGCAGAATAAAATGTAAAGAGGAAAACAATAATTGTGTAATTGTCAACGAGCTGGAAAACAAATTGACGCAGGCGCACATACAGCACTAGTGGTGGAGAAACAAGGAACTACGCGTGTGGAATCAAGTAAGAGACGTCTTGAAGACCACGTTATAGAAAAACAATCCACACTCAGGTGATCGCGTTATGTCTAAATTACCTAATTAAAACACGCGTTACGTGAGAACTCCTTTTAGTTTCATTTTAGAATTATTGTATTTAAATGTTTCTGTATTTTTTTAAAATATGGTAAAATGGTTTCAACTGTCTATACTTCCCTGCTAGAGAAAACTGCATCACAAAGCGACGCTGGTTCGAGTTGTATTACTTACCTAAGGTAAACATGATATCAACTCTCAACGTGGAATTGAACGAAAGTTCAGCCCTGTAATTTTGCTGTTTTTATAACAACATTTGGTTGGTTTTTTTTTGTGGCAAGCTAGATATATTTAGTATAATTTGTTACAAATTATCCCGTCTGAATTTAGAAATAGTCATGGTAAATATTCATGTAAAAAATTCATACGTAAAAATTCAAAATAAATGTATCTATTGACGAAATATTTTATTAACTGTGTCATTTTTTTTTTTTATAAAACCTACAAAAAAATCTAGTGATATCATCTCATGTTTCCTCTCATTCCACCTCAAATAAGAGTAATATTTCAAGTAAGTTAAATACTTTCCAGCCAGAGTTGCAGAGAACTTAGTGTTCTCTATTGGCAACATTTCACCGGTGAGCACACGTGTGTTTCTGACGGGGTGGAAAGATAACAATAAGGGTGGAAAGGGAAGGAGGTGGGGTGGGGGTTTCACAAGTGAAGGGTGGAGAGATGCGTCGTACCTTTCTAGCAGCACGCGAATCCCCTTTATGCGCTACAACTGGTCTGAAAAGCCGTTGGCGCCACTCTGTGAAAAGCGGCCTGATCAAACTTTGTCACAAGGTACATAGACTTTAGAGAAAGATATAGAAGAAAAAGAGAGTGAAGAGAAGAATTCATCGATCTGACGACGTTCGCACTGACACTTTCAATATAGTATGGCGGGGAGAAAGAAGCTGATTCTGGAGTTTAAGATGACGAGGAAGAAGGAGGTAATCCTATGATATTGCAATTAAATTTCTCATCCGTATAACCATTTTATTTTATATAACCTTCCTTTTTTTTTATCTTTACTGTGAAGTAGAAAGATCTTATAGAGAAGGCAGAAGAGAAAAGCAGTCAGAGAGAAAGAGTGAAGAGTTGATTTATTTATTTGCGACCTTCAACTGATTTGATTTAGATTTTCCCGAGGGATATAGTTTGTTTTAAAATTATATGGTTGGAAGTAAGACGGTTGTATTGTTCCCGACTGAAAATAAATTATAAATGGGTTACATAGACTGGTGAAAAATCAAATCAAAGACCTGAAAACTTCACAGTTCACCAATGGTTAGTTTGACAGAGAAAAAGAGAGAAAAAAAGGATAGAGGTTGCAAATTGCTAGAGATAAAAGGTTATTTCATCCGCTACCCTCCCATGCGAATACGGATTCAGTTTAAATGTGTGTTCATTTGAGCACGACTGCATTAACTGAAACAAAGCGAACACGTTCCCCTTCCCCCTCCCGAACGGTTATATATGATAACGTGGATTGGTGTGAATGTTGATTCTTCCATCGGGATGTATCAAAAATGATATCAGAGGACCAGTTGATTTCGTTCCGTTTCGCTAGGCTGCGGAATTCTCCAAGTGTTGATGTGTATAGATCCGTTGCGTAAAACACCCTTATCAATGGGCCCACGAACAAATCCATCAGTTTGGTTAGTAAGAAATGGGAAGGTCGGGGTGGTTTGAATCCCGGAAGGATGTACTTAATATCTTATATGGTTTCCTAACCTTTTGATCAACGCAAAAACGGGTACATTTCATCCAAATTCTACCCTCCTCTCCCTTTTCCCACTAGTATGAACATGTTGGAAAGCCAGGACTCTTGGACATTACTAACACGTTATCATTTATATGCTACGATTTACTGTTTATTAAACGTCTTAACAATCCTCGGTTTTTCTAACAACTTGCCCTCATCAACGTTCAAATCATAACTCTTGCAATAGACTGGATGACGGAGAGATAGGGGCTCGAATCCCGGTCGGTTGTACTGAAGGCAGTTTTCCTTAAATTGTTTTTACATTTCACCTCCACTCAAGTACGGGTACACTTCCTCTAAATTCATCCATCTTCACTAACACATTAGCGTAATTGGTACCTATGCGTGTGACCTTAACGGATAGTAAGATGCAGTGCAATATATATATATCTATAATTTACTATATATATATATATATATATATATATATATATATTAGGGGTCTGCGAGCTTGGGTTTTTTCATTCGAGTCGAGTATTTATAAAAGCTCCCGAGTTCAATTCGAGTTCGAGTATAGGCCTATTTATAATTTTAAAGATTAAAAATTATATTAAAACACAAGTTCTTAAAAATATGAATGACACTCATTTTAACAAATAGTAAATACTTTCGAAAAAAAAAAGTTTAGTAATGGAAATATCGGGTTTTAAATTAGTAATAACAGTTGTAAAACACAATTTTAAAAATAAGAACATCACTTAAATAAAAATCTAATAAAAAACAAACAATTAAAATGGTTTCGTCACTCATGTCTTTAAGGACATTGTATGCCAGGCCTCTACCGTGGTTCGGATCCCACGTTAAACTGTAGGTCCTCCATTTCATCTCACAATCACCTACCGTTACACAGTAGCGTAAGTGTGCGTAACCCGAACGGGTAATAAGACGCGGTGATAACTTCTTTAAAACTTCCACAGTTGTACATTAGTTTGGTAGTAAGACGCGGTGCTAAATATTATTATTGTACATTAGTTTGAATTTTCAGAAATATTACTTTTACATTAATGTATTTTCATATGAAAAATAAATATTTCCAATAATTAAAATAATGTGCAACTGTGGAAGTTTGAAAAAGTGGGAAGTGTAAAAGTGTAAGAAGAAAGAGAGAAGTGTGTTTGTTTATATCGAGGCCTAAACTAACCTTTCAGGTTGGCTTCCTTCACTATCACTTTACATTATTGTAGAGTGTTTCTACACTGTCTTGATAAAAAGTTTATAAGTGACGTTTTAATAAGATATTTCCTCAAAATATCCTTCAGTAACTTAATTTACCGTATAAGAAAACGTAAGAATCATAAACTATTAGAAATTTGAAGTATTCGTATTTCGTTTATTATTCCTTAGTGTACCGTAAATGACCACGTCTTCTGTTCCATTTTCATTCCTCAATGCGCAGTTGAACATGTGCATTGTACGGGCTCTCGTTAGACATTATTTTATTGAGAAATTTGCTTCAATTTAATTTTAATGCTCATACTTTAAATTAAAAATGATATTTCTAGCAAACAATATGAAATAGTAAGTGCTTTTTTAACATAAATGTGGTAAGTTTGGTAAGATATGTATTGCAATAAATAAGATCAACATTGGTTTTAAACAGGTTAACCAACATAATTCTATAACTAAATAGTAACTAAACTAGTGATAGTTTTGTAGCTAAACATATTAATTAATACGAGTTTAAATATCTTCAATTTGAAAACCTTTAATATAATATATTTTTGATATTGCATTTTTAATTTATCATACATTATTATTTTAGAAAGGGACCAGTTAAAAATACTAAAAAGAATCATTAAATTATATAGTAATCTTTTTAGCTATTTTTATTTTCATTGCTTTGTCATGGCAATACAAGTGAACACTTTCAATCACGTATAATTCAAAATGGACGACAATATTGAATACATTTACTGGTCGAAAGTGGTTTTAAAGCTCTATTACGTGATTAATGTGAAAATTGAAATTAATATTTAACAATTTGTTTTGTAACCAAATGCTTTATAAGTGAAAATGCTGATATTATCTCAATTAAATAGACTATGCTTAATATTGCATTTTAAAAATTGATTATTAAGTACATTAAGTAGAAGCTCGAAAATGATGAGCCTACAAAACTTTCGATCTAGACCTCGAGCTTAAGCGACAAGCTCGAGATAGAGATAGAAATACGAGTACTCGCAAAGTCCTAATGACTAATATATATATATATATATATCAACCTTCCTTAATAACTCTCACGTGCAAATAATAATTTCACTTGTCTTGATTCAACCATTTAGTTAGGTTTATTAGATCTATAGCAGGTTTTATAAGCTTCTTAAAGATTATTTTATAGTTTTATTAAGTTTTATGACGACACTAAGTATGGCCTATGATAAAATAATAATTAAGTTTTTTACACTAGTACAGAAATATGGGCTTATCCTTTCCCATTGGCAAATTAATGGTTTGGGACTATATTTTGTGCCTGTCCTGGATAAATTATAAAGCAAATGAAGCTACGGCAGGCCTAACAAGGCATCAGTGGAAAATATATGGCTAGAACAAAATATTGACCCAGGTCACAGGCGGGAAACAATAATGAACAATAATAAACACTACTACTACAGTGGCTTCTTTACTTTCTTGTGACCTCTCGGCGAGAGAAATTATTGTGATAGTAACAAAATCTAACTCGTGATTTTAATGGATGTTGACGTCTTATGACCCCCTAAACCCAAACAAGTTTTTTTTTCGCACTGTCCTCTACCTGTTACTGGAACTAAAGCCGAAACTATTTTACCGATCTGGATAAAACTTGGTATTTAGTATTTTAATAAGGATCCCCAGAGGTGTTTTGGCATTATACATCTAAAGCTAAATTTAAGGGTAGCTTACTTAGGGGCAAAAAAGAGAAAAATATATTTTCTAAAAATAGGCTCCAACTATTTTGATTAAAAATAGTATATAGGTACCGTTTGATATTAAAAACAAAACAACGCAGCACATGTTCCCTTAAAAATGACTTTGAGGGTAATATAGAAATTTCTATCTCCGAAAATATTTGAGGCACTAAATAGCGTACTACTGTAAAGTTGTGGGAATCTATTAATATACACAACTTTTATTTGACAGAATATTTTATAAAATCAATACTTTCCAAACTATAGATAATGTAATTCTTTTAGAGCCTTCAGGAACTGGGGAGTTGAAAATGCGCAGAACAAATAATATTTTTCGTTAACAGTGAATCAATTTAATTTATGCTCTTTGGTGAGATGCGATGTTCCTTCTTTTGATCCCTTTATGTTTGTATAGAAACGTATTTTATTTAGTCACACATATGTTATAAGTACAATTTATGTTAAGGAAAGTCTGTGTGGTTCAATAAAACAGTTACATTATGGTTGACCGGATAAAATAAATGGCACTGTAAATTACACATACCTTCTCTCTCTTATCTTAATATGAATATATTCACTAAAATAAACTAATAAGATTTGTGAAACGAAATAATACACATTGTTGCAGAAGCACTACACCAAAGATCATAACTGGAATAATATACACTGTTACAGGAACATTGATCAAAGATTAATATCCCTGTCTACTAAAGAAGTTAATACTGTAATAAATTTCACATTTCAAAGACATGAATAAAAATACAAATATTTGCTTATAGGTAAGAAACGATTAGTTTTTTATTTCAAATAACAGATTTTAATGTTTAGTAAAACTTTATAGTTATAAGTTATTTCATATCTGAAATAGTTGCAGTGATATTATACAATTTTTAAATGTCCTCTTATGTAAAGTAGATTACACTCAAAGTCATTTTCATGGAAAAACTAGAATAGCCAATTTGTTTATAATGTTAAACAGTGCCTTGATACAATGTTTAGGCCTAATAAAAATCGTTTGAGCATATTTCGAAAAAAATCAAATTTGTATTTTTTCTCCCTTAAGTAAGCTATTCTGGATTTTGGGGTTGGATGTATAATTCCAAAAAACTCTTCAGAGGGAACCTGATATAAATCCTAGTTACCAAAGTTTTAGCCCGATCGGTAAAATGGTTTCGGTTCTAAGCTGAGCTACAAATAAACACGCAGGCGGAAGGCATCTCGGAAACACATTTTTCTGTTTCAGGGAATCATGAAACGTCGACATTTATCAAAATCTCGAGTTTGGTTTTTTTACGATAATAATACTGCTCTCTCCGAGAGCTCAATAGAAGGTAAAAATGCTATCTTAAAAAGGTAAGTGAAATTTCCGTTGTGTTCACTTGATTGACCCGAGGAAGGTGAATATTCCCCCAGATGCGGCGACCATCTATCGCGTGATTTCCCCAGGCACTGTTTTCCGAAAGAAGAAGGCAGTCTCGAGTTCTAAGTAATGGAGAGATAACGTCACATACTTTCCCCGGGATCGAATGAAATGGGAATTGTATATTCACTTACGAAACTGTATTCCTTCCAGGGGATAAAACCTTGCCATGAAAGGACAGTGTAAGATATAATCTTTAAGACTAGGGTGTTCTCAAAACCAAGTCGTGACGAGATTATTGAGGTTCCAATCTTGGCCGTGTAAATTAAGACAGCGGAACTATCACTGAGGTTTCCCATATTTTATCCAAGTTAATGCAGGCGCATTTCTTCTAAGTAACCTTCTCAATATTTTTCCCTTGTGTTAATTTATTAAAACACTTTATGTTGAACGTATAGGTATCACCGCGTCTTACTACCTGTTCAGGTTACACATGTACTTGATAATTACTATAATGAGGTAAGGATGGGAGAGGGAGCATTTTAAAATTAATCTACTCACGTTTGCGTGGAAGGAGAGCGGAAAACCGTTTAGGAAAAAACCACCCTCAGTAGACAAACCGAGATTCCAACCCCGATTTACAAGTCATCAGCAGGCCAGTTTAAAAGTTAAGTGATGCCTTAGACCATTCAACCACTGAAGCGGATGAACGTAAAGTAGATTTCTGATTTTTAAAATACACTTTTAGAAACAACAGATATATTCTATTTTTGAGAATCAAATAGCCAAAGCTATTATGTTTGTTTTAGTGAATATTTGCTCGCATCTATATATAATATTTTGATAATTGAAAAATGATACCTGGGCACGGGAATCAAACCTGGGACCTTTGGCTTGGTATGCCACTCTTCTTACCACTGAGCTATCCAGGAATCGTTCCGTGTCCAGGGTCATTATTCACTCATATTTTAAGGCAGAGTCTATGATGGACGTGCGGAAATTGTCGGCTACAAATGTGTGATTTTATCAAGATCACGAGCTATCAGATAACGCAATCACCTTCGACTCGGTAGTTGGATTAATGCTGCCACTTGTACAATTGTTATAATTGTAAGAGATCGCATATTTAAGAATCAAATAGCCAAAGCTAAGCAAAGTTAAGTGGCAGAAATTAGCCAACTACCGAGTTGAAGGTGGCTGCGTTATTTGATAGATCATGAATCCCGACCATATAAATCACAAATTTGTAGCCGATGATTTCCACACGTTCATCCTAGACTCTGCCTTAAAATATGAGTGAAGAATGACCCTAGGCACGGCATGAGTCCTGAATAAATCAGTGGTTAGAGCATTGGCGTACTAAGCCAAAGGTCCCGGATTCGATTCCCGTGTCCAGGTGTCATTTTTCAATTTTAAGAATATGATATTGTATTTTTGGCAACATTGATAACATTTTATTATATTACTAGTGATATTTTATGGGTATTAATAATATCTATCAAAATTGATATCTGCAGATCACTTGAATCGACCTATGGATATATTAAAGTAGTTTTAACGGTAACGTTTGTAAATGTGAGATTTGGTTCTTCCTACTAGAATCCTATTATATTTCTTACATAATTTTTGCACTATACATTACTACCCGCCCGCCGTATTCGCATGTATTATCTAACAAATTAAGGGTGGTGAAAACAACATTTTATAGAAAACATATTTGCATTTAAGAAGAGTGAGGCACCATTTGAAGGCAACCAACCAGAATTAAAAGCCTTAACTTCAAAGTCATCGGCAATCCAATCTATTGCGACATTGACGCTCTAGAATAGATCAATGTTTCCGCCAACAGCGGCGGCGAGTTACGTGTGCTGTGCGGTCACATCCGAGAGTACCATACATCTCTGTTCACGAAGGAAGTTGGTACGAGCGAAGGCAGTGCGTCATCCGTCGCTTAATCGTACTTAATAATATTTTAAATCTATCTGACAAAATCAAGATCTTTCTCGTGAGGTTAGTTACGGTTTCACCAAATTACTAAAGGTTTGAACGAAATGTTTCCAAATGCGGCATAGAAAGATAATTGCAACCTTTAATCTTGGAACTTTTATTTTTATTATTATTATTATTTTATTATTATTATTATTTTATTATTTTATTATTATTTTATTATTATTGGCACCACGTATTACTACCCCTTCGGGTTATACGAACTTACGTTAATGTGTAATGGTAGAGTGATTGTGAGATGAAATGAAGGACCTACAGTTTAACGTGGAATCCGAACCACGGTGGAGGCCTGGCTTTCCCACATTCACAAGTTGTAATTAATACACGTTTTGTCAGAGGTGAAGGAAGGGTTTGGCAATCAGATAAATCCGTGCCGGGACCGAGGATAGAACCCCGGACTGCTCACACAGAAGTCCAACACCTTACCCCTAGACCACCAGGTCACCTATATTGGAATATTTGAAGTTACTTCAGGGGAAAGGGGGGGGGTATATACTTTCTTAATTCTAACTATTTGACAGGGTGCATAATCCTTTTCTGCTGCGCGGCGCGTTCCCAAAACAAAACAGTTTGCCGCAAACAATGTAGGTTTGTTTAGGTGTACCGTGAACTTAAAAATATTGCGGAACATTGCCTTAGACCATGCAGTTACCAATACTAGTTTGGACATGCAAGTTAAAAATAAACGGTACGGAACTCCACCTGACTTTCTTGCTCCAATGCCTAAAATTGGAGATAATTACTCAAAACTTGTGATATATGGGAAACGAAATAATATAAACTAGCAAATCCGAGCATAAATTGTGCTATACTCACGTAAAAGGTTTTTTGACTTCCAATTTTAACTTTTTAATTTTAATTTTAAAGAATTATGACCTCAATTATATATTTGGACCCATAAAAAAATCGATATTGCGTCCAAAGGAGTCAAAACTTCGTATTAAAATCTCTACTTCCTGTAAAAATTTTCTATATTTTATTAGGGTTTGGACAACATTGATATTAAGTTCCTCATTTATAAACTTTGACCAATAAAATAGGTAAGTATTGACTATTGAGTATAAAATTATAGAGATATATCATTGTTGTGCAAACATTTCCCCTAAGATGTTAAAGGGAAAAAGAACATTAACTTTTTGAAAGACTTATTTACTTACTCTACGGCATTGTAGAATTATTGCGTTAAAACTTAAGTAGTATCTCTGTACCATTAAAGATCATAAAATTGTGTTAATATATTTGCCAATATCTCAATATATCAAGATATATTTCAAATAAAAGTTTTTTATTTTTAATAGTAGACCCATTACAATTCCGTGCATAGTTTCATACCATTTATTTTTTTATTTTGTTTCAAGTTCTAATAGATTATATTACGAGGTCTGCGATAGTGTGGCACAATTTATTTATAAAGCCTACAAATACGAACCCTTTATTTTTAGCACCTCTTCCTACTACCCCCTCTGGTTATACGCATATGTAGGCCTCCCTAACTACGCTAGGGTTGAGGAAGGTTGAGTTTAGAGAAAGCATACACGCGATTGCCTGGAGGGAATGTGGATAGTCATTTTATGGAAACCCACTTCAATGGCCACATGATCTAAGGCACCACTCTAGCAGTAGATTAGACTGCCGATGACGGGGAGATCAATGTTCTAATCTCGGTCGTGCGTACTGAGTTTAAAAAAATCACTCTTCCTCCATGTAAGGGAAGGACCACTCTCACTATACCATACCGGAATTCTAACACCGATCTCCCTGTTATTGTCAGTCCAGTCTATTTCGAGAGTGATGCCTTGGACCATTTGACCATACGGCCAATGAAGCGGATCCGAAAGTATTCTCCTGGGAACCTGATTCTCGATCAAGGAATCTAATCGGCCACGACGTTCCATTGTCAGAAGGCGATGCATGGATCGGTGGCGTGTTGTTTCACCTGCCTCCACTCTTATTAGTGTCACTGTCACATGATTGGAGGTAGCGTTCGACCTTGAAATAATCGATCTTTCTCCTCGTTGGGTAGTCGGGGACTTTGCTCTCGCCGGGCAGGAGTAGGCTGATATTCAATAGCATGGCGCATGAAAATATAGTAAGAACACCTTATAAAGAACCTGGTCAAAGTAACAGAAAGTAAGTTCACTATAGTAAGAACCTTTTGTCAAAAGGCCATATAGTGAGACAGCCATTGTAGAACATATGTTCAAAGAAAGTAAGAACACCATAGACATAACCTTTTGTCCAAGGAACGTGTAGTAAGACTACCATAGTAAGAACACCATAGACATAACCTTTTGTCCAAGAACGTGTAGTAAGACTACCATAGTAAGAACACCATAGACATAACCTTTTGTCCAAGGAACAGTGATTTGTAAGACTAACCCAAACTAGAGTAAGAACCTTGTTCTTTCAACATTGACAAGAGGGTACAGTAGTTATCATAAAGCTAGAAAAAAGGACACAATTTTACCGTAAACACATTTACGTGACTAGAAAGTGAGAAACTATTTAGGAAGAACCTAATTTAGAACACCCCCCACCCCTCCCAACGGGGATTCGAACACTGATCTATACAGCACCAGAAATCCAGTAATCTACTAAAATAACACCTTAGACCGTGTCATTACCAATGTATGAGCTTAACATTGGGGTACCTGCCGACTCAGAAAAGGTCAATTTGTAATATCCCCTTTAAATTGTTCTGGCTATAATCAAATGTGTTATTTAATTTAAATTATATCAACTATCTATTATTGCCGTAAAAAAAAGTGAGAAAAAGTTCAACATACTTTGTGGCATGTAACTTTTTTTTTAAAATAATCTTGCTGACGGCCGCTAAAGCATGTGAAATTGTATACAAACAAAACTATCTTAATTCTAGACTAGCGAAAATAGTTTAATTACTTAGTTTGGCACTACTAATTAGCCATCATTAATCATTCCCGTTCTCAAGAGTTTTCATTATTCACTACGGACGCTTTTCTCTATCAATCAGTATAATTACTTGAGCTAAATCAATTCACAAATTACTCCTTTTTTACATTCTCTCAAACTCTCAGAGAAAGAAGTATTATGATCGTCAAAAAAATCGAAAGCGAGATTTTGATAAATGTCAACGTTTCATGACCCCCAAAACCGAAGAAGTGGTTTTCACGATGTCGTCTGTCTGTCTGTATCTCGGACTGAAGCTGAAACTATTCAACTAATCGAGCAAAAACTTGGTAGCTATGGTTTTAATAAGGCTCCTTTGAGGAATTTTTGGAATTAGATATCTAAACTTAAAACTAAGGGTAATTTACCAAAGGGAAATAATAGATAACATCAATTTTTTTGAAATCCATTCTAGAGATAATAATTAAATTGTGTTTATAGGCATTGGTTAACATTACAAATAGGCTATTCTCACTTTCCCATGAACATAACTTTACGTAAGCAGACATTTCCAAATTTGATCATATCTTCACAACTATTTGAGATAATAAATAACTTATAATAATTGTAAAGTTGTAGTACTATTCAAAATTAAAATCCTTTAATTAGAATACATTTTCATAAAACCAACAGTTTCTGAGCTATAAGGAGATATAAATATTTATGGAGCCATTTGACAATCGAAATTGACCCTCATGCTCTTTGGTGGACAAAGTTCCTCTTTTCTCAATGTTTATGTAAAACTGTATATTATCGCATTTATGATATTTGGTGGAGTGTTTCTGAAACAATGTATGTTATTTCGTTTCACAACTTCTACAAGTTTTTACTAAACATATTTATGAAAAGATAAAAGAGAGAGAAGGTCTGTGCGGTCCATCGTGCCAACAATTTTAAATTCGCGTACTACCCCAACACAATTTTTCGTGACTTTCTCATAAGGGAATATACATTAAGAGTGTATGCTATATTTCACATTAAAACAAGGGGTGTACAAAGATTCGAAATTTCAAGTTGAACCTCATATCTCCTTCGCTTCGACTTTGACACCCGCCATAATATTTGAAGCTCTGAAAATTTTCCAAGGGAGAGGAAAACTTTAATAAATTATGAACAGATTTGAAATGAAGGCCTATAGTTAAATATGACATATCTTAAGTTAAATTCATTTTTATAACAGTTAAGTTACTGAACATTATTTTAACATCGACTAGTGAAATAAAATGGGTTTTTCTCTCTCTCTCTTTAAAGCTAACCCTTTTATCATGATGCACTTAATGGATAGTTTTAATTTTAAGAGCGGTGCTATGTGACAACAAAAATCTTATATTCGACTTTAACTTTGTTTCGCATGTTTCAAACCTCGCTCCGACTTCGACTTCACTTCGCATTTATAAAGTGAACTTCGCAAATACCTATTAATAGCCTATTCGAATGAAACTGGTGAAAACTATTGGGCAAGTCAATTCGAGAATGTAAAACAGATCTAGTAAGGGTGCACTTACCCCTTTTTATTTAGCTTGTTACTGTCTCATAGTAAGTGAAAGTATTGTAGTTGTGAAAGTTTCCGATCTCAAGATCATGATAAATCTTTAGGTTGAATGTGTGCTCGAACCAAAAATGTGGATATTACAATTCTGTCTGTCCCAGTGTATGTATGTTTTGAAACAGTTTGATGGAATTTGTTCAAACTTGATATCTTGTTGCTATAGGGTAATACTTAAAGCCATGTTTTCAATTTTAAATCCAGTCCTAAAATTAAGGGTAGTTTACTTATGAGTGAGTGATATTTTGGTTTCAAATTTTTTGAAAATGCCTCCAACCATTTTGCTAAAAATGGCTATCTAGGGAGTGTTCCAAAAAAACCATTATATTCTCGATTTATGGCTAAAAATTGGTTGAAGGATAGTTTGTCGATAACAGTTTTTTGAAAATTCGAAATACTTTGAAAATGTCTCTAACGATTTTGTCTAAACTATATATCTAGGGAGTGTATGACATGAAACATAAAAACGTGTTCTGGTTTTTAGGGAAAGATTCGTTTAAGGGTAGTTTAGTGATGAAGGGTAGTACAAAAAATAACAATATTTTAAAAATGGCTCAAGAGATTAGGTTCAAAGTGGACATCTGTTCAGTTTTTTACTTAGTGAATAATTATACGGTACATGTATTTTTTTAAATAATCATTTTATAGTAATAGCTACTTTGTTAAAAATTGGTATACGGAGACTATTTTAAATGATCAATAGTAATGTATGTTTAATTTTTACAAAATAAATCAATGTAAGGGTAGTTTAACTGTGGAAAATTATACAAAACATAATATTTTCTTAATTGGCCTTGAAGATTGAGTTAAAAGTTAGTTGTCTGGTAATAGTTATTTTTATAAACAAGAATCAGATTTTATTAATACAAATTAAAAATCAGTTATGGTCGTTAAAAATAACTTATTTTGGAAATTTGCTAATTTTTTTTAACAATTTGGTTTAAATATATGTATAAATACTAATTAATATTTATTGTTTGAAAGGGAATCCAACAGGTCAATGTGAAAAAAGCGTGTTAGGTGTGTTTGGGCATGTTGAGAGGATGAGTGTGGCTCGAATGACAAAGCGAATATAAGAAGGTAAAGTGTGTGGATCAAAAGGAAGGGATGGGCCATGTATGACGTGGTTAAGTGTTGTAGATGAATGTGTGAAAAAGAGAAACATTGAGGGTTATAATAATAAAAGAGTACGTATGACTCGGTGTATGGAGGCTGTTGAATAGAATGGCGTATGACAGGATAGGGAAATGCGAAGAAAGTTAGTGAGGATGGATTAATTAAGGAGTTTTTTTTTTAGCTATATGAACAGTTTCTTGCCTACCCCATAAAGGAACGGCGTGATTATGTATGTAATGTATGTAATGTACGTATGTAATGTATGTATGTATGTAATGTATTGTAAGTAAGGTAAAGTAAGTACGTTAAAGTAAATAAGGTAAAGTAAGTAGAGTGGAGTAAGGAAGGTAAAGTAAGGCAAGTTAAGTAAGGTAAGTTAAGTAAGGTAAATTAAGTAAAGTAAGCTAAAGTACGGTAAAGTAAATCATTTTAGAAAACATTCTAAACTTAAAAAAAGTAAGGAGCAGTTATAATACAGGTTAAGACTTCGAAAAAATCTAAGGTCAATAAAGAGGTAAAAGGATAAAATAATAAAGAAAATAAAAAATAAAAAATTAAAAGTAATTAGCAAGTTAAAATTATAAATATTTAATATTGATAAAAATTCAAGCAGCGCTTTCGATTACACTAAAATATATGAGATAGAAGAAACAATATGATTAAAAATAATCGTGACATAACATTATCAAGTCAAATGGTGACCATCAATCAGAAGGATAAATACATGAAAACATATTAAAATAATTAATAACGGAAATGAATTGAAGAACAATATAATTAAAATTTAAACATTAAGATGTCAATTTTGAATGGAGTAACCAAGTGAAAGTATTGTATTACAAGAAATATAATTAATATAACATAAGGCTTAAAACGTAACAAGCTATTAATAAAGTTCAATGTTTAAATAGAGATATGAAGTCTTTAACTTGATTTGAGTCCCGTTACTCCTTGGGCAAGTGTCATCAATTTAGAAGCCGATTAAACATTGGCTAACATGTTTCGGTACGTGTGTACCAAACCATATTCATGGCGCAGGGTCGTCGTGCGAGAACACAGTTAATGTATTGAACTGAATGTTGTTATGTTATATTAATTATATTTCCTGTAATACAATACTTTCACTTGGTTACTCCATTCAAATTTGCCATCTTAATGTTTAAATTTTAATTGTATTGCTCTTCAATTCATTTCCGTTATTAATTATTTTAATATGTTTTCATGTATTTATCCTTCTGATTGATGGTCACCATTTGACTTGATAATGTTATGTCACGATTATTTTTAATCATATTATTTCTACCTCGTATATTTTAGTGTTATCGAAAGCGCTTCTTGAATTTTTATCAATATTAAATATTTATAATTTTAACTTGTTAATTACTTTTAATTTTTATTTGATTTATTATATTATCCTTTTACCTCTTTATTGACCTTAGATTTTTTCGAAGTCTTAACCTATACGGTAAAGTAAGGTAAAGTACGGTAAAGTAAGTATGTATGTATATGTATGTATGTATGTGTATATGTATGTATGTATGTATATATGTATATATGTATAGTATTATGTATATTATATATGTATATGTATGTATGTATGTATGTATGTATGTATGTATGTATATGCATGTATGCATGTATGCATGTATGATGTATGTATATATGTATGTTAAGTATGTAATTATTATGTATGTATGTATGTATGATGTTTGTATGTATGTATGTATGTATGTATGTATGTACATGTATGTATGTATGTATGTGTTATATGTATGTATGTATGTATGTATATATGTATGTATGTATGTATGTATATATGTATGTATGTATGTATGATATGTATTATGTATGTATGTATGTATGATGTATGTATGTATGTATGTATGTATGTATGTATGTATGTATAAATATAATGTATGTATGTATGTATGTATGTATGTATGTATGTATGTATGTATGTATGTATGATGTATGTATGTATGTATGTATGTATGTATATATGTATGTATATATGTATGTATGTATGTATATATGTATATATGTATGTAAACCTGTTCTCCTCTGCTGCGCCTGCCCAGCGTGCAATGTGTGGTGGGCCTAAGTAGTCCAGGCTGCTTGCTAGTCCATTACCCCCATTATACGCGTAGAAGGGGAGGGGAGGCCGTACTTTGAATGTAGGACTATATTTCGATTCTAGATAGTGCATTAAATAATTAAATATTTTTCAAAGAACTCAGATGGTAATAATCCTGGAGATGTGGCTTAGCGTGTAATAGTATAATTTTAATGGGAAGGGCCGGTTTATAAAATAAAAACTTTTTTTCAGTCAATATTGATATAATTTTATTATATTAGTATTGTTATTTTATAGGTATTGATAAGAGCCGCCAAAAGTGACAGTTATCACATGACTCGATGTATGAATATATGAAAGTAGATCTAATAGCTTTTCTAGCTGTCAGATAAGACTTGTTATATTAAAATTGGACTGTAGTTGGAGCTGTGTATGAAATTAATTTTTTTTAGGCATAAAAATTGCTTGCTTAAAAATGTGATTTAACTCTAGCAACTTTTAGTAAGTACCCCAAGTGTTTCTTTGAACTATTTATTGTTAGGAGTTGACCTTTTTTTACACCCATCTTGTATACTTGTATTTAATAACTCAAATTTGTAAGACCAAGACATAAAAAAATCCATAGGAAATGTACCTGTATTTGTTTGGTGAGAGAACGTAAGAAATCTTTTTGGAGAAAAATCATCCGCAGTATACACGGCCGGGATTCTAACCTCTCCATGTCACTATCAAACCAGACCAGACGACACTGAGGTATTTCTTGGTCCGCATGCCCACCTAAGCGGGGTTGACCTTTTTACGTTATCTCGACACCTCGGAGAGATAAGTATTCTGTTCGTCAAAAATTCGAGCTCAAGATTTTGTTAAATGTCGACGTTTCATGATCCCTTGAAACCAAAAAAGGGGTTTTCACAATGCCTTCTGTTCCTCGGGCTAGAGCCGAAACTATTTTACTGATTGGGCTGAGACTTTGTGTCTGGATGTTTCATAGGGTCTTCCGAGGGTTTTTTGGAATTAGACATATAACCCTAAATTTAAGGGTAGTTTACTAAAGGATAACTAGAGAAAAATTTATTTCCTCAAAATTCTCTCTAAAAATTTTGATTAGATTGTATATTTAGACACTGTTTATCATAATAAATAAGAACGCAACTCTCATTTTCTCATAAAGATTACCTTCACAATACATTAGGGAAATTTTCCAATTTTCATAATTTCTTAGCAATTATTAGAAATACGAAATATATTGTCGTAGTAAAGTTGTAGTACTATTTATGATAAAAATCTTTTATTTGAAATATATTTTTATAAAATCAAGAGTTTCTGAGCTATAATCAAATATAATTATATACTTTATAATCCAAGCCTTTGAAAATGAATTTGATTCTTTTGCTTTTCGGTGAACATTTCTCTTTGCTCAATTTGTCTGTAACATTTTCCTAGTTCCTAATGATATGGAGTAAGTAACAGTTTTCTCGTATATTATATCATTTATGATCTTTGGTGTAGTATTTATACAACAATGTATAAACCTATTTTTTAGTTTCACAAATCTTGACGAGTTTTTAATGGCTGTCTTATTTAAGCTGAAAGCGGGAGAAAGTCTGTAAGATGCACCGTACCATTTATTTTTGTTAAAGGAAGAGAGTATACTTTGTTCTAACCAGGTGGGAAGGATTCTAATCAATGCCACGCCCCTGAACAAAGCTTTTAGCTCACAAGCAAGAAGAAAATATATATATAGCTTAGCTCTTCTGCTTTATCCATTCAACCGATCTGAGAGGACGAAGAAAGACTAGGTTGGAACTATAGCAAAAAATAAACGCTGCTGTGCACCACATAGGTCTTCTCTTTTTTTTAAATCTTAAAATAGAAACATTTACAAAATAAATAGTAAGATTTTTGAAACAAAATAATGTAAATTGTATCAGAAACATTCCGCCAAAGAGCAGAAATGAAATAATATACACTGTTACAGAAGAATTATGAAAATAAAAATATATCTGTCAGTCAAAGAGCAATAACAAACAATTTCCCATTTCAAAGACCCGAATAAAAATAAATGTTTGCTTATAGCTCATAAACTATTGATTTTATGAAAATATATTTTTATAGTACTACAACTTTACAATTATATGTTATTTCGTATCTCAAATAGGGGCGAAGATATGACCAAAATTGTAAATTTTTTCTAATGTTAATTACCCTCAAAGTCATTTTTTTTGGAAAATGAGAATCACAATTTTGTTTGTAATGTTAAACAACGCCTAGATATAAAATTTACTCTAAATTATTAGAGCTGATTTAGATAAAAATCGATTTTTTTTTTCTATATTTACCCTCCAGTAAACTACCCTTAAGGCTCAAAGCCGAAATATATACAGTTAGACCGTTGGCAGACGGGGAAACCCCCTTTTCGGTTTCAGGGGGTCATGAAACATCGACATTACTTTTATCAAAATACCGAGTCTTTTTTTTTTACGATCACAATACTTCTCTCTCCAAAGGGTCGAAAGAAGATAAAAATAGCTATGCACCAGTCAGAATGGCAAGTGAACTCGAATATATAGTAGTATAGTCATGGGAAGAACTTTTATCAACGTTTTTTCTCCCTCCACGTTTTACTGCCTTTCCGGACACTCAACCATATATTTGTATTTCGTAGGGATAAGGTAGGTGGAATTTAAAAGAGGTATACCCGCATTGGTATGGGAGAAGAATGAAAAACTACTTAAGAAAATAAAACTACTCCTCAGGACACTGTGCCGGGATTCGAGCACCGACCTCTCCCCCACCAGGAAACCAGACTATATGAGCCTGACATTTTAGTCCTCATGACCACTATTTCGTGTATAAGAGATCTTTAAAAAAAATTATTATTAAGGTATAATTTTTATTTATCCCCACGTCTTACTACCTGTTCAGGTTATACGCCTATATGATAATAATAGGGTAGGGATGGGGAAGGAAGAATTTTAGAGGTAGTCCACCAGCGTTTGCGTGGAAGGAGAGTGGGAAACCATTTAAGGAAAACCACCCTTAATAGACCCGACTGGGATTCAAACCTTGATCTCCCCATGTTCAATAGGTCAGGCAACGACTGACACCTTAGATCATTCGGCCAATGAAACTGGTAAAAGTAAAATAAGCTAAAAGCAAACCCTGGTGAAATTTTGCTTAGTTTATCTTACAACTGTTTGAATTGAAGTTTTCTATCAAAGGTGACAACTAGTTTGACTTAGCATTATACATGTAAGTGGATCTATCAGGTGCAGCTCGTGGGATTTTTCCGGGGTAGACAAGTCTTGACGAGACTGTACTAGCAAAAGTTTTCCTCCTCCTCCTCGATAGTCATTTGAGGGAATGCCAGGCCTCCACCGTGGTTCGGATTCCACGTTAAACTGTAGGTCCTTCATTTCATCTCACAATCACCCTACCATTACACATTAGCGTAAGTGAGTATAACCCGAACGGGTAGTAAGACGCGGTGCTAATAATAATAATAATAATAATAATAATAATAATAATGATAGTCATTTGACAAACCGCGCACAAACTAATTTGTTGAACGATTGTATGTTTATCGCAATTTTTGTTTAAAAGTTTGATACTCAGGAAACCATTTTCAAGTGCAGTGCTATCAAGTATTTCTTGCCTTGGCAATAAACCTCGAGCCAACTATGGATCTAGTAACTCTTATAACCATTCAGGTCCATTTACTACTCAATGGAACAAAAAAATGTTAGTTTACTTTCAGCATCGCATACCCATTCGGGTTACACGCTTATGTATTAATTACGCTAATTGTTTTAGAGAAGAGGAAGGTTAAATTTATAGGAAGTGTACCCACATTTGCGTGGATGGAGAGTGGAAAACCGTTTTGAAAATTTTTCTGTACACCCGACCAATATTCGAACCTCGATCTCTCCGTGATCAGTAATTTAGTTTACTGCGAGAGTAGCGCCTTATATCAAATGGCCACCGAAGCGGGTGTTATTTTGTAACATTTTACATTTGAATGTTGAATAACATTTGTTATAAAAAGTTGACAAAAACGACTCAAAGCTGTCCATCAAATTATAACATGTTTTACCTAGTCTGTCTCATGGCATCTGAAGAGATGTTCTCCTTGCGTCCACGGGTTGTGTAGTGTTGTGCAAAAATGGGGCCAAAAGAGATTGTTTGGTTCGACAGTCTCCACTCTTAAGAGCTAAATACTGTGCGAGCGACCTTTTGACCGATCATCAAATGATGATCAAGACTTATTGGCTGGGAAACTCAGAATTCATGGGAGTTTTAGGAACTTTGGTCGGATGACAAACCAGGACTTTGACTACCTAAAAACTGTCCAATCGATTTCCGTATCGTCTTTTCTGGATAACTGAGAGATTAGCTCCAACTACGGGATGTGGGGGAACAGTTTAGCCAACCTGTTATATAATGTAAACAGTCCTGTAACGGGTGCAACATATTAAAAAACCAAAAATTACATATTTGTATTTGATTTTTACAGACAATGCACGGTAAACGTTTAACTTGTATAAAACACGAACCTTTTTACTAAACATTAATGCTTTATATTATTATTATTAGCAAAGCGTCTTAATACCCGTAATACGCACTTATGCTATTGTGTAATGATAGGGTGATTATGCGATGAAATGGAGGATCTACAGTTTAACGTGGGATCCGGACCACGATGGAGACCTGGCATTCCACACATTCACAAGTTGTGATTAATACACATCTTGTCAGAGGTGAAGGAAGGGTTTGGCAATCAGATAAATTTGTGCTGGGACCAAGAATTGAACCCTGGACCCCCAGCACAGAAGTATGACACCTTACCCCTAGACAGCCAGGTCACCAGTATCAATAATTTATAACTTTTTCATTTGATTTTCTTACACGTTTTAATTTTTTTAAATTATGAACACAAAGTTTTAAAACTTGTTACAGAGTGTAAACGGAACTTAAGTAGGTTTATTCTAATGATGATCCAACCATATATATTATATATATATATATGTGTGTGTGTGTGTTTCAATGTCAGTTAGTGCCTATATTAATGGTCAGATCTATTTATGAATTGTTAGTACTAACAAAATTAAATTATTAATATGGATATGATTAGTTTTTTTGATATTAGGTATTTGACGTGCACTTTCGGAGCCGACTAATTTTCTCAGCACACGACTTATAAACTAGCTTAAATCTAGAACATATACAACAGCCAGTCCCCAGTCATTAATTCATCACTGTGAAAGGGTAAACTCACATTTCACCCAAGCAATTTTTTTCGGCCACGCCGAGAATTCGACTCGGGAACTTTAGCTCAGTATGCAGATAAGATATCGACTTAACTAATGTGTCGAACAAACTAGCAAAAGAAAGCGATATCACCCATATACAAATACATCATAAGCTATAACACAACCATAGATTACACAATTTCTGATATACACACAATGTTTAAATAATAAATAAATAATACATACATACAGGCGCGGAATCAGGGGGTGGGGGTGGGGGGTCAAAGGGTCAGTTGACCCCCCTGTGAAAGTTAGAAAATTAATACAAAATTAAAGTTGAAATCTTAGAAAGAAAATACAACACAGATAAATAATTCAGTTTTTATTTTACGAACAGACGCCTCTTAATGCCGGGTTCACACGTGCTTTATTCGTCCACGTTTATTCAATGTTCGATATGTCTCACGCAAGTGTAGAAATATATTCGTTTTCATGTACGAATTAAAATAATTTGCCCCTCCCTGGAATAAATCCCCCCACCTTTCCCCCAGATATATTTTAAATCCTCTGATATTATCGAATATGAAGCTGAAATATGGCCTTAAATCAAACTCCAAATGACTTATAGATGAATTCTATTGTCAAAAACTGGCCGGAGAAGACCGCTTCAAATAACTCTAGAGAGGATCACTCTAAATAGCTTTGAGGGGTATCCAAATTTCAAAAATTTCTGGGTGAGGAACACTTTAAATGGCTTATAAATAATATATATATTTTTAAACAAGGCTAAGATTTCACATAGCCTCTAATGTGAACAATTTTTTCAAAAAATTGTTGAAAAAGAGCCATGAAAATAGTTTATAAAAACTATCTGATTTTAAAAAATTGGGGAGGATGACCACGGTTTAAAACATACATAAGATCAAATATGAATGAGAAATTATTAAATGGCTTTAAACAGAAATCTAACATTGTAAGTAACTTTGTTATTTATAATTATGACCCCAATGATATGATCGGATCACGCTTGCATACATACATTACATACATACACACATAAATACAAATGAATACACACACACATACATAATGCATTACATCATGATAATACATACATACATACATACATGAATACATTACATCTACATACACATACTAATACATACATACATATACATACATACATACATACATACTACATCATACATACATACATACATACATACATACATACATACATACATACTACATACATACATACATACATATAATACATACATAATGTTGTAATATATATACACAGGAGTTTAAATGCACATACACAGAATTATATTGAAATACATAATCACAAAAACATGTTGAAATCTATAGTATATCAATAAAGAATACGATTCAAATGGCTTTTTTATTAAGTTTAGTGACCCTTGAAAATCCGTTTTTAGTGTATTAGTTTTGTATTTTGAAGTTTTGTTTAGACAGTTTTCAATCTTTTCTGTTTGAGTAGTAGGATTGTGTATCCACAGGTTTACCTAAGACCGAGTCTACTCTCTACAGGTAGTTCGGAAACTCATATCTCAAACTACACATATAGCTTGTTAGAACCAAAAGTAATACAAAATCCCTATACACTTATATCCGCAAAACTATGCGAATAGGGGTCTACCATTAAATTGTGTCCAAAGTTTCGGCGTACAGAACCGGGAGAGGAAAGCTTTGCAAGCATGCGTGTACAGTAAGTTGCATAGAAGTTAGGCGTGTGGCACGGCACATGTAGTAGTGACAAACATGTCCGTTCATTAAGCAGCACTGTGTGTATAAACGTAGAAAGAGCAGCAGTAAATGTTTCAATTGGGTTGTGTTGGCAACTATTCAGTGTAATTGCTTGTTGGACATGGCATGGAACGCTACACGTGCGTCGAAAAAGCGGACATGCAGCTTGTTTGTACGGCAGAGCCAGTGTATGTGGGCGATTGGCGCAGCGTCTGTGCAGGGAACGGTTTCCCAGCCACCGGTGTCCAGATAATCGGACACTTACACGGGCCAACCTGCAGCTGAGGGAAACGGGTGGTTTCATGGCGAGTGCTAGATACAAGATGAGTACGCTGTGTAAGTGCTGAAATTCCCACAGCGGGATAGGTGACAGATATTTGTCCCGTTTTACAGACAAACAGCGTGATTATGGCCATCCCCGGGTTGTGATTACAACTGGATTTAATGGATCTGTACCTCAACACTTTGATGAAAGGCCTTCCACTAATACGCGAGCTGTTGCGAGGCAATTCGGTGCATCGAATTCGACTGTGTGGGAAGTACCCGGGGAATCTTAACCATCCCTACCGTCGCCAGAAAATTCAGACTCTACGACGAGGTTATTACCCGGCTCGACAGGCGTTCGCACAGTGCGTCACATAGATGAGGGACCTGGTTTTGCATCATTTGAGTTGTTTACTGACGAAGCTACGTTCTCCCGTGAGGGAAATTACAACTCGCATAACAACCATACATGGGCGCGCCAGAATCCACCGCGACTATTCAACGCAGATTTCAAGAAAGATTTTCTGTAAATGAGTGGTAGGTATTGTTGCGGACGATTAATTGGATCGTACACCTCCCAATCCGCAATAATGGTGCCATTTACCAGATACTTCTTGAGGGCACACTACCTGAACTGCTAGAAGATGTACCGCTAATGGCAGAGAGAACATGTGGTTCCAGATAGATGGATCGGCCGAGGTGGACATGTTGCACGCCCCCCTCGCTCCTGATCTAAATCCTTTGGACTTCTTCTTGTGGGGTACATGAAGAGTGTTGTATATGAGACTCCAGTTGTTGGTGAGTACGACTTGGTAGCAAGACTCGCAATTGCAGCGGGAAATGGGCGAGCTATTCCAGATATCTTCAAACGGGTGGGTCAGTAACTGTTGCCTAGAATGAGGCTCTTCAACGAAGTTGGAGGTGGTCATTTCAAGCCCATTCTGTAATGCAGGACCGTTAATGATAACGCTCATAACGTATTCCAATTTCTAGATGGACTGGTGTGTGGTTTACTATTAATTGTGGTATGTTCTGCTGCCGTGCTACAAGATGTCGAGGTGTGCAATGCCACGCGGCTAAGCTGGATTAACACATGAAGCTACGCTATGCTATACTATGCCACGCCATACTATGTTTTAAAATTGCTAGTTAAGTATTTAAACGAACCAGTTCAAACATCACACTCTGTTTTGCTATGCTATGACTATGCTATGCCATGCAAGCGAAATTGCGGACCGGATGATTTTTACATCTCACTCGTGATACATTTTGTGCTACGCATGCGGACAATGGACAGAACCACAAAAGGCTATGATGTCTTAAAGACTTCAAATACTCTACTAAGCCTTCCAGAGTATACCGTGGTACAGCTCACTGCGTGAAACACACGAGAAAAAAATATCGCACAGCATAGCGTAGTGTAGCTTTATGTGTGAATCCAGCAGCTCCTATGCAACTTGTTGTACACGTATGCTTGAATAGCTATGCTCTCTCGGCACTGTACGCTGAAACTTTGAACACAATTTAATGGTATTAGCATAGTTTTCCGGATGTAAGTGTATAAAGGATTTTGTATTACTTTTGGTTCATACAAACTATATGTGCAGTTTGGGATATATGTTTACGAACACCCTGTATAGAACAAACTTAGGCCTACACATTATGCTTGTCATGCCATTTTAATAGATGTGACGAATGTCGCTCGATAGAGAAAAAGACAAATAAGATTTTAAGTGCAAAATATGATTTTGTGCACGGAGTATAGAACTAACAAACGCAAAATACTAATTAGAAGAGAAGAGGTTGCCATTCATATCGCTCTGGCTTTTGACGATAAAATTAAACTAATGAGAATGCAATAAGCTTTGACATTGACACTTTGAGATGGACAGAAACACTTCACAGACTTGCACTACAGTAAGTAGAGCGATGAAATGATAATTATGAAGAGTTTGGAGACTTGGGTAGTATAACAGACCAACACACATTTCCAAGAAAAAAATATATATAACTACCTATGACCTACATATTCCGACAAAACAAAGCAAATTATTAGAAACAGATTATGTTTAATATTAAAATTAAAATAAATGATACGACACAATCACACAAAATTTCTCATTTAGTGTATTATAACATGGAAGAAAATTTTGAAAATTAGGTTTTAAATAAACTACTATTAAGTGGGTTTCCTCATAGAAACAAACATATCATCTGGTTGATCACAATAAACACTCTTCATTCGTGGATTATAAACAACATTTTTCAAATAGTTTTAAAATTTTCAAATCAAAAAATAGTTACTCGTAAATTACTCTAACACTATTTTTAATTTGTAAAAATAAAAACTTTTTCTTATTTATCATGAAAAAATATTCCCAAATACTCATTTTGAGCTCAATCTTCAAGGCCAATTCCTAAAAATGTCAAATTTTCTAAAATTTATCCTATGTAGCCTACCCTTAAATTAATTTACTTTATAAAAATAAATAAAAATTGGCAGGTTCATTTGATTTGGTCTGTAGGTGAAAGAGAAGAGGTAGGAAAAGGTGGAGGGAAAGGGGTGAAGAAGGGTGGTAATCAGGGTTCGAATACGGGACACGGGTTTAGTGAGGTTAATTTTTAATAAATAATTTCCTTCTTCCCCCTTAATAGCAAATTTGAGTACATTCCCTATACATTCTACTTTTACCATCCCTAAAACAGCTAGCATGATTAATGTGGTTAGATAAGACGGGTGTTTAGACGCGATGAAAGAAAAATATTTATTTTTTTCAACATATTTAGAAGTTGATTAGGAAGTTTGAATACTAGACAAGAAATTATTATATTACACATAGGTATTATATACACAGAGTTAAATATTTGGTCCAAAAGATATGAGGCTACTGGGGAGTGGAATAGGTTACATAATAATGAGTTACATACCATGTACTCATCACAAGACATTGTTAAGATAATCAAGTCTTGTAGATTACAGTGGGCCAAACATCCAGAGAGAATGAGATAATTTAGAACCGTGTTCAGTTTACTGAATGGCAAACACAATGTGAAGAGATCATAGGGAAGATGGGATAGGTGTAGTTAGACGGACTGGATAGAACTAGAAAGGTATGGGTGTCGTACTTTTGTAAGGGTGGCAATGAACTTTTGAGATCCTAATGTCATAGAGTAAGTAAGTAAGAATTAAATATTGCGTTAGCGCTGAATGTTTGCTTGGCAATTTCTTGCTTACTAAGGGGGCCCCCTTAAATGGCATTAATGCATTCCGATTTTAATTATAAATGATAACAAACTTAATATATAGTGTGAAACCATTTTGTATTAGTGTGTTATTTAGATGAATGATTAAATTGGTAATGACAAACAATTAGGATCTACTGCCAATATTTGATAAAACTAAACAATAAGACACTAAAAATAAATAGCCCAAATATTAATTAGGTTGAACTTGGATATTATATACACAATTACTTTAAAGGGTATAAAGTTGAAATATAATGGAGATGGCTTGATATTTTGTAAAATAGGTTTGTTTTCAAAGTTTAATAAAACATAATTATGAAAATAAATATATGTTAAAATAAAATAGGTAAAAAACTGTTGTCTTAATCATTGACGTTTACGAACATTTATCCTCTTAATTATGTATTTCTATACTATTAATTAAGGTCAAAAACCAGTTTTTAACCATAATAAAATAGTTATGGTCTTACAGTATCGGTCAGTGTTACCTTTAAGACCAGCCACTTGTTTTTATGACAGATTGGATATTTACATTTTTTTATTGTTAACGCTTTAAAAATCTAATTCATAAAATAAAAATAACAGTACATTTTAGTTATTTTTAAATAGGAGAGTGCACAGAAATTATCAATTTCAATTAGTTATTTAATGTAATCCTTATGTTAGAGCGATAGTCACAAATGTATAAAATAATTGTGATGTGATTACCCCCCCCCCCCCCCAAAAAAAAAAGCAAAAATGCATTGTTAAATAATGAATAGCTAACGTAATAATTATAAGTAAAACTAGATAACTGTTTGGAGGACAATCTATCTAATAATTGTAATTCTGGTTTCTTAAATTAGTTCAGAGTCATTATAAAATGGTAACTAATTACTAAATGAAAACACAGACAATTATTTCCAAATAATAAATTCATTAAATCATAATTATTTGAACACAAAGGAGAAACAATTATCACCAACTTTGATTATTTTCAGAACAGTTTATAAAGTAATACTGTACAGTAGATTAAATACAGTCGGTCAAATAATACTGTTGTAGGCCTATATTTAATAGTAAATTTGCCACTTCATTTGTTAACGTTCGAGACCGCACTTAAAGCGAACTCCGGATTACTTGTGGTCCAGTCCAATTTCACACTGAGTGAGGACTAAAGCAGACCCAACTTGGATTCAAACAATTATCCCTACTCTGGGAATATAGGCTCGAGCGTCACTACAATCAATATGTCTATAAATAGAACTGTCTGATATAAATGACGCAGTGGAAATGAAAGTATCAATTTGTCCAATAAAATAAAAACATTTTTTAATTATATTTAAATATTTTAATCGTAAAACAATATGTGTTAGCTCTATCTATTAAATTGTAGAGTGTAATAACTAGAACCAATAATTAATAAAATTAACACTTGATTATGGATATTAATTGAGTTTGACCTGACGGCTCATTCAATGTTATTGGTCAAATCAAACATACTGCTGTTGTATTGGTTGTGTAACAACATTTCGACAATACCATATGTACAGTACATTAGACACTGTTGCCAAGTTTATCTATACTTATGCAAACTTGGCAACAGTGTGTAATTTGATAATTCCGCTACTAGCCAGACATGTTGTTGACAAATGAACGACGAATCTCATTACTAGACGAGCAAAGATTTGTCAAAGAGAACGGTATAAAACATAATTACAGTTGTTATCTAAATAAAATTAATATCTGTAAAGTTAAATAATCAAATCCTTTTATTCGATTAATGTGTGTTTTTAAACGGCATTTTATTTTTTTTAAATGATTAAATTCACTATTTGTTTTAATTTCTTACAGTCGGTGTCGTTTATTACTAATATGTCTAAAAATTATACATTGATTTCGGGTTAAGCACAGGCTAAAAACTTTAACAAATATTACAACGGGTGCCCCATCTCCTTAAAATAGTTATCCTATCCCTGTGTCCTTAGATAATTCAGTGTAATAAAATTCCGGCATGACAGAATGGGCAGTTAGACATTTAAACCTAAGTATTTTTTTTTTAAATATGTAGATTATTAAAAATAATTTAGAGTATTTTCTTGATAAAATTATTTAGACTCTTTTTTATTAAATTACTGTAATTACAAATTGAGTGACCTCGAGAGTTTAATTATGTATTAATTCGAGATTTAAGTAATCAATTTTGTTCTGATTAATTTTCGCTGAACAGTGTTTTCCAAACTATCTCCAGTCGCGTGCCCCTTACCACTATTTTGTTATATATATACACGGTCATTCCAAATTTAAGTTGAAAACCAATCAAAAGCGTGAAAAACGGAAATAAAAGTTTACATCATTAGTCCATGTTATCAAGTCAAAATCTGCGTTAATCTGTACACTAGACCTTTTTTTTTAGCACGTCTTACTAGCGGTTCAGGTTATAAGCATATATGATAATTACTCTAAGGGGTAAGGATGAGAAAGTTAGAATATGCGTGGAAACAAAGTGGGAAACCATTTGGGAAAATACACCCTAAATATACCCAACCGAGATTCGAACTCTGACCTACCCCTCATCAGCAGGCCATTCTAACATGAGAGTGACACCTTAGACCATTCGACCACTGAATCGGTTTATCAGACTTATTCCTGATTTAGAAAATTACGTTATAATTAATAAAACTCAATGTAATGTCGCGTACCTGTATGGATACGTGTACTATAGATTGAAAAAACACTGTCTCAGAAGATTATGAATAATCGGGGAATGTTGTTGGGAAAAAAAAAATGGGTTATTTCAAAAAACTAAAATAATTTCCTATCAGTAACAAAAGGTTTAAAGAATACGTTATCACTTTCTCCCGCTTCTGTGGTCACATGGTTTAAAGCGTCTTTCTCTAAAGAGACTGAGATGCCGATAAAAAGAATATCGGGGTTTTATTCTCAGTACAGTGTTTAACCCGGCATAGTTTTCCCCTCCAACTCCAAGCGAATGCGGACACACTTCCTATAAGTTCAACCTGTCTCAAAATTAACACAATAGCATATTTATTTCCTATGCGTGTAACCTGAACGGGCAGTGAGATGCGACGCTAATGTAAATATCAGAGTGACTTCCAAACTTTTATTATGAGATTCCCTGACTTTTCCAGATAACATTAAAAATCACTACTTAAACATTTTAGTTTTTCTTGGTGAATGGCCGATTTTTTCCCTGTATTTCATTGATCACATTTTTGAAAACCATTCGAATAGCTATTAAAATATTAACATTCAAAAAGTTATGTTTCTAGTATTTAATGTTGTGAGTTTTATTTTTGTCTCTGTGTAAATATCTTATTAGAAAAAACACCGTACGAGCATCTCGTGTTGAGACTGCATATCTAAGAAATACATTGTGTTAACAGCTAGAAATAAAATCTCTCACTTTTTTATACGTTTAGGGGCAGAATATAGTATTTAAATTCCCTTTCCATATTTTCGGTGACATCAAAAACTTCCTGACCCATTTTCCCTATAGGTAGCTAGCTATCATATATATATATATATATATATATATATATATATATATATATATATAATATAGTAATAGTCTATGATGATTGGCAATCAGGTATATTGCCCTGATATTGAACAGGAACACGTAACAAACAAATATTTTATATAAAATACTCGTAAACACTTTAAAAAAAAGTCCCAATTCGTTTCTCCCCCGATTGATCCACGCAGATTGAAGCGAGTAAAAGCACCCCCTACTTTTATTGGACAACACGCGTACCACCATACGCCACGAGGTACTTCGCAGTCAAATCAGCAAACAACATACCTATCGTGCACGGAATAGGCCCTGCGCCACGAATTTAAAACATCCGACAACCAATGCTTGGCCTTCAAATGTATTCTTGGATATAAACCAACCGGTTTTATTTCAGTTTTTAATCCTCACTACTGTGACACAAATATTTAGTCATCGATTCGTCAAACATTTGCTGTTAATTAAAATATGTGATTGGATGAGTTATATCAAACAACCTTTTTTTTTAATGTAAACGTTCACTTTATTTCAAATCAAAGCTTTGGCAAATTTTCGAAAATTAATATGTGTGTAGTTTTATACTCGCGATAATTAATTCTCCCCATTGTTCGATAAAACATTTAAATAAATACTTTAACATTAAATAAATTATAAAAATAAATTATACTAGAACTTACCTTTGCAAAAAAAAATCCTTAGGCAAAACTTTTTTGATATCACAGAAAGAAAAGACTCATTTTCTATAAAACAGAATCTTTAAGTAAAAAAAAACGTTACAATAGCAATAGTAAAATTATTTGAGTCCTAGAAACAATCACCGACTATAATTCACACGATATAAGACACAGACAAGTTACATTGAAGTAATGATTTGTTTTCTTCTCGCTCAACAAACAGATTGTCCGTGGATACATGTCACCGTGACTTGTAGCGTGAAAGTGTCCGTCTGAACTAAGCATGTATCCACGAAGTGATGGCGTGTCAAATATTGAGTTTAGAAATACGGGACAGTGGAGGGGGGAGGGGAGGTGTGCGGTGGTAAAATGGGTAGCGAGTTACTTAGTAAGAGGAGTAAAGTGGTAGCTTTAGTTACCTCTGTAGTCACTTCTCTTTCTCACGTGTAAGAGGGGAAAATAAAACAATCAAAACACAAATACGGGGTGGCAGCTACCAACTTATATGCTCTGTTCTCCTGATACAACGGAGACTGGGAGTGCGTATACAGACTAGAGCGAGGGAGGGAGGTGGATAGTAGGGTAGTTTAGGCACGTGTGGTGGGTTCAACTCCCGCGCGCGCACACACATATACACTCACACTCATTCGTTTCTTGAGGACACGAGTGTTTCGACGACGCCGCGCTTTTAGTTGGTAGTCTGAGCGTCGACTGAGCGTCGGCGACGCTCGGAGGGAACACGGAACATGGCCGCCACGTGCTGGGGGGCGAGCTAAGGGGAGGAAGTAGCGGAATAAGGGAGGGCGGGAGGGTGTTGCTTGTTTTCGGTCTTCAACTCTTCATTTATTCGCCAAAGGACGTTGGGTGAAAGATAAACTCAACTACTGAGGATCGTCGTGTATTTTAGCCGAAAATTTACAATAACTATTTCATTAACTGAAGCAGAGATACGTTTTCTTTAACTTTATTGATCGGTAGGTTTGGCAACATACTAGCCGAAAATTTACATAGGTGATCGCATAGTCTAGGGCATCACTATAGTAATAGACTGGACTGCCGGTGACTGGAAGATCGGGGTTCGAGTCTCAGTCAGCTGTACTGAGTGTGGTTTTCCCTAAAGGGTTTTTCATTATCCCTCCACGCAATGGCATGTTTTTTCTCTATATTAACATCCCTTATCTCTAGCACATTAGTGTAATTTGTACATACTACGTATGCGCCGACCTGAACGGTTAGTAATACATGCATGGTGCTATATAAGCATATATACAGTTTTATTTATTTGGAAGCCTGTTATTTGGAAACTGGAAAATCATGATGAATGGGAAAATAAATTACAATTGTAATTACATTTTTAGTCCGTTTAGTTAGTAATATAAAGATAGATAATATTGGAAGCTTTAGATCAATTTTTAAGTGAAATTTATGATTAGTAAATCAGATAGGGTAAGACATATTTATAGAATACAACATTTTAGTTACTTTCAATCAATGATGGTGGTTAATAGTGGGTTTCCTATAAAAACCATATTTTAACTTGCACTTCTTAAAATATAGTAAATATCTTCATGAAATTTACCCGGAACCGAACCAAATTCCTTAGGAATTTAATACTCTACCCAATTAGTCGCATATCCACGGATAAAAGGTTCCCATATTCATGTTTGTGAATGAACCAACTGATACATTTAAAATCCTTGCTCATTCACTAAAAAAAATATAAAAAAACTGTCATGTAAAATAATATTTTTTAATTTATTTTTTAAAATCCTTGACAGCCTAGCTCATCTTCTGGACCTATTTTGATACAGTGTAGCGGATGCTTACAGTATACATGAAATTTAGTTAATTATACAATTACAATTAATTTTTCAAAAATAAATTTTTACAGATAAATACATAGTAAAATATTTATAACAAAACATAAAAACTATACATGAAGTTAATGTAAAAAATAAAATCATTCAAACAAATCAAATTATATATAAAAAAAGAATATTAAGCTGTAATTATTGCATAAATCAAGGTTAGGTGTTTTTATAAAGTAAACATTTTATAGACAAAATGAAAAAGAGAGTCCATGTGATTAGTCTACTAATTATATTACATAAAGTAAATTAAAGTTAGTAATTATGTGAATTAGTTTTCAAAGATTTTAGAGTGAAATAAAAATAAATGAAAAAGAATACTATAATTCTTATTTATATAGGCCTACATACACAATACAATTGTAGGTCTAAGTTATTGTTGTGTGATCATTTCAAACTATTTAAGAACAAAAAATTAAACAAAAAATATATAGAAAAATAACCAAGAGATAGGCCTATTAGCCTACTTATTAACTACATAATGTTTCACCATAATAGACAAAGTTCAAACAACGGACTTTAAAGATTAAAAAAATATGTAGAAAAGAAATGAAAAAATAACCAAAATATCATACTAAATTACTTATAGAGCACTCATTAATTGCTACATTTATAGAATTCTGCTTTAAGACAAGAGCTGTTTTTTTAATTTAACCAACAAAACTATTCAAATATTCACTCTCTAATTGTTGATGTAAAAGCTCTGTTTTTAAATAAACTTATACCAAATTTAGTAATTTTTACAGATTTCAATAATTACAAATTCATTTCAGATAAAGTCTCAAAGTTTATGTTTGAAAGTAATTTGTTATTCAGTACTTTATACACAAATTTAACCATGATTTAAGGAAATAGTTTTTTCAAGAGATGATAATTTGTATTTTTTTATAGACTTTACTACACGTGTAAGTCAAAGTTATCAGAATTAAAAAGATTTCTTATAACTTTATTTTGTATTACTTCTACTCTCCTCAATGTTGTTTTTTATGCTGATCCCAAAATTATGTTCACATATGATAAATGTGAGTGGAATAATGAATTATAAATTACTATTTTAGTTTAGTTGTTTGTTTGTTTTGAGTTCTTTTAAAGACCCCAGCAATAGGACAAATCTATTGCTATTGTTTTCACAATTTGGTGGCTTATAAATTACACTTATATTGAAATGATTTTTAAAATTATTTGTGGGTCTAAGTAATATTCTGATAACAAACAAATCTTCTGCTTTATTTATGGTATTGTCAATAAATGTGTGTTCTAAAGATGTGTGAATCAAGATTCCTACACCTCCCCCAGGCTTATGGTCTCGGCAATCAAATAGTGAAACATATCCATTGTTATTAAAGCACTCAACTTCACTACTGTTTATCCATGTTTCAGTCAAAACAATTATATGAATTTTTAATTTTAATGAAATTAAAGTTGTTTCAAGATCATCAGTTTTATTTCTAAGACTACGAATATTTTAATATAATATACCAAAATTAAATTTATCAGATTGTTTACAATATGCAATATTAATTTCAGTAGCATTATTTAAAATATGCTCCACTATTTGTTTAGTATATACTAATTTTATATTATGCAAATTAATTTAGGTACCGGTACTTGAAAATACTTTAAATATAACAACTTTAACAATGAATTGGTCACTTTGAGAGTTATTATTTCTAAAACAGAGACAAACAAAGACAATTTGCAAGTAAAACTGCTCCATGCTGTGCCCATTCTATCCATCTGAATAGAATATAATAACTCCAACAATGAGATGATTGCTCTGAAAGTTAGTATTCCCAAAATTAAAACAAGTGAACAATACAAACCTTGAGTCACCTTCCTCCATGATGGGCTTAATTTACTCTCTAGAATAGAATAGAATAACTTTAACAATGAATTTATAACTTTGAAAGCTAGTATTCCTAATAAGGAGATAAATTAACAAAAATCTTTGTAAGACACCTCCCCAATGTTACGCCTAATTTAACCACCTACATATAACAGAATTAACAATGAATTTAATGTTCTGAAAAATAGTAGACCTATACCCAAAACAAAGACAATTGAACAAAACATATCGTAAGTCACTTTTTCCCTGATAGGCCTACTTTAGCCATTTAGAATCGTTGAAACTAAAACTTTTTCTTTGTTGCTCATTGTCTTCCTCTTGGTGTCCTTTTTCCTCAGAGTAGCTGCTTTGTTGACTCTTATATTGTTCAATGCTATGATCATGATCGTTTTCATTTGTTGATGTTAAAATCTTCTTTATATCATTGTTAGACTTGATAACGTGATGGACTCTTCCATTCTCATTAAACCTTGCGTGTATTTCCCGCTCTCTGATTCATATAATTAGAAACTATCTTCCTGAGTGATTCTTTGGCTTGTCCAAAGAGAATCTTATTTTGAGAAGTTAGGCATTTATTTACATATATGGGTCTCTTTATGTAATCAAAAAAGTATAAAACTTGGTTTCAAATTAAAAGTGATGATAACCTCAATAGCATAGGTGCGTGTGTGTGTTGTGTTTATTGTTTCTTGTTGTATAAATATATATGGAAGGTTTAGTTTTTACACATGTTTTAATCTTGCATGACCGTCGATTACGGACAAGAGTGGCAAGAGTGCTTACATTACACTCTCGCATGAGCACAAAATTTTCTTCAAACTTCAAACTCATTCGTGTGTAATTTGTATTCACCAGACGTACGGCAGTTGCATAAGAGTACAGTGGACATGTTTCCGTTGGGAATAAAATTATGTTGAAAACTTTTATGATGAATAAATAATTTCAATTTTCTTTACTATGTGACCAAGAGTTGTATGACCTATAATAGACCAATACTGAAGAATATATTGGAAGAAAAAATATAGAATAATTATATAGGAAAGCAATAATTATAGCTAAATATTAATTTAAACTAGTAAATAGAGACACTTCAGTTGATATAGTTAAGTTTAGTGATTAAAATCAAAATCATTGCAGTCAATGCAGTTTTTAAGATAAACCCAATAAAAAAGAAAAAGTATTTTCTAACTTTCCATTTAAAGAAAAATGATTATAATCGTGAATATTTTCAACCTAGAGATTATGAGGAATCTCTACGCATGATATGCCCCCGAACCCAAAATAGTGAATTTTACCATTCTGTCTGCCCCCTGTTTGCCCCTGGCCACAGATATTCAACAATTTGATAGATTTTGTTCAAAATTGATATTTAGATTTATGGCCTTACCGCAGGGATTTTTTTTTTTTTAAATTTAACCCTAGCAATTAAATTAAGGGCAAAATGACTAATGAGTGAATACTTTTAGCAACACTTTTTTAATGGCTTTAAAGATTTTGAATGAAATGGATATCTAGGGAGAGTTTAACCTCCCAAAAATTATTGTATACTTGGTTTTTGGGTAAAAATTATTTTTAGGGTAGCTTACTGAGAGTGAGTTTTTAAAATGGATATTATTAAACTAACTAAAAATTATTTGGTTTAAAATGTATATCTGTGGAATGTTTTAACATGGACAAATAATAAAATATGCTTGTTTTCCGGGTGAAAATTTATTTAATGCATTTTGTTTACTAATGAGTTTATTAAAATAGGTATTTTGACTATTTCTTAGGTTGTTTACAATACACATAATAATATATATGTTTTCTTTAAAAAATGCTTTATAGTAGTTTACAAATTATGATTTTTTTTAAATTTGAAAGTTTTGGAAATTAAATCAAACAATTTTGTCTAAAATTGTTATCTGAGGTATATTTACATGATAAATAGTGATATATGTTTATTTTTCAAAACTAAATTAATTTAAAGATTGCCTATGACAATAAAAAAATTTTTAAAAATTTTATAATGGTCTTGAAGATTTATTTCAAAATGGATATCTGGGAATTAATTTTCATGATGAATAATAATTTAATTTCATTTTTACAAATTAAAATAATTTTATGGTAGTTTACAAATAACTTAAATGAAAATTGGACATTTGTTAAAAATATTCAAACAATTTATTTTTAATGTTTATATTAAGAAGGATGTTTACTGTGATTAAACCGCCTCGGTGGCCAAGTTAGCTAACGCGTTAGACGTATAGAGTTGACTGCTGAGAATGGGGAGCTCGAGGTTCGAATCTCGGTCGAGTGAACTGGGGGTGGTTTTTTAAATGGTTTTCCACTCTTCCTCCACGCAAATGCGGGTAACTTCCTCTTATTCGACGTTCTCAATTCCTAATCAAATAGCGTAATTAGTACTTAAAGCGTAAAGCCCGAATGGATAGTAAGACGTGGTGCTATTATTATTAGTATTGTGATTAACAAGATGATGTGTTTGTTTTTCTGAGGAAAACTTAGTTAAGAATAATTTATAGAAAACCTATTTTTGAAAATTTTGTTCCAAGCTATAATACACTAGATGAGAAAGTTGGTGCAATTGTGTCATAACATTTATTTTAAATATTTTAATAAATAACATATAGTTAAAGTATTTTTAGCACCGTGTCTTACTACCCGTTCGGGTTACACGCTTGTGTACTAATATCGCTGATAGTTTTAGGCATTAGGAAGGTTATATATAAGGAAGTGTACCCACATTTTGGTGGGTGTATAGGGGAAAACCATTTAGGAAAAACCACCCTCAGTACACCCGACCGAGATTCGAACTTTTATCTTCCCGTCACCCGCCTCGGTGGCGTAGTTGGCTAACGCGCTTGTCGTGTTGAGCTCGACTGCTGAGACGGGGAGATCGAGGTTCGAATTCGGTCGGGTGAACTGGGGGTGGTTTTTCCTAAATGGTTTTCCACTCTCCCTACACGCAAATGCGGCTTCAATTCCTCTAATTCAACCTTCCCAATTCCTAAACCCATTAACATAATTAGTACTTAAAACGTATAACCCGAACGGGTAGTAAGACGCGGTGCTAAATATTAAACAATATCTCCCCGTCATCTCAGTCTAGTCTACCGCGAGAGTAGCAGGCCAGACCATGCGACCACCGAAGCGGGCTTAAAGTTCTTAATTGTAGGAAAGTTCCTAAAATAACTATCTCAAATTGGATATTTAATATGATAAAAGTGAAACTCTGCAAATCCAGAGTTTGCGCTACGAATACAAGGGAATGGAAATAATAGTAGTAGTATTAGCAGTATCGTGGCGGGAAGAGTTTCCAGGGTAAGCAAAGTTAATTTAAACTGTACCTGTGAATTATTTTCAACCCTCAGTAGAATATTTATTGGTAAAGTATCAACGGAAATACAATCTAATTCAAGATATGGAGAGAAGACTCAATGTGTGATTGATCAAATGGGGACATATTAAAGGTAGACTTCTAACATTTTATTTAGCCTAGAAACAGCCCATGACATGCCTTTGTTAAATAGACGTGTTGTCCTAAATCAATTTGTAAATCGTGTGATTATATAAAACTGGCTAACAAACCCTCAGTGGGTTTTCTTTGCAAGTGTATGTAAACTAATGGGATTACAGAGCCGTTTTTTGATAAGTCTTACGTTTAGCCACAAGAGACCTCCAAAGAAAGGTCCGCACACTTTAAAGTTGCTCCACCATTTTGAATTATTTTAGGGGGTTAAAATGTTGTTGTTGTTTTTTTGCATTTTCCCGTCGGCTACAGGCTAGAAGCTAGAAGTTTGCCAAATTTAAAGTTTATAGCTCATCTGGAAGTGGGTAAACATTAATGTCACTGAGTGAGTCAGCCATGTGGCTTTATAGTAGTATAGTTTCGAGTCAAATACCCCAACAATGGCTCTCCGCAATACTAGTTCTGTATTGATAGTGGATGAGGTGCTAATGACTTGCATTTGACAAAGCGCCTCCAAACCGCCATAATAATAATATTAATAATAATGGATACCAGCTGTTTAAACTACCAACATAAGGGAACTAAATGTAAAGAGTGAATTGTTCAAGTAACCTTTTTAGTGCACCGTATCTTACTACCCATGGGTTTTTTATTATTGGTTTCCCACTCTTATAGCGTGTAACTGCGGGTAAATTTCTTCTAACTCTTACTTACCTCAGGGCCAGTTTCATAGTCAGATTTAGTACGTCTCAAGTACTAGTCGATACTAAATACAGGACGACACCTACCTAGACCAAAATGGAATGGGCCAGTTTCACATACGAAACTGGCCCATTCCATTCGAGTTTAGGTAGGTGACGTCTTGTATTTAGTAAAGCAGCCGCACTTGAGGCGTACTAAGTCTGACTATGAAACTGGCCCTTAGTGTAATTAAACGTGTTTAGCCTGTAAGTTTTACATGACACGATGCGAATAGCATGCATCGCGAAAAAAAGTATACCGAGTTAAGAACCTTAAACAATTAAAGCTTCTATATTTTACTAAGATAGTAGGCCTACTAGTTCTTAATTACTACTTTATTCAGCTTTACTATATATACCCACACCAATGTTGACTCAGGCAAATACATCGTATGGTGTTGTATGGGTTTCTAGTGGTGTTCGAATCTCGGCCGGGTGAAATGAGGGTGGTTTACCACACGTGATTTTTCTCATATATCCACGCTAATGTGGGTGCACCTTCTCATGCTACCATTCTCATCCCTTCTTAACCCCATTTTTTATAACCACTCTCATTTCAAAAGCTTTCAGTCACTTCAGTGTTCAAATGATCTAAGGCGTAACTCTTGAAAGATACTGGACTTGCAATGACTGGAAGATCAGAGTTTGAATCCCGGTCGGGTGTAATGATGGTGGCTTTCCTTAATAATTTTTCACTGTCCCTGCACGTAAATGTGGGTACACTTCCTCTAAATTCACTTTCTTTATCCCTATTAGAGTCACTAGCGTATAGCTCTAACGGGTAGTAAGACACGGTGCTAAAAATAAAAAATAGCTTAATTAGTGCGTTTGTGTATAGCACGAGATGGATGAGATGCGTTTCTAGGGAAAAAATCTAAAAGGAGGGTAAAAGCTCTAGTACTACCCACTTCGGTCGCCACGTCGTCTAAAGCGCTACTATCGCAGAAGACTATACTGCCTAAGACGGGGAGATAAGGGTTCGAATATCGGTCCGGGTGTAAGAAGGATGGTATTTTCCAAATGATTTTCCACTTTACTACACGCTAATGCGGGTACACTTCTTTAAATATAACCTTCATATTCCCTAAAACAATCAGTGTAATTATAACATAAGCGTATAACCGAAACGGGTAGTGGCAGTGTTAAAAAATACGCTCTAATACTCAAGATGAAATCATCCGGTCTTGTGGCCTGGTACGTCATACACTCCTTTCCGGGACCTGCTTGAAATCAGGGTCAAGGAGAAGGTGACAGACACCGGCGAGGATTGAAGAGATATATCTTGGAAGGGGGTGACAAGGCACCCCGATAGGACCTGGTAACAGTTGAGTAAGAAGGAGCACCCGTGTTACCTGGCAATAAATCAGCAGCGACAAGTGTTTGTTACCTTGACAACCAGATCTCTCCACCCTCCTCTTTCGAGCAGACGAAAGACCGACTCACCCCAGTTTGACTGAGAGCTGTTCTAAAGTACACAGGGGGAAATCGTCGGTCCGTGTCGTGTCGTGGAGTGTTGCCAGAATTAGAGGAGATTGTTCAGACTGCACCTGTGATATGTTCTCATCACTCAGTAGAACACTCGGTCAAGTTTCAACCAACATGCATTCCCATGAGAGGTGTTTAGAGCAGAGCCTATGTATGATGGGTCAAATGGGAACAACATTTTTGGTCTTAGGGGTCATGAAACGTCGACATTTATCAAAATATTGAGTTCAATTTTTATGACGATCACAATACTTTCTCTCTAAGGTGTCAATAGAAGGTAAAAAATTTGTGGCATATTAATATCTACGTCCTTTCTTCTTCTCCCTTTTCTATATTTACAATCTCTCTTTTCACTTGTAAGTTCCGAATTCCGTTCACGTGACGGCGTCACTCAGGAAATATTTCTCCCTTCACCTTTTCAAGTTCTTTGAGTTTATATATACGGTAATTCAACTACGTGAGCAAAAAAATGTGTAATTTTTATTTAAAAATAAAACCTTTGAAAGTATTGCGATACGACCTCATCTCAGATGAATAGTTAAAAATAACTACTATAATTATATTTTTTATTATTTTACTACCGGTTTTAATACCCGTTCGGGTTTTACGCTTTAAGTACTAATTACGCTAATGGATTAGGAATTGGGAAGGTTGAATTATAGGAAGTGAACCCGCATTTACGTGGAGGGAGAGTGGAAAACCATTTAGGAAAAACCACCCCAGTTCACCCGACCGAAATTCGAACCTCGATCTCCCCGTCCTTGGTAGTCGAGCTAAACACGACAAGTGCGTTAGCCAACTACGCCACCGAGGTGGGTAAACTCTGATCCAATTTTGCTGTAGATGCATAAATTTATTTTATGTACAGCACCTTATGAGCTATCCATATATTTACATTAACGTAGTAAGGAAGATTAAGGTAGAATTTTAAAAGAATTGTAACCAAATTTGCGTGGATAAAAAGGGAAAATAGGATAAACTACTAAACCTACTTAACGCCCTATCACCGGTAAAAGAGACCCAATGAAGTCATAGACTCAGCCCACATGTCAATCAATGCGGGTAGGTACATATGGGATTTACTTTTTGTTCAAGGTTTTGTATTTGTATCCAGAAGTTAGGCCTACAATCCTCGTGGTACGGTTGAATGTTTAGTACGGACTGTTGATGCCCTGTGTTACATCAGTTTGTAAGTCATGTGGTGATATAGGCCACCTATATTTTATAGACAGGGTGTACCGTGAAATGTAGGACCTACTTCAGCGGTGGACAGAAGCGGGGGGGGGAATGAAAAAGTTGATATAGCCATGTGTCCCATTTGACCTTGTTTCCCATTTATAATCATGTTCGTACTCTAGTAATGTGTGGAGCTGCTTAACATTATAGGAAGCGCTCAAAATGGCCGCCTTCAGCCTGAATGTAAGCCTGCAGTCGTCTTCATAGAGTGCTGCACTCTTTCAAAAATACCAGATGTTTGTAATAACCAGGAATAGCCCATATATCACACCTAGTCAAAAGGTCGAGAGATATCTACTGTGATACACAAACAGTTCAGCGGAAACACTTGGTTGTAGCTCGGAAACAAGGTCAAATGGGACAAATGCTTATGTTAACTTAAAAAAAAGTCTCCTGTCTACCATTGAATTGGGTACCAGATGCTATGGTACACCCTGTATATGAGGTATTTAAAGCGCACTTTTTGAACCGACTGATTTTATCAGTGCACGAATTAACTAACTTAAATCTAGAACATACACAACCCCTAACCTCGGCCGTTAATCTATCACTGTGAAAGGGGAAACACAAATTTCATCATTGATAAATTGTTGGGTATGCCTTGAGTCGAACCCGAGAACCTTAGCTCAGTAGCTCATGCTACCAACTTAGATAAGGTGTTGGGCTCCACTTATTAAGGTTTGTTAAATTTATTTGTGGTATTAGCGAGACATAGAGAAAGGAGTAACCCGCTTCGGTGGCCGCATAGTCTAAGGCGATACTCTCACAATAACATAGGCTGCTGATGACGGGGAGATTATGGTTCGGTCCCGGCCGGGTGTACTGAGAGTGGTTTTTCTTAAATGATTTCCTACTCTTATCTCCACGCATATATGGTTACACTTCTCTATATTAAACCCTCCTCATTCCTAGCCCATTAGCGTAAGTAGTAAATGAGCGTATAGCCATAGTGGGTAGTAAGACGTGGTGCTAAAAAAAAGTAGTATTAAGATAACACCAACAAACAAACACAACGCGAACATCTTACAACGGTAGCAGCTGTCCATCAAGGTCTTGGAGCAGAGCTGAATTTGAAAAGGAGCAAGCTAACAAAATATTTTTTGCCTGACTTAAATCTACTATTATAAATTCCTTTTTGGGGATGGGAGATTTAGTTAGATAACACTCGCCTTTTTAAAATTATTGCTTTTACCGACGCGAGTGGAGTTATTAGTAGTGGCTTTGGCTTTTAATGTTTTTAAGGTAATTTAGAGAAGAAGTTTTTCTCAAACACTAGATCCCATTTGACCAATCATAGTAGACTCTGCTCTTTACAACTCACATGATAATTTATTTCCCCGATAGATCTGGCCATGAGTATTCCACTGAGTGATAGAGAACATATCACAGGTACAATTTAAACTAACACTGCTTACCCTGGCAACAATCTACGACATCACTAGTTAATTATTATTATTATTATTATCTATTAAGCACGTTTACTACCCGTTCGGGTTATACGCACTTACGCTAAGTGGTGATTGTGAGATGAAATGGAGGACCTACAGTTTAACATGGATCCGAACCACGGTGGAGCCTGGATTCCACACATATCCAAGTTGTGATTAATACACGTCTTGTCAGTAGGTTAAGGAAGGGTTTGGTAATCAGATAAATCTGTGCCGGACCGAGGATTGAACCCCAGACACCAAACAAGAAGTCGACACCTTACCCTTAGACCACCAGGTCACCTCTCACAAAACTAGTTATTACCTCCTTGGACTACAGGACTTCAATTCCTTCATATCTGGTTTGTTTTGTACACAATGCGCAATTTTTCAACACCTGATGGGAATTCAAACTAAAGTTTCTCGAAGGTCCCCGTCTATAATAGATCAATGCCTTAAACCATCTAGAGAATGAGACCGAGGACAAACCTCGTGTATTTATACGAACAAACCCTTGGACCCCTCTCTCCTTCTCTCTTCCCCTTTTAATTAAAGTCATTTGATGAAGTTGTGTGTCCCGGCTCTGAGTTTCACAGAACATGGAGAGGGAGCGTTGATTAGGGCACAGCTCTCGCTAGTTGGGATTGTGAAGGCGAGTCTTTGCAGGGGACCTCGCCCTCTGAGCTACGCTCTGGTTTACAGAGGATATGATGACGTCAGCAAGAAACTTGTGTAAGCTCGTCCATAACTATTTTGATGGTAGAAGGGCAGGACGTGAGAAATGTGGAGTTAATACTCTTCGTAATTAGTACGTTCAACAGTCCACTATGCATTAATTACTACTTTTTTAAACTACTAAGCCTAACATCAAGGCTATTAACGGTTTAATCCAAGGGCTAAAGATAACTGAGGTGGTTTTTTTAGAGGAAATGCAGCCGCAGAAGGTAGTGTATGGAATGTTGACAGAGTAAGCTTTGTACCTTTGATGGTTTTTCCTACTCTACAGTACAGTTTTCGTAAGAAGGGCCTTTAATAAAATTCAAACTTTTTTTTGTGTGAACAAAATTTATAATATTTTGCTATTTTATTGGCGTTATTCTAAAGTGACAACAGTGACAGCTGCAGCTCACATGACTTAACGTATGAACACGTGAAATTAGATCTAGTAGCTTTTCTAGGCGTTATAAAGGCCCTTCCTATGGAAATGTGGTTTGTAGCTATTTTAGCTGTCAGACAAGGCCTTTAATATAATTGAATTGTGATATTTTTATAGCTATCAGATGAGCTTCTTCATATAAAAGTTTGACTGTATTAGCTTGTATAGTTGTCAGATAAGGTTCTTCCAATAAACGTTGGACTGTAGTAACTTTTCTAGCTGGCAGATAAGGAAGGCCCTTACTATAAATAAATATTGGACTTGTTACTTTTATAGCCATCAGATAAGGCCCTTACTATGAAAATAAGACTGCACACACCTCACAAGGGAATGCATTTTCATTCATACACGACCAACGAGTGTCAGTGATAAGGACAATGTTATATTTTTAACAAATTTGACTCGCCTCAGTGGCGTAGTTAGCTAACGCGCTAGTCGTGTTGAGTCGATTGTCGAAGACGGAGAGATCGAGGTTCGAATCTCGACTGGGTGAACTGAAGGTGGTTTTTAATAAATAGTTTTCCACTCTCCTCCCAAAAATGCAGGTTCACTTCCCCTAAATTCAACATTTCCTATTTCTAACCCTTTAGCGTTATTATTACTTAAGCGTATAACCCGAACAGGTCGTAATACGTGGTGCTAAATATTAATACAAATCTCTGCTTACCTTGGAAACACTTAAGGTGCGGCAGAAGGGAGCATGAGTATTTTACAGTTTTTCATAGCATTACATTTTTTTTGCCCAAAATAAACAAATATTTCTACAGTAGCAACATAAAGTTTAGTTTTCTGCACATGCTCATATCAACAGAACTTGAATATCTGTCAAGGGTGTCCTGGAATTTTGTCAAAACCTTTTATTTTATTTAAAAAGTTTTGAAAAAATTCTAGGATACACTTGAAAGATATTCATGATTTATTGATATTAGCATGTTCAGAAAATTAAACTTTATGTTGCTACTGGAGAAATATTTTATTTAATTTTCGCCCAAAAAATTATATTTATAAAAACTATAAAAATACTTGCGCTCCCTTCTGCCGCACCTTAAGGCTACGCCAGTGAAGTAGAGTAAGCCTATCCAATCAATAGGGTCTATTCTTCAACCTATCAAAAACAGTTTTCTTTGTCGCATACGAGTATTTCATAAATTCCAGTCAACAAGATGGGGATGTAATTAAGTTGAGAACTTGAAATGTTCACTATACAAGTCGTAAAAAAGAAATAAATCGCAACCCTCGAGGTAAAAGAAGTTCAAATCTAAGAACAGATGTGGTATTTATAGATTTGGAATTCCCAAATGAGAACAAAGTAAAATAAATGATGAACTTTGGTGCTTCTTCAAGTCATCCAATTAAAATCAACAATCGAATCATATTGTGTTATTATTTTTTGCGCAAACGCTTGTAGTAGGATTCTTAAAAGAAAGATTTTTTAGAATAAACAAGCTTTTATTGCTGTAAACATTCCTATAATTCAAATAATATGGTAAAATTGTATCACTTAGATATTTATTTCTAAATACGATTTACTATACAAAATTCCCTGTATTTTCCCATTTTTACAGACACTTTATTAGAGAGTATTATAAAATAATGAAATTTCACATTTAACTACTTCGGTGGACTCATGGTCTAAGGCGTTACTATCGCAATATAATTTACAAGATTGCCAATGACAGGGAGATCGGGGTTAAAATCCTGGCTCAGGTGTACTGAGGGTGGTTTTTTCCAGAATGGTTTTCCACTTTAACTCCACGCAAATGCGGGTACACTTCATCTAAATTCAACCTTACTTATTCCTAACTTACTAACATAATTAGTACATATGCATATGAACTGAACAGTTAGTAAGACGCGGTTCTAAAAAAAAATCATTCACATTTCATAAAGTGACTTTTGTGAAATCATGCACTGGGATTATAACAGGAGAACTTGACCTTGAGTGGCAAATATACCCTACGTAGTTGTTACCCAACTCAAGGTTTCAAGGGGAGTGGAAAAGGTTGGGTGGTTATTTCATACGTTAGCTTTCACTTTTATGCAAAGGCCTACTCTTTTTTTTTAATTATTTAATATAAAATATTTAATGTTCTCTTTCTGAACCGACTGATTACATCAGCACATGATAATTTCTACGAACGAGAGCGAAAAAGCCTACCAATTCTTACAGTATAGGTACTTTCATATACCTTCCAGGGTTCTTTTACATGCCACAATCGACCTGAGACTGACGGCTTTACTTCCCTTCAAAGGAAGTTGTGCTACGAACTTTTAACGCTCAAAAAAAATCCGTCGGCTCCGGCGAGTTTGAACTCAAGAACATTGGGCCCTGAGGCGAGCAATTTACTGAAAGACCACCGAGGTGGACCACTTTTAAAAGATTGTAGTATAATGTTCATAAATCATACAGTATTTTCTTAGTTTTTTTGTTGTTGTAAAATAGCCGGTGTTTGTCAGGTTGTTTACAAAACATTTAAAAAAATCCTCTGTTTTCCAGGTTTCTTACAAAACACAATATATTCCTTATGTTTTCTCGGTTTTTCAGGTGAGTGGTAACCCTGTACAGGTACAGTTAAATTTTAATTGAAAGGGTCTTTTAGAAAATAGAATCATATTTTTTTGTGTGACCAATATTAATAGCCTTTTACTAATTTGTATTTTATTGATATTATTTTAAAGGCATTAATAATATCTATAATATCTAATAATATCTATGAAAATTAGACTGTCTTGGTACTATCTATAAAAAGCAACAATTTCAGATCACATGACTTTACATATAAATATATCAACATTATTTTATTAACTTATATAACTGTACAAGGTAAAGTTGTTTTCTGTCAAAATTGGATTGTAACTACCAGTTAAAGCTTTCCACATATTTACATTAGTGGGCTAGGGATGTATTTCACCAGCAAATAAAAACAGACGGTGTTGACGCTTTAGTCTGTGTGCCCACAGATGCGGATATCCATACAATATTAAACTCGAGCTTTCCAAACCTATATATTTTGGTCTTGAGTTCTCATTAATGTTAGATGCGTTGTTGTCAGACAGATTATTCAGTAGATAACGTGTCTGCTTATTAAGTTAAGAGTCTCTGATTCGATTACCGCCATGATCGAAAAATGTACCGTTTTTAAATGTAGGTTTCTCCTTTTTATGGTGATGAATTAACCACCAGGGGTTGGCTGGTGTGTCTTTTTTGATTTAAGTGAGCTTATAAGTCGTGTGCTTATATAATCAGTTGTTTCAGAAAGTGAACGTAAAATATCTCAAATATGTTTTCCAATTGTACTTGAAAATCTGTCATGGTATTGTGGCATTTGACCTGATTTTTTTAACTAAGAAAAACTGGTCATATTACGCAATATCCATTTATATATATATATATAATGGATATGCAAGAATTGTCTAGATTTTATACTTAAAAAATAAACTAAAGGTATCTACTGGGGCAACATTTTATTTATTTTGTCCGAAAAATGTATTTATTATTTGCATAAATACTGTAACATTACCAGGCCTTAGCAGGCATTTCTTTCCATCCCTTCTTTAAGATATACTACCCATCATAAAAACATGATCTGGACTTGTTCGTTTATTCCGCCCGTGCGTCGAGCGCTGTAATGGCTGCTTCGCTCTCGACTTTCAAGCCAGTCGCGCTTAAAGCTAATAGAAGCCTAGGCTCGTTAGGTTTCGCCAGTTTGACGATAAGGAGCGAGTCAACGATTTGTTAACAGCGGAGAGGCCTGTTGTTGCTCTTGTTGGCCGCTACGAGCGCTAATGTCCTCAAACAGTTACGACATGATTAAGGTCGAGGTTTAATTAAGCGACGCGTCTTTTGTAAAGCCTCCGGTTTGTATTTATTGAAAGTAGGGACTTAAAAGCTGAAACCTGTTAAGTGCCCCATAAGAACAGAGGTATTAAGAAAGCCCTAAAAGCAGGAGGGTGCTAGTTAGCCCTAAAAGCAGGAGGGTGCTAGGTAGCCCTAAAAGTAGGAGGGTGGTAGGTACCCTAAAAGCAGGAGGGTGCTAGGTAACCCTAAAAGCAGGAGAGTGCTAGGTAGCCCTAAAAGCAGGAGGGTGCTAGGTAGCCCTAAAAAACAGGAGGGTGCTAGGTAACCCTAAAAGTAGGAGGGTGCTAGGTAAGCCCTAAAAGCAGGAGGGTGCTAGGTAGCCCTAAAAACAGGAGGGTGCTAGGTAACCCTAAAATAGGAGGGTGCTAGGTAGCCCTAAAAGTAGGAAGGTGCTAGGTAGCCCTAAAAGCAGGAAAGGTGCTAGGTAACCCTAAAAGTAGGAGGGTGCTAGGTAGCCCTAAAAGTAGGAGGGTGCTAGGTATCCCTAAAAGCAGGAGGGTGCTAGGTAACCCTAAAAGCAGGAGGGTGCTAGACACCTTTGAGAACAAGGGTAGTAAGTAATCCCCTACCCCTAATAGGAGGAAGATGTTAAGCTCCTTCAAGATCAGAAGGATAGTGTCCCTAAGGGTATGATAATCCTAAGTACCCCTAAGTTCAGGGGGTATGAGGCGCCAGAACGGGGACAAATTACGTTAGGTCCATGTTGTTAGGATGAGTAAAAAAATAAAAAATATATACGTGAACAACATAGCTACCACTACCACTACCACTGAGCCACTATTTGAAAGGTTGTTACGTAATTAATGAAATTATATTTGAATTCAAATTTAAATCAGTAGATAATCTTTAAGCTGCTAAAGTTTAAAGAGAATACTTTATTAAAACGTTGAAGGTTACTTGTTTATTTATCTTTAAACTTTTAAGTTAATAACACAGAAAAATTAAGATGAGAGTGATTAGTACGATAATATAAGGTTTGTTAAAAATCAATAAATGTAAATTCTGAATTTACTTATAATAAAAAGAAGAAGAATTCGTAAATAATAAAATAAAATAATTAAAGTACATATTATATTTATTTATTATTATTATTATAATTAATTAAACAATTTGTTATACAAAGCTTGATGTATAAGAGAGTTGAAAAAAAGTTGAAGGAAAATAAAAATAAAGCAAATAAAGTTCCTCGATCTTAGCCTTAGAAAATGTAATGAGCATTCCTCTATACTGTACAGTCATCACTATTTAAGCTTGATCTCTACTGATCTTATTTAATGTGTTGTTCCAATCAGTGGTGGATAAACAGTTGGAGACCCAAAGGAAAACTTGATTCTGAGCCCAATTATTTTAAGGATGTTAAACAAAAATGCACGAATTGAAAAATACAACATTAATTATTATCTTTCAATTAATCAGAAAGGCGTAAACTTACATTTAAAAAATCATATACTCTTGTAGTATAAAATAAAACCGTATTGTGCATATCTTTTAGTATTATTAAATAAACATGTATTTTACAGAATAGTTATTTTATTTGTGTCAACTAGAAAAAATATAAACATATACACATGAGTTTAAAAAAAAAAGCCTCAGGGAGCCGTCTAATATTGAACCCTAACCTCTTGAATTATAACTAGACACAGTATCCACGCTATCAAGTCTGTCTGCAGCGTGTCCAGTTACATTAATTGTAATTGTATATCTAATAATATTAAACAAACTAATAGGAATATGTTTAAAGCAATATCCCTTTGAATTATTTTTTTAATTTATGGAGGAAATAATTAGGTAATTTAAATCTGATGACCTACTAATTGGAAAATAAATTCATTAAAGTGAATAACCCATTTAATAACGGTGCTTATGTCAAAATAGCATTTTAACGTAGGTTTAATTTATTAATTGTAACGTATAAAAAGTATATACGTTCAAAGAGTAAATCAATTAAAAATAAAACAAAATAAAATTTAATTGTTAATTAGGATACTTGCTGGTTGCGTACGTGTTCATTCGTGCCCTGGGAAAATTAACCGTGTGTGTTTGTATGCTGGAAAAATAACCGTATGTGTTTGTGTGTGCTGGGAAAAATAACCGGTGTGATTGTGCCCTGGGAAAAATAACTTAACCGTGGTGTTTGTGCCCTGGGAAAAATAACCGTGTGTGTTTGTGCCTGGGAAAATAACCGTTGTGTTTGTGCGCTGGGAAAAATAACTTAAACGTCTGTGTTCACGCAGACTGTATATTCAAATCCTTCTTATTGTTCTAAGGAAGGTAAGTGTTTGTATTTACAAAATTTGTTCATACTATTTCCTTTCAAAAATATTTAATTTTGGTTTTATTCTATCTCCGGCAGACTAGAGATATCTAGTCAATGAAAAACCTAACCTAACCTAGTCCAGCCTACCAACATTCCTTCATACTAGCAGTTCTGAAACAGGACCGATCAAAAAAATAAACGTCATAAAAGTCCTCTTAATGACTCACAGTTACTAGTATCAAGGCTTTGACTCGCCGACGGCCGCGAATACTTACGGTTTATCTTAGGCGGGTGCTAACGCTTCAGATTTTTCAAAAGGCGCTACCAACACGGGCGCAGCCAACACGCCACCCTTAATTATTAGTCTTAGTAACAACTCTATAATTGCAATGAATATAGATTGGCAGTGTTCACATAAAAAGTGAAAAAAGCTAATCAGAAAAAAATTAACAAACTCCTTCCCGGTAATCACGGTGATCTTGTCTGATTTTCTAAATGATGGGAAAGTCGGGTATCGAATCCCGAACAGATGAACTCAAGTGATTTTTTCCTGTCCCCCACGCAAATTTGACTCCGTTGGTATCAGTGCCGTGTTTTATACTATTTGCCCAAAGTTTCGGCTTTCTAGATGCTGAATAGTAAAGAAAACTCACACGCAATGACGTGAAACAAGATGAGGAAAAAAGACTGATAATAATACCTACCATTGCGTCTTTCCACCCTTTCTTTCTATGCCCTAAATTACTAGTTACTCTAATGGGTTAAAAATTGTCAAGGTTAAATATAGAGGAAGTGAACCCGCATTTACAAGGAAGGAGAGTGGAACATCCATGTAGGAAAACCACCCAAAAGTTAACCCGAGTGCGATTCAAATCTCGAATCTCCCCGTCCTCGGCAGTCTAGCTCAACACGAAACAGCGCGTTAGCTAACTACGCCACCGAGGCCGGCAAAGACAAGACGTTTTTAAAACCATCATTCATATCGCACATACGGCTGAGGATTCGAATCCCCTAACCACCCAATCAACAGCGAGCCAATTGCCGTGTGATTCTGACACCTTAAACTAATCTGGCACCATCGCAGGGCTTAAAAGAAAAATTGGGGAATCGCGTAGCGTGGCGAAAACAGATGAGGCGGCATTTGACGTGTCTTTGTTTGTCTGACGATGTGCGCGCGCTCACGTATAGACGAGGTAATGTTGGCTTCACTTGATTAAATACAAGGAGGGGAGGTTACTGTACACAAGAGTGATTGGTTATTAGGGAGAGAGGAGAAGGGAAGAAAATTATCCGCTCCTGAGCGTTATTTGGAAAACAAAGATTCACTAGAGGTTCCCTCGACACCTTGGTTTAGTTGGTAAAGTGTTGTCTACTGAACTAAGGGTCCCTCGATTTCTGACAAGGCCAACAAAATTATCATTTATAAAATGTTGGTTTCCCCTTTCAAAGTGATGAATTAACGGCCAGGGGTAGGATGTTGTGTCTGTTCTAGATTTAAGTTAGTGAATAAATCGTGTGCTAATATAATCAGTCGGTTCAGAAAGTGCACGTTGAATACTTCAAATAAATTAAATTAAAATGATTCACTAGAAAGGTTTAAAAAAAAAAGTAATATCGCTGGCTATGGCAGTAGTGCTTAACCCTGGGATCGTGACCCCACTTGGGGTGCCGAGTTATTATGGATAACAAAGAGGATACTATTAACCCTGTAAGGTAAGCTGCAGCCTTTGTGTTCCCGTAAATAAATATTATGTACAATATAACGACTTTTGTTGTATATAGCCTTGTAAACATTTATAGGGCGTCAAAAACTCACAATAAAAGTATAGAATAAGAACAGACGGCCTTACGTAAGTAGGAGGAAACTGTTTTATTTTATTTACGTGGTGAGATGGGGTCTTCTAAATGAAATAATACTTCAGTGGGGCCACACAAAAAAAAACAGTTGCGCACCACTGGTCGCTCTCGCAATAGAACGTATTCTCTCTGAAGGGAGGATCAGGCTTCGAATCCCAGTTGGGTGTACAATAAATGACTTATGTATACATGGTTACTCGCTTTCCTTTCAAGTAAGTGTGGATAAGAATATACTTACTTATATCCTCATCTTTGCCTCGATAGTGTAGACATTTATTTGAGGTCAACATTGTCAACATTTGACTATTATATTATTGTTGTTTTTATAGATATTGATAACATCCATCAAAAGTGACAGCTGCATATCACATGGCTTGACGTATGAATATGCGAACGTCGATTTAGTAACGTTTGTAACTGTCCTTTCTTTCAGGATCCTACTTCACCCGTCTATGTTATTGACTCACTTGATACAGTCCTGTTTTTATAGGAATTACCCTACCTAACGATTGGAAAACTTACTAAATAATTCTCAATACACTCTACCAGGATTCGAATCCCAATCTCCCTGTCATCAGCAAGAGTGATGCCTTAGACCAGTGGTATTCAACCTGGGGTCCGCGGAGACAACTAAAGGGGTACGTAGTATTTTATATACGTGTATATCTATCATTTAAAACTTTTTCTTTTGGATGTATTTTATTTGTTTTATGTGTAGATTATAAGATATGTATAACTTGCATTATGAACCAACAACTTAGGGGATACAAAGTTGAATAGAAATTATTTCTGAGAGCATGCGAACATAAAAAGTTGTTTTCCACTGCTTTAGATTATTTGGCTACCAAAGTGGGTAAAAATATTATCTATTCTGTCAACAACACAAAAAAAGTATTTCCTATGAAAATTGGACTGTACTAAGCTTCTCTACGAAGGCTTTAGACAAGTTTCTCGTGATCCCACATACACACATACACAGCCCCAAATACGAGTGGGTATAACTTTATCCGCGCCGCTCTGTCGAGTGTCTCTGCGGCCTAAGAGGATTGTTTAGGTATTGAGGTCAACTATTCTCCGAGCCTATCTCCAGGTACATCGTCACGTCTGGCCCGATGTGATGTGTGTCCGAACGGAACAATAGCTAGAGGGTGTGCCAAATAAAAGAAAATGACAAACGCTGGAAGCCGGCCCACAGTGAATTGCGCGGTCACTTTCTATGTGAGTTAGTGTCCAGCGTGTTTTTTTTTTAGAACAAGTTAATCCTTGTATAATGAAACGACCATTTTATGTAAATAGGTTAATGTTTAAAAAAGAAAACTCCTATAATACAAAGCAAAAAGAAACAAAAATACTTTATAAGGTTTTTATGTTTATCTAAAGTCACTGGATATTTTTAAGGTGTAGCTCTGAAAAATTGTACAGTTATAGATCCAGCTCTGCAAAAATTTTAAAAATCGTTCTAGTGGAGAGAAATTATGTAAATAATAGGTGGAACTAGATTATTATTATTATTATTATTATTATTATTATTATTATTATTATTATTATTATTATTATATTATTATTATTATTATTATTAGCACAGCGTCTTACTACCCGTTCGGGTTATACGCACTTACGCTAATGTGTAATGGTAGGGTGATTGTGAGATGAAATGGAGGACCTACAGTTTAACGTGGGATCCGAACCACGGTGGTGGCCTGGCATTACACACATTAACAAGATGTCTTGCCAGAGGTGTAGGAAGGGTTTGGAAATCAGATAAATCTGTGCCGAGACCGAGGATTGAACCCCGGCCGCCAGCACAGAAGTCTGACACCTTACCCCTAGACCACCAGGTCCCCTAAGTGGAACTAGAAAAACAGTCGATATTTATTTAACTTATTTAGTAACATATTTCTTACCTTCGTAAAAAAAATTTGTAGATCTAAATCTATTTCTATGCCGATCTAAACAATCATTACATTATCCTCTGGTTCCAATGATTCAAAATGAACCATATCCGTAGAGCACGCGGTCTAAGCGTCAAGCACATTTAGTCTGGTAGAGATCGAGGTTCGATTCTCAGTGGAATGTACTGAGAGTGGTTTTTTCTTTCCTAAATAGATTCTCAATCTTCTTTTAAACGGGAACAAATGTACCCCCATAGGTATAGTGGTGGTCAGTGGTAGAGTTATCTAAGATGTAATTCTCGTAATACTTCCGATGACGTGAATATCAGGGTTAGAATCCCGGTTGGGTGTTTTGAAGGTGGTTTTCCCTAAAAGGTTTTTTGACTTGCTACATGAAAATTGACACCTACTCTAAATTAAGCTGTCATACGACCCTTGCGTATGCGTCCAACTAGTACGGAAGACGGTAGCGTGGTTAATCCACGAGGCATATCATGGGTTCCACACTAGTTGGATCCGATCCTGATGGGAGTTGGGACAAGGCGGGCGTCAAAAGATGTCCGTGGAACAATGTGTATTACAGTGTATTCAAGACAAAAAAAGAATTACATAATAATGGTAACAATGTATTAAAGTTAGTGGTGCGGTACTTACATATGATAACTTGGTGAGGTTGCAGGGTGACAGGACGGAAAGACCACGCTCGAACAATGAGTACCCCTCTAAAAGGCGACGACCACCCGCGCCGTTCCTAGATCGGGTCTTTTATATATCTCTACCTTAATTGAACTTTTGATATTCCACGCCCCAAAGAACATTGAGATAACGAACTCTGTTAGGGCGGAACCAACAACAGAGGCCTAAAAAAATATATAATTGGCCTGAATAAATATCAATGTTTTATTTTCACATGACTATTTGATCCTGTGCAAACCGCGTGATGTCGGGGGAGTCATAGTCCAGCCAGAAAAAAATGATAATGACTAAACATGGGACGGTATTCTAAGGAGGTCCTTGGGCTCGTGTCACAATGCACCCTTCTTTTTGAAAAAGTTTCTATCTCGATAGAACTTTTTTCAAAAGTTGCGATTCGTTAGACATGGAAATAAGCAATTGTTAACACTATGATGGAATTACATTGAGCGTACAACACCACTTACATTTTAAGAGAACCAAACAGTTTCCACATGTTACAACATCATGAAATAACATTTAATCAACACAAAACTTCTAGGTTAGAATTAAGTGAAATTACAAGGAGTACATTAATATAATTCTTCTAATTGTTACATAAAAGAGAAGCAGATTTTTTTTTTTTTTTTTAATTAATACAACAGTCTTTTGGTCTTGAAACACCAGCTATCAGCTTATTTACGGGTCCTTGTATAAGCAGTAGCATACTCATAGTAAATGTATCTTATCTAATATTTGAACAGGTCATCACTGTCAATATAGTTTGTCTGTTTACATTATACATGAACAAGGTTAGTCAGCCCAAGATTTTATACAAGGGAACAACATATATGATATCCGGTGGGTTGATATCACTCAAGTCCGATGTATTAAATCAGTGGTTCATGATAACAAATTAGAGCACTGCCTTTTAATCTTTACTGGACCATAATAAAATGCGATTTAAACTAATTCATCTGTAACTTTCAGAATTTGTTCAAATAGACTAACAATATTTCATATAATAGTATAAATTCTACAACATTAAAATTCTGAGAACACGTAAAATCCAGAAATCATGTATATTTTTACTGTTATCTGGTCTTGTTGAGTAAATGCGCTATATCATTGTTGGCACAACATTTTGATAACAATATAAAAGTTGCGTTTCCTAGCTAAGAAAACAAGAATATCTTTTGGGAGTTAACATTGCATCACAAATCATAATTCTATACACAAGACAATCATCATCACTCACAAACTAACTACCCAGGAGATTGCTCTCAAAGACATGAATTAATTTGGAGAACTAAGTTTACAGACAATTTTATCCAGGAAATTTTAAGCAAAGATCAAAATTTCATACAATATTGAAAGAAATCTCCTCTCAGGGGAAAGGTCACGTGATGTCACTACCTATTCCATTAGTACTAATATAGATTATAAATTCAGGTGTTCTTTACATAAATTGATCAATTTTTTTTTTTTTCACAATGTACACATGTTGTCTTTTAAAACTCAATAGCACTCATAGTTCCTGGTACAATCCTACGAACAACAATGTCATTCAAGATCTTTAGTTCGTTACTCACTGATGCGGTCCTTTTGATTATACAGAGATTGAAATACCCGGATGGAGACAAGCATAAAAGTTTTGCGCGCGTACCTAGCTCACTGCAACACAGTTCATGGAGAGGCCAACATCATTTATACAGTCACACTCCCAAACCGACATATTGGGCGGTCAAACCGTGGGGACACCGTTCGGGAATCTGGCGACGAAATATTTGTCGTGCGATCTTCTTACAGCATGACCCTTAGTATAGATGGGTCTACAATCATTTGTCCCATTGACGATTCCTCCAGGGTTACGTCCTTCTCGCAATCGGGTCACCTCAGCAAGGTTATGGGGTGCGCCATTCCATCAATGACAGGTCAGATTCGGCTCTCCCCAGACTGGTGCAGGCTGGTCGCGTGACTCTCATCCAGGTGCTGGTCTATCTCTATAAATAAAATTGAAACAATACTAACTTCAGTTTCAATTTACCGTCCATGGTTTCAGGAGTGAGTGCACGCCTGAAGAAGGGGGGGGGGGTTTACAATCTTAATATGTATATATAACAAGTGTTTTTTTTTTTTTTATCCTAACATCTCAAGCATTTTATACAGAACACCTGTCTATTACATGACAACATCACGTTTTGCATTGACCCGATGAGCTGCCCACAAGGCCTTGCTCAACAAAACAGCACAGCCGTCCAAACTCAAATATTTGCAGAGACTGACTGGAGCAAGAACAAACTCCTTTCTGGATTGTTGAGACTACAATCGTATCGGGCAGATGTCAGTTTCAACAACAACAACATAATATTTCTTTATTTACAATATATCGTTAACACAACAGTAAGATTGTATTTATTCTAGGTTGCAACCTTAAGTTTATTACACTAATGATCATACGATCTACACCTTTATACGTGGATAGCAATCAACCTCTACATCATATGTTATCATACCCACATTGGTTATTAATAATAAGGATTATAAAACAATTTATCATTTCTGCTTCAGTTTCCACACAAAGCTAGATACATCTTGGTTTACATATACATATATATATATATATATACACTGATGATATTCATTACTTTAATTACGTTACAACTCCTTCATAGTTACATGATTATTTTACTTTTATTTTCTTCAGCTATAAGTTGGGGTTGCTCGTTTAGCGTTCGGCCTTAATCCTTCCACCACATTTATTCTACACAATATCTGAAATTATTCTTACAATGTAACCTTGGTCTGAATATAAGAACCTGCTATTGGCTCAAGATACACATCTCTTAGCCCAATAAGAAACATACAGAAATGTATGAAGCGTTTCGGCATCCATTTAAACAACGGGGTGTGTCTGGTTAGCCTCCCTCTTAATCAATTTAAAGTAAAGAACTGTTTATTAGTAAGGAGAACAACATTATATCCTTGGCTAACTAGACGGCTAGTTGACAATTAATCAGTAATTAAAGTAGGGAACAATACAGAGTTACCTGGGTCACAAGTCATCGTGAGGGTGTCAAACCTGATCCCTTTCGATCTTGGAGCTCCGGGGTTGATCCTCATTTCCATCATGGAGCGCTCGGGCGGCCTTCTTTATTTCCGTTAGTGATGACACCGCAAAGAATTCCAGGACCTTCTGTGATTAACATTTTCACAAAATTATTTGGACACAAATGATGAAATGTGCAATGAAACCGTAACAATTATTAGGACGGGGCAACCATCAGGTTTATTCATACGTCACATTGACTCTCAGATGACGTATAGGTCGGGGAAGCGGGGGTGGTTGCTGAAAAGGTCTCCGCGACTGACCCTAGAATTCTCCCACATTTTGTCCTTCCAACCTATGCAATTTTCGATTGATTGTCCTTAGATCCTTGCTTTCTAACGTTCCAAAAAGATACTTCAAAATGGTTCCGCCTACATTAACTAAACCTCGGGTGGACCTGTTAGGAGATTGGAGTGTCCTGCGAAGTCCTTTAACCAACGTCAGGGTCTTCTGAGTTTCCCTAGTCAACACATCCAACTCTCTCCCTATAATGCTGTGGACCCATCTAGCCGGATCATTATTGGGGTCCTTACTCGACATCTCCACGTTAGATAAGTACCCAGCAAATGTGGCGACGGCGTTCTCATAGTACCCTATATCTAGGTCCATTACCAAATGCCAAAAATCACTGGTGAGGAGTACAATACCCTTGCCGACGAAAACGATCCCTTTGTCCAAAGTTGGTTCCTGGGTTGTTGCAGTGAAGAAACAGGAAACGCCGACAATCAAGATCTTGCGCAGCCATGTCTCCATGGTCACGGCTCTGTAACACTAAATAGCGCAGCTAACATGGGGCTCCATGGTTCTGGGCAATAACATTCACATCCTCAGCCTATTCCTTAACTCAAGCTTCTTTCTGTATTAGGCAGGGGGTTTCTGTCTCATCTCTCTATCAGACAAAACCCAAGGAATGTTCTGGACTGGTCCTCGGCTTCTCAAAGCATACCGGGGAGGGGGGGTTGGCGGCTCTGGATTCATAGAAGGGGTTCCTTGGTCTTCTACTTGTCGCACTTGGGGGGTGGTGGTCGGGGTTCTGATTGAAAGTCGGGGTACCAATGGTCAGGGACTGAGTCAGCAATATTAGAAGGGGTTCTGCCCTGTGCCTGAGGATCTCTCGTGACTGCAGGGTCGGCATCATACTGCCCTGTCCGAGCTACGTCATGACCTCGCTGGACTTTTAGTCTATTCGCATGAACAATCTGTGTCCTTTTTCCATAGATCTCCCTAATATTGAATGTAACGGGACCAAGTTGCTCAACTACTCTATATGGTCCAGTCCACTTGGCGACAAACTTCTTATTTAACCCTCTCGGGACAACATGGTTGCGGAGGTAAACTTTATCTCCTAATTGTATCCTAACTTCCCGAGACCTTTTATTGAATTGCACTTCTCTTTGGTCAGCGGACTTGGCTAACTGTTCCTGTGCTTTCTTGAAAGCGGCCTGTAGTCTGAGTCTCACCTCAGTTGCATAACTCTCACCTAATGAGTAATCAATTTTCAGAGGGGCCACAATATCTTCAAAGGGTAACTCAATGTCTCGACCATGTACAAGGAAAAAGGGACTCTCTCCTGTAGCACTGTGTGGAGTACTCCTATAGGCGAGCAACGCAAAGGGGACAAAATCATCCCAGTCTTTCTGGTCAGCAGCAACAAAATGTGATATCATGCCTATAAAAGTTTGATGACTTCTCTCCACTAATCCATTGCACGCTGGGTGATAAGGGGTGGTCTGTAATTTACGTATCCCTAAAAGTGAACAAACTTCTTTCATTAATTTGGACGTGAAATTGCTCCCCTGATCTGTGAGTAATTGTCGGGGAACCCCGTGCCTAGCAACGATTTCAGTCACAAAAGCCCTAGCTATAGTTTCAGCCTTTTGATCAGGTAAACAAATTGCTTCGGGATACTTGCTGAAGGCATCCTGAAAGGTAAGTATGTACCGGTTTCCTTTTGTTGTGGGGGTTAAGGGGCCTACCACATCCATGCTGACCCGCTGAAAGGGGACGTTAACGCCTTGAAATCTTTGTAAGGGGGCCGGTTTCAAATTAGGTGGATTTTTTCTTAGATTACAAGATTCACACACCTGACAGAACCGTTTTATGTCCCTGTACATGCAATCCCAATGGAACATAGATCGAACAAGATCATAGGTCCTTGCAACGCCCTGATGGCCTGAAAAGGGGAGATCGTGATATGTACTCATAACCTTAAAAGTCATGGAGGCAGGGACTACAAGGCGGTCTCTTCGCTCATTTGGTTTCCTTTGTTTGTAAAGAAGACCTTCCTGATCTAAGTAAAAGTCACCTCCGTTATTTCCCTGTTCAGCTACACGTATGACATTTGTTAGTTTAGGGTCCTTGCGCTGTTCTTCCCGTATGTGTGCTCGATCCCAGACAGGTTCATAGCCAGGGGTCAAGGAGTGAACAGGTATTCTGGAAAGCGCATCGGCTTGACTTATAGATCGACCTGGAGAGTGCTCAATCTCAAAGTCGTGTTCCGAAAGCAACAAAGCCCACCGAGCGAGGCGTGAACTAGGGTCCCTCAGAGATAAGAGCCACCTTAAAGGCCGGTGGTCGGTCACAATCTTGAACTTACGACCATACAGATAACATCTCAGTTTCTTGACAGCAAACACAACGGCCAAACACTCCCGTTCAGTAGTGGAGTAATTTATCTCCGCTTTGTTCAACTGGCGCGAAAAAAAATATATAGGGTGTTCCTTGCCTTGAACTTTCTGTGACAACACGCCACCTATGGCGGTCCCTGAACTGTCACACGTGACAATAAAGGGTTCATTAAAGTCAGGGTATCTCAGAACCGGTTTTGAACAAAGACTCTGTCTCAAGGTTTCAAAAGAGTTTTCTTCCTCGTCCTTCCAAACAAATTTTGCTTCGTTCTTCGTTAAGGAAGTAAGTGGCTTAGCCAGCTTAGAATAATTTGGGATGAAGCGCCGGTAAAATCCTACTAGTCCTAGGAACTGACGTATTTCCTTCGCAGTTCTTGGACGGGGGTACTTCTTTATTGCTTCAACCTTGGAATCGTCAGGTTCGATCCCCGCTGGTGTGACAACATATCCTAAATATCTCACCTTTTGTAACAGAAATCTACACTTATCGGGCCTAATAGTCAGTTTGGCTTCCCTTAGCCTTTCTAATACCCGTTCTAAACGCTGAAGGTGCTCACTCTTGGTTTGTGAAAATATTATTACGTCATCTAAATAACAGAAACAAATTTTTCCTATCAAGCCAGTCAAAGTACTAGTCATGAGCCTGCAAAATGTACTAGGTGCGTTGACGAGCCCAAAGGCTAATCTTCGAAACTGATAATGATGGTCTGGTGTTGAGAAGGCTGTTTTTTCCCTATCCTTAAGGGCAACGGGTACATTCCAATATCCACTAGCTATATCAATAATACTAAAATATTGGGACCCACCTAACATATCGAAGGTTTCATGAATATTAGGCAAGGGAAAAACGTCTCTTTTGGTTACGGAATTCAAGGCCCTATAGTCAACACAAGGCCTATACTTAATAGCACCGTCGGTCTTTCTTTGCGCCACCAAAATTAAAGGAGCCGACCACGGGGAATTTGAAGGTTCAATCACGTCCTCAGATAACATTATATTGATTTGTTCCTGGAGTACGGGTCTTTGACTGTGAGGAACGCGATAAGGGGGTCTGTAAATAGGGCGCGCATCACCCGTGTCAATATAGTGCTCCACCTTATCAGTGCAACCTAATCTTCGACCCTTGGTTAAGAAAACATCATGATATGAATCTATGAGTCGTACTAACTGAGCGCGTTCCTCTGGGCCTAGGTGATCAAGGGATAATAAACTTGCTAGTTCTGATCTCTCACAAGCATTTTCTACAAAATCGAAATAAGTCATCTCCTCTTTTACATCTATAGGGCTAGTTATCATGTCCTCCTCTACTCCTCTAGGTGATTCCTTTGTGCTTGGTTCCCTCGAACCAGCGTTAACCTGCCTTACCAATCCACTCTGGGTCTCCTTAATAAGGGGGTAGTCTAGTGCTAGCCCAACCAATTTATCTTCATCTTCAGCGGGGAGGGGCGACTCTCGGAACTTATATACAGACTCTATTTTTCCCAGGGCAATCCCTCGGGACAACTTAATTTGTTCATTGCTCCTATTAACAATCTGCACGGGCACACACTTATCTCGAGTTAAATCAAATACAGCACTGCTAATCTCAACATCTGGGAATGGTAGGTCGACCGGTTCTAGCAGGCCTTGGCCAGTACTGAGCTCCGTGTCACCTAGTCCTACAAAACCAAAACTAATCGTTTGGGGCTGAATAGTCATAGCCTTCCTGGTGCAAAGGAGAATATCGTTTAATTGGGCTGGTGTATCCCGGGTGCGTCCACCCTTGTCTCGAGCAGCTTTAATCTGGGGCGCAGGAGAAGGACAAAATTCGTCTGCAGTACGAACATTGCTATCTCTTTGTCTCAGTTTTCCAGTTGACTCACTGCGTCTCATTTGTTGGGCAGAAAGGGGGTGATCAGTCCCATTTACACCCAACAGGGGCTCATGTGCCAACGGATTTCTCTGAGAGGGGCCGCCATTTCGAGCTCGGGAGCTGGCATCTCCCAATCTATACTTTTCTCCTATTACTATTCCCAACGCCGGTCCTCTAGACCTCTCTGCATAGGGGACCTCAATATCTCCAACTCTAATAAGTTTCTGACTCACACACACATCAACACCATATTTGACCATAAAATCGCTCCCTATTAGCACCTCTGTGTCAAAAGCAGCATTATCACCACACACGGCACAATAAAAGGGGTAGTGATAGTTCAAAATATTGAAAGTTATCCATGCCATTCCCTCAATCATCAGCTCCTCTCCAGTAACTGTAAATAATCTAAAGTTATTTGGAGCTGGTTCTAATCTAGTTTTTACCCCATGTACAAAACTCCTCTTAACAAGCGTCACGGTTGAGCCTGAATCAATAAACATCCTACAAGGCTTGTTCCCAACAGAACATTTTATGTTTATGCTAGGACCCAACTGCAAACTATGGACTAACGGCTTTCTTGCGAGGAACTTGCCTCCCTTGCCTGGGGAACGAAAGGGGGGCGGGGCGCGTTTAAAGACGGGTGCCTAAATTGTCCTGCGCGACATTCCGTGCTTCTGTGACCTACTCGGTTACAGTTGTAGCAGACTGGGATCTTGCACTGTGTTTGCACGTGACCGGTCTTGTTGCATCTAAAACACGTTCTCAGGGGTGGGTGGTTCCTATGGTTTCGCACTGGTTGCCTACATTCACGTGCAAAATGGCCTGTTTTGTTACAAGTATAACACTTATCGTTCATCCTTATCTTATCTCGTTTCAACTGGAGCGAGGCAGGCTGCTGGGGTTCGTGGCCCAAAGCCATGGTTTGGGAGGTCTTCCCAACCATGAGCTCATTTCTTTCTTCTGCCTCTGCCATATTAATAGCTTCCTCAAAATTGGTGGGGCCTTAGATAACACAAATCTTTGTAGTGAAGTTCTCATCCCCTTTAGGAACTGAGCAAGTAAACTCTCCTCTAGTACCTTAGTCCTGACTCTATTTTCCTCGGGGTTCTCGGGGTCCAGTTCAACGGTACCTCTGCCCACAAGTCTCAGTCGGGTTGCGTAATCTCTAATGGTCTCGCCGTGCTTCTGGGTACAATTGGACAGTCGGTAAACAGCATGAATCTTTGGCTCGTTCCGCCTAAAAGCATCCCTGAGAGCGGTTCGGAACTCTTCCCATTCTTGGATGGCTTTTATTCTTTCGTTGGTATGCACATAGTTTAAAGCTTCTCCCTTTAATCTAAATTTGGCGACCCTTATTTTATCTTCATTCGACCATTTACCTAGCTGACCCACCTGTTCGATCGACTCAAGGTAAGTACTGATATTCTGCCCTACCTCATCACCAAAAGGTTCAATGTAAATCATCCACTGAGCAAATTCGGGCTAGGTGCTAAAATGGAGGGAACCACTACCGGGTCGGCCATGACCAGTTCGGGGGACGTGGCCCTATTGACTCGTGGCATTTAGCTTCTTATCAGCCTCCCCCTTAATCCATAAATTGTTACTTTAATAGGCCTGAGGGTAGCTTATGACGGGGCCCGAGTATGGAATGATTGCTTAGTCTCGTCCTGTTTGGAAGTCAGTCAAGTCTTATTCCCCGTTTCCTGTTAATTAAACTATCAATTTCAAGTTGCGGGTCCTCATTGTGAATTCCTAGCCACCACACGTTCCTGTTCCTCGATGTATTGTTGACCCACCATCCCTGTATTGGCACTCCAAACTTTATGTCTCCAAGTCCCACCAGATCCATCCCACCTGCCGAGTCCAAATCCCACAAAATTCCATCACATCCCACAGAATCCCACCGCTGCCACCATTTGTCATACGACCCTTGCGTATGCGTCCAACTAGTACGGAAGACGGTAGCGTGGTTAATCCACGAGGCATATCATGGGTTCCACACTAGTTGGATCCGATCCTGATGGGAGTTGGGACAAGGCGGGCGTCAAAAGATGTCCGTGGAACAATGTGTATTACAGTGTATTCAAGACAAAAAAAGAATTACATAATAATGGTAACAATGTATTAAAGTTAGTGGTGCGGTACTTACATATGATAACTTGGTGAGGTTGCAGGGTGACAGGACGGAAAGACCACGCTCGAACAATGAGTACCCCTCTAAAAGGCGACGACCACCCGCGCCGTTCCTAGATCGGGTCTTTTATATATCTCTACCTTAATTGAACTTTTGATATTCCACGCCCAAAGAACATTGAGATAACGAACTCTGTTAGGGCGGAACCAACAACAGAGGCCTAAAAAAATATATAATTGGCCTGAATAAATATCAATGTTTTATTTTCACATGACTATTTGATCCTGTGCAAACCGCGTGATGTCGGGGAGTCATAGTCCAGCCAGAAAAAAATGATAATGACTAAACATGGGACGGTATTCTAAGGAGGTCCTTGGGCTCGTGTCACAAAGCCTCCCTCATTCTTAAAACCTTATTGTAACAATAGTAAATGTGCTTATAACCCAGACGGGCAGTAAGTCATGGGGCATTAAAAAGTGTTCAATCTCAAGTGATTAATAGCGAGTCTAAGCTTGCCCTTTCACCTGTGGACATCACAATGGCACAGTTATGTAATGTTTAACGAGCAAGTGGTTGTAATAAATCTTGGTAATTGTGATTGTTCCTCTAACCTTTGCAATAATGTCTCAAGCTGTCTTACAACACAGACCCTGCCAGAATCGAGAACAATCGAGTCTAGTTTTGGTTTCTCTTGATAAATTATTTGAACGAGTGTCGCATGCTAAGGAGCTTATCTCGACTTTGTAGGGCAATGCGAAGTGAACATAGCTCTTGAAAGTATTATATAAATTGTATTTTGTGTTTCCAGCTAGCGCATTCTAATCACAGAGTTAGTACCAACCTATTGTTAACAAACTAACTTAACCTAGTGTGACACACCACTAAACATTAAACAATATCTCATCATCAACAGCTTGTGGCAGGGTCAGTTTAATAAAATGCCTCCATATTGATTGTTCCTCCGCCATTTTTACTCCAAACGTACAATAGTTGTTATATGTTCTTCCTATTTCTTTTTTGGTCTCCCTTGTGGTACATTCCTACCTACTTCATCTTTATCATTTTATTTTGGCTTCTTTCTTTTTCCATGCTCAGTATATGTCCATACCATCTCTCTTTGCTTCCTCTATTATCTCAGATACCCCAACATCTTCATCGCATGATCAAAAAATACCCCATGCTTCCTCTACTATCTCAGATACCCCAACATCTTCATCACATGTCTATAATATCTCACCATTATTTTCTCTTCTATGTCATGTACTCCCTGTGCCCCAACTCTTCCCCAAGGGTCAAGGGCTTAAGTAGTTAGGCGACTTTATAAACAAAAGTGACTACATATAAACACGAATTGAAATTGAAACAGAATATCCCTGACTTGTAGATTATCTCTCCCTACAAGTTATACACAGCGAGAGGCTTACTCGAATAATATATTGCAATGCAATTTCTTTAAACATGTTAAATTTTTCTTAAAAAAAAAAACACTTCAAATTAGTTGCAAAATATGTAAATAAATAATACTATGTATAATGTTTCAGCATTTACGACAGTTTTGGTAATGAAAACAGACACATCTATATTAAAACTACCCGCCTCGGTGGCGTAGTTGGCTAACGCGCTTGTCGTGTTGAGCTCGACTGCTGAGGACGGGGAGATTGAGGTTCGAATCTCGGTCGGGTGAACTGAGGGTGGTTTTTCCTAAAAGGTTTTCCACTCTCCCTCCACGCAAATGCGGGTTCACTTCCTCTAATTAAACCTTCCCAATTCCTAATCCATTAGCGTAATTAGTACTTAAAGCGTATAAACCGAACGGGTAGTAAGACGCGGTGCTAAATATTATTATTATTATTATTATTATATTAAAACTATATTTATTTACAGCCTTATAATACAACATAGATTTTTAGAAACAAATATGTGTACAAAATGATGTCATTAAATAGTAACTGTGGTCATTTTTTAAAAATAACTAATTATAATAAGCACCACGTCTTACTACCCATTTGGGTTATACGCTGAAGTACTAATTACACTAATGGGTTAGGGATTGGGAAGGTTGAATATAGTGGAAGTAAACCCACATTTGGGTGGAGGGAGAGTGACAAGCCATTTAGGAAAAATCACCCTTGTTCACCCAAGTGAGATTCAAACCTCAATCTCCTCGTCCTCGGCAGTCTAGCTCAACATGAAACTAGCGCGTTAGCTAAAACACCACAGAGGTGAGTTTTAAAATAATTGTTTCAAATTAATATATAGTTTTAATATGAGTTATATTTAATTGAAACTTTCTACAACGCCTAGTGTTCGCAGGCATCATTGCATTTATCTAAAACCTGTATCGATGGGCACGATGATAGGATCATCTAGTCTGGTTGTCTTTAACGACGGGGTTGGGGGGTTTGAATCCCAACCTGTCCCACTGAGGGTGAATTTCCCTAAATGGTTTTCCATTTTCCCTTCCTCTAAATTCAGTCAAGTTCCTCTTAAATCTACCTACCTCATCTTTAACCCATTAGAGTAATTAAATTCTCAAGCGTATAAACCGAACGGGTAGTAATACACGGTGCTAAATAAATAAATAAAATTTTCAATCTGGTATGGGTAGTAGGACGTGGTGCGAGGAAAAATAATTAATTCGGTGTTATAGCTTGAAATCTTTCCCTTAATCACTTTATACACAGAACTAACCGTAACATGTGGGACCCACTTCAGTCGTGGACAGTATACACAATAAGTTTCATATAATCATGTGTCCCATTTGACCTCGTTTCTGAGTTACAGCCAAGTGATTCCATTAAACCGTTTGTATACTCGATATCTCTTGACCTGTTGACTATATATGTTATATGAGTTATTCCTGGTTATTTCAAACAATTTGTATTTTTTTTAAAAGAGTGTGGCATACTATTACACTAAAACCTTAGGCTTGTGTTCAGGCCAAAAGTGGACATTTTGAGCAATTCCTATAATGTTATTATTATTAGCACCACGTCTTACTACCTGTTCGGGTTATACGCACTTATGCTAATGTGTAATGGTAGGGTAGTTGTGAGATGATATGTAGGACGTACAGTTTAACGTGGAATCCGAACCATGGTGGAGGCCTGGCATTCCCCACATTCACAAGATGTCTTGTCAGAGGTGAAGGAAGGATTACTGGAGTCAAACAATGTTATATATATAATCTTCTTAGCGCCCCGTCTTACTACCAGTCCAGGTTATATGACTATGTACTAATTACGTTAATGAGTTTGAAATGAGGAAGGGGAATTTAGAGGAAGTGAACCAGCATACACGTAAAGGAAGAGTGGAAAACTATTTTGGAAAAAAAACTCAGTACACCCAACCGGGATTTGAACCTCGATATCCCTGTCATCGGCAGTCAAGTATATTACGAGAATGGCGCCTTCTTTGACCATTCAACCACCAAAGCAGGTATGTTTATATTAATATTATAATAGCTTTTTAATTGTTTTTGTTTGTTCTGATCATTGCTGAAGTGTGTCTCACACGTTAAGGTGCATCCTATAGGCCTATGTATATTCACTAAATCTAAAATAACTTCAGAAATTTTGCAATTGAAATGAGTGTGCGCAAAAATACATATTTTACAATCTAATGACCATCATAATACGAAAATGTCTAACTATGACCTAATCCAGATTCTTTTCACTCAAGATTATCTCAATAATTTCCAACGTTTTAATGACCATCGCACAGGAAGATGTCTAACTATTACCAAATACTAGTTTTAATTCAACAGTAGCTCGTTAAATCCTAACCAAAAATTCATTTTAATTACATGATTTTTATTCTCATTGATAAATGTATCTAAATCATATTACTCAGCTAAAGTGCACTTGATTCAACATTAAGACTTTAAGCCCAAAGTTAAAACTTATACCCATCCTCAGTTATTTAATCAAATAACCATATCTTAAGACATTGATATGGTTTAATTGGGTCAGCTAATAAAGGTCAAATCTATTCTATAACTTTGTGGGATATGAAACATTGTATGTGTTGATTGATAATTATATATTATCAAATGATTGAGCTCATTTTCATCAATAAACTACTAATTATGGTAGTATTTGACAGATAACAAGGTATTAATCAAGCCTTCTCTGATCACTTTTAAGGGGGAAACGAACGTCACGTGGACTAACACTGTTTTGGGTATTTTTCTTCAATTAATATTTTTTGGCTGCACGTCCTACTACCCATTCAGGCTTTACCCAAATTTACTAATTACGCTAATATGTTAGGGATGAGAAAGGTTTCGTTTAGATAAAGTGTACCCACATTTGTTTGGAGGGAGATTAATTTTTCAAACCCCTTCAATACATCCAACCAGCATTCAAACGTGTTATCCTTGTTACCTGTAGACTAGTCCATTGCGAGAGTGACGCCTTAGACAATGTGGTCATCAAGGCAGGTATGAGAATGGTTGAATTTAGAGAAGGTATACCTGCGTTTACCTGGAGGGAGAGTGTAAAACCATTTAGGAGAAAAATAAATATTTAGGATAAACCACCGTTAGTACACACGACCGAGATTTGAACCTCAATCCCCCCGTCATTGGTAGTCCAGTCTATTTCAAGAGTGTTGCCGGGCGAAATGAATCGAATCGAGGCAAGGCAGCCAGAAAAATATCATTTTCACATATTTAAATGGACCCTTGCACATCTAAATGAATCGAATCGAATCGAGGCAAAGCGAAAATAATTCTTCAAAGATACTACTTTATTTGATTCAACAGCATCGCCAGGCGAGGTTTTGTGTAATCGGTTATTTCCGGGAAAGTTCTATGACATTCGGCAGATCACTGTGAGTGTGGGGGTGTTATCGCCGAGCGGAGCAGTGAAAATATCCGTTAGCTCGCGTGCAAGTGTTCGACTTTGATTTATTTGTTAAGTGAAGCTTCAATGGAACTAATTACCTAAGTCTATCTTCACAAATATATTTGCAATAAGAATGACAAGCATTTTAGCAATGTTAACATGATAGAGAATACATTGGAGGAAATCAATAAAATATTAGAAAAAAGAAGATAGTTTACTTGCATTTGGGTGACCTGGTGGTCTAGGGGTAAGGTGTCAGACTTCTATGATGGCGGCCGGGGTTCAATCCTCGGTCCCGGCAAAGATTTATCTGATTACCAAACCCTTCCTTCACCTCTGACAAGACATCTTGTGAATGTGGGGAATGCCAGGCCTCCACCGTGGTTCGGATTCCACGTTAAACTGTAGGTCCTTCATTTCATCTCACAATCACCCTACCATTACACATTAGCGTAAGTGCGTATAACCCGAATGGGTAGTAGGACGCGGTGCTAATAATAATAATAATAATAATAATAATAATAATAATAATAATAATAATAATAATAATAACTTGCATTTATTTGAATCTTACAGTTTATACACAAGTATTTAATGATATTTTGTTACATTGTATCTTCTATGTAATGCCAATATAATTGTGAAATAAATATATTAATTTTTGGTTCTTGTTTATATTCAAAACCACTACATTTTGACTTTGATCTTGGCTTAATGTGAGTCCAAATGCCTACCGCACTACGCTTCGATTCGATTACCCCAGGTAGGAGTGAGTGGATCTTTAGACCATGTAGCCATCGAAGCGGGTTATTAAAAATTATTTTTTCTGTATGAAAAAGTTAAATAATAATAATAATTGATTATTTAATCTACAATCATAATGATTACAGGTTCTGAAAATAGCGACAATATTATCCGAGTATCAAAACCAAAATTTCAAAATTAGCTTATATTCTTTAATAAATATTACTAAAATCTATATTTTATGAGTTAGCTAAATTATTTATTAGTTTACATATTTCTGTTGTTAAAAAATTGTCAGTAATTGCTGCTGCTGCAAAAAAGGTAAGGCACGTTTACCAAAATAGACATAATTTCCTAATTTGATTAGATTAAAACTTTATCTGACGATTTATTTTAAATATGGATTTTAAACTGAACATAAAATATACCGTTTGTGAGATAACATCTACAAATGTTATTTTTAAAAAAAAAAAAGATTAAATAAACTATAGATAAAATATGTTATCGGAAAACTTTATTTCTGCCTAATTTTACAATGAAAATTAAACTCTTACTCGTGATTTGTAGCAATGTTGACTTTTAGAAAACAAAAACACCATTCAGATAAATTTTTGATTTGTCAATTACGAGTATTTTCTTATACGACAACATTTTTTTTTTTCAAATCCACTTCCATGGCTGAATGCTGTAAGATGTCAATCTCGCAATAGAATGAACTGCCGATGATGGTGTGATTGGGGTTCGAATTCCGGTCAGGTGTATCGTGGTTGTTGTTTTAAAAATGATTTTGCACCATTCCTCCACACAAATACGGGTACACTTACTCTAACTTGAATCTTCCTCAACCCTGACACACATTAGCATGACTCGTACACAGACAAAGAGCCCGAACGCATAATAATACGCCTCGGCGGCGTAGTTAGCTAACGTGCTAGTAGTGTTGAGTTAGACTGCCGAGGACGGGGAGATCGAGGTTCCAATCTCGGTCGGGTGAACTGGGGGTGGGGGGTCCCCTAAATGGTTTTCCACTCTCCCTCCACACAAATTCTGGTTCACTTTCTCTAAATTCAACCTTCCCAATTATTAATTCATTAGTGTAATTAGTATTTAAGCGTATAACAAGAACGGGTAGTAAAACGCGGTGCTTAAAAAATATACGCTCTACTAAAAAGAGGATATTAAAAAATATATATTCAAATATTTAATATAGCATACTTGACAGCGGGCCCTTGAATTAAGAATAGACCTAACATTATTACACCATGAGGGCTGATATTTATCTCTTGTGGCAGAAGTGGAAAACCAAATTTGACCATCCTGTTAATCCTCCCTTTCCTCCCCCTTTTCCTACCTTGATTAAAGGTTAGGTATCCAAATCTATAGGACAAAATAAACGCTCCACGAAGCTTCATTTGACAAGCGTTACAGAGTTGTAATTAGTGAGTTGATTTATAGCCGTACGTCAATAATCCACTGCATTGATTGGACAGGGTTCATTCGACCCTTGGTAAATGACAGAAGACAGGTAGACCACTCTTTATCATAAAAAATCAAATCAATATCACTTTAGTATTATGTTGTTAATTTTTTATCTTTACAGTAATTTTAAAATCTGTAGATAGGAATGAAATTAAAAAGGTATAAAACAGAATCCATGCAGGCAATGCAATTATTTGGTTTGTAAGATTTTGTCGTCTCAAAATATAAAACTGAGGATATACACAGCTATAATCTTGCCCGTTGTTCTTTACGGACGCTAAGCGTAGTCTCTCACTCAGTACCAAGAGAATACAGAACAATGTTTTGAGGAATATTTGGTCCTAAGAGGAATCAACTAACAGGATAATGGAGAAAAATATATAATGAAGAGCCTCGTGGACTGTCGCCATATCCACACGTATGTGAGGTGGTCAAATGGGCGATGACAAACGTGTACATAACATTCTAGTTGGGAAAACTGAATATACAAGACCCATTGGTAGGCCAAGACACCAATGGGAGAACAATATATGTAAAGTAAGTTGTGGGTCAGATTTGGGATTGGATTGAGGTGTCTCAGGATAGGGTTGAATGGTGAGCTTACGTTCTGGCGGCTATGACATTTCTAGTCCCTTAGGGACCACGAACTTGTTGTTACTTTTTATTGTTAGCAAGTTTTGAATAGAGTTTTCTTGATTTTTACTAAATATATAAACGCATTATTATTATTAGTAGTAGTTTTATTACAAGCAAGCTATATAATTTATTTATATTTTATTTAAAACTATAAAATACTTGCTAAAGTGAGTTTAATATTTAGGTTTGGACGATTAATATTTCTATAAAAAGTATTTATGTTCAAGCAAGCATTAACGTATAAAAATACATAGTTTGAAAAAAGCTACGTATGTATTTGGTATACGTTTAGAATGAAACACATGTTTTTCTATTTTCTTTATTTGTTTTTATAACTATTTATAGACTATTAAATGTTTGATCTTAAAACCATTTACTGTAATTTAAAAATCAATACAAAATACATGATTCAGTAACAGAGAAAAAAACATCTAATATATTATATCTTTTATTTTAATAGTGGCGTGCTTACTAAACCCATTTTTAGCAACGCTTCAAATACAGTTTATAAAAAAAAGTAGCGTTATTTCCGCCTCAAAATAACGCTTTAATTTTTTGTTGTATTGTCATACTCCTATTTTCTAACATTAAATGAAAGGGTAGTTCAGTAAATTGTATTATAATAGTTCTTAATTTATAATATGTGTAGTAAAGGGTAATGATTTTATAATATCTGACAAGACCAGCGCGGCATTTGACTACGACCTTTGGTATCATTTAAAAAAGCTACAATCAAATGTCACAAGCTTAGTGGCATGTATTTTAAAATGGTTGCTGACATTTTATTGTTCATCCCGCCAAGGAACAAGATCAAAAAATAATATATGTTTCAAGTATTATAATTATATAATATTAAAGGTACAGGTCAACCACAGCAGATGAGGAGTACAGGAAGAGGTTCTGGCAAAGTATAGCATATTATTATTATTATTTATTATTATTATTATTATTAGCACCGGGTATTACTACCTGTTCAGGTTATACGCACGTACGCTAATGTGTAATGGTAGGGTGATTGTGAGATGAAATGGAGGACCTACAGTTTAACGTGGGATCCGAACCACGGTGGAGGCCTGGCATTCCACACATTCACAAGTTGTGATTAATACACTTTTTGTCAGAGATGAAGTAAGGGTTTGTCAATCAAATAAATTTGACACCTTACCCCTAGACCGCCAGGTCACCTTGCATGCGTACTAGTTACTCAAATAAATAAAGGATTAATAAGGCTGAATTCTAGAGAAAGTGTAACCACATTTGCGTGAAGGAAGTGTGCAAAACAATTTTTGAAAAAATACTTTCAGTACACCCGACCGAGATTCAAACCCCAATATTTCCCGTCATCAGTAGTCTAGTCTATTGCGAGATTGACGACTAAGACCTTTTGGCCCCCGAAAAAATTAAACAAGAAATTGCTCTCCCAACGCCTTTTTATGTTCATTTAAACCAGGGTGTGAAGCGAAAGTTTGTCACTGTAGAAACATTTTTTGGAAAGTACTTAATTAGAACCGATGCAGGACTGCCATGAGTGTTAAGAATTCATCCAACCTTACCGGTGATTTATTAGAAATAGCGAATCTAGGGTGTAACTGTTTTTATATTTGTAGCGAGTTGTTATTTGTAAATACTCGAGTACTTCAACAACAAAATAAACTCATCCTGTCGTAGAGAGTGACCATATAGATATATCAAGTTTAAAGCAGCTCCTCCGTCACTCGAACCCCACCGAGAGCTCAAATATTGACTCAGGTAATTTGGTGATGGTGCTCATTAGTGAACTGACAATAGGTGTATTTAAAGTGCAGCTGGGGCTATTGACAAAGCAGGTGCACCGCGATAAAGATACATACACACGTAGTTGATTGATTCATAATTCATGTTGTGTTTTTGAGTGTTGCCAGAGTAAGAAGATCTCGTTGTATCCCGTAATTATGTTCTCACCCACTCTGTCCCCATTTGACCAATAATACACAGGCTCTTATCTACTTACCTCAAATGTGAGAGTATGTTATCACTCACCTCTGTCCCAATTTGACTAATAATACAAAGGCTCTTCTCGACATACCTCACATGGGAAAGTATGTTATTACTGCTCTGCCCCCATTTGACCAATAATACACAGGCTCTTCTTTACATACCTCACATGGTAAAGTATGTTATTACCTACTCTGCCCCATTTGACCAATAATATAAAGGCTCTTTTTGACATACCTCACATGGAAAGTATGTTATTACCTACTCTGCCCCATTTGACCAATACTACAAAGGCTCTTCTCGACATACCTCACATGGGAAAGTATGTTATTACCTACTCTGCCCATTTGACCATATACACAGGCTCTTCTCTACATACCTCACATGGGAAGTATGTTATTACTACTCTGCCCCCATTTGACCAATAATACACAGGCTCTTCTTTACATACCTCACATGGTAAAGTATGTTATTACCTACTCTGCCCCCATTTGACCAATAATACACAGGCTCTTCTCTACATACCTCACATGGAAAGTATGTTATTACCTACTCTATCCCCATTTGACCAATAATACACAGTTCTTCTCTACATACCTCACATGGAAAGTATGTTATTACCTACTCTACCCATTTGACCAATAAACACAGGTCTTCTCTACATACCTCACATGGGAAAGTATGTTATTACCTACTTTGTCCCCATTTGACCAATAATGTGTAGGTTCTTCTCTACTGGAAATGTATGTTCGTTGATACCTGGTCAATGGGTGTTCTACTAAGTGATAAGAACATATCATATGAACAGTTTAAACTGACTCTGCATAACCTGCTAACACTCCACGACACTACACGACTAATACCGGACCCAAAAACAGTCCGAGTGAGAGAGGAAAACACCTTTTTTGACAGTTACAAAAGCTACTAGATCTAATTTCACGTATTCATGTCATGCCTGTGACATGAAGCTGTCACTTTTAATAGATGATATCGATAAAGATAAATAATTATAATAATAATATAGACAAATGTTATCAATTTTGACCGCAAATAAGGTGTATGTAATTTTTAAAAGATTATTCATATCAGATTTCTACTAGAGGGGAAAGTTTAAGGATCAAGAAAGAGCCATTTGTGTTCAAAGTAATATATATATATATATATATATATATATATATATATATATATATATATAAGCTATTTAAATACTTGTTTTTATTTTATTTTTACCATACCACCTCTTCCTACCTGTCCGGATTATCAGGATTTTAACTACACCAGTGTGGTAGTGATGAAGTAGTTCTTCTTTTACACGCATTTTCGTAGAGGGAGGAACAGTTTAGTAAAAATAATTATCTCAACTGGGATTTGATCCCTGATCTCGCCGTCCCCTAGGTCATCCTGACATTTACTCCATGTTTCCACCGATTAGTTTTAAAATGTGTTGACTCTTTATTTTTATTTATGATTTGGGACATTACTATTGAGCTTATAATGTTGTATTGCTTGTATCAATAAAATCAATTTTCAGTGACCGAATGGTCTAAAAGTCACTCTGGCCTGCGGATGACGTGGAGGTCAGGGTTCGAATACCAATCGGATGTACTGAGGTTGATTGTTCTAAATAGTGCCCTACTCTACTTCCACCAAATGCGGGTAGTTTGCCTCTAAAATGCTTCCGTCTTCATCCCTAACCCATTAGAGTAATTATCATATATAGGCCTACGTGTTAAATAAATGCCGAGATGAAAAACATTGTAGTGGTAAAACCTTATATATATATATATATATATATATATATATTTGTTTATTAAGATAGTTACAATAAAAATAATATTTTATTAGTTAAACTAAGAAGAAACATAATTACAGTATATGTACAGTCAATAATAAACGTACGCCTTAAACTTATTTCTTAGCACTTAAAATACATTTTAGATATAAAATAGTCAGACATGCTAGCTCAGTCAGTAGCGTGTCTGACTATTGAGCTAAAGGTACCGGATTCGAATCCTGGCATGAGCTGGACAGTTATTGTTGAGGAAATGAGGGTTTTACCTCCAACAGTGATAAAATAACGGCTGGGAACTGGATGTTGTGTCTGTTATTTATTTATCTTACTTCCCGTGTCTGTTCTTGATTTAAGTTAATTTCTAAGTCGTGTGCTTATAGAATCAGTCGGCTCAGAAAGTGCACGTTAAATACCTCAAATAAATTACAATTAAATTATATAAAATATTTCAAAAACTCAAAGAATAATTTTAATTCCTAATTTGGCTTTCACGCATATTCTTTTTTGAGTCATCATATAATACGATTACTTTTAAAAAAAACTTGTGTGGTTTTGTTGCCTTCGTAATCTTTCTTCAAATAATTTACGTTGAGAGAGTGAGAATATGCCTATACATTTATCAAATTTAGACTTAGGACGTAAAATCTAACTCAAAGCAGTGTTTTAATCCACCCAAAAGAAGAAGAATGTATGGGTCGTATGGTATAGTAGGATTTTGGTGGAAAAGACCTTTTAGAAAATACAAACTTTTTGCAGACACAATTGATAGCATTTTACTTTTTTTATTAGTATCTATTCACAGATAAATGTATTATTATTATTATTATTATTAGCACCGCGTCTTACTACCCGTTCGGGTTATACGCACTTACGCTAATGTGTAATGGTAGGGTGATTGTGAGATGAAATGAAGGACCTACAGTTTAACGTGGAATCCGAACCACGGTGGCGACCTGGCATTCCACACATTCACAAGATGTCTTGTCAGAGGTGTAGGAAGGGTTTGGAAATCAGATAAATCTTTGCCGGGACCGAGGATTGAACCCCGGCCGCCAGCATAAAAGTCTGACACCGTACCCCTAGACCACCAGGTCACCCAGATAAATGTAAAGTGATAGACTTAGATCCCACGAATTGAAGTATAAATATATGAAAATTGTTTTAGTAACTTTTATAACTGTAAAAAAAAGTTCCTTCACAAATATATCGGACCCTACTTTGCTCTCAGAATCTGATATCGGGCCCGAAGCAAAAACAACTTTCAAGTGAAACGTGACTGGAGGACATAAAAATAATATCTATACACAAAAAAATAACATATTACATTTTATCTTACGGTACCGATTCTTGAAGCGAGGAAATTATATAAAGTAGCCTATTTTGTATACTGTATATCAAAAATAGAGAGAGAGAGAGAGAACAAAAATATAGAAAGAAAAAATGTCCATCCAATATGGCGTTCAGAGTTTGTAATTTGTAAAGTAAACACGATGAATGAGAAAGAAGAGGTATTAGGGAAGCAGGAATTGTAGGAAGATTAGTTTCCAATATAAATACTACAGAACAATATCTGGGAAATGATAGAACCGTACCAGTATTTTTATTTTATTTTATTGGAAGGAAGATCAGGGAGGATATTAAACTGGGATGGAGAGAGGGGGTTGCTATGAAGTATTCCTACAGAAAATCTCTATATATAAATTAATATTATATATATATATATATATAATATATATATAATTATATAGAGAGATTATAGAGAGAAGACTACTAGCACGTTGGCTAACTACGCCACCGAGGTGGGTCATTAAAATTAGATCTTTTTGCATTCTGAGCCCACAAATACATAAATTACTTTCAAATAATATTTAATTTTAACCAAAATAACTCGATTGGTCATTATCGGTAAATATATAGAAAATTAAATATTTTAATATGAAAATGTACATTTTATTTACTCTACAACTAGCTTCAATCAAACAGAAGGAAAAATCTCTTTATTTTATTTATTTTGACCTAGTTTTAATAAATTTTTAGATAAAATCTAGTCAAAAACTTTGTAATTCCGTCTTCAAGGTACACATGTTCGTGCACGGGGGCTACTAATTTTAAAATTTAAGCCCTTTGTGTGTCGTGGATATGCTCATTACAGACATACAAACAAACTTTTCATTTTATTAATATAGATCTTTCTAGAATGGTAGGGACATATGTATTTGATTAAAGGTTTAATTCATGGAATAATCCTAAATAATCGGTTCTGGCACAGATTTATCTGATTTCCAAACCCTTCCTTCATCTATGACAAGACGTGTATTAATCACTACTTGTGAATGTGTGGAGTGGAATGCCAGGCCTACACCGTGGTTCGGATCCCACGTTAAACTTTAGGTCTTCCATTTCATCTCATAATACCTACCATTACAAATGAGCGTAAGTGAGTATAATCCGAACGGGTAGTAAGACGCGATGCTAATAGTAATAATAAATATAAAATGCCTAGATAATAATAAAAAAAAGTATTGTGAGGAAACTGTGGCTGATCACGGGAACTTTGATAAGTTTACAAGTCTATCGAGGCCCAAAAAGGTTGCCAACTCCTGGATTTACATATTAATACAAATAGACTATATAGCCTACTCGCTTCAGTTTCCGCATGGTCTAAGGCGTCACTCTTGTGTTGGACTGGCCTGCTTATGGCGGGGAGATCGGGGCTCGAATCCCTGTAGAGTCTACTGAGTGTGTTTTTTACTAAATGGTTTCTCACTCACCTTCCACGCAAATGCAAGTGGATTACCTTTAAAGAATTTCTTCCTTTTCCATCTCTACCCCAACAGAGGAATGAATTAAAATATTTAGATATAACCCAAAAAAAATTAGTAAGACATGCTGAGAAAAAAATTAATAAAATATAGCCCAATTGTAGGCTCATTATGAAATTGATGAATGTAAACTTGTATGATAATTTCTTCACAAACGCTTTAACAATATGTTTACTATAAACTACTTTATTATATCACCTTGTAATACACCTCAAGGTGGCCTGGTGGTTCTAGGGTAAGGTGTTAGACTTCTGTGCTGGTGGTCCGGGGTTCAATCCTCGATCCTGACACAGATTTATCTGATTACCAAACCTTCCTTCACCTATGACAATGTATTAATCACACTTGTGAATGTGGGAATGCCAGGCCCCCACCGTGGTTCGGATCCCACGTTAAACTGTAGGTCCTCTATTTCATATCGCAATCACCCTACCATTACACATTAGCGTAAGTGCGTACAACCCGAACGGATAAGTAACGCGCGCGTGCTAGTATAATAATAATAATAATAATAATTAATAATAATGTACACCTCATAGGTCAAATTTAGGTTCTCTTCTTTTTTATGTGTTAAAGGCTCAAGGTTGGTTAGTTGGTGTCCATCAATCTAGTCCTTTGATTGGTTATAGCAAGCTACAGATGGTCTGAATGAGTTTTTCTTATCGCCACGTTTTACTACCTAATCAGGTAAGAATATAGGTAATTTATAATAATTATAATGGGTTAGGAATGAGAAAATAAGCATTTTACAGGTAATCTACCCGTATATGCGTGGAAAGAGATTGAGAAATCATAAAGAAAAACAACCTCAGTAGATCCGACCAGGATTCAAACCCTATCTTCTCCCCGTTTTCAGTAGCTGAATGAGGTGGTGTAAAACAAGTTGAATGAAAAAAAAAAGTCAATTTATTTGAAAATAAAATAAAATTATTCCACTTAGAGAAGTTAAAACTAGAGAGTATTCTTTTCTAGAGCAGTGACTACATTGTGGGGAGCTAATATTTTGAAATGTGAAAATTTAGTCGTTGAAATAAAGAAAATTTGGAAAAAAAATTGTGGGGGGTAGGGGGAGGCCAAGGAAGAACTCTTAGATCTATTCGAAACCCAATTTGGGGAAAATAAATTTCTAACCTACAAAAATCGACGCAGTTCTGGTCATCAGTTCAACGAACGTTTCCTACTTTTTCTATCGAAGAAACAAAAACAGAATTTCGAACCAAATCGCAGTAATTTTCCAACTCTTTGCGTCGGAAAATGATTCGCATAGAATCGGACGTCATATTACGTCGCCAACAGGAACCGGTAACAAGAGTAACGCTTCACCACCAAAGACGGGGAGATCGGGGTTCGATCCCAGTCGGATGCACTGAGGGAGGTTTTCCTAAATGGTGTTCTCACTCTCTTTCTGCGTAAATTTGGGTGCCCTTCCTCTCAATTAAATCTCTCTAATCCCTAAACCATTAGAATAATTAGTGCATAGGCGTATAGCCCAAACGGGTAGTAAGATGTAATGCTAAAAAAAAAAAAAAGGAGCACCCTTCGCTTACTTCTCGTTATGAAATACACTCACCTACGGTAGGAGTGTTGGAAAGTGACAGCTAGAAAAATAACTACCAGATCTACTCTCAAGAATGTGGGGAATGCCAGGCCACCACCGTGGTTCGGATTCCACGTTAAACTGTAGGTCCTTCATTTCATCTCACAATCACCCTAACCATTACACATTAGTGTAAGTGCGTATAACCCGAACGGGTAGTAAGACGCGGTGCTAATAATAATCTACTCTCAACAGCCATTCATCAAACCATGCGATCTTCAATACCATATGTTGATTTATTATCACATTTGGCAGTCGACACTTTCACAATAAACAATTTGTTTTTAATTATGTTTTACTTTCAAACTTTTTTACATCTTCTTATAGCTGTCAGTTATGACAGCTCCTATGGAGAATGGACTCTAGATATTTTGGTAAGCATATAGGCCATAATAGATATTTTAAACAGTATTACAAAAATATATAGATTCCTCATCACATCCTCCCCCCCCCCTTTTCCCACACTAATGAGAATTGTTCATTGAAGCTAGGTGCGACACAAAATTTTGTCGTCCTGATAATGATGTTGGAATTTCAAAAACATTTGGTTAAGGATTGTTTTAGCTTTAAATAACTATCAATTCATCTAAAATAGTTTCTCAAATGTAAGTGATAAAATTAGTGCTAACCTATTAAACAAATTAATACTAAAATAACGTCTTCATCATAATCTGTACCTTTGTGTGGAGGATTAAATATTCTAAATAAAAATGTATTAAGGTTTTGTTGGATCATTTTTATATATTTTAAATTACTCATAAATTATTTTTATAGGAATGTTTTCAATTAATTAGTTAGCTTTTGAAGTAATTGAAAATAAATTTTTAACCGAGACTAAACATTATAGCACAAATATTTTTTCATCCAATTAAAAAATTTACTAAACAATCAAAATAAAAGATTGACGCAATATGGATTAAAATTTTATGCAGAATCTAAAAGTGGTAAAAAAAAATCTTATTTAAATATCAGCATTTTCATAACTATGAATTTTTTTATTTCTTAAGGCACAATACTTTATAGTTTATACTAAAGATACAAGATAAGACGACGTCTCCAAGATTTGCGCGGTCAGATTTCTGCTGGTGACGCCACACAAATACACCCTCCCGAGACGGATTGCGATGTTATTTCCACCCTTAAATCCTAAAGTGCAAACTGTCATACACTACAAGAGAGATGGAAGAGTAGATAAAATATAAAAAGGAGGCGACGAATGTACGTATTTGAACCGAGAGTTCAGTCATTTCTAGCACTACACGTTATCGGATGAATCCAGTTACGACCGGTATATCGAACGAAATGAATATTGGCGCGCTACTGGCGCCTCTCAGAGAGAGAAATATAAACTAAAGAACGTCAGAATGATAAATTACCACACATAGGCATATCAATATTTGTATGATCTAGTTATTCTAGTGCCAAAACTGGCTATAGTTTATTTTAAGAATTCAAATTAAGAAGACTGAAAGGGGACTATGGTTTGTCGGTAGCTCAGTCGGTAGCATGTCTGCCTTCTGAGCTTATGTCTCAGATTCGATTATCGGCGTGGGGAAATAATTATAATTAGTGAAGTTAGGTTTTACAGTGACGAATTAATTATAGAAAAGAAAGAAATGTCAATGGTTTAGAATGTTTGGTGAAATATAGAACAATTTCAAAGTTTAATTTGTGAAAATAAAATAGCATAAAATATTTTGTTTGAATTTAGTTTTGAAACCTTTTGAAAAAAAAATCCATTTTTTTTAGTTGAGTACTATTTAAAAATAAGTCACCAAATATTTTTAGATCTATTTTTAAAATGGTCTTGATTTTTAAACTGAAAATAACTTATACCTGCTCATTTGGTCTTTTTTCATACGCATATAGCCCGTTTTTATTTATTTTATTTTAGGTATCTAACGGGAACATTATAAATAAATTGATTATATAAGCACAAGACTTGTAAACTAACTTAAATATATAACAAGCACAGCACCCAGTCCTCTATTAATTAATTTTATCGCTGTGAAAAGGGACACCCACATTTCACCGAAGATAAATCTTTCTGCCATATCGGGAATTGAATTCGGGACCCTTAACTCAGTAGAAAGCCATACTACTGACAAAGGTAAAGAATCGGACTTACAGTTAAAATCAGAAGTGTTAGCCGTAAACTAACAGAATAGCCTCGCTTGAGAGTCGATACAAAAGAATCGACCCTATCTACCCCAAATAACGTACCTGCTGTATACAACTATGTCAGTATTTATTTTGACTAACGATCATAATCATTGTGACTTTGATGGGTTTCGTTAAATAAAGTACGGCGCCACAAATGAAAGTATATAATTAGATTAATTTACCAACCAACCTAAATGGACAAAACTTCTCTCGTTATGAAATTATAGGTGGGAATAAATGAGTATCACCATGTGTTAAGGATTCTATTCGCTAGTCATCAGTAACGTAGCGTGAAGTGTTACTTAGGCCGTATTCTCTTTAAGGACGTTGCCTATGTGTGGTGTCACGGCAGATCAAGATAGGATCTCCTCTGTGAACTAAGTTACGTTCTAATCAGCGAGTTTTAAAAATAGAACGTTGAAACAAAAACCATTAATGCTTAAATAATTCTAAAAATAGTCCTACAATGCGAAAAAAAAAATTCTTGAAGTAGTTTTTTTGTAAACTTTTTTTATAAATCTACAACTCAGGATATTTGGTTTACTGACGAAAATCATGACAGGATGCAGATTAAATAAACTCCTTGGAAGTATTTGTATATTTAGAATAGGAAACAATAAAAAAGGTAATTTTAAAAGGCAAATCAATGTTTCAATTCACAAATAAAATGGCGCGTGTGTAAGCTCGTCAGAGGAATAGGGCGAGTGTTATCAGTGGAAATACAAGAGACTTCGCAAGGTGAATTTCTCCCTCTCTTTCTATTCCGTTCATTGACGTCTAAGTGTGATAGTGCTTTGATTGCTTAGGCACGTCAAGTTAAGATACCACCCGCTTCGAAAAATAACTTCAAACTCTGCTGGTAGGTAACGGCGTTAAGCTCATGAAATAAATTCGGATACTTACTCATTAACGTAAACAGATTACAAATAAAATCTAATGCTTTTAAACAAATAATTCAAATCAAATCCTAATAGAATATTATGATAAAAATGTTTATAATCTAATCATCGATGACAATATATTTTGAATTAAAAAACCAAATGTATTCACTATCACGTGACTTATTGAAATATTATTATGGAATAGCAGATTATACTTTAATCGATGTTCAGTGCTAAAGTATCAAGATTGTAAATTTCAACTCGAATAAGAATCAAAGCTTGATTCGAATTCTTATTAGGTATTTTGAAGAATTGCGCAGGTTTGATTCTCTTTAAAATAATCTTATCAAAAAGACTAATATCACTTACCAGATAACTTCAAGATACACAATGGGTTGAAACAAGGAGAAGATGCACTCTGTCCATTACTTTTTAGTCTAGCCTTAGAGTATGCTATTACGGTAATGCAAGACAGTAAAGAAGGGTTTACATTAAACAGTGATATGCTACTATTAAGATACGCACATGATTTAGCTTTGTCAGTAAGTACCTGTTGCAAGAAATGCAGACATTTTATTAGAGACTAGTAAGGAAATAGGTTTATAAGTGAACCCTGAAAAGGCTAAGCACGGTGTATATTCACAAAGAGAAAACAGATTAAGGAGGATAATTTAGAGACTACTGCGAGCAACATATCATTTGACATTGTTAATGAGTTTAAATAATCGTGAATGATTTTAACAAGCAAAAAGACTGCAATCGTCATGTCGTAGAATATCGAACTTTTTCAAAAATACATTGCATTGTTATACTTGCATTCAGGCACAAACATGACTATAGTTAAGAAAGGAGGTAAATGGGGTACATGTTTATATTACATTTTTCATCGTTTTTGTGTCTCCTGTCCACCGGTGAAGTTGGTTCCACATGTTATGGTACTCTCTTTGTGTATTTCTATCAAACTCATTCAGATGGACGTTGCTATAAATAAACGTAAGTCTCATTTAGTCTGGTTTTCCGTTGAAGGGGGATTCGGGGTTCAAATCCTATCCATGTGTAGTGATGGAGGTTCTTTTTCTAAATGGTTTCCCACTCTTCCTCCACTCAATGTTGGCATATTCAATATATTATACCTTCCTGGTCCATATTTTATTTGTGTGTGTGTGTGTGTGTGTGTGTATATATATATGTATATATAGTATATATATATATATATATATATATATATATATAGATGTGTGTGTGTGTGTGTGTGTATGCATGTGTACGTAAAACAAATCGGGTAGTGAGACGTACTGAAAAAAAAGCATTTTATTAAGTATAGATCAAGTTAAAATTAGATCATACGTTTTATAGACATAATCCGACGTATAGACTCTCATTGAAGTTGGATAATTATAGCAAGGATCAGAGCCCAAATTTTCAAAACCACCCAATCCTACACAATACGATAACAAACTAGATAATATAAATGGATGATTCCTGAAACTTAAAGGTCATAACTTCAAGCTACCTCCCGCTATAATCCCACACCCTTGAGTGATATTCCCTATTCTATTCTAGGATTGTATATGAGTGTAAGAGTTGCGTGAGAGTATCATTACTTCCTTCCCAGTGCATTATATCAAACTGACCTTTCCCAGCTCGCCTCTCCTGTATTACCGTCGCTCACACTACCCTCGCGAGCTTTGTCAAAAGCCAGGGACATACATCATTGTGGGTAGACAACGGGTAGTGTAGAAACTAGTTCAATCCGTGGTGCAGGCGCCTTAAGAAAAATAACTCAGTATTAACCATCCGGATGTACAGGATGATCACGGATTAAACAGCCCAACTTTCGGAAGTAGTAAGAGATCAAAAAAATAATTCAAAATGTCCTTATGGAGTTGAGATCATTTTCGCTTTCTTTTCGAGTGAACAACCAAAAAACACTTTAAAAATACACGTTCTTCTGCATAAAAATGAAATAAAAAATGTATATTTATCAAAAATCGCCGTTTTATAAAACACCGGTTCCCAAACCTAGAGTCGTGACCCAAATGGAGGTGTAAGGATGTTTCTGAGGGTCGTAGGATGGTCTCGATGAAAAATAAATTCGTCAAAAATTCTGAAATTACAATCACAGAGTCATTGTGAGAGTCAGACATTCTAAAATCAAGCTATAAATGTGCTGGACAGTAGACTTTTGAGTAGTCAGGCCGGAAAACATTTGTTTAAGGTCATAATCATAAAAGTGTGGGAAACACTGGTATAAATATGTGCTTCATTAAATTATCATTAATATGACTTCTCATTTGTTCCGATCTTTGGCTTGGTTCAGGATTACTTCAGTATGAATCATACAATGAGATGTTAAAGTCATCGAAAAACCACGTTATTATTTAGCTAGACACATGGAGTAAATTCTAAAATATAAAGTTTAAAAAATTCTTATAGAGTTGTGCGATGCTTGTATCTGAGACAAGCCATGATTTCAAACAAAATAAATACATTAAATAATCGATAAAATATTTTATTTAATACATACATTTTGCTTTTGATTTTGTTTCATTTTTTGTTGTTTGCCCGAAAAGGAAGTGAAAAGGAGCTTATATCCAAATAACATTTTAAGATAGTTTTCCTAACACCTACCTCTGGCCACAGTTTGACTGTTTGATCCGAGAATATCCTGTGTATTCCAATTTTTCAGAGGAAGTTATAAAAGCTACTACATTTACATTTACCTATTCATAAGTCAAGTCTCTGTGATTTTCAGCTGTCCCTTTTATAGATATTGTCATTACCTATAAAGTAAAACTGATAATAGAAAAGTAAAATGTTATCAACGGCGACTGCAAAAATAGTATTTGTATTTTCTAAAAGGTTTTTCCCTACTAAAATTAAACTGTACATCCGAATGTTCAAATAATTGGAACATCTACTTGAAGATACTTTTAAAGATATTTTTTTGCTGTTGACATTGACACCAATGATAAAACTAGAAAGTACAAGGACGGAAATTTGTATGTGTCATGCGAAGGTACGACAAATAAATCCATACGGAAATTAAATCATTCACGCCACAGGCTTTGTTTAACCGAGTAAATAATTTACTAAATGAGTCAGCTACAATCTGATTGTAATTAAAAGCTCGTCATTCTAATGGAAACTCCAAAAGGAAGTATTATTGGAAGCTTTTGATAAATTTTGGGGGGAACTACTTAAATAAGACCTATTTATAGAGTGCAATCAATGTCGGTGGTTGAACGCGGAATTTCTAAAAAAATCTGGGTTTATGTTTAACGAAGTAATAATTTTATTAAATGGGTAATCTACGTTTAACCAAGTATTTTTACATCGCGTCTTACTACCCATCTGGACTATCTATTCACACTAATGTGGTAGGGATGTGTTTGGTATAATTTAGAGGAAATGTACTTGAATTTTAGTGGCAAGATAGAGAGGGAAACTATTTGAAAAGGGGGGAACTCCTTAGCACATTCGACCGGGATTCAAACACTGACCTTCCCATATCCGTGAAACCAGATTAGACGAGCTTGACATTTAGTCCGAGCTCCTACCCAACTTCTCCTTTCTGTCCCGCGATAGTTTGGAGGTCTTTATTCTTAGAGCGGGGGGGATTAGGGAGTTGCTTTCTTGACCGTCCCGCCAATCTTCCTATATTCCTTCTTACTAATATTAGGTTATACGCACTTACGCTAATGTGTAATGGTAGGGTGATTGTGAGATGAAATGAAGGACCTACAGTTTAACGTGGACTCCGAACCACAGGGGAGGCCTGGCATTCCCCACATTCCCAAATTGTTATTAATACACGTCTTGTCAGAGATGAAGGAAGGGTTTGGTAATCAGATAAATCTGTGCCGGGATCAAGGATTGAAACCCGGACCGCCAGCACAGAAGTCCGATACCTTACCCCTAGATCGCCAGGTCACCTTCCTTCATCTTAACCTATTACAGCGAAGCACACGCCAACCACGGATCACTTTGTTTTTAACAAGGTTTGATAAATATCAGGGTGTTTCTAATTGAAATATTAGACGGTGTTATAAATAAATATACGCAGATTTGCATGGCATGGGTGAATGATACCTACAAATTTCAAACATGAAGCGATTACATTTGATAGTGATTCCCGAGTTCCAGCCAAACGAGTTTCATCATTTTTACTTTATCGCTATCTTGCAGGTAGAGAAAGTATTGTGATCGTCAAAAAATCTAACTCAAGATTTTGATGAATCTCGACGTTTCATTACCCCCTCCCCCTATCCGAAAGAATTATTTTTGAATTTCTGTCTGTCTATCTGCCTGTCTGTACCTCCGAATAGAGCCTAAACTATTCTACCGATCGGGCTAAAACTTGGTATCTAGGGTTTTCATAGGTTGCCCCAAAGGATTTTTGGAATTGAATAACCAACCCTAAAACTAAGGCTGGTTTACTAAAGGGTAAAAAGATGAAAAGTCGATTTTTTCAAAATTAGCTCTAACGATTTTGAATAAATTTCATAATGAACATGTATAAATATTCCAAACAAAAAAGCTACTCTCAATATTTCGGCATAATGACTTTAAGGGTTCCGGTCTTATGCGTAAATTCTTATTATTTATCATATCTCAGTAACTCTTTGAGATATGAAATTACTTATCATTGTAAATATGTAGGTCTATTTATAATACAAATCTTTTATTTGAAATATATTTTTATAAAACCGAACTTTTTGAACACTAAGGTTTGCGACCGTCAAAAAAATCTGACCCGAAATGTTGATTATAAATAAAATGGATATTTCCATTTTCCTATGAAAATTAATTTTAGGGTATCTTACAGAAGCGGAAATTTCTATATTACTACAAATAGAGATGCTAAATAACTTATCATTTCAAAATTGTAGTACTATTAAAAATAAACTAAACTTTTATTTGAAATATATTTTTATAAAACCAATATTTTCTTGAGATATTGGCAAATATATTAATACATTTTTGTGAGCTTTAGTTTTAAAGAAATAATATTCAAGTTTTAATGCATTAACTATGTATTGACATAGAGTAGTTAAATATAAGTAAGTGTCTCAAAAATTTGTTATTTTTTCTTTAACCTCTTAGGAGAAATGTTTGTACGAAAATGATCTATCTCCTTCATTTTAGACTCAATAATCAATATTTACATTTTTTTAGTGGTAAAAATTTATAAATGAGGAATTGAATAGAAATGTGATGACCTTAAGATGTGAAACACCTAATAAAATGTTAAAATTTTAACAGGAATTCGAAATTTTAGTATTAAGTGTTGACCCTTGTGGACCCAAAATCTATCATTTTTATTGGTCCAAACATACAAATGAGGGCATTCTTTAAAAATAAAACTATAAAATTTAAAACGGGAGTCAAAAAAGTTTTACGTAAGTATAGTGCAATTTATGCTTAGGTTTTCTAGTGTACATTATTTTGTTTCACATGTATTACGAGTTTTGAGTAAATATCTCAATTTTTAAACAATAGAGCAATAAAGTCCGTGCGGAGTTCCGTACCATTTTTTCTTTAAAGCTACAAAATACAAGAGAAAAAATAATTGTACTGCTTGCTAATGAAAATTTAATAATCCTACGCTAGTGAAAGCAAACATTGGTCAATTCTATTATATAATTAGTTTATGATTATCATTAGCAGACTTTTATTTAGAATCTTCTGTCATATCTTCCTCAAAGATGGTAAACTTGTATAAATTAACAAAGTTTCCAAAGTTACTTGGTTGTTTAGCTAAAAAAAACAAAAACAAAATTAAGTCTAACAAAAACTTTAAACTGAGACTGTAATTATTTTTTAATCAAGTTATTCTGAATAAATTGCTTAGTAAAACATAGCACGTTTATTTCAGTAAAGGTGAAGAGTAAGAAAAAAAATGTGTTGATTGTGTTCTTTCATTGATGTTTTGTTTAGAAGTTAGGTTTTTATTTAATAAAAGATTTTTTTTGTCAGTCTATCTCAAATAAACAAACAAATAAATAACCTGGATATAAACAAATGTCATGGAGTTCGCACTTAAATCAAAAGCTTCAAATTATGTCAAGGTGATATACAAATTTAATAAAACTTTAACCAAAGTGTTGAGATCTAGAAAACAAGAATTTCAGATAAATATTGGACAATTATTGGAAATCAAATTAACAAATTTTGATTACTTGCTGAAACTGTTGTGAAAAGATAAAAAAGTATCATTATATTAATTTATTAAGTTCTATGTTCCTAGTATGATATATTCTTTATTCTTATCTTTTTTTTTATAGAAGTTAGCCTTGATCCATTATTTGACCTGATTATAACTTGCACATTTCTTAGTATTTAAAATCTAGTTATTAATTTGGACACATATTTTTAATATTAATTTTATTGGACTCAATTAAAAACCTACACCTATATAAATTGATATTTGATTTGTATTAGTCATATTTCTTTATTTCACCCGAAGCACTTTAATTTTAAAATATTTAATTTTTACTCGATTTAAACCATTTTAGTCTCAAAATACTCGATTCTGATTTGATTCAAAACATTTTAATTCTGAAACATTCTATTGGAATTTGAATCGATACATTTTTAATTCTAAAAAACACTATTCAGATTTGATTAGAAACATTTTAATTCCAAGACATTATATTCGGATTTGATTCGAAATATTTTAATTTTAAAACATTATATTCAAATTTGATTCAAAACATTTTAATGCTAAAACATTCTATTCGGATTTGATTTGAAATCGAAAATCTTGGATTCACACAGGTTTATTAAATCAGAGCTTATTTTATGGATTTCTGGTTGAGCTCTAATGTATTAAAAAGTAGTTTTGTGAAGTTGTATAGTTCTCTACACCTTTCCCCATCCAAGAAATACCCAACGTAACCAGTTGAAATGGCAAGGTGTCATGTAGGAGATCAATATTAACTAGTTACGTCAGAAGTACTCCATAATATGGTCTGAGAGGCAGGTAGTGCGGATAATAAGGCTCCCATCTCACTAGATTTACTCGTTACACATCACAAACTTGACACGAGATTAAATAACAAGTTTCATGGAGGACCCTTCAGACGAAATTGCAGACTATATGTTACATAGGTAAATAAAAATTATACGTGACGTCATATTTCCCATGTCTAGGTTTTTCTTAACTAACTCTTTACAAAGTATTATTTGTGTCAAAGTTGGGGACCGCGAATTAAGGGGGGATATTTTTGCAGATTTATAAAAAAACTTTTTTTAGGTCAAAAATATTTTAATATTATATCCAGTAGAAACAAGGAGATTAACTTTCTTCACATGGTAATATCAACAGTAGTTGAATATTTTTCAAAGTTGTCCTGGAATGTATTGACAACTATTTCTCTTCATTTAAAACGTTTTACATTTATTGCTAATATGCCCATTACAGATATTCAACAACTGTTGATATTACTTACTATGTGTGGAAAATTAAACTAGACGTATCTTCTGAAACAATTTTTTTCTTTGCCCTAAACATTGTTTTGATAAAAAAAAAACACATAACGGCCTTGGCCCACGTTACTTTCCACTCCCCCTTAAACATAAACCATTTACGTAAATTACGATGATAATCTGTACAACTATTTAAAAAGCTATAATTGAAAGATTTTTTTTATATATATTTACAATTGACTTATACTTTCTCACTAGATGAATGTTTTGAATACGACCACCTACAGAATAACACAATATATGTTTAGAATAATTGTTTATTTAGTACAATTATTCTAACACTTCAAAATTGAGATGAATTTATTTAATGCGTATGGGAGAAAATATGATACCATTTCACTAAAAATAATCCGAGTAGATTATTAAAATTTCATTAATTAAGTAATCAATCTATAGTTTTAAAATTGAAAATAAATATCGTCATAATACGCCGATTCACCGATTATGGAAAGTGAGTTATTTGTCTGGACCGTTAGCGTATTCGTCACTTCACTTAATGTATACGAAACGCAGTGGAAAACATTAAAAAAAACCAACAATCAACGATGAATTAATAAGAGATAAACCTTCACCCAAGGAGGTTAGTAAGCGACACGCAGTGGACGTAAAGTTATGTCAGTTTTTAGCTAAATGATTAATTAAAATAGGATTTTGGCTGAAAACCCCTTTGTAAAATAATCGTTTTTGCCGGTAACATGTATATCAATTTATCATATTAATATTATTATTCCATGGATATTGATAATGGCTATCAAAAGGGACGGCCACAGAACACATGATTGGAAGTATAAACAGGCTAGCTGTCAGATAAGGTTCTTCCAATGAGATATTGACAGTAGGAAGAATGCCTAAAAAAGCTTCACGTGGGATTATATATATGCGTTTTCAGCTAAGATAATAGCAATGCACACGTTCATTTATCAGCTACCCGAAGCTAGCTGTTGATATTCTCTTTCCTTATCATATTCCCTTAGGCTGGATGGTTTAAGTCACCGACTCTTGAGCATATATGCAACAAACACATATACACAACTAAGCGTGCCAGGGGAGGTTTATTCAGGGTCACCAGGAAATGGGATCAGTGGAGGAAATGAATTAAGGCAAAGGGAGTTGTTGGGGGGTGGGTAATGTACTGTCAATGTCACGCCACTGGGTATCCCCCAGAAGGGGAGGAAATTGCACCACAATTGCCCACTTCCCAGGGTTGGGAGTCGGCGCGGCGCCTGAGATGAACGTCGCACTTTGTAGGGGTTGAGGATTCATTTATTTGACCTTGTAATCCTAACTTCAAGGTCTAATGACTGCCGCACTGCCTAATTTAAGGTAAATATACTCACTCTTCTGGGGTTTTTTGAAGGGGTATGGAGGCGGAATTACAGTTCTGTAGCTTCTAAACCACTAAAACTAGTAGGCCTAATTATATTCACAGAAAATACAATATTACGACGTTTCAACTCTCAGAAACTGCCAAAGTTAGCATTTACAAGCTATAGCAACAAGTGTTTTAATCAAGTGTGAAATAATTTATACAAGATCAATATAAATATAATAGGAACTACAAATTGTGAAGATAAGTATTAGTTCTATGCATTAAACATGCTTAGAGGGACGATCAGTGATAAAACCACAAATTAATAGTGAAGATTTTAAAGAAACGTTGGGCATTTACCATCGATATATACTAAGTATTTATAATTTCACGTCACACATGTGTCAATAGTTCCATTACCAGTTTTGTATTCATACTCGTGAGGTGCCTACTGTACATTGTGTCGACACTGCCGTGGAGCGCGGTATGACCGACAGCTAGCGCCGTGGAGTTTAGGCAAACTAACACTACGAGAGCGCTGTATAGGTTGCCTATCTATACCACCTCACGGCGCCACCTTGAGCATTTGTTAGGTTTACAACTCATTTGCGGTACGAGATTAATATTATTTTTAGCATGCAAGAAAAAATATAGACTTATCTTGGTGAATTCACTACTTTTAGGAGTTATAGAACTTTATATATATCAATACAATATTTATGTAGAAGTTACAAGAGTATCAATCATTTCATAAGTGGTGTGTCCTAATACAGGATTTTAGGTAGAAGCAACTTATAGAGGAAAACCCCCAAATATTATCGTGGTCAATATAATAATCTTTACTTTACTAGTAGTGCTATTTTATAATTACTATTATATTTTCTACCAAAAGAGACAGCTGCAGATAGCTAATTTTTTTTTTAAATATCCTTCATGAGCGTAGCGGCTTTAGATGATACACGTTTTCAATGAAGGGATAAAGTTGTCATTAAATTCCAGGACACCCTTGACAGATATTCAACAACTGTTGATATCACCATGTGATGAAAATTAAACTCCATGTTTCTACTGGGGCAATATTTGAGTTATTTTAACAACTCTTTACAGTCTATTTATATATGGTACAAGCATAAATAATAGAATGGGCTATTTTTTTCAAAGTTTTCACGACAAATACCGATTATGAATGTATTATGTAATAAAGAAAGCATTATGGGAAACTAAAATATTGCTAGGCGCTAACAAATCATCGATAAAACTAATTTAACAATTCATAAAACGCATTCTACTATAAATATATTAGAGCGAAATTTTGACAGGGAGTTTTCAAAATGTGACTTTCCTTTCTCCTATTCCCCCCCCCCTCTCCAAAACATAATTATTAATTTAGCTCCTAGCAACGCAGTCTATGCGGGTTTTGTATGAACTAAAACCGCCCAGGGAGCAACCAACTCGATGGTTCCATCGACTTCCTTTCACAGCCTCCGACATCTAGTAGCCATATTTTGAACTGTAACGTCAAGTGAGAAAATGTGACCAACGAAATGAATTATAAGTTTGTACGTTCACCGCATCAGTTCTACAATTAAGTAAATAAAACGTAATTGGAAAATCAAATAATGCGTGGTGATATTATGACATCTAAAAACGTGTGCAAGTTTTAGTTATCGAAGCTAAGAATAACTATATATAACAATATATATATATATATATATATATATATATATATATATAATATATATATATATATATATAATATATATATATATAATATAACATGTCAATGGCAAATTTTTACATAATTTATAATTTTACTTACGATAACATTTTGTATCAGTAAATATTATAATGTTATATTTTGAAACTTAATAAAAGTAAACGCAAATAATGATGTTCCTTAAAGTAAAACTAGCTCCAAATTAATACATTTAAAAATGATGTGCAAAACACTCAGTTTTAAATTCATCTTTGTTGTGTATGAAAAACAATACCACAAAATATTAAATTAAAAGTATTGAGCTATTTTAAATACAAACTCTTTCTTCTTTCTTATGAACCATTCAATTACTTTTAGAGTTTAAGACAAAACAGATTTTTAGCAAAATTGTTTGCACATCATTCATTTTATTATAAATAAAAGCATGTTGACAATGATTGTAAGCTCAATAACAACTATTTACTACTTTACTATTTACTATTTAGTGAGAACTAAGAAAAATAATAGTAGCGTGGTATCAACTCTTATGGAGTTTTATAGTAGGCAGCGTTTTAAAAGGACATTTAAAAACTTGCTACAGTAGCCCCGTGGCTTCTTTAGTGCTGACTGACAGCTCACAGCTGACTTCTGACAGTCAACATTTAGGTATATACCTAAATTTTGACCGTCAGAAGTGACAGCTGCTAAACACATATTTTTTCAGATCATATGGTTCGGCGTAGGGATACATAATTTGGTCTTGTAACTTTTCAAAGCTTTTAGCTGTCAGCTGTCAGCTGTGAGCTGTCATTCAGCACCAAAGAAGCCATGAGGCTACTGTACCTAGGTTAACATCATCTTCTTTTTTTTTTCAATGCGCATGCTCAAATGGTTGTACGCACCGATCAGAGCAAGTTGTGAGAAGGAGCACTGTCATTCAAGATCCCAAGTTCAATAGTAAAGAGAATGATAAGCGCAAGTGTCCAGCCGATATACTAACGTCACACTACAATGCATTGCAAGCAATGCAATTTAATTATAATAATACTAATTCATTTTGAAGTGTTGTTTGGATAAAATAATATGAAACATTTGCTTGTATGAAATTATAAGCGACACACTCGCCTCTACACACTCAATGAGCCAATGAAATAAATTAATAATAATAGTGTGTGTAAAACAAACCAATAATATTAATGGGAATACGAGTATATACTTTGTTTTGAAGATTGCATAAAACTTTGTCCTTTCATTGTGATGAATTTAGTACTTTGTTGACCCACAAAGAGATGAATAATATATAATGTTGATTAATATTTTTTATAATATCATATACTGTTGACTGATTGTATTGCGTGCACATAGTTGTATGAATATCATTAATTGTTAACTGATACATTAGATAAATTGTATTGTTGACACGTAGTGTTATGCATATCATGTATTGTTAGCCTATACTTTCTATAAATTGTATTGTTGGTACGTATTTTTTATGAATATAATGCATTTTTATACCCTTTATATAAATTGTATTGTTGGTACGTAGCTTTATGAATAGCGTGTTGATATTCCTACTTTATATAAATTGTATTGTTGTAACGTAGTTTTATAAATAATGTGTTGCTATTCCACATTATATAACTTGTATTGTTGGCTCGTAGTTTTATAAATGTGTTTTTATTTCCACTTTATATACATTTAACTTTTTGGCACGTAGTTTTATACACAATGCATTGTTATTCCGTAGTTTTATGTATATACTATATTGTTAGATCAGACTTTATATCGCATAATTTACTAATAGTTTAACGAATATAATGAGAGGATTATTAGTCCATGTACTGATGATCATTGTACCACGTGTTGATGCAAGATCCCACGTGCCGAGCACGTGTTCAAGACACTAAAAGGGGACCCCCCTCTTTCTCACTCGTGAATCCCTGGCCGGCGCGGGTAGATCGATACAACACCGCGTTGCGGCATTGCAAGCACTGAGGACACTAACTTTTAATCGGAGGACTATCTTATAACTCCCTGCCAAAATAAACAACTATTCAAATCTTTTAGAAAGTCTTTGACACGCTTAACATTGGTGATAAGAAAGCACGCATATTAATAATGATGTGTGTGTCTAACCTTGTTAAAATACTATCAAGTTATATTTTTTATTCAAAATTTTAAATCCCTTTGGGCCGATTAATATGAAACAAAGAAATAGAGTAATCGAATATTAATTTTGTGAAAGGCCTGATAAATGTTGATTAACTCAAATTAATTTATTTCTTACCAAAGTTTGACCATAGCCAAATATATAAACAGCTATTTTGTATAATCCAAACTGATAGCTAATAGCTAATGCAACTTCTATGGCGGAAGGTAAATATGATTAACACGGGGTAAAGGGGGGAAACTCAAATTTTAGCTCAAATTAAGCTAGTGCTGTCATCTTTTGGACAATAATGAGACCTTTCTAATGCATTTTATATTATGGTTTTAAGAGGTCTCTGTAATTTTAAAAATTAATTTAAAATAAGTGATTGCTGGAGTCCTTGCGGGGTCTTTTCCCCTCCTTACCTTTTAATTATGAATGGGAAAAAGGGGCGATATTAGTGATTTCTAATTAGTAACTACCTGTTTACATATTTGTCAGAATTATTAAATATTTAGCACCGCGTCTTACTACCCGTTCGGGTTATAAGCTTTAAGTACTAATTACGCTAATGGATTAGGAATTGGGAAGGTTGAATTAAAGGAAGCGAACCCACATTTGCGTGGAGGGAGAGTGGAAAACCATTTAGGAAAAACCACCCCCAATTCACCCGACTGAGACTAGAACCTCGATCTCCCCGTCCTCAGCAGTCGAGCTCAACACGACAAGCGCGTTAGCCAACTACGCCACCGAGGCGGGTAGAATTATTAAAGGTTCTACAAATTACATAATCGCAAGTGAGTGGTAACCCGAGTTCTAAGAGATTATCTGAGTTTGAAAATTCTGATTTTTTTTTCTCATATCCAAAAACCATGAATTAGTTAAATGAGACTCAGAAAACGTTATATATTATTGAACCCCCCTCCCCCTAAGGGAGTATTTATTACTTATCTTTAATAAATATGAGAAAATATATTTATTTTCCATCTAAAACAGTCAAATTTGGACATTTTGGCGTGATATAAGGTGGGATGGAAAGGGGGTGCGAGAAAATACAGTGTTTTTGCAGTTTTTAAGGCAAAACTTTTTTTGGACAAAATAAACCAAATATTTCTACAGTACAAATATAGAATTTAATTTTCTTCACATGGTGACCTCAACATTTCTTGAATATCTGTCAAGGATGTCCGGAAATTTAATGACAATTTTTTCATTTCATATAAAAAGTTTCTCGTCTAATGCTGCTATGGTCATGATCGATATTCAGAAACTGTTTATTTCATTTGAAGAAAATTAAACTCAATTTTTGTACTGAAGCTAAATTTTATTTATTCTAGCAAAAAAAAAAAGTTTTACTTGAAAACTGAAAAAACACTCGAATGTTCTGGCATGACCTTCCATCCCACCTTAAGTTGTCCCCACAAAGATGTCTGCTCACCGAGTACAGTTTAGTAAATTTTGGTGGGTTTGTTTTTTCGAGTCCTTTCCTTTATGTATTTGGTCAGTTTAAAAGGTATGAGTACCCAAAAAACATTTGATAACCTTGAAAAGTTTAATTTTAAGAAGGCGTGAAAGGAAAAGTGATCTAAGGCCAGTATTTTTTCAGTTTTTTTATATAACAAACCTTTTTGGTCAAAATAAATAATACATTACTTTAGTAGATACGTTTAGTTTAGTTTTCTACACACACTTTGGTGGCCGCATGGTCTAAGACTTCACTCTCACAATATATTAAACTGCTGATGATGGGTAGGTTGGTGTTCATATCCCGGTTGGGTGTATTGAGGGTGTTTTTTATAAAGAACTTTCCATTCTTCCTTCAAGCAAATGTGGGCACACTTCCTTTAAATTCATCCTTCCTCATCCCTAACATATTATCGTAATTAGTACAATGGCGAATAGCCTGAACGTGTAGTAAGACACGGTGATTAAACAATTCACACATAGTGATCTCAACAGTTCTTGATTATGTCAGGGGTGGCCTAGAATTTAATGACAACTTTTGGTTAAACAAATTATTTTTAAAAAACTAACCTTAATTTGTGTTCCCTTAATTCTCACCCATAAGGTTTATTTTATTTTTAAAACTACAAAAATATAGCTTTAATGTAAAATTTTATTCGGGTACTTCTTGCCCCAAAAGGGACGACCAGAAAATACAAAATGTCAAACCCGGAAGTGAATTATATTGCTGGTTTCCTATTTTAATCCCGAGCTTTTTTTTTAGAGCAATCTTACTAGCTATGAAGGGCGAAAAGAGGGGGGGGGGGGAATACAAGCACGGTCCTAATATTAATATTTCTCTCATTGAAAAAAATAGAGCTTTTAAAATAAGAACACTCCGATAAAAGATTGACGCGGGAAGTGTGTAGTTCCCAGCGTAGAACGAAAAAAGAAAAGAACTCTTATTGTGAAGGACTTCGTGAAAAGAATCTGTGAAATTTCCTCGAGCACGAGTTAAGGACAGTTTAAGAAAAGGCAAAGTTTCCAAACGTTGTTTGAGGGGTATTATCAGCTGTTTGTCTTTTACATGTTGAGATATGAAGGGGTGAGTGGGTGTACTTCTCTGCCACTCGTGGTTCCCATTCCCGCCGCTTGAAGTGTCTGTGAACTAAAACAATTATCACTATAGAAACTACTCTTTCTATTTGTTCGAGAGACGACTTGTGACGTACTGGTAAATCAAGATAGAATTTCTCATGTTATGTATTTACGTTTTATTTGGATAATTTTGAATATAGAACGAAAACCATAAATTCTTAAATTATTATAAAAAATTAGTATTAAATTGTTACCAAATTATTTTTTAGTATTGAAGTTGTTTGGATTGTAACATATTTTTTTTTATTGTCTACAACTCATGCTATTTGGTTTATCTACGAAAATAGCTTGTAGATATCTTCCTGTCAGGATGTAGAATAAAAATATCCGCAGAAGCACATGTATATTTATAATAAAAAACAAGAACAAGTTTATTTTGAAGTGCAAATCAATTCTGTTTAGGTTCAAATAGTAGAGCGAGTGTGTATACTCGCCAAAGGAATAGGGGAAATGTCATCAGTCAGTAAACAAGAGACCTTGCAATGTGAATTGCTTATTTTATTCCCTCTATTCCTGTTTCGTACATTGGCGTCTAAGTGTCATAATAATTAAGAGTGCTTAGGTGCGTCAAGTTAAGATGCAGTACACTTTGATAAATAGCTTCGAAGTCGTTAGCGTCAGGATTTTGATATCTTTTAACCCTTGTTTTGATAGTCCACTGTTGAATATATTTTTGTTTTTAACATTTATCATGTCTTACTACTAACCAGAGCTACCCAAATTTTCTTATTGTAAAAAGGAGATGACCAAGGTAGAATTTAAAAAAAATGTGTTCGTGTAGGAGCGTGGATAAACATTTAAGGGGGGGGGGGAAGAGTTAGTACACACGGTATGGATTCGAACCCGGACTTCCCCATCACTTGAAAACCAGATTATACTTTTTTTAAGCACCACGTCTTACTATTAAATCGTCTTATACTCCTTCTTGACGTTATTGACGCCTTAGTCTGCGTACTCATTGGAGCGCATGTTAAGTATAGGAAACGTGACATTTGAACAGTACGCCTGACCTATCTTTTTAAGTAAAGAGAACCAGTCCTTGTTAAATAATGCGATGGCCATGACAAATATTTAACAACTGTTGGTTTATACCAAGTGTAGAAAATTAAACTAAATGGTCTACTAAAGAAATATTAGATTTAGTTTGTCAAAAAAAAAAAAAAAATTGTTGTCATAAAAACTGAAATATTCCGTACACTCCCTCTACCCTGAAAGGTAGCACTCTTTGACGGACTACACTATGACCCTGTATTATAATATTATTTATGTTTAAAAATGACACCAGGACACGGCTTAGTACGCCAATCTTTTAACCCCTGAGATATACAGGAGTCGTCCTGTACTCGGGGTAATTCTTTACTCATATTTTAAGGCAGAGTCTGTGATGGACGTGCTGAGATCCTCAGCTACATAGGAGTTATTAATTAGCATGTGCCTTAATAAATGTGTGAAGAATAGCCAGAAGCACAGGATGAATCTTGGATAGCTGAGTGATAAGAGCATTGGAGGATGGCCAGAAACACAGGATAAATCTTGGATAGCTGAGTGATAAGAGCATTAGCATACTAAGCCAAAGGTTACGGGGTCGATTCCCGTATCAAGTAGATATTTTTTAATCAAAAAATTATTATATTTTGATGCGGCTATAACCGTTTCTCCAACTGTAATAGGTTGTTTATTTATTTGATCCATCATATTTTATGAGCTATGCCATAGTGGAACCATGTAAAGTAAGCTTTCTACATTGACTCATGTCCCCTTCCATCCCACCTTAGGTCCTTAGCCCCCAAATACCTTTAACACACAAAAAAAGAAAGATAAATGATTATTTTTCAAGTGTTTAAAGCGAGTAAAGTAAATGTTATTCTATAAGAAAAACGGAGAATCCGTCAATTGCAGAAACACAGGCCTACTTTTTAATTCGTGATATTTTAGTTCCATCCAGGATTTAAAACAGTGCATTTTAGACTAAATCCATCACCCTCTTAAGAGTAGTTAATCTAAGCTCTCGACTCTTTTCTAGTTGAGTGTACTAACAAAATACACAGTGCTACAGTCCAATTTTCACGTGACGGGCCCTTTTTATTGTAACTGGAAAAGTCACGTATTCATACGTCAAGTCGTGTGATTTGCATCTATCACTTTTGATAGATAATATTAGTACCTATAAAATAATAATGTAGTATATTTTATCCATTTTTTTAGCAATGCATCTTACTACCCGCTCGTGCTGTGTATACAATTATGTACTAAATACACTAATGTTCAATGGATGAGGAAGGTTGCAATTAGAGAAAATGTATTCACATATGTGTGGAGGTAGAGTGGAAAACTATTTAGGAAAAATCATCCTCAGTACACCTGACAGGGATTTAAGCCCCGATATACCCATCATCGGCAGTCTAGTCTATTGCTAGAATGACGCCTTATCCCATATGGCCAATGTTGACTGCAAAACAAATATGTTTGTATTTCCTGAAGGGCCCTTCGTATGAAAGTTGGACCGTAGTCTACGTAAGAGCCGCTTTTGTTAAACTGTAAAGTTAGGAAGTGGAGATCAAGTGGCTCCAATTACTTCGTATAATTGAGAACCGAGCGTAGTTTAGCGAGAAAGGGGGGGAAACAGAGATGAATTAATATTAGGGGCAATTATTCGAAGTAGAGGCGGAATAAAAAAAAAAGCTCTCAACAGTCCCTAACCTTAACCCCAACCTAAACTTTTAGCGTTACAATGGATAGCGGTTACTTTTTATAGCATGTACTTTAAATGATTGAACTTTGTTCTATTAGAAAGCTCTTTTTATAACAGTGGTTAGCTCCAATAGAGTAGAGCAAGCCTGTCAAACTCACGGATTTATCCATAATTGTCAGAGCCCCGAGTCGAGTATCTAATGATGAGGCCATCATGATATGCGACCCTGTTATTCTTTTTATGAACGACGAGAAAATACAACATTTTGAAATGTGATATTTATGAATTTGGAATAATTTTGAGAATTCTGTCATGTGAAGCTGATGTACCAAATCTCTTATTTTGACAGGGATCAATTTCTAAGAGTTGTTCAATATGTGCAACGTTTGGTAACACTTGCTTTTGGTAACCATTGTTTTCTCAGATGAACAAGTACATGTTAGATCTAGACTTGCGGACACACATTTGTCAACAATGTTATAGTCCACTTCGGTGTCCGCACGGTCTAAGGCACTACTCTCGCAATAGATTAACTGCCCATAACGAAAAGATCGTGGTTCGATCCCAGTCGTGTGTGCTGAGGGTGCTTTTTCCTAAATGGTTTCCCACTCTCTCTCCACACAAATGAGGGTAAACTTACTTTAAATTCAACCTTCCTCATCCTTAACCCATTAGCGTAATTATTATAAAAGCATATAACCCGAATGGGTTTTAAGAAACAGTGATATATATATGGCAATGCCATACGATAAAAAGCCCGACACTAATGTCAGTGTTTAAATAAAAGGTTGAAAATGTTATGGTAAAAAACAAAGGGTTAGTTTTATTAATTTATCACCGCATCTTACTACCTGTTCAGGCTGTATCTATATTTTATGATAATTACTCTAGTGGGGTAGAGATGAAATAGGAAAATATTTAGAGGTAATCTATCCTCATTTGCATGAGGGGGCGTGGAAAACCATTTAAGAAAAACCACCGTCAGTGGATCCGAACCCTAATCTCCTCATCATCAGCAGGATAGTCTGACACAAGAATGACGCCTTAGACCATTCGGCCAATAAGTTGGAATTATTTTTACTTTAAATAATGACTATACAGAATCTTTTATTGAAATTCGCGGTCCCCTAAGTGGTTTTGATCAAGCGAGTTTTTCTCGCCTTCAGTAGAATTTCAATAAATTTAAGTCTCGTTGGTTCGAAGTTCCGTATAGTTCGAGGCAGGGCTGGTAGCACCAACTTTTACTTCAGTGGTTACGTGACTAAGAACATGTAAAGATACAGAAAAAATCTTATAGTTGTTGAATTATAAATTCTAATCATATATTATGTGCTTTTTTGTACTTAGAAACATAGAAATTTTCTTCTTATATTTGTGGCCATTCCGTATAATTTCGAGTTTTCAATATTTCGAGATAGACTCTTTCAACTCGAACTGTCGAAAATCTATTGTACTTAAATTATTGGTTTGGATAATTATTGTTAGTTGTACAAATAATAATAACTATTTTCAAATCAGTGGCACCAATAAATAATTGAAGGCCTTTATTTATTGAAGACATTGATTTTATTTATATACATATATCGAAGTGGGAGTTAAATAGTATTTCTATTAGATCATAATCCAGCTCAGCAATAAATGTTAGAGGTCCATTAGATATTCTTACATTATTATTTGTTAATTTATTAAGTTGATTAGTAACAAAACAATAACATATTTCAGCCTGAAACATAATAGAAAAAAAGTGGTAACTTTGGTAATGGTGAACATACTTCTTAAAACTAACAACACGTAATTTGATCCCGTCTGAATTTATGAGATGGCGGACGAAACATTTCGAGAATGTGTTAAGTTTTGAGATAATTTGTCAAGATATTTTCGGATAGAATGTAAGAATGTGTAGAGGATACCGTTTTAGAAACATATTTCGTGAGCATATAATAATGCTTTTAAGTCACAGTTTAACTTTATATTAAAAAATAAGCTTCGAAATCCATAATAATAATAATAATAATAATAATAATATAAATACCGCAGTTAACAATATTTCGTTACAAATCAGAAATGTTGGTTTATATCGAAGTAACAATAATTTTGATTCAACTCTCTTTTGAAAAATGACGCTTAGGACCTAGAACCCAACTCGGGACGATTGGCTTGGATTATCACCGCTCTGCTACTGAACTAACCATGTTAATCTGGTATCAAGGGTAGTTTGTCTCTCGTTTTTTTAAGGCAGAATTTATTATAGACGTGTGAGATCATCAGCTGGTTCATATAGCTATCAGAATCACAGCCAAAGCGACATAGGATCTCAACAAGTCAATATTATACTCTGAGTGACTCCAGAACAGTGGCGAATATGGTTTGCTTATAGAAGTCGAACATTGAAGCGTAAATTCAAAATCTCCTGGATTCTATTCCTTTTTAACGGAATCAATTATCAATATATATTCAAGTAATGAAAACATAATATAGGTTAGTTGGTGAATGTATGGACGCTATTGTGATGGGGTTTCCAATGTCATAAAACGTTGGCGTCTCTAAAAAATGTATTGACTTGTACAGTCCCATTTTCATATGAAGAGCCTTATATTATAGCTAGAAAAGTTTCTAGATCCCTTTCACGTATTCATACGTCAAGTCAAGTGATATGCAGCTGTCACTTTTGATAGATAATACCAATACCTATAACATAAAGCATAACATAAAATATAGTAAAATGATTTTGATGTTGGCCACAAAAAAGTTTATATTTATTAAAAAGGCTTTTCGTATTAAAATTGGACTGTAGGTTTGCAAAAAAAAATCACAAAACGTCTGAGCTGTAGTTGGACTTGAATACAAAACCATTTGACTTGGACAAGCAATAAAGTTGAATCGGGAGGTTTTTCGCCTTTGTACAACGACAGGTATTAGTGAAGGTAGGCTAAATAATAAGTATCAAATGTTTATTTTCGGCATAGAACCGACATGCCCCAACTTCAGACGCTACGCACTTACGACGCTTTTCAATTGCCCCCATAACCCTATATTAAAGAACTTGTTTCGCAGATACCTCTTAGCGACATGACGTTACCGGTCGCATCGGTGAGTTGCATGGCCACCCTTTTTCCAAATATAGGGCCTGCATTGCTTATTTTAGCTACAAATCTGTTATTTACGACAGTTAGGTTCATATGTGGTGATCACAGTCCAGTACATACATCGATAAGTGAAAAATATTCATTGCTAAGAGTTAAACATGGTCTTCATAGCAGTCCCCAAGTCATGGAGTGAGGCCATCAACGCTGCGGGGGACGCAGCATCGGCGGCAATATACCCTCCAGGCTACCAACCGGTAGCACCACCGCAGATAATCTACAGGGAGAGACCAGCGGTACAAGCTCCTCGAGGAAGGGGTACAGGGAAGCAGAGAAGATAATAGTGTGGCGACAGAAGCTGCTCTTGCATCTGAGGACACCTTGGGTCTTTCGCAAGGGGTTGTCCCCAGAATAAAGGGTTATAATTAAAGAAATGTATAATGATTGTAATAATGCTCTGTAACTTGCAATAATTCCTCAATAAATTGGGCTACTTGTAGCCCGGGATCTCCTCACGCTTCCGGCGAGTCCCTGTGGGACCTTCCTTCCTTTTGTACCAGTCGCCGCCATCTTGGCCAAATTGGTATAAAAGCGAGGGGAGATCTCGACTCAGGACTCAGTCGGACAGCGGGAGGAACCCAACCCGTGGTAATTGTGAGATGGACTGTATAGTAACAACAATTTGTCTTGGAGACTCCATTACTTCAAAATAGTCATGGTCTTGTAAAATACCTATTGTTATGGATGTTCAAAATTATGTCAAAAACTATGTTATAAGAGAATGCCATAATTATATTCCATAAAATTCCATGCTGTGAAATGTGAGGGAGCATCACACCCCCACCTCCCTTAAACAATTACACATATTTTAACGTAGTTGTTTGGACGCCTGTACAAATCCTTTCAGTCCTTAGGCTTACTTGTGTCAGTGACGTCTCGTGGGATGTTGCAAAGGGGGGTGTTTGATAACGGGACTGTACTTGTGGACTTTCTGTTCTTGTCGACTTGATATATTTCTAGACAACGCATGAATTACCTCGATACCTTATTCATGTAGGTAACATGTGAGATTGATGAGATGTGTACTGAGTAGGGGTGTAAAATAGGGGAGGAGGATAATCTATCAAACCGAATGGTTGGCCGCACGGGTACTATTATGAACCTGCTGTGGGAGGGTGCTAAGGGTTTGATTTCCATTCGGGTTCATCAAGGGTTTTCTTCCAAAATTAGAGTTTTATATATAGTTTCTTGATGATTAGACCTACTAAAAGGGCTAATTACAAAATTCAGCTTCCTCAGTCTTCATCATGTTCCAATAGCCTATTTAATGAGTTGAAGGAAGCTGGTCGAGAAAAGGTGAGAAAAGGGGGGGGGGGGGTTCCAGACCCTTCTGGAAATTGAAGGTCCCCTCATAAAGGGATACACATAAATTATGTATACAAACTTAAATTAGGTATTATTATTTATTTTTTAATATTAATTTCATATGCCACTAACAAAATTATAGTTGATTATTGTTTTAATATTTATCTACAAGATGCCTTCTTTAAATACCACCTATTGTAACGTTAGCTCTGTCAACAACAGGTCAATAACAGGTTACCCGCATCGTTGGTTGAATTGTCCTAAAAGTCGTCAGATTAGACTGCCGATTACAGGGAGATTGGGGCTCTAATCCGGTCAAGTGTACTTAGGCTGGTTTCCCCTAAAGAGTACACGGGAAAAAAGGTCAAAGTTAAACTTTAACTCAAATTTAGCTAGTGCTGCCATCTGTTAGACAATAATGATACCTTTATATTGCAGTTTAGATTATGCTTAAAAGAGGTATTTGTCATATTTGAATTTTTTTTTTTTTAATATTTGCTTTGGTCTTTATGGGGTTTGTAAAACACAAATAATCGTTCTGGGAAAATGTGTGTGATGTTACATTCCCCCAATTTCCCCTGTACTCTTAAATTGATGTACCCAATTTTACTACGGGCAGGTACATTTTCTCTATAATTCTACCGTCCTCATCCTCTATCCGTAATTAATATAAGCATATAACTCGAACGGATGCTAAGACGGGGAGTAAAATTTTTCTTTAAAAGGCGTTTATTAGAGTGAAACGAGTTAATGGATCTGAGAAAAAGAGTCAAATAATGTTTATTTTTATTATTTATTATTATTATTATTATTATTATTATTATTATTAGCACCGCGTCTTACTACCCGTTCGGGTTGTACGCACTTACGCTAATGTGTAATGGTAGGGTGATTGTGAGATGAAATGGAGGACCTACAGATTAACGTGGGATCCGAACCACGGTGGCGGCCTGGCATTCCACACATTCACAAAATGTCTTGCCAGAGGTGTAGGAAGGGTTTGGTAATCAGATAAATCTGTGCCGGGACCGAGGATTGAACCCCGGCCGCCAGCACAGAAGTCCGACACCTTACCGCTAGACCACCAGGTCACCCTTTTATTAATTGTAAGTTAAAGGTTGTACATGAGGAATGCACCCCCCCCCCCTTATACATATATTTTTTATATCAAAGTTATACTGACATGTTTCTTTATCTTTCTAGTGGTATTTTAACTCAACAGATTCCACATTATGGTTATTAACGATTCAATCTAAGGAATCACGAGAAAAGGGTGAATTTCAAATAAATGGCGCTACACTGTCATAGAGAGAAAATATAAAAAACTAAATATAAAATCACTCCGCGCCCTTCTGGGACTCCAATCCCGATCATCCCGTCAAGAGCGATTGTAATGGCCCATTGTACCATTCAGACAACGAATTCAAATGATAACCACAGTAACCTGTGATGAAAACATAAACCAAAAATATGTTTAGCCAAGTCCCTGGCAACATCCCACGAACCGCCACTGCGATGAACTAGTCGAGTGAGACAATAGATCGTTGATCACTCACACAGTTTCCGGTTCGAACGCAATGGTCGGGTTCAAGGGCCGAGTGACCCACGTCCTTTTGTACATCATCAGCCCACCAGTCACCGGCACTTACCTACAACAAACAAGAAGTAATACAATCATTATAGAGATCTCAATATATAGTACAGTCTTCAACAGGGATTAACATATAGTATAGTCCTTACAAAGTCCTCAACAAATAGTACAGTCCTTCAAAAGTGTTCAAAAAATGATACAGTCCTTCCACACCTCTCAAGAAATAGTAAAGTCATTCAACATTACTAAAAAAAGTAGTACAATCCTTCCAAAGTGCTCAAAAAATAGTTCAGTTCTTCAAAGCGCTGAATAAATAGTAAAGTACTGCCAAAGCTAAGCCTTTTCACAGAGCTCAACATATAAGTTACTACAATTCACCAATATAACTAAAAAATATATGTGATATTAAGACTTTTTTTTATCGGGACTTAACCTTCGCAATTCCTAATCCATTAGCGTAATTAGTACTTAAAGCATATAACCCGAACGGGTAGTAAGACACGGTGCTAAATAATAATAATAATTTATCGGGACTTGAGACGTTTCTCCGAAGCGATATAATATTCACTTAAAGGAACCACTTCGGTGGGCTGAATGATCTAACGCGCTATTCTCGTAGTGGACTAGACTACCTATGACGGGGAGATCGAGGTGCAAGCCTCGGTTGGGTGTAATAAATAGTTTTTTTTACAAAATGGTTTTCCACCCTTCCTCCACGCAAATGTGGGTACACTTCTTTTAAATATAACCTTCCTAATCCCTAAAACCATTAGCGTAATTAATGCATAAGCCATAAGCTGAAAGGATAGTGAAACATGGATTATTATAATTAATAGCACCACGTCTTACTACCCGTTCGGGTTACACGCACTTACGCTAATGTGTAATGGTAGGGTGATTGTGAGATGAAATGGAGGACCTACAGTTTAACGAGGGATCCGAACCATGGTGGAGGCCTGGCATTCCCCACATTCACAAGTTGTGATTAATTGAGACATGGAGATTAAAATAAAACTTAGAGGATTATATTTAACGGGTAAATATTGTGGAGGAAGAGGTCTTTGGTAAACGTGATGGTCAATTGCGACTTCAAAGCCGCAATAAGCACGGGCGAAATATCGGCAATAGCTTGTTTGATATTAGTTGGTACACTTTAAGAGCGTTCATCACTGAAGGCACAACTCAGCTCCCGGATCGCGTGAGGTATAGGGAGAAAAATGACCAAGATATGCCAGAAATGTGAGCTTTGGCATTCGTATTTGAATGCTTACTCGACATTTTCCGCGGTGACGATGGGGGACAAAGCAACAAAAATTATTGTTAATAAATATAGTACGTTCCCTGTTAAGAGGGAATAAAAATTTGTACACAATTCTTAACTGTGAAGCCATTCTAAAAGGGTCAAAAAACGGCATTTTTAATGCAGTTTTTATCCAAACACCCGACTCAGTGGCGTAGTTAGCTACGCGCTAGTTTCATGTTGAGCTAGACTGCCGAGATTGGGAAATCTAGTTTCGAATATCGTTCGGGTGAACTGGGGGTGGTTTTTCATAAATGGTTTTCCACTTTACCTCCACGCAAATGTGGGTTCACTTCCTCTGTAGTCAACCTTCTCAATTCATAACCCACTAGTATCAATGCTACTTTGTTTTAAATCTCTAATGAAAATGCCAGAAAATACTAATATTACTATACTTTTTTTTTCTGAAAAGCTAGCAATTGAAAGCAAGGTGATTTTTGGATGTTTTTAAAACAACAATTTTATATTTGTGTCAATATAGAAAAATGACACTGAGACAGAGATTTGAACTATGGTCGTCTTGTTTTAGTGACGATCGGTTTAAATCCCTGTCCGGGTGACATTTTTCTATATTCTCACAAATTAGTTTCTCCATCAGATTGTCATCTGAAAAGACGTGTTTGTTTAAACAATGTTATTTACTGCACTTGTTATTTTTAGTGAATATGGATTCGGGTACATCTTTCTAAGTTCTGTTTGCTTCCTTTATTGAATCCAAGCCCATAAACGTATATAACATTTTAATCCCGTTTGTGGCCGAATGGTCTATAGCATTAATCTTGTGTTGGACTGCCTGCAAATAAGGAGAGATCAGAGTTAAAATCCCGGTCGGGTCTATTGAGGTTTTTTTTGTACTAAAATGGTTACCCACTCTCCTTCCACGCCAATGCGGCTAAATTACCTCTAAAATGCTTCCTTAATAATCCTTACCCTATTAGAGTGTTATCATATATACGTATAAACTGAACAGGTTGTAAGACGCGGTGATAAAAAATATCTATTTGCTTTTGATTTGCTAATTTTTCCGACCACATTTACCAGGTGGTAATTTAATTATATATTACTTATGATCGCTCAATTTTAAGATCGAAAGACCAAATACTGAAACCAGTCAAATTTAGCTTTACTTCTTCTTTGGTTTATATAAAATATTCCAGAGAGATTCTGTGTCATAATATCAAATTCTCAATGAACTCAATTTGCAATGCAAAATCCACCCCCTCCCCCGCCTCCACCCTCACCCCTCGTAGTTATAATCCTGGAGTCACCCCTAGAACGCAAATTCGATACAAAATTGCCGTCTTTGTTGTCTTGTGGCACGCACATATGTCGACCATTTTGAAAACAATATCTTCATAACTCTATCTGGCCTCCTGAAATATCATAGACGAGTTTTGGAATGAACTCTGGGTAGCGAAATTTGTATTTTGTACTATGTAGTTATTTCTTTATGGTTGTGAAACTTAGTCTTGTACCTTACAAGACGAGAGGGGGACTTAGGGTGTTCTAAAATGAAGTACTTAGTATATATTTGGTCCAAAAAGAAATGAAGATAATGGAGATTGGAGACAGTTTCATAGTGATGAGTTATATACCCTGTACTCATCACAAGACATTGTTAGGATAATCAAATCTCGTAGATTACGGTGGCCAGGACATGCAGCGTGAATGGGATAATCTAGAACCTTGTTCAAAGTACTGACTGGCAAACCCAGTGGGAAGACCTAGACGCAGACGGGAGGATAACATTAGAATGAAACTGAAATAAATAGGGTGTAATGAGGTGGACTGGTTAGAACCAGTCAAGATAGGATAGTGTGTAACGAGGATATAACTAGCTCGAGATAGGGATAGAGTATAATGAGGTGGACTGGATATAACCAGCTTAATATAGGTATAGGGTGTAATGAGGTGAACCTTATAGAACTAGCTCAAGATAGGGATATGTGGCGTACTTTTTTAAGTGCATAAATAAACTTTCAGCTAGTAGAGTAGTCTATATTAGAGTAAAGTAGAATAGGGCAAAGTAAATAATTCTTGCTTTAAAAAAATTGACAAAAAATAGGATGAATATATCTGCTGCTGGCATTAATAAATCGAAGATATTCTGTATTTATAGTTAGTCTAAACATTTTGTTTTGTTTCGTTCCCCACGTTTTACTTACTACTATCCGGGCAATCCGAATATTTACACTGATGTGTATGTTAGAATTTTATAGGGTGTTTACCCCACATTTGCGTGAAAGAAGAGTCCAAATCAGTTTAGGGGAAAATCCACCCTCATCACATCCGGCCGGTACAGTGTGGGGCTGTTTTCACTAGAAATTATCATAAATGTATATATTACAGTACTGAAACAATTTGAATGAGTGTAAATAATGTCTTCCAAAAATAATTTACTGCTTTACAGAGCCCAGATGAACAATACCGTATGTTATGCAAGCTGCAGAGTAGATAGATAGATAAAAGTATAACATACTGCGCGGGACAAACATGGTTTATGTTACTACTAAAATATTTTTAGAATAAAACGTAATGTGTGAAATCAGTGCACCGTATGTATCGTAAAGTTCAAAAGTACACAGGTAAGTTATTAAACTGTTATTTTAGTCTCTTTGATAACTGCAGCTACAGCGTAACCCAGTAACTTTGTGAGAGCAGCAAAAGGGTACAAGTCTCACCATTAATAAATATAATATGTTGATTTATAAAAACCCGCATCAGTGGTCGAATGATCTAAGCAGTCGTGTCCAAACCACAGCCCGCTAGGTCCACGAGTTTGTTATGTTCGGTCCACCCGATCAAATCGAATATAAACACCAAAGTAGGCTTTGGTTTTTATTATGTTTCAGCGTTATATTTTATAAATGTCATATATAACTCTCCAAGAACGTATGCGGCCGTCAGCCAGGGAACGGTTGGGCATGCCCGAAAGGCGTCGCTCTTGCGATAGACTGGACCGCCTATGACGAGGAGATTGAGAATCGAATCCCGGTCAGATGTAATGAGACTGGTTTTTACTAAATGTTTTTCACTCTTTCACCATGCAAGTTTGAGTACACTTCCCCTTACTTCAATCTTGCTCACCCCTAACATATTTGAGCAATTAGTGTATATACGTTTTACCGAATGGATATTAAAACCTGGTGTTAAAAAATATTATATATGTAGATATAATGTACAAATATTATTATACAGACATGAATCACTTTTGGTCCACGCCCAAAGTTGTATTTTATTCCGGCAAGACATGTAACCCTTGAAGGGTTTACGACCGCTCTGATTATATGGGCCATAATTCTCACTTTTCTGTTACAATACTTGCCCTCACCCCTCCCTTTTTACTTTCTCACAAGGGTTAGGACACAACAGCCCACTACGGAACTTACAAAAAGACCCGTGTATCGCCCGCTACAGAGTGCGACCCACCTAGGTTGTGTAGATAAACCTGCCATCCCCGCAGATAAACTTTACTGGGGCGATAAATTCCCTTGAGGCTCGGACATTATAACACCTCGCCGTGACAGATACGTCAAATGGGCCGGGTGTGAATCATAGTTTAAATATTGTTGCAGACAGGATTTATATTCATTCGTGATATTTTAGTATCAAGTATCGGTCTAATTGGAGAGTGTTTTTTTTTTGTCGTGATATTTATGCCCTTTTAGAAAAAACACATGATGACGGGTATAGTGCATTCATTGTAGCATCTATTTATAATTTTATTACTATACAATTACGTTTTATGTAATTTTTACAAAAATTTTGTCTTTTTTTATCACCGAGTTTTACTTATCGTTCGGACTGTACGCCTTTGATAAATTTTTTATTATTTTTTTCGCACAGTGTCTTACTACCCGTTAGAGTTATACGCATTTTGATTAATTAATATAATAATTATCCACTTCTGTGATTGAATGAAAAGCTAAACTTCTACTAAACGGAGTACTACTTAGGGAGTAGCTGAATATTGAAATATTCTAGTGTGCCAACTCTTAGTTAATAAACTTAAGTGTTTAATATTATGAAACATAATGAATGAGAAATCAAATAAGAAATCACCACATTTTAAAGGCCAATTTATTAGATTGTCAAAATGATTATATTAGACAATATTAAGTTCAATACGGTAACTTAAAGTAAAAACATTGAAATTAACACCTTCACTGAAAAAGAAAAGACAATAAATATATATTTAGATGATAAAATCAAACACTTACATAGAGTCTAGTCTTTTCCATATTAGTTTGAAAAGTGTTGTACTTTACTAGACAAGATATTTAGGTTCGGTTCATAGCTTGTTTTCTTCAACAGTACACAAGATATAATTAAAAAGATAAGCCGAGAGGATTTCTAGACGTTGACTTGACGAGGTTCATTGTGACATGACATTGATTGAATAACATGACTGTCCAAATATTGACTCCAAAAATTTATACCAAGTTGGGAAAAGTTCTAATATTTTACTAATGGCTTTTTGTATGTCAGTATGGTATCCAAATAGTGCTCACCTGTCACCGAGTGGCAAGCGTGCCATAGATTTACCAACCCTGGTCTAAGGTGTCGTTTGTACAGTAGACTGTACTGTTGAGGACGGGGATATAGTGGTTTCAAATAGCAGTTTGGTGTAAAGGCTTTTATTTCTTCTTACAGTTTTTGCACTCACCCACCACGCAAATTCGGTTACACATACTTGAAATGCTACCTTTCTCTCTCTTATCCCATTAGTGTATATATATGTGGATGGAACGGGTAGTATGACACAATGGTCTGGAGATCTCAAAGGCTGTAATTACGTCGTTAAAACTTGACAAAAATTTTTAACTGCCACGAGCTCACAGTTACATTCCAATTTGCACAGGAATAACTTTATTTGACTGTTTAAACTTTCTATATCTACTCTCAAGTATTTATACGTTAAGTCATGTGATCTTCATCCGTAAAGTTTGAGAGAAATCATCAAAGCCTATAAAATAACACCAGCATAATAGTAAAATGTTATCAATGATGACAAACACAAAAGTTTGTATTTTCTAGGAGTATCTTCATTCCAGAACTCTACTATACGAAACGAATCTCGTTTAAACTACGTCCACAGAAACAATGAAACTCCCTTCATAAAATAATTGTGATATACCGAACAAAGGAGACATCCTGACGTATAGTTTAATATTCATTTGAGTGAATATAAAGGACTAAACTATGCAGTGGTGGCGAAACTAAGGAGGATTAGAGGAAGGGGAAGGGCCATTACTCGCATTGGAATAAATTGCCCTTTCTCTGAAATTATTATTATTATTATTATTTTATTATTATTATTATTAGCACCGCGTCTTACTACCCGTTCGGGTTATACGCACTTACGCTAATGTGTAATGGTAGGGTGATTGTGAGATGAAATGAAGTACCTACAGTTTAACGTGGGATCCGAACCACGGTGGGGGCCTGGCATTCCCCACATTCACAAGATGTATTGTCAGAGGTGAAGGAAGGGTTTGGTAATCAGATAAATCTGTGCCGGGACCGAGGATTGAACCCCGGCCGCCAGAACAGAAGTCCGACACCTTACCCCTAGACCACCAGGTCACCTTCTCTGAAATTGATTTTATCCTTTTCTTGATTTGATTTTCTTTAATTTGAAAAAGAAAATTATATTCAGACACGGCTATGAGTGTAATTATCAACTATAATAGCTTGGCTATTTGGGAATGAGCTATTTAATAAATATATGTGGAAAAACTCATGTGGACAGAGTCAGTAATGAATGGTTGACGAAGGAGTGCGGTTTGAAAGGGAATTCAATAAGTCAATGTGAAAGAAGCGTCTTACGTTTGTTTGGACATGTTGAGAGGATGAGTGTGGATCGAATGAAGAAGAAAATATATATGAAGGTAGAGTGTGTGTGGATCAAAAGGAAGAAGTAGGCCATGTAAGACGGGACTAAATGTTGTAAACGAATGTGTGAAAAACAAAAACATTAAGAGTTTTAAGAATAAAAGAGCATGTTTATCTTGGTGTATGGATGTTGTTGAATCGAGTATGCAAGGATAAAGAAGTGTTGAGAAAGTTAGGGAGGATGGATTAATTACGGATTTGTTTTTTTAAGCTATCTGTACGGTCTTTTTCCTACCTCACAAGGGAACGCCGTCATTATCTATGTACATTATTTATTCGTTTCACTTCTTAAATACTTGAAAATGTAACCAAAAATAAATTCCTTTATCAATTTATTTGTCAAATTACATATATTTGTTTTAAAGATATCGGATATTTTATTTTTACACTGCACATAATCTCGTTCAGTGATATGATTTTCGAAAGGAAATATATGTTGATGTATGTCTATTAAAAATTAATCTTTGATTACTCTTTAACATTTCCAAGTGTCTTCCTCCTAGTAAATTTAAATCTTCCACTTCTTGTGCTCTTAAGTTAATATACGCTGTGAATATCCCAAAAACCAGTAGGATACCTCCAAAGAAAACAATATTGTTTAGATTGTTTGTGTAAATTTGTTTGTATGGGTGAGAGAGAAAGAGAGAAAGAGAGAGAGGATATAACGTATTGAACTCCAATAAAAAAAATTGAAACCACCAAAAAGCTTCTAGCGACTTCCAATAAAAACAAAATGTATGGTTATGTATGAGAGAAGGACCAATCAAACCTAATTACATTATTATTATTATATTATTATTATTATTATTATTATTATTATTATTTTATTATTAGCGCCGCTTCTTACTACCCGTTCGGGTTATACGCACTTACGCTAATGTGCAATGCTAGAGTGATTGTGAGATGAAATGGAGGACCTACAGTTTAACGTGGGATCCGAACCACGGTGGGGAGCCTGGCATTCCACACATTCCCAAGTTGTGATTAATACACGTCTTGTCAGAGGTGAAGGAAGGGTTTGGTAATCAGATAAATATATGCCGGGACCGAGGATTGAACCTCGGACCTCCAGCACTGAAGTCTGACACCTTACCCCTAGACCACCAGCTCACCTAATTACTATAAACACTTCAAATGGCTCCTGGAGAGTTCAATTTTCTCTTTAACCCTCTCTTGACTGATGGCTTTATTCTTAAACATACCTGCTTCGGTGACCGAACTGTTTAGGGCGTCACTCTATCAGTAGAATATACTATTGATGACGGGGAGATCCGGGTATGAATCCCGGTCAGGTGTATCGAGGTTGTTTTTTTGCTAAATTGTTTTCCCTCTCTCTCCACGTAAACGCGGGTACACTTCCTCTAAAATCATACTTCCTTATCCCTAACACATTAGTATAATTAGTACATAAACGCAAAACCCAACTGGTGGTAAGAAGTGGATGGTAATAAATATTATATTTAGCATATATGGAAATATAAATATAATCCCAAGGAATGGGAATTTATCAGATTAAATATCAAACCAATATACGAGTAGGCACGTCCCAGCGACTGGAAACTAATCTCTGACTGAAACAAAAACAAATCGTACGTTCTAAACGAGAAAATAAAACAAACAATAGGCAATAGCTATTATAATACAGGGTGGAGCAAGGGCAGTAATAAATCGTGAGACAGAGAGGGAAAGAGAGTCAAAGGCGGAAGCAGAGGATAATGAACGTACAAAAGTAACGTTTACAAAAATACAAACTTTTTTTATCGATTAGTATTGATAACATTTTATTTTATTAGTAATAATATTTTATAGGTGTTGATTATTATTTATCAAAAATAAATTCGTGTTACGGTGTTGACGTATGAATACATATGAAATGTTTGTTTACCCACTTCAGTGCCCTCGTGGTCTAACGCGCTACTCTTGCAATAGGCTATGACGGTGAGATCGAGGTTCGACTCTCGGTCGGGTGTACAGAGGGTGGTTTCTCCAAAATGGCTTTCCACTCTCCCTCCACTAAAATGTGGGTACACATCCTATTAATACCACCTTTCTAGTTCTTAAACCATTAGGGTAGCTAGTACATAAGCGTATAACCCAAACGGGTTGTAACTTCTTAAACTGTAAAAAAAACTTACTTTCTGCCTAAATAGGGCTGCACGTACAGTTTATTGTAATGAAATGTAAAACCCTATTTTACCACTACGAGATACTCATTATCCGGGATATCAGCCTAGTTACACTAATGGGAGAAGGAGGAGATGGATGAAATTTGAGGGAAAGTGTTGCCACATTTTCTTTGGAAACTATTCAAGAAAATGAGCCTCGATACACCGGACAGGTATTATATAACCCCTATTTCCTCATCACCGGGAAAACAAACAAGAATAGACACATGCCTGTGTCCGCGTGTCCACCAGTATGTGTCTAGACATAATTTGAGCGGAGGGTGTGTGGCTAAAACAAAACAACCTGGAGCCCTTGCAGGGGTAGCTCAAACTGTCCCGCAAGGCATTCAATTTAATATTTATATTATTGCTTCTTACTACCCTTTAGGTTTATTACCATTTACACTAATTACGTTAATGTTTTAGAGATAAGAAGGTTGAATTCAGAGAGAGAGTGTACCATCATTTGCGTGACGGGAGAGTGGAAAACAATTTAGTAAAAATCCCCCCACCCCCAATACAACCGACCGGGATTCGAACCTCAATATTTCCGTCATCAGCAGTCCATTCTATTCCTAGAGTGACGCCTTAGACCATGCAGCCACAGAAACGGGTGTTAAATGTAATTATCTATTACAAGTCATCACAAGCTAAGAACGATAATTTCCACATCGTTATCGATTAAAAGGTAATTAATAGCTGGACTTTAGCTTATTTTTGACATTTTTGATACTTACCAAAGGGCAAATGGTAAATAAATTTTTGTCAAGGCTATGGCGTCATTTCCATAAGGCAATTTAAATATAGGTACAAACGTCAAAATGATTTATTAAGTGCCAAAAATCATGACTCAAAAGTTGAATTAAATCAAATTCTTAGATAACTTATTTAAACTGTATGTATGTGAGAATGTCTGAATTTTTTTTTGAGATAGTTACTGCTTTAAATACTGATAGCTTACAGCCCGTCTTGACTCACGGTCCACTCGTTTCGGTGGTCAAACGGTCTAAGGCATCACTCTTGCAATAGATTGGACAATCGATGACGAGGAGATCATTGTTCGAATTCCGGTAGGGTGTATTGAGGCTTTTTCTAAAGAGTGTTTCACTCATCATACACGCAAATGTGGGTACATTATCTCAAATTTCAACCTTAATCATCCCTTATAGATTATTGTAATTAAGTGTATATGTATAACCCTAAAGGGTAGTAGGACGCGGTGACAAAAACAACTCGTGGTGCCTTTCTGTTCTTAATGACCGACCATATGACAGCTGTAATGTGTAGTGGATTATTCAAAGTGTACACTTAGTATAATGAAAGGTAGAAGTCTTACCACAACACATTCCACTATGGGCTTAAGGTGGGGGTTTAGGGAACGAGAGAAAATAGCAGTATTTTTTGCAGTTTTTATAGCAAAACTATTTTGAATAAAATAAATTAAATATTTTTCCAGCATAAATCAAAAGTTTAATTTTCTTCATATGGTGATATCAATAGTCCTTAACTGACAAGAAGTGTATTAATCACAACTTGTGAATGTGGGAAATTCCAGGCCTCCACCGTGGTTCGGATTCCACGTTAAACTGTATGTCCTCCATTTCATCTGACAATCACCCTACCATTACACATTAGCGTAAATGCTTATAACACGAACGGGTAGTAAGACGCGGTGCTAATAATAATAATAATAATAATAATAATAATAATAATAATAATAATAATAATAATAACAGTCCTTAAATATCTGTCAAGGGTGTTTCCCAGAATTTAATGACAACTCTTTCTCTTTATTTTAAAAGTTTCTCATCTAATACCACTATGCTTATAAAAGATATTAAACGACTGTTGATATCAACATGTCAAGAAAATTAAACTTTATATTTGTACTGGAGAAATATCTCTTTATTTATTCTGCCAAAAAGGAAAGTTTTGCTATAAAAACTTCAGGAATACTGCCCTTGACTCGCGTCCCCTACACTCCCGCCTTAAGCTTCACCACCAGCAGCAGGACATTCATAGTAAACGGAGTGTACAGTACATTCTCACAAATAGAACAGTGAAGGTTGACAATGAGGGCACTAGTTTCAATTCCCGTCAGGTCCAAAAGTTCGTCACTGGGAAATTGGTTTTGCTCATGTCAATGTTCTCGATAAGACCAGATTGTAAACTCGTCACCATCGAAAGGAAAGGGGGATAGGGGGGGCACTTTTTCTCCAGCCAATTTCTTTTGTTTACAGATTGCGTCGTTAGAGAGAAGCACTTTGTCGTAGCTTCTAGAATCAAGACCATTGTTTGAAATGTCGGAAACGTCGTTTTGCTAACAAAAACGTTTTTTGATTATTTCTTTTCCAAACAAAATTCTAAAGTAAGTTGTTTTCTTCCATTGCGATGGTTTTATTTATCATCAAGAGTGTGATTGGTGGTGTGAAAACAACAATGTTTGACCTTTTTACAAGAATAAAAGAAGAAGAAAATATTTATTTTAAGGATAACAATTCATTGTTTATTTTTCTGCTCCACGTTTTACTACCCGTCCAAATTGTCCTCATATTTGCACTGATAGGGTATAGATGGTTAAGGTGAAATGTATAGGAAATTACCCACATTTTCATGAAGGTAGAGTGAGAAAACATCTAAAAAAACCTCACACATCCGACTGATCTCTCGTCTTATATTCCATTATATTGGAAGTGCACTTATACATGTGAACTCAATGTGTGTTGCTAAAACATCAACCACCCAATTTATCTCCGAATTGTGAGGTGAATTTCTCATCCTTCTACTATCCCTACCACTAGATTAATTAATTATGCGTTAATAAACTTTTTATAGTTAATCTATATAAGAATACAAATAATGTATGTACTAAAGGTTTTCATTACTCAAGAAATGTGGTTATATTTATCGAACTTTGTTGTATATACCCAGGAGTGTGATTAAATTTATAGTGGATGTTGTTAGGTAAAAGAAAACTTTTTATTTAAATGTAATAATAACAATTAAATGTATGTAATGAATTATGTGTATATATGTGTATGCATGTATGTGATTTGTATGTTGTTGTATATTATGTATGTTAGGTGTATGTATGTATATGTATGTTATGTATGTTGATGTATGTATGTATTGTGTATGTATGTATATGTATGTATGTATGTATGTTATAGTATGTATGTATGTATGTATGTATGTATGTATGTATATGTTTTGTTGTATGAGATGTATGTATATGTTATGTATGTAATTTGTATGTATGTATGTATGTATGTTATGTATGTATGTATGTATGTATGTATATGTATGTATGTATGTATGTATGTATGTATGTATGTATGTATGTATAGTATGTATGTATGTATGTTTTGTGTATGTATGTAATGTATGTATGTATGTAATGTGTATGTATGTATGTATGTATGTATGTATGTATGTGTATGTATGTATAGTATGTATATGTATGATGTATGTATGTATGTATGTATGTATGTATGTTGTATGTATGTATGTAAGTATTTATGTATGTATGTATGTAAACTCTCACTGGATTGTTAAAAAAGTTATACTTGAAGAATTTGGCCAAGTGGTGAGGGATTTCTAATACGTGCCAAAGTGACTCCGGCTAGATCTTTGATATTGCCTAAAACCATTTATTGTGAATTTGCAGTAAGAGAAGGTGATATAATTACTGCACCCCAATTTGTTTTACGGACAACATATCTTAGAGCTAGTAAAGACTACTTTCACGTATTCATACGTCAATTCATATTATGATCTACATCCATCATTTTTGATACTTATTATCAATACCTACCTATATTATTACTATTATTATTATTAGCACCGCGTCTTACTACCCGTTCGGGTTATACGCTCTTACGCTAATGTGTAATGGTAGGGTGATTGTGAGATGAAAAGAAGGACCTACAGTTAAACGTGGAATCCGAACCACGGTGGAGACCTGGCATTCCTCACATTCACAAGATGTCTTGTCAGAGGTGAAGGAAGGGTTTGGTAATCAGATAAATCTTTGCCGGGACCGAGGATTGAACCCCGGGCCGCCAGCATAGAAGTCTGACACCTTACCCCTAGACCACCAGGTCACCCAATACCTACCTATAAAATAACCCTAATATTGTAATAAAATATTATCAATTATGACCATAAAAAAATTTGTATTTTCTAAAAGTTGCCCAAACTTCCATTACTAAGACATTCAAGGTATTGTAGCCTTTAATAATAATAATAATAATAATAATAATAATAATAATAATAATAATAATAATAATAATAATAATAATAATGATAATAATTTCAATTCAATTTCAATTTCGTTTATTACAGTGCTGGCCAACAGTCGTAGGAATTATAACAGGCCAGCACTGAAAGTACACAAGTACCTTACAAATACATATATTTACACGAGAAAATAAGATAAACAAAAATGGCTAAATAATGTTATATAATGATTAATAATAATAATAGTATTGTGTGTTGCTGTTCTGCGTTAAGTTAGCCTCCAAGTTGTATTCTGCTCTTCTTCTTAATACAACAACCCGATAGTTTGATGTTATTTCTATCCAACCAGAGCTGGGTATGCCCTCAGCCCTTCGGCTGGTTAGTACTGCCTGCACCATCTGGCAGAAATCCAATGCACGAGGGGAGTTCAGAAAGTGTGGTGGCTCCCCGTTTCTTTCCACATTGAATTTATATGAGCTAGTGTAAAATAGCCTACCAATATTGCCGAAAAGGTAGTTTTCACATACCTTCCAGGTTTATTCCACATCACACAATCGATATGGGACCAACACCTTTACTTCCCCTCCGAAGAAGCTGTGCTATGAATTTTTATCGTTCAATAAAAATCCGTCAATCTCAGCTGGGTTTGAACCCACGACCATCGGCTCCCCAAGACCATCGAGGTCAAATGTGTTATGTTTACAGTCTTTTAAATAGGAAGTAAACGTTAGGCATTTTAATAAGATAGGACGCTGGGAAACACGATAAATTAGATAATTTAATATTTTACAAACTTATTTTCACCAAACTCCTTTTATCTGAGAAAGTGAACGAATACAATTATTCTTCTTTTTTTTTTTATCAAAGGTTAAAGAAAAATATCATATTTGGGGTTGACTCGTTCGCAGACCTCTTCACTTTCATTTTGCCCTAAAAGGTTTTGTTAAGTGAATACCAAGAAAAGCTTTTCTGTTTGTAAATTTAATATAGACTTAGTATTACCATTAGCCTTTTTTGTTGTGTTGTTGTTGTTGTTTACGTCACTGTGTGAGTGTTGTTGTTTTGGACTTTCATGACGACTGTGTTTCTATGTGTCATTTCTTAGATTCAGGACTAAAATAGTGTTTCAACCAAACTAGTAAAATACATATTCGGTCACCATAACAATTTTGGGGTTCCTTCCTTAATCTTATTTCGGCGGAACACTATTTTGGAGCCAAAAGGCTCCAAAGGTTTATGTTTTAATTAGTTAAGTTGAAAACGTAGAATAAAATGTTTGGTTACATTAATCAAAATTAAATATACCTTATTCATCCTACCATATACTCTCTTTAAACAGGTTTAGCATAGTTTGAAATGAGTTTATAAAAAATTTTACCAAAGTTGTCTTAATGTATTAAAAAAAGTTGTTTTGTCTTAATCAAACGCATAGTAGGGTTTGTATTGTTTCTGTGGTTTATTAACAGGCCAATAATGTTTACAATTATTATAAAGAAAATATTATATCCTATTTTAACCAAGTTCAAAAATGGCGACGAATTTAACTATTGACTAAATTAAAATTAAATATTTACGCCTACTTCACTATTTAGTTACGGCCACAATAGACTAAAATGGTTTACAATGCGTCAGATTCACACCTGTGAATACAGACAAAACAGTTTTAAAGATAGGGAATAAATTTAAATATCGCACAGATATTTACTTAAAGTACATATATTTGACTTCCCGACTAAATTCAAACCTTCGCGGACATTACCCTCGTCACTTAAAGAATTAAACAATATTCCCACAATTAAATATTTAAAATTAAAATAGAAAAACAAAGTTACGTTAGAAAACATGTAATTTTTGCCTAGATGAATCTGCGAATATTAAAGTCAAAACCATATTAATCAACAAAAATAAGTTACTTTAACATTAACTTCAAAGAAAAGAAGTCTACAAAATAACCAATAAAAGAAACATTGTCAATTTAAAGACTTTAAATTATTACTGATAACCACAAAAGAAAAAAGTATATATTTAACAAGGATATTGAAAAACATAAAAAGAACCAAAAAATGTGGCTACCTATTTAAACCAAGAAAATACAAAGATAATAGCGCCCATGCGGCAACAGGAAATATTAAGTGCTCCATAACAGAATTTTTAAGTTTAAAAATAATAGTTTTTAGCAAAATATCACCGATTCCAACACTGACAGATTTCCATAACAGACTAAACCAAAGTATTCAAGAAAATCAAACGCATCGCAGTATTATATAATTTATAGATTCAAACAAAGATATTATTATCAGCTATCCTGGCTAGATAATGTCCTAGTCCTGAAGAGAACTTCTCGTGGAAGTGGCGAATGTAATATTCGACCAGATTGTCTGTGTTCCCTCGTTATATAGGTCTAGTTGCACGGTGAAAATTTGGGAGTTTTCCTTTTTTATTACGTAACTCGCTAACATCAGGTTGAAATGCTACGTTGTTTTCATCACGTAAGCCAGGATCTTGTTGTCTTGATCATTAGTTGCTGCATTTGACTAGTTCCCAAAACACGAACTTCAAAACACAAGATGAGCAGTTGTAGAGCTACGCTTATTTGATCACGTACGCCACACCGGTGTCCATGAATATGAGTGGTCTTCTAATAGTACAGCACAGGCCAATCAGAACATTGATGGGTCACTCCATTGTAACGTCTGGGTGCTGTATAGTTTGTAGATTGTTTTGGTCTTCTCTCCATTCTAGCATTCATGGTGAACAGGCTGGAATTGCAAGTTGCCTACTCCGGCAGATATACACGTGAGTAGAACACCTATAGTTGACGTAGTAAATTGTGATGTTTAATAATGCTGGATGTCTATGAGTATAAGATTATTTGGCGTAGTATTTCAAAGCCTAGCTGGTCTTATTAGTATTTCTATTGCAGGATGTCTATGAATATTAGCAGTACACGCTAATGTTACAATAGGATGTCAGAAAAAAAATTAATTTTAATTGATCTTAACCAAAATTAATCATCTCAGTGTATGCCTCGTAATCTCTTAGCACATAATTTATTTATGAAATTTTGTTAACTCGACCAATATTAATTGTAAAAACCGTTACATAAGTTTTGAATATTTAAAATTAGCGAATCTCTTCCTATTTCAAATAATATTATTGTTTTCTTGATACTTCACTTATTCTGGGTTAAGATTCACTATAAGTCATTAAAATAACAAATGGTGTATAGCCTACAGTTCATAATCCATAATAAAAATGCAAGCATTTGTATTGATACCAATTTTGGCAGCAAAAAAAAAGTTAATATTTCTTAAAAGGCTCTTCTTATGGAAATCGGACGTTAGTAAGATGGGAATATAAAATAAGCTTCAAGAATTAATAGTCAAAATGTAATTCAAGGACCACAAGGCGCGACTGGTATGTTGGCTACTAACATGTGAACCACTTCAGTGGCCGAAAGGTCTAAGGAGTCAGTCTAGTGTTTCTGTTCTGCTGATAACGAGGAGATCGGGGTTCAAATCCTGGCAGGATATACTGAGGGTAGTTTTTACAAAATTGTTTCCTACCCTCCTTCCACGCAAATGCGGGTAGACCAGAAGTGCAGAATATGTTCATAGCTCCAATATTTCCCCAGAACATAACATTTTCATAAAAAAAAGAAAACCATAGCACTCAAAATAAAACATTGAATATTTGATAGAGGTTGAAGGGAATAAAGATTAGGCTTACCGGTACCAACATTTAATTTTACATCTTGAGAGTAAGAGGCAATGGAGTGTAATTCCGAAAGGCCTTGGTTTAATTGTTGATTTTTATAGAATTTTCATTTTTTCGTAGACTCACTACTACTGCAAGGTCCATCACAATTAACCATACTAGGGGAAATACTGTCGCTATTTACGACCATGGGTTTTTCCTGATCACATAATTTACATTTTACAAAACTTGCAATACTCCCTTAATCCTTACTTCTAGGTATTACTAGGGGATGTATTTTAGATAAGTGATATCCGAGTTTATCAGGTCTGCCATGCCATTCACAATAAGCACAGTTGTTGACGTCTTGTTTGCGCTTAAAAGTCGACATAATAAACATTTGTTTCACTAAACCATCTAATTTTTTTTAAACATTTATCTATCGTACACTGTACAAACCTTAATAGGTCCACTAAAAACCATTTCATGTCTACACAATTATTACAACACTTTGCGCACATCGCCGTCTAATTAGGCTACGATATAACGGGTGACTGAATTCAAACTAAAACAAAACATCGCTCACCCTTCCCTACCCTCCACCACCTGCCCCCCCCTCCCCTCACCACCCATAGCTACCAAACACCCGTGGTAGGGTAGGTGACTGATGACTCATCACTCAATCACGCCTTTAGCCAGATTGAATTAGCCCCTAGACACAGCAACTCTTTGTTCTTACACATACATTGCCTCACTATAGCACACTGATAGTGTTGTATTTGAGTGTTATCGGCCTTAGTTTTTCATACAAATGAAACTACCATATCAGAACCAGAATATATTATAAACGTCAACAAAATTGTTGAACTTTTACCTGCCCCAAATTTCCCTGATACTGATTTAATTTCCCCCTAACCTCGTTCGCGCATTCGGACATATTCTGCACCCCTGGAGTAGACTACCTCTACAATGCTTCCTTCCTCATCCCTACCTCATTAGAGTAATTATCATATCTGTATAACTTGAACAGTGGTAAAACGCGATGATAAAAAAAAGCCAACTAATATGTGATATTTCCAAGATTCCTAGTAGCATCTCTATCAACAACTGACCCAATATTAATCCCACGCTTCCCATGAGGACGCTATTTTTTTTTTTTTAATGACAACACCCGAGTGTGTTGGATGATATTTTCGGGGATCGTACGCTCTTCCCCCAAAATGTGCTACCAATATGGAAAACTCTAAGAAAAAAAGTGAGTGATCGAGTCATGGACCTTATGTTCGATAGAGAGATTAATAGTGAGTTCGACTCTTGGTTCATTAAGGTGGGAGTGTAGGGGGCAAGAAAGTCAGTGTTTTTGCAGTGTTCATAAGAAACTATTTCGGCAAAACAAATCAAATATTTCTTCAGTAGAAATATAGGGCGGTATTCAAGAACGATGCTAGGAACTTCACAAGTACCAGTCAAGCGCAAGTGAAGTTGAATCAAAGTCCAAGTCAAGTCTATCGCGAGACTTGCTAGAACGTCTGGCTGGCGTTACGTGATAAAATCTTACCAGAGGTACCACAACCTGACGGAAAATAAAAATATGTGTTAAAATGGCAGAAAAGGGGAAAAACATGGTTTTTAGTTTAGAAGAACTAATATATTTATTGGATCATTTCAAGAATCATACGATTATAAATAATATATAACCTAAGTTGGACTATGGTAGTGAAGAAAATAGCGTGGGCAGAAATAACCAGGAATTTTAACTCCAAAAGGGGAGTGTGGTTTGATCAGTATATAATTTCATAGGCCATTTATTTGGATATGTTATTATATATATATATTAGCACCGTTTCTTACTACCCATTTGGGTTACACGATATGTTATAATAGTATACCTCCTTTACCCGCCTCTGTGGTGTAGTTAGCTAACGCACTTGTTTCGTGTTGAGCTCGACTAACGAGGATGGGGAGATAGAGGTTCGAATCTCGGTCGGGTGAACTGGGGGTAGTTTTCCTAAATGGTTTTTCACTTTCCCTTCACGCATATACGGGTTCACTTCCTCTAAATTCAACCTTCTCAATTCCTAACCCATAAGAGTGATTAGTACTTAAGTGTATAACCTGAACGGGTAGTAAGACACGGTGCTAAATATATATAATACCATACCATTGTATGTTAATTGAGTACTATTTGGCTTGTGGAACTCTGGGTCCACCATATTCTATCGCTAAAAAAAAGCAACATCAAACAAAAATATGCCATCGCGACAGTCGATGCGCGCCACACCATCTTGAGGAAGATCATAGAAGCATTGTCAAAGTACAGCTGAATCTCACTTGGGGCCATTATTTTTCTCCGCGACTAACTTCATTGCGTCATTTTTTGGAACAGAGCTTTTCGAGCGTCCTAGCAAGCAATTTCACGCGTCTTCTACCCGTACGTGGCCACACTTAGCATCGTTCTTGAATACGGGCCATAGAGTTTAATTTTTTCACATGGTAGTCTCAACAGTTGTCAAATATATTTTGAGCATATTATCATTTAATGAGAAACTTTTTAAACAAAGAGGAAAAGCTCTCACCTAATTCTTGGACAACCTTGACAGATATTCAAGAACTTTTTTTTAGCGCCGCATCTTACTACCTTTTCAGGTTATATGCCTATGTATAGTAATTACACTAGTTGTTTAGGTATTATAAAGGCTTTATTTTGATTAAATGCACCAGCATTAGCGTGGTAGGAGAGTGAAAAACCATTTATGAAAACCCACCTAAGTGCACCCGACTGGGCCCTAACCCCAATCTTCCCCTTTTCGGCAGTCTAGTGCAATATGACATTAGTGCGTTAGACCACGTGGTCACCAAAACGGGTTTTTCAAGAACTGTTGAGAATACTATGTGTGAACAATTAAAATCAAACCTTATACTGAAGAAGTATTTGATTTAGTTTGCCGAAATAAATAGAGTTTTTTCCGTATAAAAAGAGAAAAAAAACTCTGTCCTTTTCTCGCAATCCTTATCATCTCACCTTAAGACGTTCAGAGCAGGAATTCACCACACGTAGATTTTGAAAACATGTATAGTCTCTCCGAGTATTATCACCCGTCCGTACGCATTTATCTACGCTAAGGGGGTAGGGATGAAAAAAGGTAGGGGAGTTGTAGAAGAAATTTACACGGATTTACACATACAGAGGTTTAAAAATAAGTTAATATGAAAGTTCCAAACCTTAAATAAGTCAGTAGCGTGTCTGCCTACTGAGCTAAGTGTCCTTGGGTTCGATATATCGCTGATGAATTAACGGCCGGAGGGCTGGGTGTTATGTCTGTTATAGATTTTAATTAGTTTATAAGTCGTGTGTTGATAGTTACTCGGTTCAAAAAGTGCACGTTAAATACCTAGAATACATTAGAAAATATTACCCACCCATCAATGGAAGCACTGATTAAACAGAAAGTTCATCTGGTTTTGATTTCCTGTGACGGACGAATCGTGGTCTCAAATCCCAGTTGAGGTGTACCAAGTGATTTTTTTTCTATTTACCCAGTTACCACCTCTCTTACCTCCCATAGTCCTCTATCCCCCCCCCCCCCCCCCACACACACACACACTCAACACACGAAAATGTTGTTACATTTCCTATAAACTCTATGTTACCCCTCCCTTTCCTACGAGCGTAATTATTATTATTAGCACCGCGTCTTACTACCCGTTCGGGTTATACGCACTTACGCTAATATGTAATGGTAGGGTGATTGTGAGATGAAATGAAGGACCTACAGTTTAACGTGGAATCCGAACCACGGTGGAGGCCTGGCATTCCCCACATTCACAAGATGTCTTGTCAGAGGTGAAGGAAGGGTTTGGTAATCAGATAAATTTGTGCCGGGAACGAGCGTAATTAAATGCGTAGATCAAGGACTAGTGGAAATACACGGTGGATTGTGATAATAGTAATAGTAATAATTTACTTTAAAAATTTATTATTTTTATTTGTTCTTCGTATTAGCCCTAGTAAAAAAAAACTAAATTTAACTAGTGGTCGATGGAGCGATGGTTGCAGACTATCGCACTAAAATATATTTTAAAACCACTTTTTTCGGGACAAAGTCTATAGAAAGAGACTCACTCGACTTTCTAGTTAAGGTTTTATTCGACAAAGCTATCAACTTTAAAAATATTTGGAGGTTTATTTATTTAATTTCAAGCAAAACTTATGTTTCCCCCTTTACATCACTATGAGAACATTAAAACGACCCACCTCCAAACATTCTAAATATTTGTTGCACAATAACACTTAAATCAAAATTAAGCTACTAATATTTTTAACCAAAAATAAATACTTTATTTACCGATACACAAACATACACAAAGCATGGTTTCTATGGTGATGTATTGTAAACAAAGAATGATGGTACCGATGAGCCACCGCGTGTACACTAAGCATAAAAATTTGTAAATTCACTAGGGAAATCTGGGTTTTCATAGGAAGCTACTATTTTTTCCATCCTGGACCCTTAGCCTTTAAATTGAGCGTTTCTCAAAACCGTTTCAGCAGTTTTCTAGAAGTTTCAATTACCGGCAATGGGTTCATCAAATTATATATACATAGATATGCGTGATGGGCATTATGTAGTGCCATCAAGTCTAATTATCGACTGAAGGTGAGTCTGGAGGTGATTTCAATATATTCCTACTCTCTCCCCTTACCTCATTCACCTCCTTCTCCATCCAGTTGATGAAACTAGGCCTGCCAGCGACAAGGCCAGAAGTATTCCAATAGCGAACGCGGAGTTTTCCAATATCGATAACATTCCCCTAAACATATTTTTCATCTCCATAATAATCCCTCTGATGACCCCATTTTCTGTCGAGTACATTATTCAAATGATGTTAATATTTTTTCTCTCATCAAATTGCAATGTTCCTTTTTTATTGTTTTTACTTTTTCATGTATATAAAGTTTTGTAATTGAGTGTCTAAGTCAGAGAAAGGCGCAATGTCACAAAAACCAAGTTTTAAGAAAAAAAAACTGTTTTATTAGACTAAGTACAAATCCCATTGAAATATTCTTTTAAAATTAAAAAACGCCTTATTTGCACTTGAACAATGTCAGGGTGGTTAGGAAAATAGTTTCGTACAAAAACACAGGAATTTTAAGCTGTTTATTGAATAATCTAAATAAGTAGGATCATGCATTTAAAAATCATTAGGCTCTTTAAACAAATTCTGAAATATCAGGTTTTAATAAAAACTGCCACTCTGCTCATTTTCTTCCTCTTCGCATCTCTTTGCGGGTTTCAAGCTGTTATCCAGGCAATGATGCACAGCAGGTATGAAAGGCAAGTGTTATAGTAGATCACATTATTTGGGGGAGTTGATTTCTCTTCCTGCAGTATAAAATTTAGGCACTTCACTTAAAGCCTCTTAACATTTTTGTCATGAGTGATTCCTTCATTAAATTCTTTCTACGATTGCCTGGCTGTTTTTTTAAACATACGGACCTAAGTCCATGTTTTAATGTCTCCATAAGAAGATTTTAAAAAGATGTACCCAGGACTGCCTTTGGACACTTTTTACCAATCTCTTAGCGTCCCTAATGCCACTTTTCTTTTCTTTTATCTTCACTTGTACTGTATTTCACCAAGGTATCTAATAGTTTTTTTTTTTAGGTTTAAACAATCCGAACTATCCATGCCGACCAGTGTAAATTGTTTTTTACCCTAGCTTCTATAACAACTTTTGTCCAATCATCTACAATATACAAGTATTCTACTTTTCAAGCTTTCTTTTCTATTACTCCAAAATCACTGTCACTCAGCAATAATGTGTACCTGGGTACAAGAAAAGTATGTCTGATTTCATCAAACTTCTCAATGTGGACCAAAATATAATAAAACATGAAAATAATCATGTTCTTATTTGGTCCACTGCCTGAGTCTAAAAAAAACACAACTTCTTTTTATCATGCAGCAAACGAGAGTCCGGTACTATTTTAACACACAAGACCCGATTTCACAGGAGTTACAAGAAGCTACGTTTTCTGACCGCATACACATGAGCCCTGTGCTATTGTTACATACATGGAAGGTGACCTGGTGGTCTAGGGGTAAGGTGTCAGACTTCTGTGCTGGCGGCCGGGGTTCAATCCTCGGTCCCGGCACAGACTTATCTGATTACCAAACACTTCCTTCACCTCTGACAAGACATCTTGTGAATGTGGGGAATGCCAGGCCTTCACCGTGGTTCGGATTCCACGTTAAACTGTAGGTCCTTCGTTTCATCTCACAATCACCCTACCATTACACATTAGCATAAGTGCGTATAACCCGAATGGGTAGTAAGACGCGGTGCTAATAATAATAAATATTAATAATACATACATGGAACCCAAAGTTATACACCCAAAATACAGTTTCAGTAGATATATTAGGGAGTGGCATTGCTTGTGAGTTAGGACGCAATATTCAAAAGAAGGTTTTAGTGAATCTCTCTTAGCGCCTGACAATAATCTGTAACCTTGTTCTGTCTTCATTTGATGTAAGTGAATAGCATAGGGACTGTCATCTTCAACCTTAAATTTCCATACATCGCACACGGAACAGGTTGGACACCTGAGAGGGGTAATTTGAACCCAATCTTAAAGCACTGGTTAAAAATATCTAAGTGTTTTTTCATATTTTACAGGCGGGCTTATATCTGACTGTTTTGCATATTCATTTAAGTAAAGTCTGTACATATCAGCCACAGATAAAACACTTCTAATGAAATTCTTGTTTGAATATTTTTTCCCTGCTGTAGTGGCTTATATACCGAGGAAACATTTCTATACGCTTCCTTACCAAATCAGTTTGAGAATCGGCAAGTTTTCTGACATGCTTACTATGTCTGTCCCGTTTAATCTAAATGCGGTAGTAATACACTTGATTCAAGCGATTGGTTTTGTTCTTCATTTTAATTTGACTCGTCATCATTTATAGGCCAGACGGTTTCGGTTTCAGTAGGCCTATCACCAGATCTGGCTACTGTAACACGTTTCTTAGTGATATAAAACGTGGCAGTGAAAGATTTTAAACATACCCTTACATCTTTACCATCTCCATTTTTCAAAAATTTAGTATAAGTTACCTTCCTTCTGCTCTCATTTGAATTATTTATCTTGTCTTTTTACGCCCTTTTACAGAGGCTACTTTTTATTAGCCCCAACAAATAATATATAGAATCCCCCAAAAAGATTGTCCTTGTCTATATCTGAAAGAGTATGGAATTCACACCAACATTGTTTAACACTTTGACATTTTATTACACATTCACAAACATTACGCCGCCTTTTTGCTGGAAAGGGTATTTTAGTTTTACCACTATTTTAACTTTCAACACTGTTTATAAATCTTTTTACAACATTCCTCTTTCAATTATATTTGTTTTTTAAGCATATTTTAATTGTAATTCCACTAACATAATTACTTTCATCAGCACTCGATATTTTGAAGTTTGAAGTGTGGGCACTGTTTACAACAGGTCGACTGCAAACAACAATGCCTCCCTCGCCACATCACACGTGGCATAGACCCTCCCCAAACAACTGGCGCTCATACAGATATATTTTCGGTAGTGTTTTAAACAAACAAGTGAATTTGTCACATGTCCAAATAGTTCATATTGTTGCTAATAGACAACAACACTATGCAGAACTGGGAAGAAATCAATATTTAAAGTTGTGTTGCATAGCCCCTTCTCTTACTTAGGCACTCAATTGTGAGAATGTTCTACTCTGAGATTATGTTAGGTTATGACATTTTAATGAGGATACTCTGGCCCGCTCCCGACTCAAAAGTGAGTTTTAACATTCTCTCTGTTTGTACCTGAGTTTACATAAACGGTTATAAAAAATTAATTCGAACTTTTTTTTTTAGCAACGCGTTTTACTGGTTGTACACTAATTCAAACTCGAAATGTAAGATATTATTAAGACATACTTCGACGCCAACTCATCATTTTGATTATAACCCACTAAGGGTTGTTTATTGATAACTGATTTTTAAATATTTGAAATATTTATAAAATATGTCTAGTGATTTTGTTCAAAATTGATTTTCATGGAGTATCTTATAATATATGTAAATAAGACCTATTTTTGAAAATTTTTAAATGTCTTTATATGGGTTTTCATAGTTTTGTTCAGAATGTTTATCTGAAATGTGTTTCTTATGTTATCAAAATATAAAATACCGACCTCTATTCCGCCTTCTACTTAAGAAGTATCGAATGCATGTGATAAATTTTAGGGTCAAGCTTCCGACTTGATATTCAAAAGTTAACACACAGTAAAAAGTTCCATTAAACTTCACAATTTGGAAGGGGGTGAGGGTAATATAGAAATAATAGCTTCGATATAATAACTTAGTGTCCCCTTAACCACCACCCCTCCTTTTACCATTCCCAAACTACATATACAATAAAGTTAACTTATGCTAATTATTAAAAAAAAAACTCTGAAATTTTTTTAATTGTATGTTTAACATGTCATCTTTGGAAAAGGTTGGTTATAAAAAAAAGACACCATTATTGGCGTTTAAAGGAAAGTAATAAAGGGAATCCGTCAGTAAAAATAAAGGTGAAGAAAACTTCCTTCAGTTAACCCCATTATCTAGTGAGCCAATCTATTGGGAGCCTGATGTCTTTGACCGTGTGACCACCAGCGAATGAGTGAGAGAGAGAGAGAGAGAGAGAAAGAGAGAGTGTATGTTTGTATCTTTGTATAAAGTGGGCCAGAAAACCATAAAGTGGTTCCCCGTTCTTTATGTGAACGAACTCTGATTCATTTCCTCTTAATTGACCACCTCCTTACTTATAAACATCATGTCAATCGCGCCATTAAATAGATAAACTAAGCTATGGTAATTCATGCAATTGAAAGTGATGTCCTCACAAAATGTAACTTTCAAAGCAATGGCTATTACAAAATAGTAAAATAGTTTAAAACAAAATGACTGTTTTATCGTGGTAATTTTGCGAACCGTTATACTGCACGTTGTAACTACCCGAATATTCACAATTTTTAATTAGGTATGAGGAATATAGAGTTTAAAGGATATGCACTCTTATTTACGTGTAGGAAAAGTGAGAAACCATTTAGGAATAAACCATCCTCGTTGGACCCGGTAAGGATTCAAGCTAACACCTTCAAGTTATCTGCAAAACCAGACCAGACGAGGTTGTAATTAAGTCCGCCTCCCCTCCACCGATGTGGCTTACACTGGTTATTAGCGATCATGATGTGAAGCAATTAAGCGGAGAGGCTAGAACAAACGTAGACGTTTACCTTGTAAATGGTTATCCCAAATGGAAGCATTAACAGACGTTTTCTCTGTATATCACCGAGACAAGGTTAACTGTAACAAAGTCCTACAAGGTGTGAACTGTGAAGAGTTTAATTCGTAGCGGACAGAAACAATTAAAACGGATATCTGATACAGTATGGTTCTGACGGAAAGGAAATACAAACATATCTGGAACGGAAGGATTCTGATAGAAAGTCTCGTTTAGAAAATACGAAACTATACTTTACGCTCAACATTGATATTATTTTAATATATTACTGGTTTTATTCTATAAGTTTTGATAATAAATAACCAGGGACCTGATTTTTATGACATGTCATTTTCTTTGGTATATCAAAGACATTGCTCAAAATATGTGGGCCTACAGTATCTAATTCTGTTCATGATCCCCTGGTTTTGGAAAAGTTTTTATGTAAATACATTCTTGGCCGTTTGTCATTTTGCATTTTCTTGGTTTGCACCATATTTTGGTTTAAATTTTAGGCGCTTTCGAATAAGTTTTAGGCGCTTATGTTGAAAAAATATAATTATATATTATTATAATAAAATCGATCATTTTAAATGAATAAATATTCAAAGTTTTTTTTTTTTACTCACGGGGTTTCCGGAAGGAGAATATAATGTTTACAATGAACATGCATCCTCGTTGCTTGTTTGGTTGTAAAATCCACACATTCCTGGTGGGACTGTAACTAGGCTGAAGAGGGTTACGTTGGGAGGGGGTAGCTATTACTTCTGAAGATCATATTTTGTAAATAAATATTATATTTATTGGAGTGCTAGATTTTAGTTGTTAAATGGGTGACCTGGTGGTCTAGGGGTAAGGTGTCGGACCTCTATGCTGGGAGCCGGGGTTCAATCCTCGGTCCTGGCATAGATTTATCTTATTACCAAACCCTTCCTTCACCTCTGACAAGACGTGTATTAATCACAACTTGTGAATGTGGGGAATGCCAGGCCTCCACCGTGGTTCGGATTCCTCGTTAAACTGTAGGTTCTCCATTTCATTTCACAATCACCCTACCATTACACATTAGCGTAAGTGCGTATAACCCGAACGGGTAGTAAGACGTGGTGCTAATAATAATAGTTGTTAAATGATTTTCATACGTTTCCACTTGTAAAGCGTGTGTTTGATTTAGTCATGTGCACTAATTCAGAGTTTTTGTTTACACTTTTGGGTCTTTTTTTGCTGTTGTAAATTTGAGATGATATAAAAAAATTGTTCATTTTATAGTTAATTTTTTAGGTAATCAAAGTCCAGGCCTTGGCATTAACTATAAAAATTGATAGCTGCTAATCACATGTCTTTACGTATTGAAAAGTTCCTTCCTGCATAAATCGGACTGTAGACTCGCGTTCCTAAACCTGGAACAAAAGTACCTCTGTATTATGTAAATAGCCGGGAGGTCGCGAGGCTCTGTCGGGACACGACCTGACAAGGTTTGGGGTGGTTTAGTTGGTACAGACTTGACCAGATTAGTAAATTCAGCTCGTAGTCTAACGCACCATTCTCGTGTTAGACTAGACTAGCCAAGTGATTTATTTTGGTGACCAGTTATAATAAGATACACGTGAAAATATAATACTTTTTTAATTTATTAATTAATGGACTGTAATATTTCTTGTTGACAAAACCACGTAGCAAAAACATAATAGTTTTATTAGCATGCTTTGTTCTTTTAATTTATTATAAAAATTCAACTATACATTCATCCTCAGGGAAGTATTATTAGAAGCGTTTCTAAACACTATTTATTGATAACATAGTATTACTAAGTTAATAATAGTTTTTTCTCATATGTCAGTGACTAACCAATCCCCCGCTGGTTAAACTGTACACAGTGGACATAGCAGGCAATATACTAATGGGACTATAGCTCTAGAGCAGTATTTATCAAACTGTGGCAAGTGTACCTTCAGGGGTACGTGAAGAATTTAAAAGGGAAACGCGACGCTGAATGTTATTAGCGACGTTACATGCTTGATAAATTCGAGACTATTATACAATGTGTACTGCATCTTAACTTGACGCACCTAAGCACTCTAAGCACTACCACACTTAGACACCAATGCACGAAATAGAGGTAAAGGGAATAGAGTGAGCAGTTCGCCCTGCAATTCTTCTTTATTATTTGCTGATAGCCTTTCCCCTCGTCCGCTTACGAACCCAGGACCGTTACTTGGCACGCCAATATTCTACAACAGAGATATCCAGGAATACAATGAATACGAGACGACTCCTGGATATCTTAGAAGTAGAAAATTTGCTCGCTAAGCCAAAGGTCTAAGAGTCAGATTCGGTGCTTAGGTGTCATTTTATATCTGTATTTAATTGAACTAAGGTATGAACTACATGAGTTAACTTTCAGCTTTTGCAAACATTAATAATATGAAGAACAAATTTATACACAAAGTTTCTCAAAGATCACCATCCAAACTAAAGTATTATTATGCCTCAACAAACTTGATCGTTTGTGAGGACCTGGAAACTTTATCTTACGACACCCCCTGCCTCTCCCCCATTCCTGCTTGGGCCAACCTCCCTTCCCTATTTTGAAGCGTCACTGTAAAGTCGTTACCGAGACAGAATCGGCGGAGAAATCCAGCTCATATTCGTCAGATTTGTTCAAGAGATTTCTACAAAGTTTGTTTTTCTCAAGTTCCGTCAAGAACGGGTTAGTCTGTTTACGTTTAGGAGCTTCGGGAAAACCGACGCTCGGGCGTCAACAACACTTTACATGGCCCAAACAATAGCGTCACTAGATTCGATTTCGAGGAGAAGGAGGGGGTGGGTGGAGGAAACTAATATTGTCTACAGGTACAAAAGTTTAGTAGTACCCTTGTTTGTCAGAACAGACTAGCGGTCACCTATTGTCTACTGGTACAAAAGTTTAGTAGTACCCTTGTTTGTCAGAACAGACTAGTAGTCACCTATTGTCTACTGGTACAAAAGTTTAGTAGTAACCTTGTTTGTCAGAACAGTCTAGCAGTCACCTATTGTCTACTGGTACCAAAGTTCAGTAGTACCCTTGTTTGTCAGAACAGTCTAGCAGTCACCTATTGTCTACAGGTACAAAAGTTTAGTAGTACCCTTGTTTGTCAGAACAGACTAGCAGTCACCTATTGTCTACTGGTACCAAAGTTCAGTAGTACCCTTGTTTGTCAGAACAGTCTAGCAGTCACCTATTGTCTACTGGTACAAAAGTTTAGTAGTACCCTTGTTTGTCAGAACAGACTAGCAGTCACCTATTGTCTACTGGTACAAAAGTTTAGTAGTACCCTTGTTTGTCAGAACAGACTAGCAGTCACCTATTGTCTACTGGTACAAAAGTTTAGTAGTACTCTTGTTTGTCAGAACAGACTAGCAGTCACCTATTGTTTAGCCTCTTTATAAGCTTCAGTGGCCGAATGGTCTGAGGCGTCACTCTCGTATTGATCTAGCCTGTTGTCACGGTTAGAATTCCGGTCGGTCTACTGATGATGGCTTTCCTTTAAATGGTTTCCCACCCTCCTTTCACGCAAATTATGATTGATTACCTCTAAAATTATTCCTTCCTCATCCTTATCTCATTAGATTAAGTACATATCATCAATGAGTATAATCTGAACAGGTAGTAAAACGAGGTGACATATATATACAAAGATGCATGAGGTGTATAGTAATAAAAATAAACGATAATCGGTCTGGAGAAAATACGAGAAAATAGAATGGTCCTCACTAAAATTTATAAGGTTTAAATCCCGGACTCTTGAGTCAAAATCAAGCGTATTATTTGTTCGGCCCACCTTGCTGTTTGAAACCTTAAATAATAACTATAACTTGTCTTAGAATTTTTGTTAAATACATATTTATAAAATAGAAACTGCATTGGAATGTTTATTAAAGTTCGTTACTGATAATTTTGGTATTTTTCTGACAGTTTAAAATACAATCAAAACATTTTCGTAGCCACCCTTTAGGTCAATATTTCTCGTCATTTTCGATAAACGATGTTAGCTGACCTCCTTTGTCGAGTCGTAAAAACATATTTACAAGGCGAATGAGTACGGAACTATTACTATTCGGTAACTTTTTGGACTGTCAAAAAAGGGCGACTTGAGTAACGAGATAACAGGCCAAACATACATAGGCGATGTTTTAATTTCAAACAAGGTTGAACCAATATCTTTTACCAATAAAACATAAGTTACAGTTTTGCTTTTTAGATTCAAAGCAAAACATTAAAACACTTCGTTTTTACATATTTTTACTTTCACAATAATAAATAATAATAATAATAATAATAATAATAATATAATATAATATATCTTTAATCTTAAATTTATTTAATTGTCAATTCAGGTCAAGTTTAAGATAAGGTGGAAGCTTTAAATTCTTCATTAAATATGTATAATAATAATAATAATAATAATAATTATTATTATTATTATTATTATTATTATTATTATTATTATTATTATTATTATTATACATATTTAATGAAGAATTTAAAGCTTCCACCTTCTCTTAAACTTGACCTGAATTGACAATTAAATAAATTTAAGATTAAGATTGAACAAGTGATGTAAATTAAATTAGGGCCAAACCCATTAATAATATGTTACAAAAATGTTGCCACTTTACTACCAAACTACTACCAATTTCCCTGTGTTTGTCAAATGTTACAGAAGGATTTCCCATTTTATTAGGGCATCTTAGATTGAATAAAAGGGTAATAAAAGTTCATTTTTCATCAAATCGACTACTGTGAAGTCATGCAACTTATGTTTAAAACAGAATGATATAAGATTGATGGGGAAATACATTATTTGTCACTTCACAACCCTTTTTGTAAGGGGTAATAAGACATGTTTGAATCAGCTTCAGTTCGCTTTATCGTCCACCTAGGCTACTTTTTAAGCTTTCAGAAAATGGCCCAAATTAGCACGTATTGTTAATAGATTTTACGAGATTCCCTTCTGGTTTTCCAGGTGAGAAGCAACTCTGCACCACATATAACTACAATAATAATTAAGTTAATGCGTATGTGATATGAGCTATTTTAGGATTAAGCCTAAAATGAAGCTATCACTCACGCACTAGAAAGTAAAATATAAAATCCTTACGAGAGCGCTCGCACACAATTTATCTGCAAGTTTTACTTTAAAACAATTCAATTCTATTAGCAAACTTGTTTCGTTCCATGAACGAGGAGCTGTGACAGTGAAAGGGTTTGAATAGTTTCACGTTTCGGTGGTCACACGCTCTAAGGCGTCATTGTCGCGGTAGATTAATCAGCCTATAAATGGGGATATAAGGCTTCGAATCCAGGTCGGGTGTATTGAGGGTGATTTTCCTAAATGGTTTTCTACTCTTCTTCCATGCGAATGCAGGTAGATTACCAATAAACTATACCTTCCTTATCTATAACACATTAGCCTAATTATTGTGTATGCGTATAGCCCGAAAGAGTAATAAGACACGATGATTAAAAAAATCATTAGTGATTTATATCATGAAAAGGGATTTTTTTAGTACCGCATTTTACTAGCTGTTTGGGTTATACGCCCATGTGCTAGCTACTATAATATAATGACGATGAGGAAGGTTGGATCTAAAGAAAGTGTAGACACATTCGCGTAGAGAGAGAGTTGAAAACCGTTTGGTAAAAACCATTCTTAGCACACCCAACCGGGATTCGAGCCTCGATCTGCCAGTCGTCAAAAGTTTAGTTTATTACGAGACTAAGGAAAACTAAAGTAGTATCCTTGTGAACGGAAGTTGAGTGACCTGTTTACGAGAAGAGAGGTACCATTAAGAGAAGTGAGATACCAATAGTTTCTTTATAATAGAATCAGCTAATGTAGATTTAGTCTTTTTTTAAAGTTGTAACCAATCATCATCTACATATGTTGGGGTTACCTTTAATCGTAGACATGTGTAAAAAAAAACCTATTCTCCCATTCTTTTCCCCTCAGGGCCATCCTAAGCGAAGAGTTTTTATGTAAAGCTTGGTTTGTCGAGAAAATTTGTAGTTCCAAAAATTGGATTGGTGTTTTAATAAAAGAGTTTGAGAAACCCTACTCCAGATGAAAAGGTCAGGAGGGGGGGAGGGGGCTGACGGATGTATTTTTTCAAACACGTGATCAATTGGGGATTGACAATTTGGGAAGTAGCCTTTTATAAACTCGGGACTATACACAGCCACATAAAAATTATGAACTTTTTTTCCCACCTCTTCCACCAAGTTTTACTGCACCTTAATATTAAACACATTTTATTCACACTAATATAATAAGGATGAGGAATATATAATGTTAATAGAAATATATCCTCATTCGCATGATAGAAGATTGGGGAATTATTTGTTTATGAAACACGATTCTCAACTATCCAAACAGGATTCAAACCCAGACCTTTCCTGTCACCGGAAAACCAGACTTTATTAGCCTGAAATTTAATCCACATGCACACCGATGCGTAAATAAACCGCCCTATTAAGGCTTTTTTATGCAATGTATCTTGCTAACCATCCGAGATAAAGAAATTTTAAATACACAAAATAATGAACCTAAAAGAGTGAGGAATGTAGATTTTTTTTAAATGCATCTTAATTTGTGTAGAGGTAGAGTACAAAACCACTGGTGTAGCCGGCCGCAATTCAAACCCCTACCACCCAGCAAACTAGGCTAAATGAGTCTGCAAGGGCGTTGAAAGAGGTGGGGGATTGAGGGTTCCATATATACGTATACAATTTGTATTGCTTAAAGTATAGTAATATATTTTAGCAGGCAGCCACTCCTAAAAATATTAGCTTTTTACGCCATTGTGAACCTGACATTAAAGTCTGCTTGCCCAACGATCCAGCGATAGCTCGTTATAAAGGATAGCAGTAGTGAGCCCAACAAAGAGGATTAATCTCTGGAAATTTCATCTTGACTCGGTCGGATAAAACAAGCTAATGTCGCACCGAGAAGTATGAAATGGCTGGTTCGTTAATCAGGCACACTAACCTCCTTGGCCCGGTGACGTGTCTACTCGGTCTATCACCGGAGGGACATAAACGACAAAACCTTTCGAGGCTGTAAAACAAAGGTAGGTAATAAAGCTATGATACTAAACGCCGGCGCATTACATTGCAGGTTAAGTGCTCTCCAAGAAACGGTAAAAATAACGCCAACGAATTTTACCGAGTCCTTCTCAACTACGTAAAAACAAATGGTGTGGTACAAAAAATAATCACATTACTTGGTTTCATGATTTTTTTGAAATAAATTAACCTTACAGAAGCGTGCTAGTAGTAAACATTGGAATACTTACCCTTGAAGGTTTTGAACAGAGATGGAACACTTGAATCCTCAATTCATAAAAATATCAAAAAGTTAACTCGAGTACAATCATAATATAAACTTGTTTAGTTTGATAAATAAAAAAATCACAACATAAAAAAGAGGGAGTGAAGTGTCTTATTTTTATTATTATTTAGCACTGCATCTTACTACCCGTTTGAGTTATACGCTTTAAGTACTAATTACGCTAATGGATTAGGAATTGGGAAGGTTGAATAAAGGAAGTGAACCCGCATTTGCGTTGAAGGAGAGTGGAAAACCATTTAGGAACCCCCCCCCCCCCCCCCAGTTCACCCGACAGAAATTCGAACCTCGATTTCTCCGTCCTCAGCAGTTGAGCTCAATATGACTAGCGCGTTAGCCAACTACGCCACCGAGGCGGCTAAAGTTTCTTATTATTGTTAATATACTCAAAAAGGGTTCTTTTTTTATGACATAATAGATATGACAAACAAAATAGCGTTTGTCAGTGGTACCAAGCCTTTAACGACTTTTTCAAAATTCAATTTTTAATATACTTAAATTGTATATTATTAATTTTTTAAAGATTTGAATTCGAAAGAAAATTTAAGATTCTGATTCTAGAAATGTAGGATTTGACCCGTCTTTAGTTTTATATTTTAAATGACGTAGTTGGCTAACGCGCTAGTCGTGTTGAGCTCGACTGCTGAGGACGGGGAGATCGAGGTTCAAATCTCAGTCGGGTGAACTGGGGGTGGTTTTTCTAAATGGTTTTCCACTCTCCCTCCATGCAAATGCGGGTTCACTTCCTCTTATTCAACCTTCCCAATTCCTAATCCATTAGCGTAATTAGTACTTAAAGCGTATAACCCGAACGGGTAGTAAGACGCGGTGCTAAATAATAAAAAATTAATGTATCTTAGGAAAATAAACATATACTTCTATGAATCATGTAAAATAATCCCCATATACAAATTTTGAACAAAACCTTTAGAAAAATTACGGAAAATTTAATTGTTTTTTTCTTAAATCACTCATTGGTAAACTATCTTTAAACAAACTGTGTCCCAAAAACAGGTCAAACCCTTCCTAGAATTTCATTTTAAACAAAACAGTTATATACATTTTTTTAAATTGGAAATTTCAATAACAATTTATCAGTAGACTGTTCGTAACTAAAGGGCTAGGGGTTAAGAATAAAAAGTCCAAAGGTACGGCCTTATAATATCTAAATATCAAGTTTGAACCAAATTCATCAAACCATTTCGGATCTAGACCCAGTGATAAACAGAATTGTAATACATAATTTTTGGGATTTGGGGAAACAATCTCGAGGTAAAAAATGTTCACGGTTACAATACTTTCTCTCTTTATGTCTGGAATGTCTTTACACCATAGATATTCCAAAACAAGGACCTTATTTCTCAATTAGGTTTGTCTTCATATACACTGTGACTTCTTACGATACTATTGAAAAAATGGCTCTGACACGTCCCCTTCAACGACATCAACATAACACAGTTCACGTTTCTAGGTCAATATAAAGCTCAATCTAAAGCTCAAGCTCAATATAAAAGTGTTTTATAAGCTACCTAAATACTATATAAGAATCTTAATATTCTTCCGTACTGAGTGATTCATAAATGGAGGGAAAGACTAACTAAAGTTTATGGCCACATCTTCGACAAATTGATTCTAGCCCTGGCAGACTTCCTACAAATCTTCCTTTTGCTCTCTTTTATTTTCTCTCTCTTTCTCTTGTCTGGCTATGTATGTCACACACATTTTCTCATGTTTGGTACATTTGATTCTGAAATTTTACCCACCCCTTTCCACCTCCCCTTACAAACCACTACCCAATCTCACAAACACACACACATCGGCAGAATTGACATAATGGTGGCAGTTAACGTTTAAAAAAACTACGATAAAATAATATAAAGGGTTAAACCCATTTGAACGGGTGAGTGGAAAATGTATAACATTCTATAAAAAATCTTCTCTAGTTTTCGAAATGAAAAAAATAGTTTACTGTCAAAACTATAAGTTTTATTGAAAATGTTGCTAGTAGGCAATCGTAGTCAATAGATGTTCAACCCCAAAATATCAACGTGAAATTCTCATAGGCTTATTAATTATTAGTAATTAAAAGTGCCGGAATGTTTTACTTTTTTCCACTCAATCATTTCACAGCAAGTAATATTGCTAATAGTAACAGTTTTATGACGAAAATAAATTAATAATTATTCAAAAGTTGAGAATAGTAATTGATTTAAAATTTAAATCTTAAATTAATAACAACAATTATTAATTTAAACTTTAAATTAATAACAATTATTAATTTAAATTTTAAATTAATAATAACAATTATTATTTCATACCATAAAATGATGATGATTAGGACAGATTTTTTTACATCATTGTCACTGCCCCTTGTGTTGATGGTAATTTACTTAGAAATGGTAGGTGACCTGGCGGTCTAGGGGTAAGGTGTCAGACTTCTGTGCTGGCGGCCGGGGTTCAATCCTCGGTCCCGGCACAGATTTATCTGATTACCAAACCCTTCCTTCACCTCTGACAAGACATCTTGTGAATGTGGGGAATGCCAGGCCTCCACCGTGGTTCGGATTCCACGTTAAACTGTAGGTCCTTCATTTCATCTCACAATCACCCTACCATTACACATTAGCGTAAGTGCGTATAACCCGAACGGGTAATAAGACGCGGTGCTAATAATAATAATAATAATAATAATAATAATAATAATAATATTGCCGTAAAGAGGTATTATATAGCACGTAGTAGTTTACCTAAGAATGCCACCAATATTGTCGCTAAGAGGTATTAAATAGCACGTAATTAGGTAGGTAATTCAGCTCGAATCATGTTTGTATTCCAAAATGTGGAGCTGGTTAACATTATAATAAGTTCTCAAAATGGCCATCTTAAGCCTGAATGCAAGTATTACAATGCAATTTATTTTTGAAAGAGTGCGGCATTATACGACTTGATGGATGCAGGCTTGCATTCAGACTGGAGGTAGACATTTTTAGCATTCTATATAATGTTAAACAGATACACATTACTAGAGTACAAACATTTCAATAACTCTGAAACAAGGTCAAATTTGGCACATGTTTATATAAACTGTTTTCTCCTGTCCACCGGTGAAGTGGGTCCCACATGTTAAGGTACATCCTTTATATACTCAACTGTGTTAGGCTAACCATCTCCCTCAAAGAGTCTAGTAAACTTGCTATGGATACTTGTTCTATTGTGTTTAGTTCGGGACTGTACCATGTCTTATCTCCTCTTGTGTTACGACACATACGATATTGAGGAAGGTTTGTACAGGCACTTGGAACCGAGTGTGAACCTCGATAGACTGATGGGTGTCTCTTCACCTGGCACAAACTCTTTAATTAGGCTCGACCTAACCGCCCGTTCTAACAAATAAATGACGTCAAATACAACTGTCCAAACTCTCTAAAATATTTGGAAAATAGTTCAGATTTAGCCGCAACCATGGATTGTAAACGTATCGGTGGCTATTCTATTTGGTTGTGAGGAAACAAAACCTTAAAATCAAGATGTGTATAGTCACATCTTCCTATTATTTTAATGTGGTAAATTATATTTGTGAGAACATTTTCAAAAATCGTTTATCAGTAAACTAGCCCCGAATTCCTTTCTTTTTTTTTAAGAAAAACAAACCAATTTCTTATTTATCATGTAAAACAAACTTTAAATATTAATTGGAAACAAATATTGGTGCCATTTTAGAAAATTTTAGAATTTTGAAAAATAAGTTTAGCCTTAATTTTAGGGCTAGAATTAAAATCAAGATTTTGCTTCAATATATGACCATATAACATATCAATGTCAAGTTTGAACGAAATCCATCAAATCATTTCGGCTATGGCCCTAGGTATATATAGAAAGTTTCTCGCGATTACAATTCATTCTTTATATGAGAAAGTAGGTGACCTGGTGGTCTAGGGTAAGGTGTCGGACTTCTATGCTGGCGGCCGGGGTTCAATCCTCGGTCCCGGCACAGATTTATCTGATAACCAAACCCTTCCTTCACCTCTGACAAGATATCTTGTGAATGTGAGGAATGCCAGGCCTCCACCGTGGTTCGGATTCCACGCTAAACTGTAGGTCCTCCATTTCATCTCACAAACACCCTACCATTACACATTAGCGTAAGTGCGTATAACCCGAACGGGTAGTAAGACGCGGTGCTAATAATAATAATAATAAATAATATATGAGAAAGTAAAAACACATAAGACTCATTTCAATGGAATCACTTTCTAAGACTTATTGAAATTGACTGGACTGCAGATGAGGGAGATATCGGGAACGAATCGAGGTCAAGTGTACAGAGGGTGGTTTTTACTTAATGGTTTACCACTCTTCCTCCACACAATTTAAGGTACTCTTCCTCTAAAGTCAACCTTCCCCATCCTTGACGCATTAGGGTAATGAGTTCATATTTGTTTAACCCTAACATATAGTAAAAATCGGCGACAGATAAAAATTTTTTTTTAACAAACTTGTATTTGTATTATGTGTTTTCTCATGACTAGACATATATTTCACCCACGAGTCACGTCTGTATGACGTTACAAGTTGGACAAATTATCTAGAGGGTTGGCTCAGTTCAAAATACCTCAGTGATATAATAGTATAAGATCGCGTTCCGCAAGAAACTCCGCTGGTAGCTTGGTTAGCTCGAAGACGGTTTTCTCAGATGCGCTTTGTTTTCTAAATAAACTTACTGACACATTAAAATAACAACATTACCTAAACAAATGATATGAAACAATGTGTGGGAGTTAACTTTGATTGTGATATAACCGTACACTGGGGTATGTAAGGCAGCAAGAACAATATCTGACAGATACGTAAGTTACTAAAACTACGTTAATATATTCAGACCTCAAGTTATGTGATGTTCAGTTGTCACTTTTGATATTATATCAAACCAATTCCTCTAGTTCAAATTACAATGATTTGCAACCTGTTTGTTGATATGCATTGCAATTCATATATTATAATGTTAGTTATAATAAAGTCAACCTCGGTGATCTTGGGTTAAAGTGCTCGTCGCCTCGAGACCCGATGATCATGGTTTCAAACCCAGCCAACGTCAACAGATTTTTATTGAGGGATAAAAATCCTTAGCACAACTTCCTTCGGAGGGGAAGTAAAGCCATCGGTCTCAGGTCGATTTCAGCATGTAAAAAAATAACTTCAGGTTGTTAATTTAATAATTATAGTAAATTATCAATAATGTTGACCACCATAAAAATATATTTGTAATTTTTAAAAGGTCCTTTCAATTAGAATAATACTAGTGTACATTACAATTAAATTAACTAATTAATTAAAAATGCTACTTGAACACAAGCATCAAATCTGGCTTCGATTACCGCGTCCATATATCACTTTTTAACTATGCTTAATTTAAATAAACGTACATTATGTTTAATCTCCTTGTTAATTTACAAACTATTCGGGTTATTCGCAAAAAGGACAGTATGAGGAAAGTAGAATTGAGAGTAAATGTAGTCGTATTCACTTGGAGGTAGAGGGGGAAATCATATAGAAAAAACCACCCTCAGTACATCCAACAGGGATTCTAACCCCGATCTTTTAGTCAACTGCAGAACAGTTATTGCGAGAGTGACTTTTCGACCTCCGAAGCATGTTTATATCATACACATTAAGTTTTTTTTTCTACAAATAGGATAGTAATCTCATTTACCTCAACACATTATAAATTCGAAATGATTGTCGACTGTGTTTGACTGTAAGACAGGGGTGGGATATAAACTATTTTCAACTAAGGACAGAATCTAAGCAATAAATCATCTAGAATAGGTAGAGGATAAGTCAGATAACACTTTTAATTTCCATCGCATGTTTTAGAAATATTTCTTCTTCACTAAATTTAAAAAAGAATTTGCTTATCTTTCCATCGGTAAACTTTATGAAAGCAATAAAACAAATAAAAGAAAAGGTGTGTTCTGTTTTATTTTGGAAACAGCACAAATAAGGATCAGTAAATACATGGAACCATTTATAAAGTTAATTGAAGAGTTTGGGGTAAAAATGTACTATGCCACATCTACTATAACAGTTTCAATTAATATTTAATTATGTTTTTTATTCTTCCTAGCTTGTAAAAAGAAGATTATTTGTAATTTACTTCTGATATTTAAAAATTTGTATGAAATTAGGGCAAAAAAAATATTATTTAGGGTTATGAAACAGTGATGTTTTAAATCCTAAGTATTAATACCTCAGAGTTGTTATTTTTTGGGACATAATTTTATTGCACCAAATCTTTCAACTGTACAATATGATTATTTCAGTGAATATTTCATTTGCTCTATAAAACATGTTAATAGCACCTTGCGACGGGTTCTAAACTTTTTTAATGTGTTGATGACACGTCGCTTTTATTTACAAATTTATTATTAAGCTGATGTAATTATAAACTGTATGTGAATAGTCGTGAAATATTATAGGTAGCTAAATTGTGTATTATATATATATATATATATATATATATATATATACACATTTATATATACAGGGTGGACACAAATCCTGCACACATACGCAAGTACACAGATACACAAATATAGGCAAGAATTCGTTATTATATGTGTTTTCATTACTAAAATAAAAACACAAGAACGTATATTTGCTTATATTTGTGTATCTGTGTATTTGCATACGTGTTCATATTTTATGGCCATCCTGTATCTAAAACATGAGGTGATCATTTTAAATAATGATTCACAAAGTGTTACTCAACCAATTTTCATAATTGTATTTTTAAAAGAAATAATATACACAAATTAGGTGTCTGCCAATTTTAAATTTCAAAAATACTAAAAAAAATTAAATTAAAGAACGATGATTTATCCCTACAGCAATTTCTAAAATTCTACAATTTTTTTTAAGGTAGGGTCGAAGGGGATGCGAGAAAAAGCTATTATTGTTGCAGTTTTTAAATTAAAACATTTATTTGGCAAAACTAAATACGATATTTCTCGAGTATAAATATTGTCTAAAGGCGAGTTCTCACATGTCATTTTCAAAAATAATTACGAATAGGAAAGGAATTTTTTCACATGTGTCATTGATTATGATAATCCTGATGAGAGTGATCAGTACCGTTTCAATTATATATTATATATGGCACCGTATATAATTAATGTGAGCTGTGGATCGTGAAATATGTGTTCAGTTATCGCATGATTTAGGGGATATATTAAATAAAAATAAGAGTGGATAAGCGCGTCAACACATGAATTTCATTAAAGGGTGTCTGGCATATCCAGACGTCAACATGAGTCGAAACTGGGAAACAATTATTAAGGATTAATATACTATAATAATATTTAGCACCGCGTCTTACTACCCGTTGGGGTTATACGCTTTAAGTACTAATTACGCTAATGGATTAGGAATTGGGAAGGTTGAATTAAAGGAAGTGAACCCACATTTGCGTGGAGGGAGAGTGGAAAACCATTTAGGAAAAACCACACCCAGTTCACCCGACTGAGATTAGAACCTCGATCTCCCCGTCCTCAGCAGTCGAGCTCAACACGACAAGCGCGTTAGCCAACTACGCCACCGAGGCGGGTATATTAAGGATTAAATCTAGTACAAGGTTGCAGGTGGTCGAAATGTAAAGTTGAATTTAAATAAATCTTTACATTGAATGACAAATGAATTTAGTAATTCTTGCACATATTCTCACTATTCATTTTGTTTTCGTTTTTCAACAATGATCATTAAAAATCAAGAAACGTAGAACTCTTTTTAATTTTTTAATGAAAGCGTTAAATAATGATTTAGTCTAATGAAATGAGTGTTCTAATGTTCATTTTAAATTCATGTTCAATTTATCATTGCTAATGACTCGTGAAAACTCGCCTATCATACTTGTGCGTATAAACCGAACGGGTAGTAAGACGCGGTGCTAATAATAATATATCAAACTTCTACACCAATGTATGCACTAGAAAGAGAGTGGATGACATGAGTAGTTCACTCTTTGAGGCCCCTTGTTTATTTTCTGCCAACACTTCCCCTCTTCCAATTACGAGTTTACACACTCAATATACTATTTTAATCTGGGGTGACCTGGTAGTCTAGGAGTAAGGTGTAAGACTTCTGTGCTGGGGTCAAGGGTTCAATCCCCGATCCCAGCACAGATTTACCTGATTACCAAACCCTTCCTTCACCTCTGACAAGACATCTTGTGAATGTGAGGAATGCCAGGCCTCCACCGTGGTTCGGATTCCACGTTAAACTGTAGGTCCTTCATTTCATCTCACAATCACCCTACCATTACACATTAGCGTAAGTGCGTATAACCTGAACGGGTACTAAGACGCGGTGCTAATAATAATATTCGAGCCTGGACAATATTGACTTGTATATGAAAATTACATTTTTTCTGTTTAAAATTCTAGATAGATATTTGCTTCCACGTATTTTTTTTATCTACATCTTGGCAGGAAGATTCCTAAAGGCACTTTTCGTGACTAAACCAAATATTCTGGGGTGTAGACTGTTTGGAAAAAACACGTTTACAAAAAATATTTCAAGATAAATAAACCAATTTTGTGACGATGTAATAAATATTTTTAGAATTATTTAGAAATTTTGCTGGTTTTGTTTCAATATTTTATTTTTAAAACTTGCTGAATAAAACGCAAATATATTAACATGCTATATCCTGTCTAGATTTTCCATGACCTCACAGGTAGACATAGTCTTCGAAAATCACTAAAAGGAATACCTAAACATATAGTTTTATGCTTAAATCAGATAAATGCTTGTATCATTTTGAATTATTTATACTAAGAAAAAATGTTATTTTGAAAGCGTGAACTTAAAATATGGCATATATTAATAAAAAGAGCTATAAAGTTTAACAGCTACTAAAAGTATCACTGAAGGAAATCCAGAAAATTTGAAACACAAATTTTGCAACGCAACATTGTATACGTAGACGCCAGTTTAGACGCCCTCTGTATAACAAAAGAAGTAGGTCAAAGCCAGAGAGAGTGAGTATTTGTGAGCATCACCCGCAAAAACGAGATAGTAAGATACGCGCATGCGCAGATAGTTTGACTCTCGAACAACAAATAGATAAGAGGAAGAAATATTACGTGGGTGGCTATATCATAAGAGACTAATAAACAAAACACGAGGAGCATTTATAATGTCCAAAAATAATAATTATATTAACTCGCCTCATTGTTTGATTGGTCTGGACTGGATAACTGGGAGATCGAGGTTAATCTCATTTGGGTCTAATAAGGGTGGGTTCCCCCCCCCCCCCTAAATTCCTATTTAATCTCCCTCCACGTAAATGCAGGCACACTTTCATCTCTTTAAATTCAACCTTTATCTCTAAAATATTAGACATTTGTTTAATGGTTCATATGAGTATAACCCGAACGGCAGTAAAAATAAAAACATTCTACCGGGATTCAAACTCCATACCTCTCCATCCCTATGAAACCCTGTTATATGAGCCTGACATCTAGTCCATATGGGGTTTTCACGGTGCTAAGTAAGATGCTTTCGCTCGGATATCGTTTCCTTGGTTTACTCCTTGGCATAACGATAGAAAGGGCGAGGTGATCAGTTAAACGGGTCAGAGTTTCAAGTGGATCTAATTTCCCAGGAGTGATATCCATACACGAGGAACTGTGTTCACCCTATTTATCCTTAAGGCGGCCGCCTCAGTCAGTGATAAAGTAACAATTATTGCTGTCAGGACTCACGGCTTATAATGCAATGGGGTGTGGCTTTTTCTGTAGCTATTTCTCTATTATGTCTAAGTTTATACTCCCTTTCACACTTCACCTACAACCAACCTTTGCCATACCACTAAGAAAGAAGGGAAATCAAACTAAGAAACTAATTGTCTCAAGGTAAAGAAGAAAGCTCGCTGCTAGTTTATTCAAATATGAGTGTATAAAAAAATGCCGTATTTGCTATTGGAAGGCTGAATTTAGAACTCTTGTTGATCAAGCCGAGTCTCATGGCTTCACAAATATGCTAAAAATGTCGTTAAAAATAAGATAATGTCAAATGTTGACACTTTTTCTATTAATTATTACTATTATTAGCAGCACGTCTTGATACCCGTATCGGGTTATACGTACTTACACCAATGTGTAATGGTAGGGTGATTGTGAGATGAAATGGAGGACCTACAGTTTAACGTGGGATCCAAACCACGGTGGAGGCCTGGTATTCCCCACATTCACAAGTTGTGATTAATACACGTCTTGTCAGAGGTGAAGGAAGGGTTTGGCAATCAGATAACTCAGACCAAGGATTGAACCTCGGACCCCCACCACAGAAGTCTGACACTTTACCCCTAGACCACCAGGTTACCCATTTCTATCAATAAAACTCCAAATATAGGACTGTTAAGGGGAAAAATCCTGTTAGAATATTTTGAATTTATTTTGGTGTGAACCATATTTTGAAATAACGCATCGTAGGATTAATTAAATATTACGTTAGAGCTGAACGTATGTGCGGGAATTTCTTACTTATCAAGGTGGCCCTCTTAATTTAACATCCAATACCACCCTCGCAGTTTGGAAGCTTTAAAACATTATACTACTTAGAATATATATAGTAGGATCATTACAAGAAGGAACTTTAAGAAAGCTGCAATCCAACCTGGTGGTACCGCCCCTCAGGGGACTTTTTCGTTCACAGGGGGGCGGTAAATTGTAATGGGGAAGTTGGGGGATGTTGATGTTTTTATTAATATTACAGCAATAATTTTATTATTATGATGATGATTATGTAATAATAATAATAATAATAATAATAATAAGTAAAAAGATACAGTTTGTTTTTGAACCACGTATTATCTGTAAGGGTTATACGCCTATGTACTAACTGCGTTAATGGTTTTAGGGATAAGGAAGGTTATATTTATAGGAAGTGTACCCGCATTTGCATGAAGGGAGAGTGGAAAACTATTTTGTAAAAAACACCCTCAGTATATCCGACCTCGATCTCCCCGTCATCGGCAGTCCAGTTTACTGCAAGAATGGTGTCTTAGACTATGCTGCCCCAAAGTGGGTTAGTATTATAACTTATACCACGAAAAAAGTGCAGTTATTTTGTGATGATGTTTTAGTCCAAACGAGGATGTATTGTCCATCTGGCAATCTGGCAACAGGCAGCCGTCAATCAGAAGTGTGGACAAATGTGGGACTTTTGACAGGTGATAAAAGTTATATTTGTTTTTGTGTTACTAATACAATTTTGTGACTTTATTTATAATTTTAATTTTCCCTGGATACTTAAATTTTTACCAAAGGTCTTAAATAAAATAAAATTATTATTATTATTATTATTATTATTATTATTATTATTATTTGCACCGCGTCTTACTACCCGTTCGGGTTATACACACTTACGCTAATGTGTAATGGTAGGGTGATTGTTAGATGAAATGAAGGACCTACAGTTTAACGTGGAATCCGAACCACGGTGGTGGCCTGGCATTCCCCACATTCACAAGATGTCTTGTCAGAGGTGAAGGAAGGGTTTGGTAATCAGATAAATCTTTGCCGGGACCGAGGATTGAACCCCGGGCGCCAGCATAGAAGTCTGACACCTTACCCCTAGACTACCAGGTCACCTTAAATAAAATTAAAGTGGGAAGTGGGGAACTAGAGTTTTATAGCAAAACTTTTTTTTTTGCCAAAATGAATAAAATATTGCTCCAGGAGAAGCATAGAATTTAATTTTCTCCACATGGTGATATTAACAATTGTAGAATATCTGTCATGAGAATAGAGGCCTTATTTGAGAAACATTTTGAAAAGAGGTAAAAGGTTGTCATTTTTCATTTAATTTATTTTATGTGTATAATGCGCAAGAGCGAAAGGACCTACTAATTTTGCCGGTAAAAGTATTTTCACATAACTTTCAGGTTTCTTTTACATACTACAATCGACATGGGACCAAAGGCTTTACTTCCCCTGAGAAGGAAGTTGTGATACGAATTTTTAACGCTAAAAAAAAATCCGTCAACCCCAGTTGGCTTTGAACCCACGAACAATAAAATGTCATTTAATTCCAGGACCCAATTTACAGGTATTCAAGAACTTAAAATGCATAGTGTTCTAATTGATACTTGGTTTGGCCCCAATTTTCTTAATGTTATATAATTTAATCATATGTATCGGTCTATAATAGAAAGCTAAATTAATAATATTAGCGCACTAACTTAAAACGCTTTATTATATTTTTCAACCATTACTTTTTATCACAAAAGTTTTTATAAATGGCCTACTAAGAGGTAGAGATGAAGAAGGTTGATTTAGAGGAGGTAATAAATCAAATTTTGAAAAATATAAAGACACGAATCTTACCTCCCCCTAACAGGAAATTCAACATAATACGAAGCCGGTCACACAGGTGGTCACACAGTCTAAGGGGTCACTCTAACAATAGACTTACTGCTAGTGAAGGGAATATCGGGGTTCGAGTTCCGGTCATGTGTATTGAATGTGGTTTTCCACTCTCCTTCCAAGCAAATGCTGGTATATTACCTATAAAATGCTTTCTTCCTTATCCCTACCCCATTTAAGAGTAATTAACATTCATGCGTACAACCCGAACAGGTAGAAAGGCGCGGTGTTAAAGAAAAGGTGAGGCTACAAAATTTTAAAAAAACTAGTACAAAACTATGGAATTCAAAAGTTAAATGGAGCTGTTTAACAGTCACGCTAGCCACATTTTGAGTCTTGACATCAAGGTCATTATAATCTTGAAATGGGGGGAATCTCCACTATCACAACTGACCCGACATGCCAAACCTAGTCAGGCAACCCAAGGCTCTATTATTGAAAAAACACACGCGGCTCGTGACCAGGTCAGACCTCTCGAGGGAATATGATAAGCCTGTGACGGGGGAGGAGCCAATCGTATGCTTGCGGGCGGAACAATGCTCCAACCTCAAGGTGACCTTGGCCGTACTCGAGAGCGTCGGACTTAAAATGCTGAACAATCACCTTTCCTTCTAATCAAGGATTGGATAATAAACAGTTAAATCCGCGCAGATGGGGGCACGCAGTTGTAGGCGTCAGTCACGTAACTTCCGGATACCAGTGAATAAGAGGTCTGGGCTTAATTTCCGTCCGGGTGTGGAGAGAGTGATTATTTCCTAAATAGCTTCCCAATCGTTCTATTCACGCAAATGCGGGTATACAGCTTTCAAATTAGATCTTTATTGTCACTACTCCATTAGTATAAATAGTATGCGAACAGACCAGACGGGTAGTAAGATGATGAGTAATGGGTAAAAATCTTTGTAGGATAGGCCGGTGTGGTAAAAAGTATGGTACTAGACTCCTTTAGTATTATTTGCCTTGGGTATTAGTATAAAAATATTTTTAATAGACTCAGGGAACCCCATTTGATCCCAGGGAGGTGTTGTTTACCTGTCATCCAGCCGGAAGGACGCCCTGCTGACGTCGCTCCAAGCGCTCATGCTCCTCCCCCTCCCCTTCTGCTGACATGCCCTGCTGCTGCGTCTACTGGATGCACCCGGGGGCAGACTCACCCTCACGCTGGGTCTATTGGCGCTCGTGGGGGTGGGAGCGGGGGTGGCGTCGAGGTCTTCCATGAGGAGGATGTCACTGTAAGCGTCCCCCGGGTCTGGTAACATCTCGTAGTTCCACCCGGGGAACAGTGGGTGGCGGTAGCTCTTGGTCGCCAGGGTAGCTCTTGGTTGTCAGGTTGGCTCTTGGTTTTTAGGATAGTTCTTGGTTTTCGAGGTATCTTCAGTCTCGGACTTTTGGGTATTGGGTATCTCTTGGCTGCCGGGGTACATCAAGTGGTGGAGCTCTTGTTCGCCAGGGTGGCTCATTTGAAAAAGCCTGGAATCCGAAGGTAGCTCTTGGTTGTCAGGGTAGCTCATTTGATAGAGCTTAGAATCCGAAGGTTGCTCTTGGCTGTCAAGGTAGCTCATTTGGTGGATCCTAGAATCTAAAAATAGCTTTTGGCTACCAGGCTAGCAAATAGAGTTTGTATGAGTTTTAAACCAGTAGCTTAGTGTAGGCCCTGTGAAACAGAGTTACCCGATTAGCTTTTGTGGTAGTGCCACCTCATGTGGTAGAAGTAGCTTTTCGTAACCTGGATGCTCATGTTATAACGCTTAGAATCCGGGGTTAGTTCACCTTTTGGCCACGAAATATTTTAGAATATATATGTATACAGTATATTTATTCAGTCTTATTTCTGTTACGTCATTATAGCTTCTCATCAAGTTAATTTCAGATGTAGATTTTGCCACATGAGAAAGTGTATCTTGATTATTAACAAGCTACCAATCAAAATTGGTATAATTATTAAGAGTTAACTATTATATTATTATATGTTACTTCATTCTTTCCAAAATTGCAAGTAATGTACATGAATGATGATGCATAATTTTAAAACAATTTTGCATACATTCTTCATACTATTTTAGAACAATACAATAACATATACTAGTGTTAGTATAGTTAGTAACATATATTAGTGTTAGTATTAGCCAATGTCATAAAAAGCTTTTTATTGGTAGATTAACAAAGGTATTTCTATTTTACAGATATTTTTCGATTACTCGCCTGATAATTTTGTCCAAGAAACTTAGTTTTCCATTTATGATTTGTTAGAAATCGTCTAAAGATAAAATCTGTGATTTATATTTACTGACTCACTAAATTAATAGTTTCCTAATGATAATATCATGATTAATAACCAGCGTATATTTATTTACTTATATAATTAATTACAACCCCCTATCATCAATCAATTAAGAGGTAAAATTTCCCTAATAGAGCTTCTATATTTAATAAGGTTGATTGGAAATAATGAGGGATGTTTTATTTATACTAAGTTAAGATAAACATTATTTAAATAGTAACTTTGAAATTATATTTACTTAATTATTAACCCTGGAGGTAGTTAAATAAATGTATTGTTGGATAAAGGTTTAGATTAATGGGGAAAATGTAAATATTTCTTCAAAATACAACTATTTTATATTAATTAAAAATATGTTTTATAGATTTGAGAATAATATAAACTTGAAAGACTAATTTAAATTAATAGATGTGACTTTGTTTTACAACGAAATTAGGCTGTCAAGATTTGAGTTTTTACTAAAATATTAAATCAGGCATCTTAATGAAGTTTGTGTGTCTACATTTTCTTATATTATATCAAAATAAGCCTTAAAATTTCTGGATGATCACAATTTTACTAGCCCCACTTTTTTAGGGAGATACTATTATATTCTTTGATTAGATGCTGTATTATCACGTACGTCAGAATATTACGAAAAATCTACGCTTTTCTGTTTTATTTCAATGATATTTTCCAGCTACTCCGAGAGCATCGCTTAGCCCGCGGATATAAACCACATATGTCGTGGTTTAGCAGTTGGACTCGCCACGCCCCCTTTTCGTGTCGAAACGCGGTGCACCATTGATTCAGGAAATTGAGACAAAGCCCAGTCATGCCTTTCTATGCTGGAATATATATGTATTTTTGCCGATTCCTTTTAAACTATAGATACTTAAATCAATATTTTATCATTTAAATACCAACTTGTGTAAGAGTATCACAGCTTCTCTAGTCAATGTAACATCATTGACTTGTTTTAAAAAAAAATTCAGATAGAATTGATCAAATTTTAAATACCCTTAAAAATATATTGCCCGTTTTATGAACAAGTTAGGCTAATGAGATAATAAAATTCACGAAATCTTCAGCTTGGTTGAGCGTTAAAATATTCTCACAACAAACAGATTTTAGATGGTCCAAATAATGTGCTAAAATATTTACTTCGGGTTTTGCAAAGAAAAAAAAATTCGTGACGCACTATTAGGGCAGCACTAAGCATCTCCACACTTCATTGCTAGCTTTTCAAGAATTAAAATAAAATAAGCAATCAATGACCTCAAATTACTCTGAGGTAAATGAATATCTAAACATATTATCTGTCTCGTTTATTTTTAATACGCTGTTTATAAACCTTTAACTATTTAAAAATGCTTTTAAATCTGTTTTCAAAAAATATTACACCTATTTTATTTATTTAAAAAAACACACACAATCACTTTTACTAGTTGAGACTATTTGTAAAAGGGAGAAAATATGTCATTACATTTACAGTGAGGGTAAATGAGCTTAGCTAAATCAAAAGCCACATTTTTAACAATTTCATTCAAAAAAGAACGAACACAAAGACACCGTTCGCAATCACTCATCACTCGCGATCTTCACTCAGCGAGTGAACGCTCTCCCCTTGATTCGGACGCGGATGGGGCGTCTAGCGGTTGTCCCCCTTTCTAATCAAGGGGTTGGGGGAAAAGCGTGGGGTGGAAGCACCCGCAACGCGCCTCGTCAGAGAAGTAACAGTAACGCACTGTTTTATAGCCAGAACGCCTCAGCTGCCCCTGCTGATACGAGGCAGGGGGCAACCTGCACGACCGCTCTACCCGCCCGGCCGGGGGAAAGGGTGGGGGGTCTACCCATCGATCCACGCGAGGATAGGGGGTGGGTTTGGAGGAGGCGGGGACGCGTCAAATGTTTCGCTGGTATACCAGCCACAGGAATTTAAAATATTTCATTTCATACACTTTAGTTGTCGACAGCCAATTTTGAAAAACGATGCAAAATAATTATATTTCACAAACTTTTTCATATCTATCTATATATTTATGTTTTATAATTGAAGTAAAGTACCGCCCACACCAGTGGTCACGCGGTCAAAACATCACTCCAGTAAAAAACATATACATATTTTTATACCCGCGTATTACTACCCGTTCGGATTATACACATGTGTACTAATTAAGCTAATGCATTAAGGATGAGGAAGGTTGAATTGAAAGGAAGTTTACCCGCATTTTCATAGAGAAGAGTGTAAAACCATCTCCAATACCACTACCGAGATTCGAACCTCAATCTCCCAGTCTATCGCGAAAGTGACGTGATAACCTTTGTAATAAAACGTAACGGTTAAAAAATAAAGTGAAGTTTTTTATGTTAGTGTGTTAATATAATTAGCTTAGTTTTCTATTATAGACACACAAATGTATAATATTAAGAAAATTGGGGCCAAACCAAGTATCAGAACATTACGTATTTCAAAAATGCTGGGTTTGATTCCCAGGTCCAGGTTACCATTTTTCACTTGAATGAAATTGGGTTGGTATTAGAATTGAACTTGTGCTCACACCCATCAGGTATTAGTTTGTGATACCTAGATAGGTATTAACACAATAATATAACAATATTTAACTCCACCAACCCAAATTTTATTAAAAGTTTCGGAGCCTTTTTAGGGAATATAATATTTGATGATACTTTCCTAATTGAGTAAAGAACTTGTCTATACAAACAATAATTTTCATACCAATAAAAAAACATTTCCCCATCATTTAAAAAACGGGGAAACAAGAATTTAGCTTGTATTTTGAAATTCAGGAAAAATATTAAATATAGCAGCAGGATCGACATTAGATGAACTTTTCATATAATTCAAAAAAGCTACCAGATTTTGTTTGTACATCCAAACGCTAAGCCATGTGTCTTAAAAAAATTCTTTTAATATTTTGAAATCTGTAATATTTTTGAACTCTTCTAAGGCCGGTATTACACTATCATATATTTCTTTGATCAAATATATTATAAAAGATTTAACGCCGTCTTTGATCAAAGATGTGTTATTACACTAGATCACATTTCTTTCACAGTAGCTACAATATATGTTATTAAAAAAATTGACTCCAATGGTTTAATTCCAAGTGCAGCGACTGTGAGTGCTATTGTGATAATCTCATTGTTTCTTGGAACGAAAAGAAAACCTGTTAAACGATTGTGTATTCTACCTTGGGTTGGGAGACGAAATTCAAGAGGGATTAACAGTTGCCTGCTAAAGGAACTTCAAACTGAAGATCCGGAATCTTATCAAAAATATTTACTTATGGACTGTGAAACTTTTAAATATTTGGTAGCAAAAGTCACTCCATTAATTAAAATAAAAAATACACACCTAAGAAATGCTAAGACTGCTTCGCACATACAGGATAATCTTTCAGGCGCCATTTTCTTTGATCAAAACTTAGAGCATGTTATATAACGAAAATATGTTATCAAAGATTTGTAAAATATTTCTGTGATCAAAGATCTTTGAGGAGTGGTCAAAGTTACATCACATTTTATTTTATCACAGATTGATCAAAGAAATTTGACAGAAATGTGATAGTGTAATACCAGCCTAACTGCGACCCTACAATAAGTTTACAAATATAATAAATTACAATCAAATTCTTGCCAATGATTTGTTCCGTTTCATGAGGCAACTTCAGAACAGCAATTAGAAGCCGAGCAAACCATACTACGGTCTGTAATTTAGTCCATCAAGTTATACGTGCACAAAATTGACCCTCAGGTAGATACTACTTGAAATTAATTTGCCTATGGAACTAAACGTTAATTATTATCACTGAGGTTTTGGTTGTATTCTGTATGGATAGTTATATATCGGTAACATTTTCCAGTTGCAGACACACACTCACCAATAATTGAAATCTGAATTATTGATGTGATTGTTTGTAGTTAGCACAGCTGTTTGGAGACGATCCATAATAACCACTGAGGGATGAGCAATGTTATCTTGTTTACGTTAGGTTGGGCTAGCAAACAACTTACAAACAGACTTAGCTTGCAATACACCCACATCTAGGGACGCACAGTCTAAGGAGTCATACTTCTCACAATAAAATTAATTGTCCCTCACGGGGAGCTCGGGGTTCAAATCCAAACCCGGGTGCAATAGGGTTTTTTCCTAAAGGGTTTCCCATTCTTCTACCACGTAAACGTGGATACACTTTATCTCAATTATATCCTCATTATATCTTACGCATTAGTGGGAAATAAGTAAATAGCTCAGATGTGTAGTAAGACACAGTTCCAAAAAACAATGTGTTTTCAGACCTTTAAAACAAATAGACTAATTATGACCAGAGATCGCTCGTAAGGAGCTACGAATTCCTCGTATCTAAAAATGGACTTCTGAAGAGAAGCATTGATGTCCATAATGATATAATAACATCGTGAGTTTAATATTTCGAGAAAATTATCAGTTTATAGTACAAATGTAGACCATGTAGAACAGATCCTCTGTATTATTGGTCAAATGGGGACAGAGGTAGTGATTGTGTTGAACAGACCCTCTAAATTATTGGTAAAATGAGTACAGAGGGAGTAACTATGTAGAACAAACCCTTTATATTATTGGTCAAATGGGGACAGAGGTAGTGACAACATACATTACCATATGAGGTATTGTAAAGCAGAACCTATGTATGATTGGTCAAATGGGAACAGAGTGGGTTATAACAAATATTTCCATGTGAGGTGTGTAGAGCAGAGCCTGTGTATGAATGGTCAAATGGGAACAGAGGTAGTGATTATGTTGAACAGACCCTCTAAGTTATTGGTAAAATGGGTACAGAGGGAGTAACTATGTAGAACAAACCCTTTATATTATTGGTCAAATGGGGACAAAGGTAGTGACAACATACATTACCATATCAGGTATTGTAAAGCAGAACCTATGTATGATTGGTCAAATGGGATCAGAGTGGGTTATAACAAATATTTCCATGTGAGGTGTGTAGAGCAGAGCCTGTGTATGAATGGTCAAATGGGAACAGAGGTAGTGATTATGTTGAACAGACCTCTAAGTTATTGGTAAATGGGTACAGAGGGAGTAACTATGTAGAACAAACCCTTTATATTATTGGTCAAATGGGACAAAGGTAGTGACAACATACATTACCATATCAGGTATTGTAAAGCAGAACCTATGTATGATTGGTCAAATGGGGACAGAATGGGTTATAACAAATATTCCCATGTGAGGTGTGTAGAGCAGAGCCTGTATATGACTTTTCAAATAGGGGCCGAGTAGGTGGGAATATTTAAGGTGGAATGGAAGGAGACGAGAGAAAAAACCACTGTTTTTGCAGTTTTTATGGCAAAACTTTTTTTGACAAAATAAATAAAATATTACTCCAGTACAAACACAGGATTTAATTTTATTCGCATGGTGATATTAACAGTTCCTGAATATCTTTCATGAGCACGGCGGCATTATGTAACAAACATTTTAAATGAAGAGAGAAAGTTATCATTAAATTACAGGACACCCTTGAAAGATATTCAATAATAATTGAGGTCACCATGTGAAGAAATTTAAATTATATGTTTGTTCTGGAGCAATATTTTATTTATTTTGCCCAAAAAATTATTTTGACATAAACACTATAAAAACAATTGCATTTCTTCATATTCCCTTCCATTCCACCATAACATGTACGTTTTAACAAGATATGGTTATCCTAGCAGCAGTTCCCGATTCATCACTGAAGTGTATAAGAGTATGTATTTTTTATATATATATATATATATATATATATATATATATATATGTGTGTGTGTGTGTGTTTTAAATATTCATACCCCTACACTTTGATATTCGTACTATATTTTATACTTTATTTATTTTTGAGGCAGATGCAAAGTTTGATCAATCGTGCTTATTATTTAATCACAATTATAAGTAGCGAGGAAAAAATCACTAATTTTGTGTGGGTGTCAAAAAAAAAAGGCTCTCTTGGGACAACCTGAAACCTAAATATTAATATTTCTCAGTTTTATTTCTTACTTTTAAGAGCAAAATATATGTTATGAAATATATCGCATTCAACAGCGTACATCTATATAATGGTGTGTTGTGACTAAATATTATAAAAGCTGGAAGGTTGTACAGAATTAAAACATGTACAAAAAATATGATTAATCATTTAAGATATTATTGTTTACAAAAAGCGCAAGATACCTCACTCATAGTGAATTAAAAATCAACCGTAGCCTGAGTTCTCAACTTAATAAGATATACTTAACCGGGAACTGAAGAATGGATTCTTATATATAGTTTGGCCATGCCTGAGGCATTTAATTACGTATTTGTTCGAGTAAAACCTTCTTTTGACCTATTTGTTTATTTATTACTTATTCTTTTCTGAGTTGTTACAAGAACTCATAAGAAATAAAGAATCTTGTTCAAGATCAAAATTGTTTTTTTAACAAACGTTGGACTAGTTTCTAAAGAAAGAATTTACTTGGTTCGCTTATATAGCTGCTTTCTCAATAGAATTGTTAACAAACTTTATTTCTCTTCTTAACATGAGTTTAACTTTAAATCTAAATTCCAACTCCGGCAAGCAAGCATTCTTGTTCAGTGGTTTGTATATACATGTATAAAAATTAGTTATAAACTCATTATGGGCAGATTGTATGGCTCACAGATATAGTAAACTTCTAATAAACATTTTCTAAAGACTGTCAGATTAAGAAGCAGTTTAATTCGTTTGAATTTTGTTTCAAGTACCGCCCATTTGATTGAAAGAAAAGTAGTCAGAAATCTCAATACTCTTGTAAACGGCCAGTTTTTGTGAAATACACTGTACTTCACTCAAACGTAGCTATTTACTGAGTTTTATCATTTAAAAAACAAGATACTAATATTATGGATTTCGAGAAATTTATAAGATAGAAAGTTCATACATTAATAAACTTCTTGCTTTCATTTTGGATCTTGTGTCAAAATTTAGTTAGTTATGCAGTCTTTGAAAATTAATTGCACCTTCAATTTATATATATATATATAATATATATATATATATATATATATATATATATATATATATAACATATATAATATATATATATATATATTATTATTATTATTATATATTATTTATTACACCGCTCTTACTACTTAGGTTATACGCTCTTATGCTAATGTGTAATGGTAGGTATTATGAGATGAAATGAGATCCTCAGTTTACGAGAATCGAACCCGGTTGGAGGCCTGGCATTCCCCAATTCACAAGAAATTTATAATTATAAATATAATAATCTAATTATAATATATCATAATATATATTAAATTATATATATATATTATATATAATATATAATATATATATATATATATATATATATTATATATATATATATATATATATTATAATATATATATAAAGAAAATTCCTGACTCACTGACAGACTCATCAGCGCCCAGCCCAAACCCTTGGACCTAGAAAGCTGAAATTTTGCACAAGGTTCCCTTTATGATGTAGACAAGGAATAAGGCAGGATTTTTTGAAATTCCCACGGGATAGGGAATAAAGAGACTTATATTTTCGCTTTAAAGTTGCCTTATTTCCGTAACTATAATTATTAGAGACTTCAAATTTGGCATTTAAGTAGGTAATTATAACCACTATTAATTATTTCAGAATTTTCCGAAATTCTCACCGGACAGGGAATAAAGAGGATTTATATTTTCGCCTTAAAGTTGCCTTATTTCTTATTAGATCAACGCCCAGACCAAACCCTTGGACCTAGCTCACCTAGCAGCCTGGTCGTGTTAGGACCTGAGGGAAAAACCTCTAATGTAGTGATGGCACGCGAGTAATTTAAAAAAAAAGAGTGAAAACGTGAACGAAGTCGCGGGCAACAGCTAGTTATAAAATAAAAACAAGTTCTAAATATAAAAATTAAAATTCTGTTTCTAAATAGACCATATTTAATTACTTTTTTCCTTTCTTTCCTTAACTACTAGTATTGTATAACATATGAAAGAAAAAAATAGAGGAAAAACATGAGAGAGCAAGCAGCACGCAGCATCCCTTTAGAGACTAGCCACCAGGGAGCTATTATAATGAGGAGGTGGCGAGAAATGTCTACAGCACGTCCAACTCCTGTTAGCGCATGTGCGAGGTCAAGAAACAATTACCGTCACGTGAAAATTTGATGAAAACTTTATATTACAAAGCCGCATTTAGACTTTTCTATGCGTAATTTGTATTCGCGATTTGTCGACAGTTCGTAATAAATTCGTCATTCATCTATTTGCTCGAACTGGAATGTCTACACTATGTGCCGATTCGTAATTCGTAACTCTCCGCTTTGTGGTTCGTGGGGCAGGCGCCCGCCAGAAACTTTGAACTTCAGTTGATCACGAGTGATGTTAGTTAGAAGTAGTATGTTTGGTGAGGATTTGAGGAGCGACAATATCTGAGGATTCGAGGAGCGACGATAATGTGGCCACTTAAGCGTAATTTTTAAATACAATACCTTTTCTCCCATAGAGTTAATTATTGAACTCAACCTTTTGGATATACTGTTTTGCTTCTTATTTCAATATGACATACTCGAAGATGTAAAGCCCGCAATCGAATATCAAGCCTGAAGGGTGTCCCATTGCTCACTTACTTTGCCTCCCTCAACGAATAAATCACGAACCTACGTGAATACTGTAAACCCTGCACAGCTCACTCACGGATCACGCATCACGAATGATTCGTTTCCTTTGATCTCTGCTCAAAAACCAACCCCTCGGCGAATCGACACAAACGCGAATGACGAATAACGAATCACGCATCTCAAACAATAAAATACGAATTTAGGCATTCATACTTTTCACGCAATGAACACGAATCACGAATTACAAATCACGAATTTCACGCAGAGTGTAGATCCAGCTGTATAGTGTGATGCTGTTTTCTACTAAAATGGTTAGAGGTATAGATGTTTTCTTAATCGTAAATATAATATCAGTGCTAAATATCCGCTACTTTAAATGGTGGTTTCTAAAACATAGTTATCGGTTGGGTTTCAACGGTTTAATAATAATCATTATTGAAAGAAGTTGGGTGAAATACTTCAGATAGAAAAATAGTCAACACAACTTACAACAACTTGGAAGGAAACGAATCACACACAAACAAATATAAAAATAATTTATCATCCTACACAATAACGACAAAAAGACGACAGTAGCTTGTTTTCCAATGTTTGTGTTTAACTAAAACTTAAACTTAACCAACATATTTTAGTAAGGAAAATAATTTTATGTACTGTACATTGAGTCTTTCACATTTATGTATACATATTTTGTTTTAAGCTTCGAAATTATTATCAAGTCCAACGACGTTGAGAATATATCATTGTTTTTCACGCAGATATATTTTCCAAAACTGTATAATTTAACCATTCAATCTAAAAGGGCATGCAAGGATGGGGAAGTGTGGTGAAAGTTAGTGAGGATGTATTAAGTGCGTAGTTTTTTTTAAAGCTATATGCACAGTTTCTTGCCTACCACTTAAGGGAACGGCGTTATTAGATATATATGTGTGTATGTGTATATATATATATATGTATGTAATATATGTATGTATGTATGTATGTATGTATGTATGTATTATGTATGTATGTATGTATGTATGTATGTATGTAATAGTATGTAGTATTATGTATGTATGTATGTGTGTATGTATGTATGTATGTATGTATGTATGTATGTATGTATGTATGTATGTATGTATGTATGTATGTATGTATGTATATGTATTATGTATGTATGTATGTATGTATGTATGTATGTATGTATGTATGTATGTATGTATGTATGTATGTATGTATGTATGTATGTATGTGTGTATGTGTGTGTGTATAACTGTTGATCTAACTAAACCAGAGGTTGGCAACTTTTTTGGGCCATGATCGCCTTACAAACTTATCACATGTCCCGCGTTTACCAATAGTTGCTTTATTCTATTTTTACATACTTATTTTGTCCATAAATCATATTATATAATCCTTAGTTTCAATATTTCCTCAAATTTTTGTGTCTCAAATATTTTAGAATAACATTTATAGAACATATAAAATGTACATTTCCATGTTCCTTATGCTAGTGGGTTAAGAAAGAGTAAGATTTAATTTAGAGGAAGTGTACCCCCATTTAAAAAAAACACCCTCAGTACACCCAACCGGGATAGAACCCCAATTTCTCAGACATCGACAATCAATTATATTGCACGAGTGACGCCTTAGACCATGCGGCCACCAAAGTGGCTTTTATCATTATTAAATTAAATATTAATTAAAAAGTCTACAATCTAGATAATAAATGGATTTACTACTATACAGATCTGCTTCAGTGGCTGGATGGTGTAACTTCCGTGTTAGACTGACGTGCTAATTATGAGGAGATCAAGGTTCGAATCCCGGTAGTGTTTAATTAGATTGGTTTTTCTCATGTTTTTCACTCTTCTTCAATTCCACGCAAATGTGGGCAGATTACCTCTAAAATGCTTCCTTCCTTATCCCTATCCGATTAGAGTAATTATTTTATATGAGTATAGCCTGAACGGGTTGTAAGATACGGTGATATATATGACATAGGAGAAAATTTTATATATCAAGTTTTTTTTCTTGTCCAAGTCACAGGGTTTGTGGTATCTCGCTGTAAGTTTAGACGTTTTGTTACTTTTGATCGAATTTACAGTTCAAAACTTAAAAAAAAAAAAAAAATTCATCCCTTTTTTTATATCATCGGGAAACCCTGTCTAAATAGTGGCCATAAATTCCCCGACTAAATATTGTTTGGTTTCGCTATTGATAATATTAAAATTCCCAATGTAAATGCTTTTTCTTTTTTTAAATATCTTTGAAAATCAACATTTTGGGCACATCCATCCTTGGTGTAAAAGCTTTTATTCAAAAATGAAAATTATTCCAATCGGTTTTATAAAATTATGGGAATTGATGTAGAAAGTAATCGCTTCTGGTTTAAAATAAAATATCTTTTGTAGATTAAAAGCTAGTTTCCGAGCCAACGTGTGGTTTTCAATATTTATTTATATTCTAATTCTTATTATGAAAAGTGTCGAAGCAGTTTTGTTTGAGGAAGTGTAACTTTTATTAAAGCTATTAAATCTAAATAAAATGATTCAATTCAAGCAAAACACCGAGAATCAGGTTTACTAAGAAAATATTTAGTCTCTTTAATTTCTTCTTATTTGAGAGAATGAGATATTCTATTTCAATGCCATATCTTAAGCAGTATAGTAGTAGTAGTAATAATAATAATAATAATAATAATAATAATAATAATAAGCGTGGCACATTTTTTAAATAAGTTTCAAAATAATAATTTCTAATAAAATGAAATGTTAAAATGAAGTTCATCTGCTGAAGCGTGCCTATAAGAAATCAATACCTTACATATCATATCAGTTTCAATTTTACAGTCACAAACCACCAGTTTTGTGTCGTGGACTTTCCAGGGTGTGCAGAGATTGTTAAAACACCTTTTTACACATTGCTCGATACAACAACTTTAAACACCACGTGTTACGAAATTTAGACACTACTTGGTACTATAATTTCAAATACCATTCAGTACACCTTTTAAAACCACTTGATACGACACTACTCGCTACGACAGATTTAGACATCACTCAATACGGCACCTTTAGAAATCACTCGGTACGACACCTTTAGACAATACTCGGTACTACACCTCTAAGCACCACTCGGTACGACACCTTTAGACAATACTCGGTACTACACCTCTAAGCACCACTCGGTACGACACCTTTAGACAATACTCGGTACTACACCTCTAAGCACCACTCGGTACGACACCTTTAGACAATACTCGGTACTACACCTCTAAGCACCACTCGGTACGACACCTTTAGACAATACTCGGTACGACACCTCTAAGCACCACTCGGTACGACACCTTTAGACAATACTCGGTACTACACCTCTAAGCACCACTCGGTACGACACCTTTAGACAATACTCGGTACTACACCTCTAAGCACCACTCGGTACGACACCTTTATACAATAATCGGTACTACACCTCTAAGCACCACTCGGTACGACACCTTTAGACAATACTCGGTACTACACCTCTAAGCACCACTCGGTACGACACCTTTAGACAATACTCGGTACTACACCTCTAAGCACCACTCAGTACGACACCTTTAAACACCACTTGATACGACACTACTCACTACGACAGATTTAGACATCACTCAATACGACACCTTTAGACAATACTCGGTACTACACCTCTAAGCACCCCTCGGTACGACACCTTTAGACAATACTCGGTACTACACCTCTAAGCACCACTCGTACGACACCTTTAGACAATACTCGGTACTACACCTCTAAGCACCACTCAGTACGACACCTTTAAACACCACTTGATACGACACTACTCACTACGACAGATTTAGACATCACTCAATACGACACCTTTAGACAATACTCGGTACAACACCTCTAAGCACCCTCGGTACGACACCTTTAGACAATACTCGGTACTACACCTCTAAGCACCACTCGGTACGACACCTTTAGACAATACTCGGTACTACACCTCTAAGCACCACTCGGTACGACACCTTTTGGCACCACTCGGTATGACACTTTTAGACATGGCTCGGTACGACACTTTTAAACACCACTCACTACGACACCATTAAACACCAGCTGGTACGATACTTTTAGAAACTACTAAGTAGGAGACGTATAGATATTACTTGGTACGACATCGACACCTTTAAACACCACTTCATACGACAAAATTAAACACCACTCTGTATAACACGGTCTCTAAATACCACTCAGTACGACACCTTTAAATACTGCTTGTTACGATACCTTTAAACACTACTTGGATTCATAAAATACAGTATTTGTTGAAAAATGTCGCGAATATATCTCTCCCGCCATAAGCTATGAGAATTCCCAGGAGGGGAATAACCTCAATGGAACTAAGAAACGCATGATAGAGAGCTACAAGGGTGGTTGGTGGAGGAGGATGAAACCAATACAGCCCCTGGGAGTGGTTTGTTAGACGTCTCAAAAGACAGGGAAAGGAATGGGAATGTGTTGTTCCTGAAGGTGTTCTGCGTCTTCCTTCCTTCTCGTAAGAGTCGGGTTCGGTTCACTGGCATGGATAGACAAGGAAAGAATACTTCAGTTATATATACCCCACGTTGGAGAAAGTGAGTCCCGGATATGTTGATGTTACATCAGTTTTCAGGCGCAGCAGTCGACGAGCTGGTGACTTGACGTGTTCTCTTATATCCCCTTCTGTCTTTAAACTCTTAGTTCACCTTATTTCCGTATTTATTTTTAAATTGGATTGGGGGGGCGCTGCAGTCGACGAGCTGGTGACTTGACGTGTTCTCTTATATCCCTTCTGTCTTTAAACTCTTAGTTCACCTTATTTCCGTATGTATTTTAAATTGGATGGGGGGGGGGGGGGCGCTGCAGTCGGTGAGCTGGTGACTTGACGTGTTCTTCCGTATACCCATCTTATTAGATTCTGAGTTAGAATTTAGTGAATTTAAATCAGGATGCCAAGTTTCGATCATCTACCGTATATATTTTGTGCCTCAAATCTTACTATCCATCCGTACTATTCGTATTTTAACACCAACAGGGTAAAGATGAAGGGGTATAATTTATAGGAAATGTACTGGCATTTTCTTAAAGGTAGATAGGGAAAACTTTAAGGAAATACGCCTGTACTGTAGGTACACCCAGATCTACTTCAGTGGCCAAATGGTCTAAGGCGTCACTTTCACAATAGACTAGACTGCTGATGACAGAGAAATTGCGGTCCAAGTGTTTCCCCTGTGTCCTAGTTTTATTTATTTTTATAATCTACTAGATGTGAAATATTTTTATATCCACTAAAAAATGAAATTTATTGCGATCTATTTTCGGCTAAAGTGTGAACTAAGCTTTATACGGCGCATAGTAGGAATGCCGCGGGATACTACAGGCTGAGAAATTCACATTTACACCACTTTTACCTATACCACTATAAAGATTTATATTTGAAGAGATTATGTATGGGCAGTTTGAAAAGGCGAAAGTGTTTTGCGATATACATATTTTATAGCAATGGTTTTATAGAGTTTGAAACCGCGGCCTAACCTCGTTTAGTCGTAAATAATCCATGTCGCCAGCCCGCAATCGAGTAATACCGACTGATGGCCCTCGCTTATTGACGAAGATGGTGCCAACATCTGCGGGTGTCATGTTGTCAGCACAATGAACCCTTCTGACGTTAATCTCAGTTTTATAGACCGGGGCCACTACATTCTCGTTCAAGTAGATCTTCATTTGTCCTCAAAAGGCTGAGTTGAAGGGTTGGGGTGTAAACAATGGTATCTAACATTTTGCAGTTTTATGTTGTATCAACTTTTAAAAAAAATACAACATCATTCTAGTAGTAAACTTTCTGACAAATTTTCAATTAACAATTATTCTAACATAAAAATTTTGTGGACGTTGACGCTTAGAACAAAAAATAATGTGTATTATTATTTTTTTTACAACATAAAAGTGACCCACTTCGGTGATCCCATGGACTAAAGCGTCACTCTCGCAATAGACTGGGACTACCAACGACTTGGAAATCGGGGTTTGAATCCCGGTAGGGTGTATTGAAGGTTTTACTAAATGTTTTAACACTTTCCCTCCACGCAAATGCGGTACACTTCCTTTAAATTCAACCTACCTAATTCCTAGTCCATTAGTGTAATTAGTACATAGGTGTACAACCTGAACGGGTAGTAAGACACGGTACTAAAAAAAACCACATGAAAGTGCAAAGTGTTAGATAAGATAGTTTACACACGAACCTTTTATTTACGAGTTAATATAAACAAAAGCACACATGCATGCGTCGTATGAAACAAGACACATTAACCTGATAAGATGCCTGCATACACTACATTAATAACCTCCTGTAGGTGTTCTGGCAATTTGTGGACGCAAGATAACACCTCCTTCAGGGCATGCAGTTTGTTAGGTGCCCGACGATTATGTTGGGGCAGGTCAACTCTGTGCGGACTGCAACATTAACAACTTGATACCCGCTTCAGTGGCCGAATGGTCTAAGGCATCACTCGTGTTAGACTGGCCTGTTGATGATGGGAGATCTAAATGGCTTTCCACTTTACTTCCACAAAAATGCTTGTATATTATCTCTAAAATTATTCCTTCCTCATCCCTACCTTATTAAAGTAATCATCATATCTGCGTATAATCTGAACAAATGGTGAGACGTGGTGATAAAAAAAAAAGGAGTCCCTGGGTGGATCAATTGGTAGGATGGTCAGCGCGTAGATCCAGACTACCCAAGTTTAAATTCTTGTCCGGGAGTAATTTATCTATTATTACGCAATTTCTATCAAAATGCCATCTGAAATAACGTGTTCGCTCAGATTTAAAAGATTATGATAGAATGGATACTATCTGACGGTTACAAAAGTTACTAAAATTACTTGAATATGGACCAATTCATACGTCAAGTAAGGAGATATTCAGATGTCCCTTTTTATAGTTAATATTAACATCTACTTATAAAATAATACGGGAAAATATTATCAATATTTACCACAAAATTATATGTTTTTATTTATTAAATAGTATTTTATATTATTTTTTATGCATACATCTGAATTTACCTATGATTTAGTAAAAATATGTCATTTCCTCACTGATCGGTGTTAAACTACCGTCTATGGCCTATTATATAAATATATCATATTTGTATTTATTTAGTACCGCGTCTTACTACACGTTTGGATTATAGGTTGATTATAATAAAGTTAAAAGATCTAATATTTGGGGAGTTATTTCAAATATTTTCATACTATTCAATGTTTTCTTATTCCTTCAAAACGTTTCGAAAATGTGACGTTTCGAAGAGAAGAAGTTCTGGGCTTCACATTCAACATTTCGAAACTACGCTCATTTCTAAACTGTAAAGAGCAGGTTTCGTCTTCCCAATATTCCGACAGCTTTATTTCGCAACTCAGTTTTCTTGTCACATCTCTCATCCTATTCCCGTGACGTCTTATATCTCGCAAAGAAAAGCATTCAATATCATCAAGAATCTGCAGATTGTTTACTCGGTGTCTACTCCTACCCTCCCTTTGCAAGACCCCTATAATACCGTCAACCCCTACCGAAACTTCTAATAGAAATGAAAAGAGGGGAGGAGGGGATTTAAATTTTAACTCAAATTGAACTATTTGTTAAACAATCACGAGACCTCTCTAACGTACTCTATGTTATGTTTAAAAAGGCTATCTGTTATATTTAGATTAATTAAAAAAAGTATTTGCTGGGATCCTTATCTGGTTTGAGATCTAAAAGTAATTGTCCTGGAAGATGTATCTAATATGACTTTACCCCTTTTTTTTCCTCCGTACCCTTCAATTCTGTTCCTTCTAAACACTCAAAATATCCATTTAACGATTTTTATTGGATGAACTCAGAAATTGAAACTTCAGGGTGGATCTGCTTTTTTAGTAAACTTTATAAAATGGTAGGATTATTTTATCTTCAAAAAAGAGTTACCAATGTGTTTTTAATTATTGCATTTAATAACAAGGTTATCAAAGGGTTAATTTAAGGTGTGAAGATGAGTAAGGTAATTTAAAGTGTATAGTAGAACAACAATGGAAAACATCCATTGTGAAAACCATCCCCAATCCCCAAAGATTAAGCGAAGTGTTTTCAAGAGTTGTTATCTCGCACATAACACTTCCCGACACACAGCTGTAAAGAGAATGTTCGGTCGGAAAACAAACATTAGCTTTCCGGCGTGCAAAGCCGAGCGTTTCAGAGCTTAGCTGATGTTCACGGTCAATACCGTAACACGGTGTATGACGAGACATACAACTAACTATAGCAGGGTTCTGGTAGAAACGACCTTTAAGAAAATACAAACATCTATTTGTATTTTCAACCCTTATAACATTTTACTTTAAAATTAGTATTATTGTATATGTGATGATATTATCAAACCTAGTTCGGTAGCCGCATAGTCCAAGGCGTCATTCCCACAATAGACCAGACTTCTTCTAATGGGTAGGTAGATCGAGGTTTGAATACCTGTTGGGTCTAGTGGGGGGTTTCCACTCTACCTCCACGCAAATACTGGAATACTTCCTCTAAATTCAACCTTACCCATCCATAAAAAATTAACTTAACTATTACATAGGCGTATAACCTGAACAGGTCGTAAGACTCGGTGCTAAAAAAGCACATTAAAATTATCTATTATAAGTGACAGCTTCAGATACCATACCTTGACGTGTAAACACGTCAATAATTTATTTTTATAGCCACGTCTTACTATCCGTTCGGGATGTACGCATATGTACTAATTATGCTAGTGTGTTGGTTGGATTTAGAAGAAGTGTATCGAATTTTCGTGGAGGAAGAGTGGAAAAACGTTTAAAAAACACCCATAGTAAACCCAATCAGGATTATAACCTCAATCTCTCCGTCATAGACAGTCCAGTATATTGCGATAATGACGCGTTAAACTAATTGAACACAGAAGCGGGTATGTGAACAGTGTTTTGGTAACTCTTATAACTCCGAAACAAATTACCTTTCTATCTAAATTAAAAGCCTGTTTCAGAGTGATGTATTTGCTGGTTTGCATGACCAACTTACGTAGTCTATACAGCCTCGTAAATACATCGCAAGAACAAAGGACTTGTTTTATGTTGTAGGGGAAGGATGTAAAAGTAAGACCGGTTTCTAACTCATAGTTTTTTATTTACTTTATTTTTTATCATTTGTGAAAATATGCTAAAATTGGCTATTTTTGACACAGCCTAAAAATTGTAATAACGCAGCGTTTTGACTTTTTATAAAAGGAGTTCTAACTTTTTAATTCTTTGAGACCAATTTAATACAAAAATATTTATAATCCAAATCTTAATTATCGAGTAATGTGGTATTTAATTAGAGGCTTTAACGCTAAAATCTCGCCCTTGATACTAGTGCTATCTCTGGACGGAACACTGAACTTTAGAGGGGTGGAGCCAAGTATTGGTTAGGCCCCTCCCATCTGTTACCTCACACCGGCTGACACACAAGGCATTCCCACACCAGTCATCATTAAACAAAATAAGCCCTAACAAAAGGGTGTTTAATTCATTAATGAATTATGTACTTTTCAATAAGCCAGATATTGATTATTGCTTATAATGTATTTTACAAACCAAAGTTAACGTGAAACTTACCACCATTCTCTTAAATAAAGTATGGTGCTAAGTATAGAAAAAAATTAAGGATCGATAACCACTTCAGTGGTCGAACGGTTTAAGGCTTCACTCTCGTGTTGGATTGGCCTGCTGCTAACGAAGAAATATGGGTTAGAATTCCAGTTGTGTCTATTGAGGGTGGATTTCCCTAAATTATTTCCCACCCTCCTTCCATGCAAATATGGGTATAATACCTCTAAAATTCTTCCTTTCTCATCCTTACCTCACAATATTAACTATCATATATATGTACAAACTGAACAGGTAATAAGAAGGGATGATACAAACAAAATAAATTAAGGATTTAACAAACCATACTTAAATATATTAAACCTGGTAGACCCCTTATGCTGCTTGGGCCCTAGTAAAGTAAGGAGCGATTAGTTCAAATAATCGTTCATACTTTGCGTGTATGAACTTTACCAATTTAGTAGTCTGGACACAATATCTAGCCATGTTATAAATTTTATTTTTGTAAGAATCTGAGTGTGCCGTGTATCTGTTATTAGAATTAGCTAGCTTGTGTGCTCATTCTTCGCACGGGGAATCTTTAAGGAGCTTTATTTTTGATTACAATATAAAATTAACCAAATGTAAAAGTATCAAAAAATTTATATAATTTTAAATATTAATCTTTTATTGGTTTAAACGTGAAAAATAGGCAGACTGACTAAAACATTATGCCAAAATAGGTATTTACCGTAATCCAAAAATCTTTGCATAAAAGCGATCATAATAGAAGTATAACGATGCAATATACGTTATTACTAAACAAAATTTGTATAAAGAGCATCAAAGTTTAAAAAATCTCAAATGAAATAATGGCCTTTTATAGATACATATTGGTCCCCGTAATTACCAGGTTTTCATAATACACCAAGCAGTTTTTTTTCTAATTGATTGTGAAATCTTACACGCCTAAATTTTAGAAACAATTTTCAGTATTTTGTGATCATATGTAGGGGTCTTTGTAACTACTTGCAATTCTATCATTTTCCTACCACGCCAAAAAGTGTTGTTTTCTATAAGATTGGAAATTTAAAAACCCCACTCCTACTCCCAACCCAATTCTCTGACCCCTGTTTTGAAATTTAAAATTGCAGACGCTTCTGGTTATTTGGTGATGTCCCTATACCTGTAAGTAAATATTTCCCTTTGATACCACAAGGGAAATATTATAACAATAATTTTGAAATTTTTGGAGATGACGCACAGATTCCTTATTTCCGATCTTTCATTTTGAAATTTTGATTGTTTTCATAATGTTTGAGGTGTATCTTATAACAGGCTAACAAATTTAAATCTCTAACCACAATAAAAAGTAATTATATATAGATTTTGGAAATTCCCTCCAAATCTTTCACAAACCTCGAATTATAAATTTAAATATATATATATATATATATATATATACTGTTTGGGTATTTGGCACAACATTCCTGACAATTCTTTATCATCGCAAATAAATGCTTTGTTTCCTGTCCACACCCCCTTCCTATTTCCCAGAGTTCCACTTTAAAATGATCAGATTTTATGATACGATAAAACTATCTCTCTGCCGAATGTTTTCATATACCACACGGGTAAGTAGTTATTATTATTATTATTATTACTATTATTATTATTAGCATCGCGTCTTACTACCCGTTCGGGTTATACGCACTTAAGCTAATGTGTAATGGTAGGGTGATTGTGAGATGAAATGGAGGACCTACCGTTTAACGTGGGATCCGAACCACGGTGTAGCCCTGACATTCCACAAATTCACAAGTTGTGATTAATACACGTCTTGTCAGAGGTGAAGGAAGGGTTTGGTAATCAGATAAATCTGTGCCAGGACCGAGGATTGAACCCCGGAGCCTCAACACAGAAGTCTGACACCTTACCCCTAGACCACCAGGTCACATGGTAAGTAGTTTCAATTAGTTATGAAAATGTGGAATCCACCCTCCCCCATTTTGCTAACTCCAACTTTGAAATTTAAGTTTTTAGAACTTATTTGAATATCTAGAGTAGTACTTCTACATAGAGGCCAAATTTTATTGTTCTACCTCACCTAAAGTGATTTGTATATTTATAAACACCACAATTTCCCGAAGAAATATTTTTTTATTTCTCGTATATTAACTTTTCTAGCATGGGTTAAAAAGACCAAAAAATATGAAAATTGTAAAAAGGTATTTATTATCAATTTGTTTTTAAAATAAGGTTAAATAGAGTAAGTGAAATGGGTTAAAGGTGTAAAACTGTTTAAAAGGGTATAAAGTGCAGACAGGGCAATAAAACAAAAAGGGACAGAGGAGAAAAGATGATTTTATTATAGGGTAGAAAGGTTAAAAAGTTGTAAAAAGGGCAAAAGGGACAGAACGGGTAGAAATTCCTCATTTATAATCATTTTCGCCGTTATAAATGTAAATATTGACTATTGAGTCTAAAATAGAGATAAATCATTATTGTACGAACATTTCTTCAAGGATGTTTAAAGAAAAATAGCATAAACTTTTTGAGAAACTTATTTATAATTAATTACGCTATGGCATTGGATAATTATTGCGTTAAAACTTAAGTAGTATCTCTTTACAATTAAAACTCACAAAATTGTATTAATATTTTTCCAATATCGCAGAAACTGTTGATTTTATAAAATTATATTTCATTTAAAAGTTTTTTATTTTTAATAATACTATAATTTTGCAATTAAAAGTTATTTAGTACCTCAAATAGTTGCGAATATACGCAAATTTCAGCTTCTGTAAGGTACCCTAAAAGTCATTTTCATGGGAAAATGAAAATAGCTAGTTAATTTATAATCTTAATCAACGTCTAGATACGAATTTTAATCAAAATAATTAAAGCCGATATTGAGAAAATAGTTTTTTCTTTTTTCGCCCTTTATCAAACTACTTTTAATTATATCTTTAAACAGACACACAGGAACACAGAGAGATGGCATTGCAAACACCAATTTTTAGGGTTCGAGGGGTCATGAGACGTCGGCATCCATCAACATTTCAGGTTTGACTTTTTTACGGTCGCAATACTTTACCTTTAGGGTAGGAAAAGTTAAGAAATACATATATTTGCGTATAGCTTGAAAGTTATTGGTTTTATAAAAATATGCTTTGAATAAAATATATGTTTTATAAATAGATCTACATATTTTTAATGATAAGTAATTTCATATCTCAAAGAGTTATGGAGATATGATAAAAAATATATGATTTACTCATCAAACCGGAGCCCTTAAAATCATGTTGCCGTGGTATTGAGAGGAAAAAACATCATCATACATCCAACTGATATTCGAACCCCAGCCTCCTCAGCACCAGAAAACCAGATTAAATGAGCTTGACACGTGTCCACAGATGCTTATTTATATGAATGGGGTCACATCTCTTTCCAAAAAAAAGCCAATAGAATTCCATTTAAGTTCACTCAAATAGGACTATAATTTGTATGAACATTGAGGTAAAAAATCGATATCCCTATTAATAAAGTAACATAGATTAAAACAGAACATTGTCTGAAAACATTGATGTTATAGAACCAAAAACATCGGTAATAGTTTTCAAACGAATTGAAACTGTATCTGAAGTGTATTTGTAAAAAAGTGTATTAAATACTAATAATAACAAATTACTATGTTTAAAACAAACAGATAAACATATCGCTGTCTCGGATTGCTACAAAACATTGATGGTTGAAAATCATCTATGAGGAAAACATCGAACCTTCAACATCTATGTTCAATGTATATCCCTGCTGGACTGGACTATAGCCATGTCCCGTTTCCCGTGTCAGGTTGATCCCACCAGTCGATCTCGCTGTAACTGAGCCAACTCTTTAGGTAAAAGGCTACACTAGTTAATGTAGCAATAAAACTATTGGTCGAATTTACTATTTTTATGAGTAGATTTTTAGCACCGCATCTACTACCCGTACGGTTTATGCACCTATGTAGACCTATTAAATTACCCTAATGTGTGAGCGGGAGAGTGGAAAATAATTTAGGATAAACCACTTTCAATACACCCGACCGGAATCGAGGCCCAACCTACCGCCTTGGCAGTCTAATCTATTGCGATAGTGACGCCTTAGATCGTGCGGCCAGTGAAGTGGGTATTAATAACTATAAATAATTTTATATATCTTCAATTCTTGTAAATTATGTTCGATAGTTAAAACCATAAAATAAAATTTTAAAAATTAAAGTAAAATTTTGTTAGTTGTGTTAGGTACCTACCTACAACAAATAATAAAATGCAACATTAAGTTATTAGCAACCAGAGTGGTTTGAACATTGGAAGTTGGATCTCAAAAAGCTTATCTGCACTTGAGATCAAGCTATTTATGTCTTTTCTTCCTTTACTTGGGGGAGATAATGACTCATAAATACCTGGCTGTTTACCTTCCCCACCTCACTCGGACAAAGGGGGAGATAATGACTAATAAATACCTGGCTGGCTACCTTCCTCACCTCACTCGGACAAAGGGGGAGATAATGACTCATAAATACCTGGCTGTTCACCTTCCTCACCTCACTTTGACAAAGGGGGAGATAATGACTCATAAATAACTGGCTGGCTATCTTCCTCACCTCACTTTGACAAAGGGGGAAATAATGACTCATAAATACCTGGCTGTTTACCTTCCTCACCTCACTTTGACAAAGGGGGAGATAATGACTCATAAATAACTGGCTGGCTACCTTCCTCACCTCACTAGGACAAAGGGGGAGATAATGACTCATAAATACCTGGCTGGCTATCTTCATCACCTCACTTGGACAAAGGTGGAGATAATTACTCATAAATACCTGGCTGGCTATCTTCCTCACCTCACTTTGACAAAGGGGGAGATAATGACTCATAAATAACTGGCTGGCTATCTTCCTCACCTCACTCGAACAAAGGTGGAGATAATGACTCATAAATACCTGGCTGGCTATCTTCATCACCTCACTTGGACAAAGGTGGAGATAATGACTCATAAATACCTGGCTGGCTATCTTCCTCGCCTCACTTTGACAAAGGGGGAGATAATGACTCATAAATACCTGGCTGGCTACCTTCCTCACCTCACTTGGACAAAGGGGGAGATAATGACTCATAAATACCTGGCTGGCTATCTTCCTCACCTCACTTTGACAAAGGGGGAGATAATGACTCATAAATAACTGGCTGGCTATCTTCCTCACCTCACTCGTACAAAGGGGGAGATAATGACTCATAAATACCTGGCTGACTATCTTCCTCACCTCACTTGGACAAAGGTGGAGATAATGACTCATAAATACCTGGCTGGCTATCTTCCTCGCCTCACTTTGACAAAGGGGGAGATAATGACTCATAAATAATTGGCTGGCTACCTTCCTCACCTCACTCGGACAAAGGGGGAGATAATGACTCATAAATACCTGGCTGGCTATCTTCATCACCTCACTTGGACAAAGGTGGAGATAATTACTCATAAATACCTGGCTGGCTATCTTCCTCACCTCACTTTGACAAAGGGGGAGATAATGACTCATAAATAACTGGCTGGCTATCTTCCTCACCTCACTCGAACAAAGGTGGAGATAATGACTCATACCTGGCTGGCTATCTTCATCACCTCACTTGGACAAAGGTGGAGATAATGACTCATAAATACCTGGCTGGCTATCTTCCTCGCCTCACTTTGACAAAGGGGGAGATAATGACTCATAAATACCTGGCTGGCTACCTTCCTCACCTCACTTGGACAAAGGGGGAGATAATGACTCATAAATACCTGGCTGGCTATCTTCCTCACCTCACTTTGACAAAGGGGGAGATAATGACTCATAAATAACTGGCTGGCTATCTTCCTCACCTCACTCGTACAAAGGGGGAGATAATGACTCATAAATACCTGGCTGACTATCTTCCTCACCTCACTTGGACAAAGGTGGAGATAATGACTCATAAATACCTGGCTGGCTATCTTCCTCGCCTCACTTTGACAAAGGGGGAGATAATGACTCATAAATAATTGGCTGGCTACCTTCCTCACCTCACTCGGACAAAGGGGGAGATAATGACTCATAAATACCTGGCTGGCTATCTTCATCACCTCACTTGGACAAAGGTGGAGATAATTACTCATAAATACCTGGCTGGCTATCTTCCTCACCTCACTTTGACAAAGGGGGAGATAATGACTCATAAATAACTGGCTGGCTATCTTCCTCACCTCACTCGAACAAAGGTGGAGATAATGACTCATAAATACCTGGCTGGCTATCTTCATCACCTCACTTGGACAAAGGTGGAGATAATGACTCATAAATACCTGGCTGCCTATCTTCCTCGCCTCACTTTGACAAAGGGGGAGATAATGACTCATAAATAATTGGCTGGCTATCTTCATCACCTCACTTGGACAAAGAGGGAGAATTAGGGAATGATTGACACCCAAGGACCCCCACCTAAACAGCTTTTACTCCTTCCCTAGCAGTTTACAGAATTTAGGCTCCACCTCCCCTAGATGATATATTTTTATCCAAAGTATAAGAGAATGTGAGAGTATTGACAAGACGAGGATAAAGTTGGAAAGAGGGGGTAGGTATTTCGGGGGATACAAAACAAAATAATTATTAAGAGTACTTGAACAACAAACTAGCTGGTTAAAGTAAAACAACAAAACATAGAATTATTTAGTTAATAAGTATTATTAAAAATAGTTTCTACTTTCTCTTAGAGAACGTATTTTAGTTTCTATAATTTTTCAATCGAGTTAGTATGCCTCTCTATGTCTGTAACCGATACTGCTTTTGATAGATTTCGTTCAAAATTTATTTTGAGATGTATGCTCTATACGAAATTGTAATTTAATTCTAGTTCTAAAATTAAGATGGTTATTGATAATTGATATTTTTTTCAATCAATTTGTTCAAAAAATAGCTTCATGCAAAAATAATATCTGGGATTTTTTAAAGGATATTTATGTTTTAATTTGAACGTTCTAAAGATAGAAATGAAAAGGGAAACTTAGGCTTACATAAAATTCACACGCATTAGCGTGAAAAGTCAATAATATAGATCACGACCCCTGTATAATTTACCCTCCAAGATACGAACCTCAACCCCTCATCAAAGGTGATCCCATATGTAGTGAGCCATGAACATTAGGCTCTTTGACACCCCTGCGTGTCAGTAAAAGTAATTAATGTTGGTTACTCTATCATCAAAAAAGCAATACAAGGGTTACATGTACACCAGCCTCACATAAATAGAAATTAGAAAATCATAATTACCAGTGAGTCCGGTCTGAGTTTCAATTTAACACCTTAAGTTCAGAGCGAAGCACGCCAACGCTGAGCTAGCCCTAACAGATTTATTTATTTAAATTGAGATATTTAATGTGCACATTCTGAGCGACTGATTATATCACCACACGAAAATTTCTATGAGTGAGAACGAAAGAGCCTACCAATTTTTCCGGAAAGGGTATTTTCACATACTTTCCAAGGTTCTTTTACATTCCATAATCGACATGAGATTGACGGCTTTACTTCTCTCCGAATGAAGTTGTGCTAAGGATTTTATCGCTCAAGAAAAATCCGTGAGTCCCGGCTGGGTTTGAACCCTTTACACCAAGACCACCGAGGACGATTAACCCTGATATAAAGTCACTGTAATAGTATTCCGAAGGTGATAAAGTCGCTGTAATAGTATTCCGAAGGTGAAAGTGCTGCCTGGGAACTAAGCGAGAGTCCTGGAGCCAGCCAATGTCTTGCCGTGATAAATGTTCTGCGCTAATCTCGTTGTGGCTGTAAGAGAGAACTACATGCAGGCTGTTGTAATTACTGTGCCTAGGACCTCCAGCAAAAATAGGGCGAGGAATAGCTTTTAGGGGATGAATTTACGATCAACCCTCTCGTACTTTGTGATCGAGGGGGGGTTGTCGGATAAACCGTAGGATTTGGGAACAAAGGGGAAAAACAGAAATAATTTCAAGAAAGAGAGAGACAACTGGAAATAAATAATTTAAAATTAATCTGATCGGGATCCTACACCTTAGTTCAATCGACAGCATGTCTATCTACTGAGCTAAGGGTCCCGGGTTCGATTCCGGCATGGCCTGAAATTTATCATTAGTGAAATGCGGGTTTACCCTTTCATAGTGATAAATTAACGACCTAGGACTGGATGTTGTGCCTGTCCTAGTTTTAAGTAAGATTGTAAGGCATTTGAAGCTATGACAGGCCTAGCAAGCCGGTAGTGGAAAATATATTACATGAATGGAAAAAAAACTGACCTAGGCCATAAGCTGAAAACAGTAATGTAGGTAAAGAAAATCTGATTTGTCAAAAGAGTGCGATATAGGAGAGAAAAGGAGGAATAGAAAAGAGTAATGGTGGGATAGAAGAAAAAAGGGTGAAATAGTGGTGATTAAGGAAAGGAGAGAGGAGCGAAAAGCTTGGACGATAGAGAAATGTTAAGATATCTGTGTAGAAGAGAGAAATTATATGACATAGAAGATAAATGGAAGAATAGAGGAAAGAATGTGAGGTACGTAAAAATAGAAGATAAAATATCGGGTAAGAATAGAGTTGCGAATTCGACTTTACTATAAGGTTGAGAGGATATTTATAAAGAGAGGTGGTAAAAGAGAAAACGGTAGAAATATCAGCGAGAAAGGAAACATAACATAGATAAGGAAATTGAAAAGGATGGTGCTGAGCAAATAGCAATTTTAAAACAATCAAGAAGCAAACGTGATCCACATAAAAAAAGTGGACAGTTTGTGTTTGGCGTGTAAAATCTATTATATAGTTTACCACAGACCAAAGTTTAAAGAAAAAAAAATATATATATATGTATATATATATATATGTATTCATATCACGCACCTAGTCACGTATAGAATTGTACATCTTTTCACCCTCTCACCCCTTGTAACCTCGACCAATACTATATTTAATTAAAACATTATCCATTTTGGTGGTCGATGTCATGACTAACTTCAGAGCAAGAATTCAGCAATGTGTGAATGAAAATGGTGGACATTTACAAGACGTTATTTCCATACCTAACTTGTGTTCTAAAAATTGTTTCATAATGTAAATAACAATGGCAAAATATCTGAATTTAATGACAAGATGTAAACAGTTTTTTGTTCTAAAATACAAAAGTTATTACATTTGCAAAACCATCATATGTTTCTACCGCATCCTGTATATATTTATTTTGCATTGAGTCTTATTACCTGTTTAGACTATACGCATATGTAGTAATTACAATAATGTGTTAGGGATAAGTAAGCTAGAATTTAGGGGAAATGTACCAGAATTTGAGAGGAGGGAAATAGAAAAACGATTGATTAAAAACTCTTTCAGTTTAACTGAACTGGATTCGAGTCCCAGTATCCCCATCATTTGCAGTACAATATATTACGAGAGTGACGCCTTAGACCATTCGATAACTAAAGTGTTTAAAACAGCAAGACAATATGGAGTTAGTCTGTTATTGAATCTGGACTGGCCAAGTGTTGAAGCGACTCCGCATGTCTATATTATCGATTACATTTAATATAATGAGTAATTTTTCTTTAATTCTTTATTTATTTTTGTAGTACAATAAATATATATATATTATTTTCCTAAGCTTAGTGTCAGTACTTCAGTAGCCATCCCCCAGGTTATGAAAATAATACAAAAATCTTTGTATGTGCGCATACGCACATAGGGTGGGAATGGGGAGGAAGGCGGGACTGCCAGGTAGAGAAAGCACTGTTACGCTCGCAGTGCCGGCTCTGGCATAATGGTGAAAGGAAGTGTTTTTTTTTACTCGGCGTGTGTTGTGCTTAAAAACCGTGTACTATATTCTTGAATGTGATAAAGTGTAGAAAGAGTGTAGAATTAGATTATTATTCTGCTTCCAGCTATTCTATTTGATTCATTTTTTTTTCAGTTATTTTATTTAACAGAAAGACTAAATGCGCTTGCAGTATTTTCAATGGAGAAATATTTTCTCAATTGTCATCCAGAGATCAAGGAGAAAATATTTGAACTATGTGCGCAAATTAAAAAAAGAAGAATGGATTTCATTTTTAAATGAATAGATCAAGCTTGAACAGTAACAATTTAAGTTAAAGTAAGTAAAAAAGTTTGGGTTTTTTTGATAAGATTTTATCAAGTTCCTAAATAAATTTTCTTTTTATTCATGATTTTTTCCTTTTACACCATTTTAAAACAAAGGCTAAACATTTTCTGGAGTAGCACCCCCACTAATCTTAGTTACGAGCCGCCACTGAACACAATCTTTCAGTTTCTAGTGTTCACACTAAACTGCTCTACTCTGTCAATAGCAATTTATTAAAACTTCAGGATAACCACAGGATTACCCTCGATACCACCCCCTCTAAATCCCCCCCACCTACTGGCATGGCTACCCACATAATTAGATGAGTTTGGCAGGTAGGGATGTGTACTATATAATTTAGAGGAGATATATCTCAAAATTTTATTCCAAATAGACATATTTGACAACTAGAAATAGTTATTAGAGCCATTTTAACGTATCTATACGTCAAGTAATGTGATCTGGAGCTGTTACTTTTGTTCGATAATATTAATACCTATACAATCCCCGGTCCCGGCTCAGATTTATCTGATTGCCAAACCCTTCCTTCAACTATGACAAGATGTGTATTAATCACAACTTGTGAATGTGAGGAATGCCAGGCCTCCACGGTGGTTCGGATCCCACGCTAAGCTGTAGGTCTTCCATTTCATCTCACAATCACTCTACCATTACATATTAGCGTAAGTGTACGTTAAATAGCTCAAATAAGTATAATGTTATCAATATTAACCACAAAAAAGTTTGTATTTTCTAAAACGTCCTTGTTGTAAAAATTTGACTTTAATAATATACAGAGCACGTACAAAAATAGTTGCCATGATGACATAACTAAACATACTAATCCCCGATGACTAATGCAACACAAACCCGAGCCGTTAGTCACGCGATCTAAAATGTAAAGCTACTCTGGTTTTCCGGTGATGAGGGTCCAGGAAATCGAGATCTTCGTGGGAATACTGAGTGTGTTTTTTCCCTTAAATGTTTTTTCAAACTACCTCAACGCAAATGAGCGTACATTTCATATAAACCCAACCTTTCCTAGCCATATCACATTAGTGATATTAATGTATGTGTATTGCCCGAACGAATGTAAAAACAAACGCAACACGATTCAGCTCTACAACCGGAATGTTAAACGTAAGTGAAAATTCATTTCGTTTAAAGTTATTGTTAAATTCCAAATCCCTGAGATGAAAACACAACCCTCTGTGAGTAGATGAATTTTGTTCTATCGTGTATATATTTTCAACCGCGGCAAAGGTTTTGGTTGCTATGCAATTCTTTTTTAGAGACCCGCAGATGGAAATATAATTTCCCGAGACATGCTTTGTTCTGGAACCCCCGCAGTGGTACAAATCTCGTCTTGAGCTCTCTACATGTGTGTACGAGTGTATGAGTGCGCTCGCGTGTGTATGTGTGGGAGAGGAGGATGACAAAGAAAAATATACAATGCTACCAGCAACTTGTAAATAATTTGCTCTAGTTTCCAGTAATGTTAATTCTTTCTGACAGAAACTAATTGTTAACATATAATTTAAATGTTTACAATCTTCCCTAGAAATAAACCTTATTCTCACTCAAGCTGTGGCTTTAAATTTGAACTGTCCTTTTAAAGCTCGGCGTTTTAATGCCAAACTAAGTTGCTAATTTATTTACTTAACTATCTATTCTGTTCATTAAATATTGTTGTCGGGCTGTCGTCACGCTACAGTGGTGTGCAGTTTTCTTACTTGGAGGAAAGGAGGGGTTGACCAGGGTCAGTGGTGTGCAGTCTTCTTATTTGGAGGAAAGAAAGGGTTGACCAAGGGTCAGTGGTGTGCAGTTTTCTTACTTGGAGGAAAGGAGGGGTTGACCAAGGGTCAGTAGTGTGCAGTTTTCTTACTTGGAGGAAAGGAGGGGTTGACCAAGGGTCAGTGGTGTGCAGTCTTCTTATTTGGAGGAAAGAAAGGGTTGACCAAGGGTCAGTGGTGTGCAGTTTTCTTAATTGGAGGGAAGGAGGGGTTGACCAAGGGTCAGTGGTGTGCAGTCTTCTTAATTGGAGGAAAGGAGGGGTTGACCAAGTGTCAGTGATGTGCAGTTTTCTTACTTGGAGGGAAGGAGGGGTTGACCAAGGGTCAGTGGTGTGTAGTTTTTTTACTTTTAGGAAAGAAGGGGTTGACCAAGGGTAAGTGGTGTGAAGTTTTCTTAATTGTAGGAAAGGAAGGGTTGACCAAGGGTCAGTGATGTGCAGTATTCTTACTTGGAGGAAAGGAGGGGTTTATCAAGGGTTAGTGGTGTGCAGTATTCTTACTTGGAGGAAAGGAGGGGTTGACCAAGGGTCAGTGGTGTGCAGTTTTTTTACTTGGAGGGAAGGAGGGGTTGACCAAGGGTCAGTGGTGTGCAGTTTTCTTACTTGGAGGGAAGGAGGGCTTGACCAAGTGTCAGTGATGTGCAGTCTTCTTACTTGGAGGGAAGGAAGGGTTGACCAAGGGTCAGTGATGTGCAGTATTCTTGCTTGGAGGGAAGGAGGGGTTGACCAAGAGTCAGTGATGTGCAGTATTCTTACTTGGAGGAAAGGAGGGGTTGACCAAAGGTCAGTGGTGTGCAGTATTCTTGCTTGGAGGGAAGGAGGGGTTGACCAAGAGTCAGTGATGTGCAGTCTTCTTACTTGGAGGAAAGGAGGGGTTGACCAAAGGTCAGTGGTGTGCAGTTTTCTTACTTGGAGGAAAGGAGGGGTTGACCAAAGGTCAGTGGTGTACAGTCTTCTTATTTGGAGGAAAGGAGGGGTTGACCAAGGGTCAGTGGTGTGCAGTTTTCTTACTTGGAGGGAAGGAGGGGTTGACCAAGGGTCAGTGGTGTGCAGTTTTCTTACTTGGAGGGAAGGAGGGCTTGACCAAGTGTCAGTGCTGTGCAGTCTTCTTACTTGGAGGAAAGGAGGGGTTGACCAAGGGTCAGTGATGTGCAGTATTCTTGCTTGGAGGGAAGGAGGGGTTGACCAAGAGTCAGTGATGTGCAGTCTTCTTACTTGGAGGGAAGGAGGGGTTGACCAAGGGTCAGTGGTGTGCAGTTTTCTTACTTGGAGGGAAGGAGGGCTTGACCAAGTGTCAGTGATGTGCAGTCTTCTTACTTGGAGGGAAGGAGGGGTTGACCAAGGGTCAGTGATGTGCAGTCTTCTTACTTGGAGGAAAGGAGGGGTTTATCAAGGGTTAGTGGTGTGCAGTCATCTTACTTGGAGGAAAGGAGGGGTTGACCAAGGGTAAGTGGTGAGCAGTCTTATTACTTGGAGGAAAGAAGGGGTTTACCAAGGGTTAGTGGTGTGCAGTTTTCTTACTTGGAGGAAAGGAGGGGTTGACCAAGGGTCAGTGATGTGTAGTCTTCTTACTTGGAGGAAAGGAGGGGTTGACCAAGGGTCAGTGATGTGTAGTCTTCTTACTTGGAGGAAAGGAGGGGTTGACCAAGGGTCAGTGGTGTGAAGTTTTCTTACTTGGAGGGAAGGAGGGGTTGACCAAGGGTCAGTGGTGTGCAGTTTTCTTACTTGGAGGGAAGGAGGGGTTGACCAAGAGTCAGTGATGTGCAGTTTTCTTACTTGGAGGAAAGGAGGGGTTGACCAAGAGTCAGTGATGTGCAGTATTCTTACTTGGAGGAAAGGAGGGGTTGACCAAGAGTCAGTGATGTGCAGTATTCTTGCTTGGAGGGAAGGAGGGGTTGACCAAGAGTCAGTGATGTGCAGTTTTCTTACTTGGAGGGAAGGAGGGGTTGACCAAGAGTCAGTGATGTGCAGTATTCTTACTTGGAGGAAAGGAGGGGTTGACCAAGAGTCAGTGATGTGCAGTCTTCTTACTTGGAGGAAAGGAGGGGTTGACCAAAGGTCAGTGGTGTGCAGTTTTCTTACTTGGAGGAAAGGGAGGGTTGACCAAAGGTCAGTGGTGTACAGTCTTCTTATTTGGAGGAAAGGAGGGGTTGACTAAGGGTCGGTGGTGTACAGTTTTCTTACTCGTAGGAAAGGAGGGGTTGACCAAGGGACGGTGGTGTGCAGTTTTCTTACTTGGAGGAAAGGAGGGGTTGACCAAGAGTCAGTGATGTGCAGTATTCTTACTTGGAGGAAAGGAGGGGTTGACCAAGGGTCAGTGATGTGCAGTTTTCTTACTTGGAGGGAAGGAGGGGTTGACCAAGAGTCAGTGATGTGCAGTATTCTTACTTGGAGGAAAGGAGGGGTTGACCAAGGGTCGGTGGTGTGCAGTTTTCTTACTTGGAGGAAAGGAGGGGTTGACCAAAGGTCAGTGGTGTGCAGTTTTCTTACTTGGAGGAAAGGAGGGGTTGACCAAGGGTCGGTGGTGTGCAGTCTTCTTACTTGGAGGGAAGAAGGGGTTGACCAAGGGTCAGTAGTATGCAGTATTCTTACTTGGAGGAAAGGAGGGGTTGACCAAGAGTCAGTAGTATGCAGTTTTCTTACTTGGAGGGAAGGAGGGTTTGACCAAGGTAATAAGTATACAATCATTCATTAAAACATGTGAGCGTCCAACAGAAATCGCTCTCTATGTTTACAACTCAAAGTTGTATAACAGTGGCAGAATATATGATGTAGTATATTTCCTTCAAGTCAAATATATAAGATTAATACAATAAGTCTTCCACTATTGGATGTATGTATATATATTGATTCCCTCTACTACACTTCCACCATCAACCTTGTCTCGGTCGATACAGGAAAAGTTTATCAAACATAAGTTATGACTGGAAGTATACTCCATAAGACGTCACGTGGCATAGAAAATGGGAATTGTGGTCATAATTTGATAAAGTTAGCAGTCCCCATGAAGAATATGACAGTTACTCTCGTATTGCAAGGACAAAGAAAATTTAATAATATTATGTATATTAATCACAACTTGTGAATGTGAGGAATGCCGGGCCTCCACCGTGGTTCGGATTCCACGTTAAACTTTAGGCCCTCCATTTCATCTCACTATCACCCTACCATTACACATAAGCGTGTGTGCGTATAGCCTGAAGGGCTATAAGACGCGGTGCTAATAATAACAATAATAATATATTATGTATGTCCCATTAAACAATGACTAGAGATGACATTGAAACATCTGAACTAATATCCCTTGGATTGAAAAATGACAACTGGACACAAGGATAGAACCAATGAGCTTCAGCTCAGTAAGTCACTGGGCTATCCAGGAGTTGTTCCGTGCCCAGGATCATTCATCACTCATATTTTAAGGCAGAGTCTGTGATGAGCTTGTGGAAATCGTCAGCTACATATTATGTGTGACCGATTAAGATCACGATCTATCAATTACGCACGTCCATCACAGACTTTGCCTTAAAATATGAGTGAAGAATTACATTTAACACGGGTCGATTCCTGGATAGCTCAGTGGTTAGAACATTGGCGTACTAAGTCAAAGATCCCGGGTTTGATTCCTGTGTCCAAGTGTTATTTTTCAATTTAAAGGATGTATTTAAATTCGGCTATATAACCGTTATAATTATCAAATATGGTAGCTTTGCTATTTAATCCAGTGTCTGTATGTTCTACCAGGGCTCTTTCTCACCCTTCCCGAAACTCAAGACCAGTGCTCCCCAAACTTACTAAGCAGAGGGCCACATTAGAATATTCAAAGCTATAGGTGGCCTGGATTGAACATGATACATACAATACATACATTATATATGTATATAATTATATAATGTATCATTTCATTATACAGTAGCCTCATGGCTTCTTTGGTGCTACTGACACCTCACAGCTGACTTCTGACCGTCAACATTTAGGTATATACCTAAAGTTTGACTATCAGAAGTGACAGCTGCTAAATATATGTTTTTGCAGATCATATGGTTCGGCGTAGGGATACATAATTTGGTCTGGTAACTTTTCAAAGCCGTCAGCTGTCAGTCAGCACCAAAGAAACCATGAGGCTACTGTAGATCCATTACGATATACTGTATGCATATCTTATAATCATAGTTAAACATGACTAAAATGTAAGCTGTGCAGCCAACATAATTACCTTCTTCCTCCGCAAATCGGAACGTACCTTGGACCGGATCCTCCGCTCAAAATACTATTTATGGAACGTGGCTAGCGCGGATTTTATACAATACATTAAGGAGGACCATCATTTCGGTTTTCGTCTTTTTTTTATGTTTTTCAAAGCGTCCGTGGGCCGTAGATTGGGGACCTTGCTCTAGACTCTAGAGAGATGATATTTACTATGGAATATGCTATGGAGTATTCCATATTAATGGTCAAATCCGAGATTGCAAAAATCCATAATGGCGGATTCAAAATGTCGGATGCAATACATAAATTGAGTCCTACAGTACCCCATGGCTTCTTTGGTGCTGACTGACAGCTCAGAGCTGACAGCTAAAATCTTTGAAAAGTTGCCAGACCAAATTATGTATCCCTACGCCGAACCATATAATCTGTAAAAATATATTTTAGCATCTGTCACTTCTGACGGTCAAAATTTAGGTATATACCTAAATGTTGATTTTCAGAAGTTATCTGTGAACTGTGAATCAGCACCAAAGAAGCCATGGGGCCTCTGTAAATAGATGAAATTTGGTATAGACACTGTGGAGCATGCCACCTTTATGAGAAAAATCAGAAACTTGAAAAATCCAAATTGGCGGATCTAAAATGGTGAGTGTATCGTTTAACTTGCAGCCAAGAGAGATAAATTTTGCTACTATGCCATTTTGACTGATAGAAGAATCCCGTACAAAATGTTGGCATCGATTTACACTTCCCGAATTGTATGTCCATCTGAACTCTCTTTTTTTTTTCATACTTCCCAATATTACCTGGCATAGCTTTGGACACAAATATAGCTACCTCCTTTTATGAAAAATCTAAAAATAATCAAAACAATTTACACTAAATCCCAAATGGTGCCTGTTAGAAACAGGCCTAACCACTGGTTTAATATGATTATCAACATCATCAACAAAATTGCTTTCTGTTTCGAAACTAATTTTTTGTATTTCATAGGTTGTGTATTGGGGAATGCATTTTAGCATAATCTTTCACTGCTCGAAATATTTATATCAAACTTTCAAAGTAAAAGAAGTCATATAAGTTATATATTACACCATATATGGATTTTTAACTTATACTGTGCTGAGGATATTGCTTTGTATATTAGTTCCTTGAATTATTTGATATCATGAAGTTAGATGAAACACTTCAAATGGAACTACAACAGAATACGAATATATTTCGATTTCGCTGCTGAGATTAATCTGATGTTCTACATTGAATTGGGGCGGGGAGTTTAAAAACTAAGACGAACAAATTAAAGTATTGAAGCTATAAAAAATATTAAACTGATTGGAAAAGGTATTTAATGTCCATATATCAGAAACAGGAAAAACATTTTAAAATAATATAAAAAATGAAACATCAATTAATATAAGAGACTTATCTATTGCCACGAACAACTAATTTTATTTTTATTTTATTTAATTTTTATTGTTTTATTAAAAGACAGATATTTCTAAACAATAACTTGATTTGGAATTATTGCGAGATATCTTGGAATTAATCATAAACAGTAAAGCACAGAGATTAATAATGTTAGACAAATGCTACACAAGAAATGCTAAGAGAAAAGAGTTAAACGAAAGTACTAAAACAAACAAACAAACAAAGCATAATAATTGCCGTACTTAAAACATATCAAGTTGTTAGCAAAATCCATAAGATACTGTGACACTATTTTACATAGATAACTGTATTTAATTTATTCTCAAAACTATTTTTCGATTCAATATCGTGTCATGTAACAATTTTTATTGATATACTGAACTTTTTTTAAATATTTTTACACCTTAACGTCGAACCAAAACTTTGATTGTTACGTGTTAGCATTACGAATTCTATTTTAATCTACGAATATAAGAATAAATTGTTCGCAGACAATAATGAAATTTAATAACTAAAAATGTACAGGAAACATTTAAATGGTCAACTGTTTTGTGCACCAACTCCTCTCAGCATCTTTGAACTTATGCCAGCGCATTGCATTATTACACAGAATCAGTAATTTTTCAAGGTACATCAACATTTTAGATCGACTCATGCTCTATCGATTTACGTTATGTAATCGACCATCGATCGACCAAAGTTCCATGGAATGACGTCAATGGTTAAATGAAAGGCATAATTGAATTTAATATTTATCTTTGACTTATTCATATATTTTTATTTTATTCTACCAAATTTTTGATCGTCCCGACATGACATGAAAAAACAATTATTAACAAAACAATCATTGTAACAACTAACTCATGAAAACCAACTTAAACATAATAAATAGTATCAAAAACATAAACCGTTTCAGTGATATCAATATAAAAGTACATTTATCAACTAATAGATATAACAATTAAACGTTTTTACAATAAAAATTATTTTAAAATAATATTTATTCTTGATTTCAAATGTGATTCATATTTAGATATTAGTTTGCTTCATAAGATACTTAATATTGAAACCCAAAGAGATTCATAGCATCAAAAGCATTGTAATAGATGATTTTGACTGGTCTATTTTTAAGAACAATCTAAGATGTATATTTAAGAAGGCAAGCTGAAACTTTTATTATTCAAACCAATAAATAAACTATACCAAGTTTACCAGTGTTGTACAGTGAGTCAAAATTATTTCTTTAAGTTAAATTTGTATTAAAGTAATAAAGAAAAAATCAATTTACAAATTGAAATTTTGTTATATTTGCATCGTCTGTTGCTCACAGAGCAACATTTGGTAAAGTAAATTTGAGCATGCTAGTTATAATATGATATATTTTTAGGTTATGCAAGACTAGCAGAGATATCTTATTTATTTTATTATTACTATTGTTATTATTGAAGCATTATTCTGTAACCCACAGGAACACACATCAAGAAGTATTTCAAAACAAATTACAGCAATAAACCTAACCAATTAGCTGAACCATGTTTATTATTACTCCAATCCGAAAATAAGGATAATGGCATTAAATCACCTGTGTCAGATTTGCTGTAACAAATAAAAGTGTATTCTGTATATTTTTTAAATGTATTATTATAATGCTAAATATAATGGTACATTTTTTCTTGCTTCAGTTTAGTATCAATTTATTCCCACTGTATTTTGGGTAAGGTAATAGTGGTTGGGTTTGGAACTGCTGATTATATTTATTTTACTAGTAACTTATGTATTTATTATTATATTATTAGCACCACGTCTTACTACCCGTTCGGGTTGTACGCACTTACGCTAATGTGTAATCGTAGGGTAGTTGTGAGATGAAATTGAGGACCTACAGTTTAACGTGAGATCCGAACCACGATGGGGGCCTGGCATTCCCCACATTCACAAGTTGTGATTAATACACGTCTTGTCAGAGGTGAAGGAAGGGTTTGGTAATCAGATAAATCTGTGCCGGGACCGAGGATTGAACCCCGGACTACCAACACAGAAGTCTGACACCTTACCCCTAGACCACCAGGTCACCCTATATATGTATTTGTTATGTTCATTTTCCCAGGAGGATGTGTGACAGATATTTTATTTTTATTTCTTTAGCACCACTTCTTGATATCCTTTAGAATTATATGCATATGTACTAATCATTTATAAGATATCTGGTTCAATCTTAGATTATGTCTAGAATATTTAGGTATTTATATAAGTTCCTCCTTCTGTAATGGCTAAGAGTGAATCTGTGCTGTATTGGGTTAATTTGTGTTAGCTTTGCGTCTTATTAACTTTTCAGGTTATACGCATATATACTAATAAGTTACGGATTGATATATGAAGTGTACCCGCATTTTAGTGGGGGTAAAGTAGACAAATAAACCATTTAGGGTAAAAAAAAACCCTTAATACACTCGACCAGGATTTGAATTCCGATTTCTCTGACATCGGTTGTCTAGTCTATTGCAAGAGTGACGCCACAGACCATGTGGCCACCGAAGCAGGTAATATGAAGTTGTAACCCTGTATTTATAAAGTATAACTTCAATCGGATGATATTAATAATGCAACTATGAATCATATACTACGCGTGTAAATTATGTATAGACATATGTGTAAGACGCCTCTGTTACAGAACTTGATGTTTCCAGGTAAGTCTTAAGGATGATATGACTAATTACACGCGTGGGTAATGGAGAGAGATGATGACCGTTGAGTAACGATAGAAGTAATTTATACTAAGTAATTCCTCACCGCAGGGTATGTAATTACATGGCCCTAAGCATCAGCCATATTGTTTTACTCCTACCACATGTACTCAGCTAATTACAAGAGTGGCGTAGTCATATCTTTCACTCAGCCTGGCGTACAGTAGTGTGTTTATAATATGTGTAATGTAGAGAAACAATCTGTAAAAAAGGTACATTTGAATGTATTGCGAATTATGTGACCAGATTATGTTCCAAATAACTTGAGGACTTGCTATAGACACTACAGAAAATTAAGATAGGATTTCCCATGTTAACGTATTTACATTTAATTAAGAAAGTTTTAAAGATCAAACATTGGAACAAAAAGCAACATATTCATTAAAAAAATCTAAAAATGTCAAACAATTAATATTTTCTATCTTGAAATTGTTTTTATTTTGTAAACGTGTTTTTATACCATCTATATTTTAGGCTATTGGTCATTCAGGAAAATTATCTGTATGAATCTTCCTGCCAGAATGTAGATTAAAAAAGTATGTGGAAGAATATATTTATAATATTTAGCAACGCGTCTTACTACCCGTTCGGGTTATACGCTTTAAGTACTAATTACGCTAATGAATTAGGAATTGGGAAGGTTAAATTAGAGGAAGTGAACCCCATTTGCGTGGAGGTAAAGTGGAAAACCATATAGGAAAAACCGCCCCCAGTTCACCCGACAGAGATTCGAACCTCGATCTCCCCGTCCTCAGCAGTAGAGCTAAACACGACAAGCGCGTTAGCCAACTACGCCACCGAGGCGGGTAGCAATCAGTAAAAAAAGTCAAGCTTGTCCAAACACAAACAGTATAGCGAGTGTGTAACACGTGAGAGGAAAAAGGATAGTGTTGTAAGAAAATAAACAAGGGGCCTCACACGGTGAGATATTCATTTTATTCTTTCTCTTAATGCTTAAAGTGTTTAGGTGCGTCAAATTAGTGGCAAAACGCCTCACAAAAGAGCTTCGATATCCTCAAGTAGGCAACGTCATTAACATAACTACCAATTCTATATGACTTCTCAATCAAATGATAAATTAAAATTAACCATCCAGTAATGAAGTAAAGGCAACGATATTCAGTCTTCAAATATTTATTGACCTGAATATATCCATCTATCTGGCAATAAAATGCATCAATCCCGGATGTAAATATCGTACGAATCCAATACAATCATCGCTCTATCTAGTGTGATACATTGGAACGATTACACTGGCAATAGCGTTGGTGGCGCCATCTCTTAGAGGAAAGTGAAACAGTTAAAAAATGGAGTGTTCTAAATCGATACTATAAAGAGAATAAATTATGGATATTATGTTATTTTTTATTGAGCATATTAAATTGTGTACAAAGTTGTATTAAATACATATTAAATTCAATTATAATGACATGTTTAGAAAAATCTTTTTTTTTTAAATAGTTTGCAAAAACTAGTATTTAAATAAAACTGTAATTATTCTATACAGAATAATTTGTACCAATTAAGGTCTACTAGGCATAAGTTTTGCCTTATTTGTAGTTGGTTTATTTTCCAATATAATAAATATTTGTTGATTAATTAATAACGTATTTTTGTTCCTAACCAACCCTGAACAAATCACGACCCTCAAGCTATAATTACCTATACAAGGGGAGGGGGAGGGGATAAATTAATCAGTGCTAAAAATACCAGAATTAGAAAATATATTCTTATGGAAGTATATTGTACAATAATGTATTTTATACACACCAACGGAGATTTACAAAGAGTTTTAAGAATCTTAACTATCAAATGTACACCTAACATTAAATAAATAATTAAATATATGCAAATATTGCATTCGTTTCATTAAGTTCTGTTTTATTTAGAATTAATTACTTATTTTTACATATTTCTTCCTCATTGGTTATGTTGTTTATGTAATTTTTTCTAATAAATTGCGTCTTCCGAATAATTGTATTTTATTTGTCGGTCCAGTTTTATAGTTAAATTCTCGATGTGGCCTTTCTGACAAAAAATAAACTTGCCCAGGCCTAGTCTAGTCTAATCTAACAAACATTCACATTTCCAAACATATTGCTACATGTTATTCAAGTATATCGCTGTTATTTAACGATGGTTAAATTGGAGCAGTTTTTAGCCCTTATGAAAAAAAGGTAAAATCTAATTATTTTTTTTGATTCCTTGATATCTGTGTATTTATGTCCATTTTGGTCATCCATAACTGGTTTTATTCATCGCGTCTTGTTATCTATCTGAGCTATATGTATTGAATTACATTTATTGAATATGAATGAGAAAATCTAGAATTTGAGTAAATTCACCTGAATTTGCATGGAGAAGAGAGAAAGAGAGACATAAACCATTTAGAAAAAAAAAACACTATCGCTCACCCGGCTGGTATTATGACCCCAACGTCCTCATCAAAAGGTAAACTAAACTAGATTAGTCTGACATTTAGTCCCCGTGTCCATCGATGAAAATAGGTTTGAGTTAAGCATAATCATTTAAAACACGAGTCAAATTATATCGCTAATTCAATTAATGCTGACAGGATTCAGCGGGTTGAATGATCTAAGGCAGGAGTCGCCAAACTCATTAAGTATGATAGCTACTTTAAAAACGTCAAATTGGTTCGCGAGCTACCTAGATTAAAATGTGCCGTATTTGACCATCATTGCAATCTGTACATAGTTTTTGTCATCACACCTTTGTTCAATCGAAGGGTTGGGAGGGGGGTGGAGGAGGGAGGGAGATCATTGTCTTGGATTATTAATTGTTATGGAAGTAAAGTAAAAATGTTAGAACATATCGAACTAAAATTATCTTTTTAATGCTAGAAAATAAAAGTATTACTTTTTTTTAACAAAATAATAGTCAAACATAAAACAAAACTTGCTGTGTAACTTACTTAAAAGCGTGACATTCATTTTAATTATAAATATTTTAAGAGTTGATGATTAACTTGTCACTCTCATTTGGATGAAATTATCAAGAAGTTCATCTATAAGCCTACTTCTGTGGGGCTATTTGTTTTTCACCACCTAAAGTTGAAAGTGAGGACTTATATAAATAAGGTAGAGCATTTTATTATTATTATTATTATTATTATTATTATTATTATTATTAGCACCGCGTCTTACTACCCGTTCAGGTTATACGCACTTAAGCTAATGTGTAATGGTAGGGTGATTGTCAGATGAAATGGAGGACCTATAGTTTAACGTGGGATCCGAACCACGGTAGAGGCCTGGCATTCTCCACACTCACAAGTTGTGATTAATACACGTCTTGTCAGAGATGAGGGAAGGGTTTGGCAATCAGATAAATCTGTGCCGGAACCAAGGATTAAACCCCGGACCCCCAGCACAGAAGCTTGACACCTTACCCCTAGACCACCAGGTCACGTAAGGTATAATAATACGATCACTCGGAGTGCAGCGTGAACCAGAACTAGACAGTTTTCTTTCCAGGCAAGAGACCATGCTTGTCCTAAATTTGAGGTCACACTTTTCAACAATAAACTACTTTGAAAGCGTCAAATAAGTTTTCCGCGTCAGCTACCTAAAGTTCCGTAGCGGTAGACCGTTTGGCGACCCCTAGGTTAATGCATCACTATCGCAATATATAGAACTTTCGATTACGAGGAGATCAGGGTTAGAATTCCGGTAAGGGGTTCTGAAGGTAAATGTTTCCTAAATAGTTTTTCACTCTTTATCGCTGCAAATATTCTAAATTCAACTTTTCTCGACCCTACTCAACTAGCATAGTACTTAATATATGCGTTTAGCTCGAACAGATAGTAAGACAAGGTTATAAAAAATAAATAAAGCTGATTTCCATCTAGTAAATAAAGTTATGTATTTCATTTTTATGCATTACCGTACTTAGTACTTGCAGGTTTAATGCTCTGTAATCTTTATAGATAAATACGTGGTAAAATGTTAGTTCTTTATCGTCAAATCAAGGCAGACCTCCATGAAGAGTATTATATATGTGATCTAGAGTCATTAAGTCGTGTTGGACAAATACTCTTCTTTTTTTGCCATCGCGTCTTACTACCCGATTGATTGTATACAAATTAGGCTAATGTATCAGTCATGAGGAAGGTTGAATTTAGAGGAAATTTACCTGCGATAGTGTGAATGGAGAGTGAAAAACCATCTAGGGGGGGGGGGGTGAATACTCAATACACCCGAACATATCAGACACCTTAGTTCAGTTGGTATCGTGTCTGTCTACTGATTTAAGGTTCGGATTCCACGTTAAACTGTAGGTCCTTCATTTCATCTCACAATCACCCTACCATTATACATTAGCGTAAGTGCGTATAACCCGAACGGGTAGTAAGACGCGGTGATAATAATAATAATAATAATAATAATAATAATAATAATGATGATGATGATTTAAGGTTCCCGATTCCTGGCATGGTCGAAAAATATATAATTGGTGAAACGTGGGTTTACTCCCTCACATTGCTAAATTAACGTACAGGGACCGGATGCTGTGTTTGTCTAAGTTTTAAGTTAGATTATAAGGCATTTGAAGCGGGTAGTGTAAAATATATGGGTTGAATAAAAAAAAGTGACCCAGGCCACAGGCTGGAAACAGTAATGATTGTGAAGTTAAGTACACCGGAGCATGATTCTAACGTTGATACCCCCTTCCATCCAGTTTATTGCGAAAATAACGCCTTTTAGACCATTCTACCAACGAAGCCAGTAAAAAGATATACAGTCAAGAATAAATGGAACATGTTAACCCATTTGGTAGCACAAAACTCAGTACAGTCATATGCGCATCTGTCTGTTGGACTAAAATGTCACGGGCTCAAATCCGGTCAGGGTTGAAACAACTATCATCTGTTAAATTGAGGTTATATATTTTTACACTGACTTATTAATATTTATATAAATATAATTAAGGGTATTTAACGTGACATTTATGAATCAACTGATTATATTAGTAGGCCTACACTACTTACAAACTGGCTTAAAGTCAATTCATAGCCGTGAAAAGAGGAAGCCCCAATTTCATCGATGATACATTTTTCAACCATCCCGTGCTTCGAACCCGATACTCCAAACTCAAAAGGTAAATGTGCTATTAACTGGACTAAGGTGTCAAATGTTATATAATTAAATTTGTTTGAAAGTAATTTTCTATTATAAACCTAAGTTCATATATTGCACGTTAAATGTACTTGCTTAAAAAAATGTGTACAACGATTCGAACATGACTGAAGCCTTGATAACATTTTAAGGGTACAGGGGAAAAAAGTAGGTAGTTGAATTTTAACTCAAATTTAGAGTGCTACCATATGGACAGTGATGATACATTTATAATGAACTTAAAATTATGGTTAGAAGAGATCTATCATATTTTAGTTAATCAAAAAGATATATATATATATATATATATATATATATATATGTCCTTATGGAGTTTAGATATAAAATTCTTATCCTGGAAAATGTGACTTCATCTCCTTTTTCCCTGTAACCTTCATTTTAGATAACACAAAACAAGATTATAATCCTCCTCCGAATTAAAAATTAGTATAGCGCAGTATGTTCTTATATAAAAATAGGTTTAAACATTATAGTATATAAAAAAATAGGTTTAAACATTATAGTATATAAAAAAATAGGTTTAAACATTATATTTTTAGAAAATTCACATTTGGTTTTTACTTTAATGTTCTGAAAAATTAATATTAGAACACCATGAAAATGTTTGTCGAAGGTTCCGCCTACTCTACCGTTGTATCAGACGAAAAACAATTATCACTTAATAACATTTGTTTTTTAAATTTAAATTAAACCGTAAATGTTAATAGGTATTTTATTAGATGAACTGAAAGATAACTTTCCCGTCTGTTTAAAATGACCGCCAGCAAAAAAAACTACAAAGTATAAAAGTAACACAAAGTGACACTTTTAAAAATCTAATATCGTGGATTCACTCACATTCCAACAGAGAATGTATGTTGATTTTCTGCCTATATTTTTAAATACCCGCATCTCACTACCCCTTCGGTTTATACGCATTGTTATACTAAAACTACGCAAAGTTTTGGATGAGGAAGGTAAAATTTAAAAGACATGTCTCCAATTTAGTAGGAGGAAGAGAGAGAAACAATTTTTGGAAAAATACCCCCTGCACACCCAGCCGGTATTTGAGCCCATCCAGGAATCAAGACTAAAAAAAATGAACTTAACATTTATACCGCATGTCCACCGGCACAGATGAATTTTTGTTCCAAATATGATTAAGTAAATGCATTATATACAAACATATTTTAATGGTTTTTTAATTAGTTCTTTAAAATAATATGTATCCTTGGGTATATTCACCAAAAAATAAATTAGTATGAGTGATAAATTATATAGATATAATCATAGTTTACAAATCTTATTTTAAATACTAGCAAAAATATCATTATTATTCAAATTAATAGTCAAACTAAGGTGTCGATCTCGTCTTGTCTGATTTAACAGTGACTGGGAAGTCAGGGTTCAAATTCTGAATTTTTTTGCAAGCTCCATCCATCCACACAGATGCGAGTAAAATTGTTCTAGATTCTGCTTCCCTTACCCACCCATTAGTGTAAAATTTTGGACAGCCCGGACGGAAAATAAGATGCGGCGTATGAAAATTAATTATATAATTTTTTGTTATTTTGTTTTTTCGCCACGTTAATAACCGTTCGTGTTGTACGCATGTATTAATTAAGCTAGTAGAGTAGGCATGAAGAAGGTAGAATTTCCAGAGGAAATGAACCTGTATTTGCTTAGAGGGAGAGTGGAGAACCATTTCAAAACATTCATCCTCGGTACCGATATTCTCAACACAATTTCCTCAGTCACCGGAAATGCAGTCAAATACGAGAGTGATGTGACCACTGATTTGGGTACAAAGAGAGATAGGTATTTATTCTTTTGGGGACCGTACCGAAAGAAATCTAAAAAAATATATCAAAATTTTTGTTTTAATAATTTTAGATAGATCAGTTTCTTTCCCTTTCCTCCCAAAAGAAATGCAAGAAAAATAAACACAATTAGATGTATGCATTGTTGTGTGAAGAACAGTTTACATTATTATTATTAGAAGATCAAATAAAAAGTTATCTACGTTTAAGTGAGTAATTAGCATATATTTATGGATAGATCATCCTTTGGCCCTTTCTTTGGTCACACTGTTTAAATTGTGACAGAGGGATTGTTATTGTTGCTGACTGTTTGTTTACACATCAATAATGAAAATATTTGTTGTTTTTAATTCTATTACTTCATAAGAATATTTTTCAGTTGAAACTACTTTTGTTTTGTATTAAATATCTTTACTGTAATAGAATGAAACTTAAAAAAATAGTATAGTTTACAAGAAAATAATGTTGGTGCAACCCAGGCCTAAACTAGAAATTGGACCTAGTATGCCAATGCTCTATGCTTAGAAAAAGAAAAGCCTAACAGTGCATCAAAACAGAAGCTGAAAGAACTTGATAAGTACAATGATTTCCAAAATGAACCAGATGTAAACATAATTGTATCAATGACAATATTGTCAAAAGTTTTGAAGCAGGCATGCCACTGACATAAGTAAATATACGAACATTTGGTTAAATGTTTTAAAGTTTATCTTCAGATGCACTTTACCCAAAACTACATTTTGCCTAGCTTAGGTACACTTTTCTCCGATTCTATCCATCCGAAATATTTACCACACATTCTCATTATGTTAATCCTCACTTTAACATAAGGGATTTAAATTTTGTTTTAAGATGAAATATTTATTTATTTATTTACCTCAAAGAATACACTAAATAATTTGACTATTTTAATAAAAAATAATTTGTGAAAAGTAAATCCTATTTTCAAAAAAAACCCGTGTTAAATAAAGTGTATAAGATCGATTGACTAGTAACTAGTAAAAATGGAATGCTCCTATCTTGAATAAGTGATGAGAAAAGTGTAACTCAAAATCAGTGATTTAAACAGGAAAGATAGGAGCTTTCTGGTCCCCTTAACAAGATTTGGCTACTTATTCTCAAGTAGAACTTTAGCAGATATATTCTTAAAAATAGTACTTAGGCACAAGTAGAAACTGTTTGCGAATATATTCTTTAAAAAATAGTACTTAGACTCAAGTAGAACTGTTTGAGGATGTATTCTTTTAAATAATTAAATGAGAGTTAGAAAAAGAGACGGTATAAATGCATTGCGGGGGTTACAAAGAGGGCCATCAAGTTGTTTTCTCTGTCCTGAGATAAAACTGTTAGAAATTCAGAAGGGAACTTGCCTCAAGGTAATGTCTTGATTGTCCCGACAAAACTCGATTTCTTTCAGCAAACAAATAGCACCCTTGTAAAGCATGGAATTGCCCGTTTGTAGTAAATGTTGAAGTTGACATCTATTCACACTCCTTGTATGTATGTGTTTGCTTGAGTAAACGGGTAAGAGTGGAAGGTAAAAAGCAGGATAAATGTAAAGATAAATAGGAAAGTAAGTAGAGGAAGAAAGTGCGTGTGAGATAACTTTTCAGAAGGTACTCACTCTGCTAGCAAGTAGAAAACCTACCACTGGAAGGAAATATGTATTTGTGAATAGTTTGGCATACATAGTGGAATGATTTTAGAATCAGTTTAGAGGCATACATTAATTACTACTGTGAAATAGGGTGAGGAAGGTAGATTTCAGATAAAATTTACCAGTATTTGCGTGTGGTAAAAAGTAGGAAACCATTTAGGACGTTGTTCCCAGGGTCACGACCTTAGTGAGGGTCGTAAGGTTGTTCTTGAGGGCCACGGAATGGTCTCAGAAAAATAATCTTAAAAAATTATGACTCAAGGGCAAGCTCATTCTCATTCATTTAGTTGAAAAGGCTCTTTTCAATTTTAGGACAATACAGCCTACCTCTGTTAACAAGGATTTTTAGGTCTTGTAACGATCAAGACTAAAGCAAAGGAACGCCTGTATTCTCAGAATGATTTGAAGTGTGCTTGGTATTTAAACATAACACTCCAGAATCGAAGAGCAAACCTACCAAATAAATCTTCATTACGGTTGTCACTTTTTTTTTAAATCGTATGGCACATAATAACTGAGTGGGACATGACATCCAGTTTCGGTTGCCTTATGAGTAGACTATTGCTGCTCTGTTAGCACAGAATGTTGCCAGGATACAACATAGGAGGTTGTCTACACGTCGAACCAGCAAGGAGATTATGTAATGATAGATATTATTAAGTTGTGGATCCGGAGTGAGTCTTAACCTAACTTAAGACAAATCATCCCAACCCTGGTGACCATTGTGGTGATTCCCCTTTCGGGAAAAATACCCAAGGTACCAGCCGGGAATCGAACCTAGGAGCCCTAAGCTCGTAGACAAGTGCAATGACAACTTCACCATGGAGCCGGCTATGGTTGTCACTTAAATACTGTTTCTGTGACAAACAAAATTTTGCAGTGAAGTCACATTTTTATTGTGTAGTCTTCTATTTGTAAGATTAAAAAGTAATTGAGCTTGATTCAATTTATCTGAGAATATTTTATCGATGAAAAATAAAACCTCAAAAGAATTCTCCTCAAGAATGAAACTGCGTGATAGTAGCCATTGAAATAGTATTTTTGTTACTTTCTCAACATTGTTGGTGCTTTACATTTTGTCTGAAAGTTATTATTATTAATTATGTGTTTATTATTTTAATTAATTCAATTAAGTTAATTTAATAAACAGTAATGTGAAAATAATAGGCAAATGAAATTACATATAGCCTAGGCCTAGTAAAACTTTGGGTCACCAGGCCGGGAAAATATTATATTTAGGTTCACGCTCAAAAAGTTTGGGAAAATCTGATTTAGGGAGAACTACCCTCAGTACACTCAACCGGGATTCAAACTCCGATCTCCCGTTACCAGAAATCCAGTCTAGAACGATGGTGACACGTTAGACCAGTGTTCCACAAACTTTTTAAGTTCACGGTATTTTAACAACCCTGTTTGTGTGGGTTTTTTGTTTTTTATTTGTTTTTGTTTGTGCGGGACACTTTAGTTTCTGTTACGCGCCACGACAGCAGAAAATGTACTATATTCACCCAGTCCAACGGTTGTACGGCAGATCAGAATTAGGAACGAATAGATTAATTTGTTCTTGAAGTAATTTCAAAATTCATGATTCTGTGCTAGCTAATTTAACATTTGGCAACATTTAATTAAAAACCCTTAGTTATTTGGGTAAACCATAACTATTTTCATGTGAAAGCTTTAAATGATCTCAGATGTATTTAAAATATTAGTAAGCAGTAGAAATGAATAAATGCGGGTGATGCACGGCAACCGCTCGTACCAACTTCATTCGTGTTCTTATTTAAACACACTTTTGTTTGTTTGCGCACGGCAACATTTATCGGGAGAGAGATATAATAATCCGGCCGCTTCTGTTTGAAGACTATTAACCGCTCTGTTGTAACAGAACGTTGCCCAGGGTCACCATAGGAGGTTGTCTAAATATCGTAACAGCAAGGAGATAATGTGATGATAGTTAATATTAAGTTGCGGAGCCAGGAGTTATCTTAAACCTAGATTAAGCCTAATTAACCATAAAACCACCTTATCGGCCGCGTGGTCTAACGTGCTACTCTTTCCAGTAGACTTGACTGCCGATGACGGGGAGATCGAGGTTCGAATTTCAGTCGGTTGTACTAAGGATGTTTTTTTTCGAAAATAGTTTTCTGTTCTTCCTACACGTAAATAGGTGACCCGGTGGTCTAGGGGTAAGGTGTCAGACTTTTATGCTGGCGGCCGGGTTCAATCCTCGGTCCCGGCACAGATTTATCTGATTACCAAACCCTTCCTTCACCTCTGACAAGAAATCTTGTGAATGTGAGGAATGCCAGGTCTCCACCGTGGTTCGGATTCCACGTTAAACTGTAGGTCCTCCATTTCATCTCATAATCACCCTACCATTACTCATTAGCGTAAGTGCGTATAACCCGAACGGGTAGTAAGACGCGGTGCTAATAATAATAATAATAATAATACACGTAAATGCGGTAGACTTCCTTGAAATATAATCTTCCTAATATCTAAAACTAGTATCGTAATTAGTGCAAGAGCGTACAACCCAACAGTTGGTAAGACACAGTGTCAAAAACAAACTGGTTACCATTGTGATGATTATTCTTTCAGGGAAAATGCCCATGGTACCAGCTGTGAATCAAATCCGGGACCTCTAAGTTCGTAGCCAGGTGCACCTACCACTATACCAAGGGCCGGTTATTAATTTACGAAATAAAAGTGGATAAGATTTTTTTACTGTAGTATTGAACGTGCCTTTTCTAGCCATATATACTTTATCAGCACACGACTTACAAACTCTTGTGAGAAAAAGTAAGTGAGCGCGAAATAAACGTTAAAAATGTATTTTGACTTTATCTGATATTTGAAAAACTACTTTTCAAAAACACATTCCATATTAATATGCATAACAAATTTGTTTTTATCACTTTGAAACGTGATTCTAATTTGCATCCCTTATCAATGTGTTAAAATGTAGTTTCAAGAGGGATGAATAAGGAAGCAGCTTTTTTAGAAGCGTTTCAAATATCTAAATATACCAAAGCTATCGTGAACGAGCTGTATAAAAAAAACGTACACGTGTGTTTTGACAACATTGACACAGAATATATGAAGGACGCCAATTACTAGGATTATTGAACATCGAGAGCACACGATCGCAAAAAGAAAAAAAAGAGGGGTGAAATAGGGGTTACATACCTGTTGATTAAATCTCAGGGGAGAGGGGGGTGGCATACAAAACCGAATCAACAACTTTTTTTTTTGTCAATTCGCTTTAGGACACGTGTGAGTGATTTTAGAATATTTACATCCTCTTAACAAATATATATTTATTTTATTTTTGCACAGAGTATTACTATCCATCCAGGTTATCTTTACACTAATGTGGTAAGTATGAAGAAGGTATAATTTAGAGGAAGTGTATTTGCATATGCGTAGAGTGAGACACGCAACTTTTTTTGGGGAATCCTGTTTGCCTACCGATGCGAGGTAGCAACCTAATTGAATTAAGTTAACCATAGTAGAAAAAGTATGTTTGAATTTGAAACAAATCCTTACTAAAAATCAAACTATTCATGTATAATAAACATATTTCTCATTCAAGTAATATTGAGTGATTAATTTGTAATACCCACAGACTAAATGTCAAGCTCATGTATGCTTACCGATGATGGAGAGTTAGGGGCTCAAGTCCCAGCTGTTGTGCTAAGGATGTTTATTTTCCTAAATAGTTTCCCACTCTACCTTCACGAAAAGCGAGTACTTTATCGCTAAATTTTACCTTCAACTTCTTTACCCCATTAGCGTAATTAAAATGAGTATAGCCTGCACGGGCCGTAAGAAATAGAGAAAAAAATCAATTGTATAAAAAACCATTATTAAATGTATTTCTGGTAATGTAAGTGGTAGCTTCGCAAAGTTTCGTCGATTCATCCAAAGCTTTTCGTAGATATACTATAATACTATGGATACTTTAGTTGTCCTAGTATATTAGGGTTTGGCTAATTTGACATGTGCTAAATCGAAAAATTGGATAGCTCAAAACCACCATGACTCCCCATGAAATGTGTATTCAAGCCAATGGCAAAAAATTACATTTAATTCTAATTTCAATAGGAAATATTTGGATAATTCCAAGCCTATCCAGTGTTAATATTTTGAAGTTTGTACTCATTTCAAACCCAATTTAACAATCTTTATCAAACCACCCCATATACCGAGAATGTCAAATAAAGTTGAAGTTACCCTATTGACACAAAGCAAATGAGTTGGGGTGACCTGGTGGTCTAGCGGTAAGGTGTCGGACTTCTGTGCTGGGGGTCGGGGTTCAAACCTCGCTCCCGGCACAGATTTATCTGATTGTCAAACCCTTCCTTCACCTCTGACAAGACGTGTATTAATCACAACTTGTTAATGTGTGGAATGCCAGGCCTCCACCTGGTTAGGATCCCACGTTAAACTGTAGGTCCTCCATTTCATATCACAATCACTCTACCATTTCACATTAGCGTAAGTGCGTATAACCCGAACAGGTAGTAAGACGCGGTGCCAATAATAATAATAATAATAATAGAGTTAGTGGGGAATTGTGCACCAGCGGCGAGCGGGTTGCCTAATATGGGGGATGTGTGGGCTAGGCTTTCGTCAATTCTGATTTAAATCAATTCTGATTTAAATCTGCGATTTACGTATGCTAACTTTCTAATTTTTTTATATTTTGTGTTTGAATTTTTCTTGTTTTTTTTTTTAATTTATTTATTGTGCATGTGTGTTTTATAAAGCATTTATAAAATGTGTGTGAATACATGTAGCATATTTTTAGGATATTGATTTATTTCGTACCAGCTGCTTAGATAATCATGAAAATGGTTAGTTCAAAATTTTTTTAGATAACCCTTGGACTTCTAATTATAAAAGTTTTACTGTATTTATTAAAATGGAGACGCGAATTAAGGTCCATATTTTTTTCTGTTTTTTGATACAAAATATGTTTTGGACAAAATAAATAAAATATTTCTTTGGCAGATACGTTTAGTTTAATTATACAAACGGTAATCTCACCATTCTTGAATATTTTGATATAAATATTGATCAGAAAGGGTTTCTCTTAATTTAAAACGTATTTGGTTAAATGCCACTATGCTCATGATTAAGGGTCAGGATTGTGATTACAAGTCATCATTTTATTGGTTCATCTCATACAATGCTCATAAGTACATTAACTATGTTCATGATCACTTGGTTGTAGAAATATAAATTTTATAGGCCATTTAGTGTTTGTTTTTTTATCATTTTGGACATTTAAGTCATAATGTATGGGTTGGCTTCCTTTTAGAGGCATGTTTAGTCATTTTAATGTCCAAGCATTTTTTAGTTATTTTAAGGAATACATGTTGAGTAAGTATATTTTTTAATACAATCGATGATTTTATTCAACCCACAGTTGTCAGAATGAGAAGATAATGCAGTCAATGAACTTTGTGTCCTCTTTACTTGTTTGTTTGTAAAATACACATTCCTGGTGAGACTGAAACTTTAGCTTTAGAGGGTTGCGTTGAGAAGGGGTAGCTATTACTTCTGAAGCAGATAAATGTAAACCAATATTATGCTGGAGAGAGTTGCGTTGGTAAGGGGTAGCTATACTTCTGAAGCAGATAAATGTAAACCAATATTTATGTTGGAGAGGGTTGCGTTGGGAAATACCAGAAATACCTGAAACAAATATTTGTAAACCAATATTATATTTAATTTAATGCAAGATTTTAGTTGTTCAAGACTTTTCATTGCTAATGTATATTTTATTTTACATTTGTAAAGCGCGTGTTTTATTTAGATGTATGCATTTATTATGAATCTTTATTCATATTTTTAGGTCTTTTTTGAAAATTCGAAGTAACTTTTTAAGAATTTTTAGGTCATTTTATAGGTCATGCCTAATATTCAAGAACTGTTGAAATCATTATATGTCTTGAATTAAGCTAAACGTATCTACTGAAGCAATATTTTGTTAATTTTGGCACAAAATGTTTTTTTAATATAAAAACTGAAAAAATACGTACTTTATTACGGATTCCTTTCCGTCCTACCTTAAGATCATTCGACTATCAAAATTGTATTGTATTATTTTAATAAGTGTATAAATATAAGCTATAAATATTGATTCAATGATTTCAATTCATTACAGTTCTCGAGTTATAAGTAGTCAAACTTGATATTTTATCCATTTAGCATACTCATTTTAAGGTATAGTAGTTAATATATGGGGACTAAATTTACCATAGCATGCATATGAATTGTATGCAATGAAGTTCTTACAATATTTTTAATAAAATTAATTTTTAATTTATAAGCTATTTAATAGTTGTAAAATTACATAATTTTTGATCTTAAGTAATTTTCGTTTTATACCCGATACTTTGATTTTACATCATTTTGTAGTACATAATGTCGTTATTTCAAATTTGTTTGGTCTGTTAGTCCTACTCTACTCTTTTATTTTATTATTTACACCGCGTTGATAAATGCAAACGTAAATTTATGTCCATTTCTTGAAACGTCTTGTTTTGACTGTAACCTACCAATAACACAGAATATAACTGTAACTTACCAAGGAAGGATCGGGCTAGCCCGGTCTCCGTCTAATGACTCACCCTTAAGTGCCCTTTTTTTTTTTAGCACCGCGTCTTACTACCTAAGTGACGAGTTGTGACATTTATTTTGTCTCTTTTTCCTTACTCTAGTAATTTGACACTTTGATGGTATTTTACTGTGTTAGTTTTATTCTTCAACTCTAAAGTGTCAAAGGAACTCATCTCTTGGTACATCAAAACACGCCTTGATTTTGAACTTATTGTTTATCTGTATATTCCAATTAACTTCATGAATGTATAAAAATATATGCGTTTCATTTTTATTACTGGTTGTAAATTGAACATTAAAAATATCTTAAAAGTTTTGAAAATATATCTAATGTTACATGAGTACTGCATTTTTGTAGACATTTTCTAAAAAAAAAAATGCGTGTTTATTGAACATGAATAAGTTCAACCCTAAAAAAGCAACGTGCATCAAAACCAAGAAAACGAAACAAAAAGGCGAAATCGAACAAGAATCGATATAAACTTAAAACAATGAAAGATTTGATCTACGATGTTTTCACGTACGTACAAGACCGTAGACGGGGGAGGGTGGGGGGTGTTTGGGGTTTCAAACCCTCCCCGAAATATTATGAACAAAATATATACGGCTTTATTTATAGTTCAAACCATATCAAAATTAAGATACAAATACAAATTAGGGATCTGTGTAACCATAAAAAGCACTTCAAAGAGCTACTAAAGGTGTTTAATATTTATAATTTTTCCTAGCCTTCAGCATTTACGTTGCCCAAATAAACCACTTCTGATAGCTTCTAGAGGTGTTTAATATTCATAATGTTTACTAGCTTTCGGCAGCTACGGGGTTATGTCGCCAAAATAAAACCTTCAGATGGCTTCTAGAGGTGTTTAATATTTAGAATTTTTCCTAGACTTCGGCAGTAATGGTGCTATGTTGCATAATAAGACACTTCAGATAGCTTTTAGAGCTGTTTAATATTTAGAATTTGTCCTAGCCTCTAGCAGTTAGGGAGTTATGTTGCAAAAAACAAAACTTCAGATAGCTTCTAGAGGTGTTTATCATTTTTTTAATTCTAGCTTCCGGCAATTGGGGGATGTGTCTACCAAACCCTTCCCCCCCGGCACCCCCTCTCAAAATTATTGGCTGGCTATGGCCTTGGGTACGTAATAAACTCATAACAAACGTAGGATAATAATATATATTAATTATATATATATATATATATATATTATATATATATATATATATTATATATATATATATATATAATATATAATATTTATATAATATATTATCTATATATGGCGTAGATTCATTGCAAAGACTGTAGTCCTTAATTGTTGCGTTCGAAGGAACTATATCATACATTTAAATTCACCACAAAAAGTTTTGGTTTGAATTACGGCTTCCTTAAATAGTTACTAATGAATATCATCAAAAAGCTGCAAATCACTTTAATCACAGGAATGTTCGTATGGAGAAGAATACTCTTTAATTAATTTAAATTTGTTTAAAAATGACACCTTGACATTAGAATAAAATTGATCCCAAGATCTTAGTATGCCATTGTTCTAGCACTGAGCTATCCAGAATACGTCCCTCGCTAATGATCTCATATCCATGCGAACTGAAGATATAAAAGTGTAGTCAGTATAGTCAGTGCAGACTATAACTTATGTAAATATTATAGTATAAGCCTTTATCAAAGGTACAGTTGTATCTCACATGACTTGACGTATGAATTAGTGAACCTATTTCTAGTAACTTTTCTAGTTGTCAAATAATGACATTATTAAAATCAGGGTTTAAATCATACATTCAACTTATCCAATAAGAATCTTAGTTTGAAACATAGCTTCCGCTCGGAACCAACTATTGTTTGCTGTTCCGAGGTCTGGTTACTAGTGGTTCATTATATTATATTGTTTTATGTCCTGGGCCCTTGTTACTAGTGGTTCATAATATTACATTATTTGATGTCCGGGGCCTTGTTACCACTGGTTCATAATCTACTATTGTTTGTGTAGCGTTGGACTGCATGAGGAAACATAAATAAATCCTAATCTTACCCATTTGTATGACGGCCGAAACCACACGGAACACTAACGCGAGTGAATATCAGACACACCTTATCGGAACCACGACGAAAATAAGACTGATCTTCAATGTTGTGATGTAATTGAGCCAAAGACCTTGAGTAGCAAAGAACTTGTGCCGCGAAGATAATCTACTCGCCCTATTCTAGGATGGTCAGGAAAATGTAAAGAACTTTGTAGAAGCTATGTTGTCATGCGCATATTTTGTTCCCGAATGTTCCAGCTCTTTCTCCCCCACCCCTTTTCCCGTCATCCAATGTATCTGGGTTGTATTGTATATATAGTGGCGGCTGGGCAATCAGTCGTCACTCTTGGACTAAATCGTATTTGGAGAAGGAGAAGCTCCGGCTTCGATTATATTAAAATAAATGTAAGATCTAAATTATTTTTCGGCGTCTTTAACTTTTCTTTTATCTAAATTAATTTTTGGCATTTTTTAAATAACTTTAAAATATGAAACATAAATATAATAGTTGTAAATTCTGTGCTTACCTTTATTATGTAATTAGTCGCAGGATCAAGGCGTTTATATCGCTAGTCGTATGTATTTTGTTCCTGGGTAATGATCGATTATAAACCTTTGGGTGTTATCGATATTTTGTCTTTGAATATATTATCGATCTTGAAAGTTGTTACTATTCTGATATTTATTTTCTTTTTGTTGGGTGAAACTTAAAACATGATCGTGGGAACATTAAACTTATTTAGTGTAAATAAACGATCTGTTTATCAAACAACGTCCCAATATTAACTTAAAACTATTTATTATTTTTACCAAATATTGTGGCATTGCATTAAGTAATGTAAATAATTGGATAGAATTTAGGGTAAGTATTATATGGCTTGTTTAAGCGTTTATTGGTTTATATTCTGGGTGTTTGTGGGAAATACACTCTTGGTAATTAACTATTTAAGGATAACTTAGTTGATGATAAGCTTTCTCTAGTAACTCAATGAACTAAAGTTAAATGATTGATGGTTTCTATTATGAAAATTTTGTAATTTGATTAATAGTACTCTTACATTTTTGATAACGTCTCAGATATTTTGTGAATATCATTTTTATCATATTTATTATATATTTTCTCACAATATTGAATGTTTGTCAAATAAATTCCAACTTGAGACAAGTCTGCTCTAATTTATAAAATGTTCCACCAAACCATAGGTATATTTAGTTATAATGTATGTTAGTTCTCTTATGGTAAACTTAATTCTGCGGTAATTTCTCTTTTTAACTAACTCTTGAGAAGACCGTTCCTATATTTAATTCCGCAACTGGTGGGAGTTGCGAGGTCTGGTTTTCGAATGTTTGGCCTAAAATATTCAAAGCTCAGAACTCCAAGCACTCGCTCCTATTGTCCTTTTTTTTTTTCACCCTATTAGATTTTGTTGTTTTTTGGACCTCCTGCTTTTCCTATATTTAGTTAAGGATGGTTCATTTGATGTCCCTGGGCCTGGTTACACGAGTAGGACATGACTTGTACCAACTGGTTGAACTCATGCATATGCGGACAAATTATCAACAACCAGCTGGTTAACCCAAAAAGACCAACTTAGAAAATTGATGCCTCACTAATGATGATTTTAATCCACAAAATTAGCATATGACCCACACGGGTAGTAAGATGCGGTGCTAAAAAAATCCACTAAATTGTTGTTGTTTTTCTTAGCTTCTCAATTCCCGTTTGAGCAATACGCAGAATAAGGAACGAGAATGAAGCATTGGACCATGTGACCACAAATGTGGGTATTTATTATAGTTATAAATTTTATTAAAGAAATAATATTTCATAGACATATTATTTTCCGTTTACGATTTTTTTTTTCGAAAACGTTGCTTGCAATGTATTAACTTATTGGTTAATTGGTCAATTGGTCAATCCATCTCGACTTTTGTATACCAGTAGCTCCTCCATGTCAAACATTTGTATATCTTATCAAATGGTCCTAAACGTGTCGATCACTTGACACACTCAAGTTTGAAATATTTTTATTTAGTTGGTCAACCAGTTGGCTGTCGATAACTTTGCCTTCTTACGCATAAGCTTATCGACCAGTTGGTCCTATTCTTGTAGGTCATTGACCTACGTTGTATTCAAACATTTTTACAGCTTTTCGGCTGGTTTGTAAGATTCCAATCTTGAGCTCTGTTAACTATTATAATAATAACAACGAAAAAGTAATACTTTTTTTACTACAAATAAAGAACTCTAAAACCTGCTCCAGTGCTAGCATGATCTCTAAGGCATCACTCTTGTCGTAGACCAGATCGTTAAAGAAAGGGAGATCGGGGTTCGATCTCCATCAGGTGTACAAAGGGTAGTTTTATTATAATTTTTTTCCCGCTCTCTCTCTACGCAAATGCTAGTGCACTTCCTCTAAATTCAGTTTTCCTAATCCCTAACTAATTAGCGTAATTAGTACATATGAGTATACCGCGAACGGATAGTAGACTCGGTGCTAACAGATTAATAAAATAATTCTTGAACATTCACCACACAAATTTTCATTAAATTGCCTAGTTATACAATTTCTTTTTCTTCTAAGAACACATTTTGTAAATACAGGCCTAATAGTATTAGTACAATAAATACTTTGCGACACGTGTAATAGGTTCATTCTTTTAAATTATTAATATTCTATGAATCTTAGTATTCAGGATTCAAACTCAAGACCACAACTCCCGGATGAGCCATGCAGTGACCATTCATGTTCTAAATTACAATAACATGAAGTCTTAGTGAAAAAAGAGTGTCTATGACACGTTTGTGAGCAAAGAGCTGGCAATACCAGCTTACTTTCCCACTCCCACCTGCCCATCACCCCTTTCACAATACAACATCTACCCTTCAACCATGTTCAAAATTCCCTGTCGAAATGTTATAGCCTATTCATTCTAAGAGAACTTGTTGGACGAATCCTACCTTGAGTGATTATGTAATTCATGTGCTAATATAGCCCTGCGGTTATAAAATGAACGTCATCTATTCAAAATGAATCCGACACCTGAATGGCACAGAGTTTTTACGGGGGCGCGCTTGAAAAGCCGTCTAAGACAGGCGTCATTTGATTTTTTTTATCAACTTTTTTTTGTGAAGTTTGTCAAGTACAGATGACAAGACGAATTTTCCCATCGAACATGCCTTTAACAGGTCGGTGGTTTCTAAGAGTTATTTTGGCAGGTTTCGATAAGTAAAACCTTTATATACGAATAAATGTGAAAAATGTAAGTTTTAAAAATCGTGCGTGGTTTTTGACGTTGACTGGAAAATAAATTGGTATTATGAAAATGTATTCGAGGAGGGAAGCTATTGTTTTTATTTCTACCCAAAATTATAATAAGAGTGTACCATGTTTTCCTACTGACTGTTCACCAAAGATACCCGTATATTTACACTAGTAGATCATGGAAGAATAGGGTGGAATTTTAGATAAAGGTTACCCGCATTTTGCGTGAAGGGAGAATTGTTACAACATTTCAGGGTAAAAATGTATACTTTCCCCCATTCGGGTTTCGAACCTTTGCGTTTCCGGAAAGACAAACAAGATGAATTTTATGGTTTTGTTCACGTGACCACTGTTACTAGTTTCTTGATTTGTAAAATGTATCAGTACCAATAAAGAGTTCCCACTCTTCTTCCACGAAAATGCTTGTACATTTCCTCAAAAATTCTTCATATCTCATCCCTACTCTATTATCTTTGTTAAATGAAATAGCACGTACTAGTAGTGCATTTTAATTACTCATGACTCGTTCAGTTCAGAAAATGCACGTTAAATACCTCAAATAAAAACAATTTCTCTAGTAGGATCAAACAGCCACGATTATAGTCCCAACACGGTGAGCCTGACCTTTAGACCACTTGTCCATTTATATGGTTTTTTTAAATATTAAAGCTTAGCTTGAGGAATAGGGATGAAGAACTTATTTAGAGGAAGTGCACCTGCATTGACAGAGAGAAAGGATGGTAAAACTACCACCGGTTGAAAACCTTACCTCCCTGTCAACATAAAACTAAGCACGACACGAGTCCAACAACTTGAACCACTTGGCCAACCATTCACAATCGATATCGTTGTGAAAGGAGGGTGGAGCACATAAGGGTAGAAAAGATCCCCCCCCCCCCCCCCGACCAAATCTCCCACTGGAGTCAGAAAGATAAACCCGACGCCCGGAAGGGATATTTGTACAGTAATTTCTCAGAGTGCACCTCTGACGTCAGGATATAAAGACCTTAACTCCGGACCTCATCAAAATGAACCAAGGGGTGGATTAGCAGCAGGTAGATGCGCGTCAAGAGTCATTTAATTAAGGCCGCTACACCCCTATATATACCTGTGAGGTTTGCCTGTACAGGCGCACCTGTCCGATATAACTGAACACGTGGATGACATCACTGTACGGTTATTTGACCTGCACAGGCGACTGGAGCAAATAGTTTCATTCGATATAACTGCGTCGGATCAAATTGCGCAGGCATACCGGAGTGCGCAGATGGTTCATCCAGTTGTTGCTGATGCCGTCGCCACATCGTTCACCAAATAGATATGTTTCATTATTTCTTAATCAACTTATTGTTGTACACAATGACGGCAGAGTGTCGCGGGAGCACCGAGAATGCATAGAAGAGTTATAGAAATTTACTAGGGTGAACAATGTCTGTAGAAAATTAAATAAAAAGACTACCAGAACCGACCAAAAAAAGAAGCTATATATTTTAAATTGGTAGAAAAACTATAAAAGAGATCGATCCCACTGACAACAAAGGAAGTCTTGCAAATAAAATCAACAACAAACTGTGTGTGACCTGAAGAAGAAAAACTGTTTCATGTGGATGCACTAACACTTCCGGTATAACTGTACAGATATACCTGTACGTGCGTAGCGGCCTTTAGAAAAAAAAGGGGGGAGGGGATAGCTCAATGTGATGACAGAAAGTTTGGGAAAATCGTTATAAAGCCGGGTTTCTCGAACTTTTTGTACTCGAGCCTCATTTGAAAAATCAGGATGATTATATTAAGCCTAATTAAATTATAGGCCTATTTCTTCAAATACTACTCTAGGTTAAAATTAAAACAAATAACACGCAATTTTTTACATTTATTTCTGTTTTCTGGCAGGATTTTTAGTCTAAATTGAGAAATATTAAAATATAATCAAAAATATATATTTCCAAAGCAGAATATTAATTTTAACTTTCTCATTTAAAGAAAATGGCCTATTGTAATCGTGAAAATTTTCGGCCTCAAGCTTATGATGAATATTTACGTGTTATCTGCCCCCGAACAAATATTTACAATATTTTCTGCCCCCATGTCTGTCTGTCTGTCTATCTTTATGTCCCTTTGCCTGGATCCAAAAGTTTCACGGATTTTGTTTGTACCTGATATTTAGGTGTTATTTAACTATCTACCTTTAGATTTTTTTTATTTTCAGCATAACACTAAAATTAAGAGTAGTTTACTGATAAGCGATCATTATAATCATCATCATTATCATGAACAGCTTCCAGCTACTGGCTGGGTCTGTTTGTAACATAAGACTCTCCACCGCCTTCTTTATTCCCACCATCTCTCTCCCTTCACCTTAGGCCAGACCTCTCCTCTCTCCTCCACACTCCTCCTTACTCCTTCAGCTAGTTGTCCCTCGGTCTTCCTCTTGGCCTCTTACCTCCCAGCTGTTTACCACCTTAGTCGTGCCTTATCTATCCTGTCCTGAACTGGCTCTTCCTTTACTATTCCTCTTACTCTCTCATTTCTCATGAGTGATGAGTGATTCTTTTAGTTAAAACTTTTTCAAAAATTATTTCTAACAATTTTGTTTGAAATGGATATCTAGGAAGTGATTGACCTGACAAAAAGTACTGCATACTTGTTGAGTTTTTCATACAGCTAACTACAGTAGCCCCATGGCTTCTTTGGTGCTGACTGACAGCTCACAGCTGATAGCTGAGAGCTTTGAAAAGTTACCAGACCAAATTATGTATCCCTACGCCAAACCATATGATCTGCAAAAACATGTGTTTAGCAACTGTCACTTCTGACAGTCAAAATTTAGTCATATACCTAAATGTTGACTGTCAGAAGTCAGCTGTGAGCTGTCAGTCAGCACCAAAGAAGCCATGGGGCTACTGTAGAACAGCACCAAAGAAGCTAAGCAATTTGTTTTAAAGATATAACCTTTACCTGAAACCAGATGGTAAGCTCCACCTTAAAAAAGGAGACTGAGCCGACTGTGTGTGTGTAGCCATGCGATGATTAACGTCGCTATGTAACCTGAAAGTAACAGGATGAACTATAAGTGGAGATGAGGCTCTTTGATCTCACCTCGCCTTAAGAACCAAGTCCCATGAGCCGAGCTGTTGTGAGCAAAGCATTGTTTACGGAGTGATAACATGAAAAGGAAAATAGAAAGGGGTGAGGGGCAGCGAGGATTTTAACTACAGAACGAGTTATCCACCCTCCTCCCCCTTCACCATATTTCCCCGTCATCACCCGAGGCCAGCCAAGCTTAAAAGGCGATAGAATTAATAAAAAAGAGTGTTGAGTTTGTCTCGTGTTTAGCTTGCCTGGATTTGTGACGGGCAGCCTCCGAACATACTCCCTGCAGTTATTCCGCCTCTCTTTATGGTAGAAGTTTGTGCGTACCCTTAAAATATATATAATTAATCCTACTCTCTTTGGCTAGTACTGCACTGGATCCCTGGGCGAACTCCATGGCGTCATTCTCATGTTTCCGTATAGTCAAGATTCTCATAGCTATATTACAAATTTCGCAACGTTGGTTCGTGGACTTATTTTTTAGTTAACTTATTATCACCGCGTCTTATTACCTGTTCAGGTAATACGAATATAAGATAATCACGCTAATAGAATAGGGATGAGGAAGGAAGTGTTTTAGTTGTAATCTGCTCGTATTTGCGTGGAAGGAGAGTGAGAAACAATTTAAGGAAATATTGCCCTCAATAGACTTGACCAGGATTCGAACCACGATCTCCCCATCCTCAGCAGGCCAGTCTAACACGAGAGGTGACATGGCTGTCTAGGGGTAGGGTGTAGAACTTCTGTGATGGGGTCCGGGGTTCAATCTTAGGTCCCAGCACAGATTTATCTGATTGCCAAACCCTTCCTTCACCTTTGACCATACGTGTATTAATCACAACTTGTGAATGTATGGAGTGCTAGGCCTCCACCGTGGTTCGGATCCCACGTTAAACTGTAGGTCCTCCATTTCATCTCATAATCACCCTACCTTTACACATTAGCGTAAGTGCGTATAAACAGAATGGGTAGTAAGATGCAGCGCTAATAATAATAAATAATAATAATATAACATGAGAGTGACTCCTTAGACCGTTTGTCCACTAAAGCGGGTTTCATTGCTGTCACCAGTAGCTCCTTTATATCCCAACTCACCACGTCCTGTCATAACTGAAAGCGACGAGATTTGCAACTAAGAGAGAGAGAGCGAAGATAAATATTTTCTCCATAAGACCTGCAGTTCCCTCAAAGGCGATATTGGGTGTAGTATTATGTAGTCCAATTTTTCACAGGAAGGGCCTTTTAGAAAACACAAGACTTTTGTTGTTGTCAATATTTATAACATTTTACTATTATTAGTGTTATTCTAGAAGTATTGATAATATGCATCAAAAGTGACAGATTCAGATCACATTAATTAACGTATGAATGCATATAAAAGCTAACTTGGTAGCTTTTTATAGAGTTCAGATAAGGTTGTTTCTATGACAATTGGACTGTATTATTACCCGCACGGAGGTGTGCAGTCTGCTTAACCATCAAACATAAATAATCTAGCTAACCAGTTAAGGGGTTCGAATCCTCATCAGGTGTGCAGGTGGTAGTTTTTCCTAAATAGTTTCCTACTCTCGCGGCACGCTTATATGAAAAAAAAAATACTCTAAACTCTACCTTATTAATCTTTACTCAATAAGCTTAGTTAAATATATACCTCGGGCGGGGGGTAGGACGATGAGCAAAAAAAAATAAGTTTCACCTTCCAATTTTTCAAATTGTCACTAATGGCCCTTGTGAAGTTACTACGATTGCTAAGTACAAGTAGTTCTGTGAACAGTAGACCCCGCTCCATCCATTCAACTCAAAAAATGCTAAGTACATAGGTAAAGAATTATGGCATGTCCTTATTGTAACTGCAGTCTTAAGATTTCTATTTGAATTTCAAGTTGAAACAGCTCCTATTATTTCTCCTTGTATTTTAAGAGGATATTTTTCCTTGGTGAACGGGTGAATACTATATTCAATAGTACATTATAATAACAGATAACCGTTAGTCGCATGGTCTAGTCCAGGGGTCCACGTATTTCCAGATATAATTTCTCTTCAACTTCATACCCCCTAAGTTGTTGGTGCATAATTGCAAACTATACATATGCTATAATCTACATCTAAAATATATAAATGGCTCGCCCATATCATATGTCCGTGTCTCTTTCCGTTAACCCTAAATCTGGCCTGATTATTCAGTGTGTTTCATGAAATAACATATACCAGTAAGCCCTTGCGAAACTTTCGCACATTCAACCTCCCCCTCCCCCACCCCCCAAAAAAAGATTTAGTCTTTTGTTTGGTTGTTGAAATTAAATACTCAGGAAGTGTATACACAAACTAGCAAAGAGAGTTTATTTTCGGTAATTGATACATTGTTAGATTTTTCTTTTAACTTCAATTTTAAACAAATAATATGTTTTATCGTAAACTGAGTATGCTTTGTCAGAGGTCGGTAAAAAAATCCTATCCACTGATACCTTATTCATCGCTGTAGGCTTTGTATTAGTTGAGAAAAAGTGATGTTGACAACAGAAATAATATTAGGATAGGATAGGTTTATCTGTAGACTTACCTCCTAAGGTGTATCACGTACCCTGGGTTGAACAACAATGATATAAGATGTCAGTCTCACAAAAAATAAAAAATAAATCATTATAAAAATATGTGCATTACATAATTTGTTCGTCCTAAGTTCAAAGAATGTTCCTGCAAAATTTCGTTGAGATGTTCTCGCATTTTTTGGCAGTAATCACGGAGGAGACAAACACATACAGATGAAATGCCAAATGATCGAGTTAGGGAAACCTTATTCTACTCAGTCAATAATAATGTGTTCAACTTCCGTAATCTCACGCCCAAATTTATTGCGATGGATAATTGCCCGGACAGAGCCCATTAATTAGTGTCAATGTCACCAAACTTCCCCCTCCCAACTTGATCATTTTCTCTACTAACCCTCTGTTTAATTAATCACCACTCTATGAACTATAGAAAGTATAAATGATCGTTCACTAGCCCTCGAGATTTCTGAAACCTTGGAGACCACTACACATTCAGGTATGATTAGTTATGTTAGTCGCCCAATAAAGGTTACAAGTATCCCCAACTTCATCACAAGTCAATAATTTTTAATTTTTCATAGATATGTGCAACTGTGCATTTTTTTTTTACTTTCCGGTAAATAATAATAATAATCGACCGAGCCGGGTGAGGTCATTATTCAACTCCACCATTTAGGAATTTCATCCATCTGTTTGTTCTGCGATTACTTATAAATGTGTGAACCAATTTTAACAAAGTTTGGCAGGAACATTTTTTAACCTGGGACAAACGACATATGTACAGTACAATACATGTCCCCTCTCTCCCCCTTCCCATCACTCTTTCGCTAGACTGACGTACTTAACCACGTGAACAATGGTTTTTCTATGAATATAATGTTCTTTTGAGTATAGTATTTATTTGGTTTATGTCTAACTTGATGACCAAGGAGAAATATCGAATTCAAATCCAAGGAGAAAATATAGGCGATATTTTCAACCTTAAATCTAAAGAGAAATGTTAAGACTGTAGTAACGATAAGAACATGACATAATTCTTCACATGATTTAAAGTAATTTTAATATTTTTTTTAATGGAGGGAATGATGTCTACTATCTACATAACTACTAGTATTATATGATTGATGATTTGATTGTAAAATTAACTTTTCCAGCTAGTATTATTTTTATGAAATGTTCACATATATATCTCTTATGCAGTACGATTTAGATACATGGGCATTTTCTCGACCGTTCTAAATGTTACTAAAACCCTTTTCATATATTTATACGTCCGGTCTATAACTCTCGTTTTCCATATTTACTAATGGATCGTTGCAGCGATGGCTGCAGATTATTACACTAAAATGTATTTGAAATATTTTATTGGGAAAAGATCTATTATTATAATAAACCCTCACTCGACTTTCTTGTTAAAAGTTTAGTCATCAAAGGTTATCGACTTTACATAGATATTTAGGTTTCGGTGTTTAATTTTAATCAAAAAATTGTTTCCCCCCTTAACGCCACGGTGAGAACTTTAAAATTACCCTTCTCCCAGCTTTTTTTCTATTTGTTGCACAAAGACACTTAGTAAGAATTGAATTGGCGTTATTTTTAACCAAAGAGAAATATTTTATTTGCCGATATAAAACTACACACAAATCATGGTTTCCATGGTGACGTACACAAATAAAGGTTGTACAGATGACACACTGCCCATACAGAAGGAAAATATGGGGAATTCGCTATGAAAATAGGGTTTTAGTTTTAGGCCACTATTTTTAGCGGCATCCTGGACCTCTAATCTTTAAATTGAGTGTTAGTTTGTCAAAATATGTTCAGCCATTTCCTCGTAAGTTCTATTACTGGAAACGGGCTTATCAAATATAAGATATAGTAGAGAGAGTGATAAAATGTGATTGTGAAGATGAGAGTGTGAGTGTTCGAGTGTGTGATTGTGTAAATGTGTGGGTTTGTGGGAAAATGAAAATGAGTGTGTGGGTGTGAAAGACTGAGAATGAGCAATTGAGAGCGATCGAGTGAGTGTGAGTGAGTGATAGTGAAAGTATGTGTATGTGTTATAAAGATAAATACTGGGAAAAGAGGGAAAAAGTGTTGTGTGTGAGAGAGAAAGGGATAAAATGTGAGAGAGAGAATGAGAGAAGATTATATGAGAGAGAGAGAGAGAGTGTGTGTGTGTTATAGAGTGTGTGTGCGTGAGGGTAGAGAGTGGGAGAGAGTATGTGAGAGCGTGAGAGATAGTATCATATATATATATAGAGAGAGAGAGAGTGAAAATATAGATGTGGTATACAATATATTGCGGCACTTTGAAATATCATTTCCTCAAAATTAAGTATCAACTTGGAAACATAACAGAACTTGCTGTATTTGTAAGAATGTGACAAGATAGATGGGGTACACAAAACAATACTTTTAAATATTTTATCATTAAAATTAAGCGGTAAAATGATAGCGTAGCTTAACTTATGTATTTGTATTGTGTTACTATTTGCTAAAATGAACATCAAAACCCATTATTTGAATAAAATGAACATCAATACCCATTTTTCGATCAAAACGAACACCAAAACTCATAATTAGATAATTAAAATGGGTATTTTTAAACATTATTAAAGATCATTTTATTATTTTTGAGCTGACAATACATAGCTAAAAATAATTAAACATCATTTTATCATGCGTGAAACAAAATGTAGACAATATTTTCACGAACTTAAAAACCTAACCTTTTAATTTTCAAATTATGCTCAGTAGTATTGAATTAAATGCGAATTTCGAAAGCAAAATTCCTATATAAAAAAGTTAATGATCCCCAGTTTAGCCATCTCAATTTAGCTGTGCTATGACCAACGGGAACAGGCAAAGTGATAGACAACAAAGTGGCCGACACGAGAGGACAAAGTGGTAGACAACAAAGTGGCTGACACTAGAGGACAAAGTGGTAGACAACAAAGTGGCCGACACGAGAGGACAAAGTGGTAGACAACAAAGTGGCTGACACTAGAGGACAAAGTGGTAGACAACAAAGTGGCTGACACTAGAGGACAAAGTGGTAGACAACAAAGTGGCCGACACGAGAGGACAAAGTGGTAGACAACAAAGTGGCTGACACTAGAGGACAAAGTGGTAGACAACAAAGTGGCCGACACGAGAGGACAAAGTGGTAGACAACAAAGTGGCCGACACGAGAGGACAAAGTGGTAGACAACAAAGTGGCTGACACTAGAGGACAAAGTGGTAGACAACAAAGTGGCCGACACAAGAGGACAAAGTGGTAGACAACAAAGTGGCCGACACTAGAGGACAAAGTGGTAGACAACAAAGTGGCTGACACTAGAGGACAAAGTGGTAGACAACAAAGTGGCCGACACAAGAGGACAAAGTGGTAGACAACAAAGTGGCCGACACAAGAGGACAAAGTGGTAGACAACAAAGTGGCTGACACAAGAGGACAAAGTGGTAGACAACAAAGTGGCCGACACTAGAGGACAAAGTGGTAGACAACAAAGTGGCCGACACGAGAGGACAAAGTGGTAGACAGCCAACTGCTAGACACGAAGAAACGACGTGGGATAATTGATCTACACGAGCTGGACAAAGTGGTCAACACGAGCTGGACCATGTGATAGACACCCAACCGGTAGACAAAATTAAAACCATTATTTGGAAGGTTGGGTGGGTCAAGTGGCCGACACGACTTGGACCAACTGCTAGACAAGCTCGTGTATAGGAGAGGACCAACTGCTCGGCAAACTTTGATATCATCCAGTTAAGAGTGGGCTAAGTGACAGAACAGTTAATTAAATACACGATTGTTCTTGTTTACATTCAAATAATTTTTTCCCCAACCCATTGTCTTAACCTCATACTTCTTGACATATTTTTGTAGTGTTTGCTAAAGTAAAAATGTAGGTGAGAATAACTCCAACTAATGATGACCATATAAAATAATATCACGAATTGAACAGTCGAAATTAATTTTGCAACGCTGGCGACAACATCAAATAACAGTGAGCGCTAGTCCGCAAGTATGAACTATATTATTTTTATATTAATAGATTAGAGTGAGGAGGATACAATTTAGAGAAAATATACCCGATTTTCAATGAAGAAAGGGTTGAAAACCTTGAGTAAAAAATTCTCTAGTGGTCTTAATTAAAACTTGAAATTTGACAACAGTTTTAAAATATATGTAAAATTAGTAACTGGCAATAAAAAACAGTAAACAGGATTTTTATTGTTTTTCAAAGAGATAATTTTAATATATAGCCTGTATATTTAGTTCTACATATTTTTATTTTTAGTACCGCATTATACCTACTGGAGAGTTACTACCCGTTCGCGTCATACGCCTATATACTAACTACGCTAATGTGTTTAGGGATTAGTAAGATTGAATTTATAAAACTGCGCCCGATTTTTCGTGGAGTGAGAGTGGAAAACCATTGATGAAAATCCACCTTCAGTCAACCGACTTGAATTGAACCTCGATGAATGGTCTCGACGTTTAAGGTGTTGGGTGGAGAGTGATGCATAATTATTTTGTACCGGTTCAAACCGTTTCAGAATATTTTGAGGGATGGGTGTAAGCAGGAAGGACATATTGTTTAAGGTACATTATCTAAGCCATAAGGTATCAAGGAGTGGGTGATAAGATGACGGATACATCGTTAAGGTACAAGATCCATGCTGTCAAGGTTTAAGGACCAGCTGGTAAGCGGGGTGGGTGGTAAGAGGAATGGATTGGAGCTGGATGGGATCAACATGGTCATGATCGAGCCAGACTAACTCTTGCTCAGGATGGATACTGGAAGTCGTATGGCTTAAAGGAGGTAAGAGTACAGGCTGGGGACTGGAAGCTGTGCAGATAAAGGGGCTTTGGAGGAGATAGAGGAGCGATTGGTGGGCATGGTAAGAGAAGGGGATGATGGCTGGGAGAAGAGTATGGGATGGGGACTGGAATCTCGACTCAATAGAGGAGGGGGGCTGCAAGGGGCAGAACGACAAATACAGGAACATAAGGTACTCTTGTGTAATTAAAAGCCTGTTAAGGTTAGGTTAGAGTAAAAAGTGATCCACCCCATTCAATGTGGTGGATCAATGTTAACCTTATGGGAGAAAGTGGTTCAGAACTGCAATTTCAACCACTACTATCATGTGTATAACTTTGTTAGTTTTTGAAATAACTTGTGTTCATTGAGCCCCTAACTAGATTCATCTCGATATTTGTCGAGCAATTGAGTCCTCTCGTGTCGGCCGCTAAGCTGTTTATCACTTTGTCCTCTTATATGGTAGCTAGTCTATCACATGGTCCAGCTCATGTCGATCGCTTGGTCCATGTCGTTTCTAGGTGTCTAGCAGTTGGTCTTTTTACAAATTTGTCCTCTCGTGCGACCGCTTGGTTGTCTATCACTTTGTACTCCTATACCTGAGCTTGTCTAGCAGTTGGTCCAAGTCGTGTCGGCCACTTGACACCCACCCAGCCTTCCAAATATTTTTTTATACCTTGTCAAGCAGTTTGTATGGTGCCATTACCAACAAATAAAGATTGAGTTATTATTTTTAGCCAAAGAGGTATATTTTATTTAGAGATTTACAGCCATGCAGCAAATAACAGTTTACATAGTGATTAAATAAATAAATAAAAACTGAAAATTCTCTGTGAAAATCGGGTTTTGTGGAAAACTACTATTTTTCCCGAATCCTGGACTCCCAACCGTTAAAATTAGTGGTCGTTTGTCAAAATCTGTCCAGTCATAATTTATATTACCGGAAACGGGCTTACCAAATGATATAAAAGAATATTATCAATACCTATAAAATATCACAAAATTAGAATAAAATGTTATCAATATTGACTGCAAAAAACATATTTGTATTTTTTAAATAGATATATTTTCACATATTTAGTTTGAGATATATTTAGATTTCATTTTGGAAAGTAAGATTTTCTCATTTTATTTTTGGTGGAATGTATCGTTAGAAACTCTATGAAAAATTCCAAGCATTCTGTTGTTTCTAGAATTACCTTGTTAGCCTAATATACTTTTTTTCTAGAATCATATTTTATATACTAAGTCTTCAAGTCTTTTAAGGCCAATATATTTTTCATTTATATTTATAAATATATATTAATGGACTTAAGAGAGTCAGTATAGAATCCATAAAGCTATTCTAGAAACAAGGAAACTCTTGAAATTTTCCCTGCAGATTTTGCCTAGACACTCAACTAAAAGAAAAATAATAAAAGTGTATGTATAGATATAAATCCTGTCAGCCCTGTTAATGACATGCAGCGCCACACGCATGCTATTAACATGACCTCGATGAAAGTAATGCCGTGTGGCTACTGCAACACATTGATCAAGCAGCTGTTATTATTTTCACTTGTGTACGCTCTGCTCTGATAAAATCTACACAACTTAAGAACTGTACAATTGTGTCCATAAGAAAGAACAACACGACCACGTCATTGATAATATGAAGTAGGTTAAGGAACTGTCTAATTAGTATTAAATAAGGCAATCTCTCGAGTAATGGGCCAACAAGATTTATCGGAACAATGTGTACTGCCTAAATCAATAAAGTTTTCCAATACTTGAGGCCCTGTCGCAAGAACTATCACGCAAACGGGATGTTTTACAACATACCACAAGCACAGCGATCATTTATCAGGAATTTGGAGGATTTGTTTGTGCGAATGTTCGTCTATCACGACTTAAAAACCTAATTGTAAAAAAAAGAGAGAGAGAATGGTGAGGAAAATATATTTTTTATTTTGTTTGAAACTGTGGGCGCGCATTTCCACGTATTAAATGTTTTTCGTTTCTGTTTATTTTAGCATATGTATTGATTACGCTAATGTGCTAGGGATGATGAAGGTTAAATTTATATAAAGTGAGCCTGCATTTGTGTAAAGAGAGGAACCACTCTTAGAACCCTTGACCGGGATTCGAACCCCAATATCTCCATCATCACCAGTACAGTCTATTGCGAAAGTTATGCCCTAGAACATTTGACCACCGAAATGGGTGTGTGGAGAGTTATAGTAAATACATATATCTATCTATATATAGGTATATACTTAGAGATATATATTATTCCTATTACAAATAAATAGATTACATCAAACATCACCCAGAGAGTTTGTAAAAACAAGTCCTCACCCTTCTTAACATCGCATGGAAGGAAATGTTACGCAACGCTAGTTAATATTAATTAGTACAATCTTACTTTGGATCAATATTACATCTCCTTCGTTCTTTCGAGCCCGTTCAAATTTCTGATGGTTTATCTTTCTTTAATACGCTTCTCCTATTTCTTATTATGATCGGCGTATTTTGGTTAAAGTTCTTCGTAGTTTTATTTTATTCTTATATATTCCTTTATATTTTATGTCTATTCTCCCTAGAATGCATTTTTGTCATAAATCAACCCAGAACAAAAACAACACAAACACACACACATCTCTCATTTAACGATTTATATCAACTAATCTCCCAACAGTAAATGCAGTTACCTGCTTGTTTATTTGTAGGCACATGCGCGTATTGAGTACCTTGGTTAAGATACATTTACCTTGGTTGAACAAGTTGTTTTTAATAGTTGATCGGTTTTACCCGTGGATTTTATGGACAAGTGCCGACAAAGCTGAGATTATTTCTATTGGTGCAGAATGACAAACCCCGTAGGCGCTGATTTCTTGTGATTGGCTTAGAACTCATCACGTGAGTTCATATCAGTTCTGATTTTGTTTTTCTGGGACGTAAGAATATAATTATTCTGCACATCACTTATATTTGAAGAATTGAGAGAGTGACATTTTTCAAAAACTTATATTGATAGTCGCAAGATCTAACGCATCACTTTCGTGTTATACCGGTGGGTAGACTACGAGTTTGAAACCAGGTCGGGTGTATTGAGGATATTTTTTCCCCTAGATGGTTTCCCACACGTTTTCCATGCAGATGCGGAGACATTTACTCTAACATTCTATATTTCTCATCCTTTAAATTACGTGAGTAATGTACGCGTACAACACGAATGGGTGCTAAGACTCTGAGAAAAAAAGATATAAATACTTTTTTTAAATTGAAAGAATATTCTCAAAGATATTTAGCTGCGCATCCTAATAGCTGCATTGTACCGTTTAATGTCAAGCCTTCCCTACTTTCTTACATTACCCTAATAGCATACTCTAAAACTAGTTTAAAAAGTAATGGAGAAATTGCATCTACATGTTTCAACCCATTGTGTAATTATTTCTAGAGTTTCTGATAAATGACATCAGACCCGTACACTGCAGCGCGTATCAGTCTAACATACTTCAATTAGCTCGACAAGTTGTTTGAATATAGGCCCACCAAAAATAAATACAATTTCATATAATTTATGTATTTATTTTAACTGAATCGTACGTAGGCCTTTTATAAATATATGTATAATTGATGACCATCATGTTGAATTCCCAATTATTATTATTGTTTTTTCCTAATATTCGCCGAGTATTAAAATTATCATTATTATTATTATTAGCACCGCGTTTTACTATCCTTTCGGGTTATACTCAGGGTAGTAAAAACTTTGGTTTAAAATCACTTTGTTGACCTATGTGAACATTTATTTTCCCACTAATGTAGGGTCAACAGTTCAAATTATTGGTGGCCTGGTGGTCTAGGGGTAAGGTGTCGGACTTCTGTGCTGGGATCTGGGGTTCAATCCTCGGTCCCGTCACAGATTTATCTGATTACCAAACCCTTCCTTCACCTCTGACAAGACGTGTATTAATCACAACTTGTGAATGTGAGAAATGCCAGGCCTCCACCGTGGTTCGGATTCCACGTTAAACAGTAGGTCCTCCATTTCATCTCACAATCCCCCTACCATTACACATAAGCGTAAGTGCGTACAACCCAAACGGGTAATAAGACGCGGTGCTGCTGCTAGTAATAGTAATAGTAATAGTAATAATAATAATAATAATAATAATAATAGTTCAAATTGTTGTAGTTGAACGCAGAAGTGTTTAGACGCCTAATTTTGCGAAGGTGAGCAAGAAATTGTCATGTACTCGTAGTCCATGAACCCCAAGTTGGAATGCACTTGTGTGGTTTTTAGAAACAATCACACGTCTCATTCTTATTCTTGTTATTCTTGTTGCAGTCTTTTTATAGTCCAGTCGGGATGTAATCTTACTATACTATCAATCAAAAGTGTTAATAAACGCTTATATTAATACTTCCCGAAGAATTACCACATTTATATAATTGGCTTCGTCAAAACTTAGTTTAAAAAAATCAAAATTTATTAATAACATCATAATGTTTTTTTATTTCACGGTTGTGAGAGCATATAATGTTATTATAGAGCATTAAATAATTATATTCACACTTGTATCTTGTTATAGCTGGCCATCAAAATAAACAAATAAATGTGTTTTTTTATATTATTATTATTATTATTATTATTATTATTATTATTATTATTATTATTATTATTATTATTATTAGCACCGCGTCTTACTACCCGTTCGGGTTATACGCACTTACGCTAATGTGTAATGGTAGGGTGATTGTGAGATGAAATGGAGAACCTACAGTTTAACGTGGGATCCGAACCACGGTGGAGCCCTGGCATTCCACACATTCACAAGATGTCTTGTCAAAGGTGAAGGAAGGGTTTGGAAATCAGATAAATCTGTGCCGGGACCGAGGATTGAACCCCGGCCGCCAGCATAGAAGTCTGACACCTTACCCCTAGATCACCAGGTCACCTACGTTTTTTTATAACTTTGAGGAGAAAAAATCTACACAAAATTATTGGTTTGAATAAAACATTTTCATCTTGTAAACCAATGTTCATAAATACAACAGAAAGCCGTTTGTATGACGTCATCAACGGGCTTCGTTTATTCTGGTTCACCATCTTAATTGGTGAAAAGGATTCAGATTTTTAGAAGCTCTGAATGTAAAGAATTTATAAGTGACCAACAGATGCCGCTTCCACAAAAAAGGAACATACAAAAGGTTATTTTTATAAGTTCGTTATAATAATGTAAAAACGCTTTAAATAAAAACACAATCAAAGACAAATTGTTTGTTGTGAAAGTTTTCACTGGCAAAAGTGACAAAAAATCAGAATGGTCTAGTGTGTTTGCGGATGGATACCTGGTAACTTTTGCTAGCTGTCCAGTCGCGAACACACTTTATAATTATTGTTACTTTTCAGAGTAACTGGAGTGTACACTACCTGTGATTACTCAACTATTCACACACACACACACACACAAAAGTACTCTCAAGTTTGTTTGAGTGGACATATTACCCCTTCCTCATGGGTACACAGAAATAGGGTCGTATCAACGACCCATGGTATTATAACACACAAACTAAGTTAGATACTCCCCGGAGATACATTTTCACAAACAACATTTACCACTCAGAGCCGAGGGTACATATCATGCGCAACTTGATAGTCTTTAACACGCTTCTGAATTAGGTTCTGGAGTTTTCTAGAAAGTCTAAATACATGTCTCTTTAACGTGAAAAACCGCGCAAATCACCTTGTGAAAGTATCCCGGCATTTGGGTTTATATACCACCTACAACAGGCGTCACAAACTTGCGGCCCGCGGACCTTTGATTGAACCAACATTAATTGCGGCTTAATCCATGATTCTGTGTGGCCCATGGACCTTTGATTGCATCAACATTAATTGCGGCTTAATCCATGATTCTGTGTGGCCCATGGACCTTTGATTGAACCAACATTAATTGCGGCTTGATCCATGATTCTTTGCGGCCCGTGGACCTTTGATTGAACTAACATTAATTGCGGCTTGATCCATGATTCCGTGCAGCCCATGGACCTTTGATTGACCCTACATTAATTGCGGCTTGATCAATGATTCCGTGCAGCCCATGGACCTTTGATTGACCCTACATTAATTGCTGCTTGATCAATGATTCCGTACGGCCCATGGACCTTTGATTGACCCTACATTAATTGCGGCTTAATCCATGATTCTGTGTGGCCCATGGACCTTTGATTGAACCAACATTAATTGCGGCCCGATTCGTTATTTTTATATACGTTGAAGGAATACACCATTTGAGATTATGACATTTAAATAATAGTCATTATTTGGTGATATCAAACGAGTGATGTTGGTGTAATAAATTTTACTCTTTACTCACTAAAGATCGATTCTCAAAAAGCATTTAATTTGCGCACCAAATACTCGCAATGTTTGACATCACGCAAGTGTGTTTTCACCCATGAAAAGGAACAAACATCGGAGCGATCATATTTACTGATATGTGAACATGACTTAAACAAGAGATTCAAAGCCAATCACACGTTTACTGCAAATAATAAAGTTTTAAAAAAAATTTGGTAAAAAAAAATAAAAAAATTATTTAATCTTAATAATAATCTTTTTTTTATAGTAAGGATTTTAAAATTGGGATTTTTTTTTCACTTAAGATGGTGACAGTATTGAACTTCATGAAATGCAGCCCCCTCATTATTTCCAATGTCAAATGTGGCCCTAATGATCAAACGAGTTTGACACCTCTGGTATATAACATGTGAACAGTATCCCTCCATTCAAAAAAGTACCTCATGTTAATGAACAAGTTTCATATGTTAAACTAGCCCATTCCATTCTGGTCTAGTTAGGTGTCGTCTTGTACTTAGTATATTACCTCACTTGACATTGAAACTGACCCTAGGTCTTGTATATATGTAAACTTTAAAAAAAACAAGCCCTAGGTACTCGATCGATCGCATATAATTTTAAATTCAAATCACGTAAGATGAGCTATTAAACGGAAATTCTTATAAGTGGCCACCATATTGAAAGGGATAACAAGATTGAAAAATCGTGCACATACGTTGTTCGGCCCAGGTTCAAAGAATGTCATTGACAAATTTCGTTAAAAATGGTCCACGCATTTGACAGTTACCGCTGATCAAATATCCGGACAGACACTCAAAATGTTAAATTGGTCAAGTTAAAAAATACCTCACATCGCTCGGTCATTAAGTCGTCTGTCAAACGTACACCTGCAAGACACGTTGTGTTTATTTTCTGCCGGACGCGGAAGGTAGAATTTAGAGGAAATGTACCCACTTTCCTTTGCATGGACGGAGAGTGGAAAAACCACCACCTTCTTATATAAGTGGTTTTCAACTTAGTCACGTGACGTATTTATTAGTGGTACATAATTTAGATATGACACCTTCTTTTTAAGTTGACCTTATTTGAATGTAATATTAAAACAAATTGTGTACTTGTAAACAATCCCAAAATCATCGTCATAATTTATTGTTTGTAATATGTTTTATGTGTAAAATGGATTCGAGGAATGTTGCTTGTCCGCTATTGAATAGAGGTATCTCAGGATAGGGGTGAATGGCGAGATTACTTTATAATTAACATAATACACATCCTAATACAAATATTGATAGTAGTTTTGTTGTTTCTTCCGTTTATTTTAAACAGTTACTAGTTTTCTGAATGAGGAGGACTTATTTGTTAGTCACATAATAAGTAAAGTTTCAAGTTAGTTCAATTATACTGTTGCTTTCTATTTATTTATTTTAAATACAACGCACTTATTGAAACATTTGTGAATAAGGTGGAGCTATCGAAAGAAGATTACATTTCCAGCTAATAAATCATGAATGATTAATAAAAGGTAACGCGAAAAAATTATTAGTTTGCTTATTGTTTTTTTGATTGCTACAGCGATAATTAATGTGGTGTTACACAGCAATACTGCAATTTGTCAGTAAGAAGCGTTTAGCTTTCAAACAAATTTATAAAAAAAAACAATCAAAACTCTTTTGGAACCAATTTTAGTGAAATAAAATATTTAAATGTGAATATTTTAACTCTCAAATATACGATAGTAATGATTACTAATGATTACTTATATTGTACTAATTTTAGTTTTTTACTTTATCTCGACTTCTCTAGAAGGAAGTATTGTGACAGTCAAAAAAAAAAATCAAACTATATATTTTAATATATTTCGTCGTTTTCATGACCCCCTAAAACAAAAAAGTTGTTTTGGCGATGTCATCTGTGTATATCTCAGCCTAGAGCCGAAACAATTTTACCGATCGGCTAAAACTTGGTATCTAGGGTTTTCATAGGGTTGCCCGAGGGGTTTTTGGAATTAGATATCTAATTCTAAAATTAAATGTAGTTTATTGAAGGATAAAAAGATTAAATATCGATTTTCTCGAAATCACTTGTTCCAATTTTGATTAAATCGGGTATATAGACACTGTTTAACATTTCAAACAAAGTGAAAACTCTTATTTTCTCATAAAAATGACTTTGGGGTTACTTCACATAAGCGGAAATTTCCTATTTTTGATCATATTTCGCAACTATTTGTGTTAGGAAATAACTCAGTATTGTAAAGTTGAGTTGGACTCACACTGAGAGGGCTGTGCACCGACTGTGTCGTCATGGATTGATTCTAAAGTGTTTTTCCAAGGTCACGGTCTAGCACGGTAGGCGCACAGCCCTGTAGTGTAATTGAAATCCGGCACCCTATGGTAAACATGTGTTGTTCCAAGGTCACGGTCCAGCACGGTAGGCGCACAGCCCTGTGAGTGTAAATTGAAATCCGGCACCCTATGGTAAACATGTGTTGTTCCAAGGTCACGGTCCAGCACGGTAGGCGCACAACCCTGTGAGTGTAAATTGAAATCCGGGAACCCTATGGTAATCATGCGCTGTTCCAAGGTTACGTACAGTCTAGCACGGTAAGCGCACAGCCCTGGAGTGTAAATTGAAATCCGGGCACCCTATGGTCTTATAGTTCGCTTCTTCAGGTAAATAGCGACACTGTAATTGTAAATTGAATCATCCCTATTGGTAAAGATGTCCTGTTCCCAAGTTTCGTACGTTAGACTAATGCGCATTAGCCCTGGAGTGTTTTCGCAACAATGTTTCTAGTTCGTTTTCCGATAAATCATTACTATTTTTAATTTAGTGAAAGATGTGGTCATGCTATTTGTTGGACAGAGATGTTCCTCTTACCTCAATGTTTCTGTAACAGTATATATTATCTCATTTATTCTCTTCGATGGAGTGTTTCTGCAACAATGTATTTTATTTGTTTTCCCAAATATTAATACATTTACGTAAATATCTTTATTTTAAGATAAAAGAGATAGAGAATATGTGCGGTGCAGTTATCTTTTTTTAGTGTTTAAGCTTGGGTTCAAAGTATTGTATTCTGAGCTGAGCTGGGTACTTCCAAAGAGAGGCCATGGTTGTAATCCCGGGATTGCACGAACTTAAGTTTTCCTGGAGGGGCTCAGTTCCATTGATTAAGGTAGGGAGGTAGGGGGTATAAGAAAATGCGATTTTAAGACCCATATTTTTACTGAAACATTTTTGGACAAAATAAATAAAATAGTGCTTAAGTATACTTAGTGCTTAAGTACAGGATACTTTTCTACGGTTATTAATATAAACCGTTCTTGAATATCTTTGATGGTAATTGTGTAATTTTAACATAAACTTTCTTCATTTAAAAAGTCACAATGTTCATAATAAATTTCCAAGAACTGCTGATATTGCCAAATGTAAAGACCCGCTTCAGTGGTCGCATGATCTAACGTAGTGGTCGGCAACCTTAGGCTACCTATGACCGAATCCGGCCCGCCAACTGATTTTATCCGACCCATAAAAGATTTGAGAGTCAACAATTGAGGGGGTAGGTGCAAAAACATGGTGACCCTACATTTTATGAAAAAAAAAGTATTATCAGTGTGTTTTGACAGATTACCTCTTGAACTACAAATTGTTTTTATAGTCGGTCAAGACCTTGAGAATAGGCAATATAGACGAATTTTTTATAGCTAGATTTCAGGATTTCATATAAGTTTAAATAGGTAGTGAATGTATCCCATAAAAATCAATTATGTTTATCATGTTTTAACTTCGACAGAATGTGACTGGTGTCTAGGGGTAAGTTCAGATTCTATTGCGCGGGTTCAATCTGGTCAGCAAGATTTATGATTACAACCTTCTTCACTCTGCAAGACGTGTATTATCAATGTGAATGTAGGATGCCAGGCCGCACCGTGGTTCGGATTCACGTTAAGTAGTCTTCATTTCATTCACAATACCTACCATCAATTAGCGTATGGTACAACGAACGGGTAGTAAGACGCGTGCTAATATAATATAATAAAATAACTTCGACAGATATTCTATTAATTAAAATAAACTAATTACTATGTGAGAAATATTAAGTTGAAATTTTTGCACGATTTATTTTCCAAAACCAACAATTTATTTTTAGCCCCATGTGACCCGCGATATCAAAATGTTGCCAACCCCAAGTTTCAGTCGTCACTTTCGCAATAGATGGACTATCGATGATAGGAGATATGGGTGTGAATACCGGTCGATTGTACTGAGAGTGATTTTTACTAATTGGTTTCCCACTCTTCCTCCACTCAAATTCGGATACACTTCCTCTAAATTCAACCCTCCAGCTGAAAATATTCCAATTAGCTTAAGCAGCTATGTAAAATAAACAAAAATTAGTAGTTTAACGATTATTCTGCAGCGGTGGTCGAATGTTTTAAAGCATTATACTCGCATTGTACTTTGTTTAAGTGTCAGCGGGAAGTTCTGTGTTCAAACACCGGCCATGTTCGTTGGTGTTTTTGGCCATCCACATGATATGAAATGTTGCATAATGTATATACTTATATCAGTGTTTTTAAATTTTATTTCCTTGCAAAATAGCGCCAGAATAGTTTTTTAGAAAAATCCTTGTTAGGGCAAAAACTCATCAGTCGGTTTGATTCCAGGCCGTTAACCGGTCCGCGAAATATTTATCCTATTTTCACCGGTCCACTGATGTAAAAAGGTTGAAGAACGCTGGTATAAAGCGCTGCTCTGGTAGTAAACTATACCCTGATGACGGGGAGATCGAGATTCGAGATTAGGTATACTGATTTTTTTTCAAAAATAGTTTTCACTTTCCCTCCACGAAAATGCGGGTACCCTTCATGTAAATATAACCTCCCTAATCCCTAAAACCATTAGCGTAATTAGTGCATAAGCCTACAACCCAAACGGCTATTAAGATGCGGTGCTGCAAACAAATAATTAAGTCCAACCGTATTATATTTGAAAATCACATTTAGTAAATCATACTTTTATTTCACATTTCAGGGATACGAACCTAGACCATCCAGTAACCGGCAATGTCATAATAATTTTTCCAGCTTCCCGCCTTAGGTTACGTGCCCACCGTTTACGAGCTATGAGAAATTATAAAGAATATGAATAAAATTAAATTTTAAAAACAATTTTAATATTTGATTATCTGGATTCTAGGAAACCTTCAAACTCTATTTTTGTAATTCTTTGAATTTATTCTTAATACATTGAACAAGTTTATTAATGAGAGAGCAGCCATTTTCAATATCCATGTAAACTGCCCAGTCAATAGTTGAACACGCCACTTAGGGCTACCGGCAAGGTTGGTGTAGCGGTTAGCACTCCTGACTATAGTTCAGTGGGTCTGAATTCGATATTCAAAATACAAGTGGATGCTCGCTTTTATGTACCGACGGTGGATTTTATTAAATGGTTTCCCACTCTCACCTCCAGGTGAATGAGGGTACATATTTGTCAATTCCATTCACCACTTTGACTCCATTATAGTAGGCCTAAATATGTGGATAACCAAGACGGGTGGAGAGATGAGTATTGGGTAAAGATATAAGATGCTAAATGTGATTTTTTTTAAACAGGAAGCTATACCAGTACATAGCTTACAAATGTATTTAACCTAAGACAACACACTCAGTTCTTAGTGTCTGGATTGTATAGTAGACTCACCATTCAACCCTATATTACGATAACTCCATCCGATTCCTGATATGACACCCAACCTCTTTCAAATCTATTTTCGTATTAACCTTCCATCAACGTCCAGACCCACCAAATAATCTTATTTCTTCAGGTTTCCCAACTAAAATGTTGTGTAAGCGTCGGCCATCACCATACGCACCACATGACCGCCCCACCTCAGTCTTCACGCCTTGATTACCATTAATATGGGCATTAGAAGTAACAAATTCACAAGTATAACATTAGTTCAGGTCATACATTCTCCTCCAAGCTTCCAATCAGCCTCCATAGCCACTCATCCCCGACAACGGTTTCAAACAGTTGCTTTATGCAATTCTATCTTTATCCACTTCAGTGGCCGAACGGTCTAAGGCATCACTCTCATTGACAGGGGCATCGGGGTTAGAATCCCAGTCAGTTTTGCTGAGAGTGTTTTTTCCTCAATGGTTTCCTACTCTCCTTCCCCGCAAATATGAGTAGATTACCTCTAAAATGCTTACTTCTTCATCCTTACCCCGTTAGAGTAATTATGATGTATGTGTAGAACCTAAACAGGTAATAAGATGGGGTAAAAAAAATTGAGCACAATATGAGATCTCAGTTTGCTATTTCACTGCAGAGTTTAAAATAATTGAGTGTCAGTATTTTAAATAAATACATATTTTCAGGCATTCTGATGGAGTATTTGTGAAAATATTTAAAATGATACACTGACAGGGATTTGAACCCTGGATCTACGCACCGACACACTGGCATAGAGGAGCTCATTGGGCAGAATGGTCGGTACGTAGAGCCAGGGTTCAAATCCCCATCTCGGTGTATTGTTTTATGTTCACACAGTGTGTCAGTTTATTCTTACTCACAAACAAAAGAGTATAATCAATGCCAAAATAGTGTTTAGTTATTGTCAAAATTGCTTATCTTTAAAAAGATTTCAAGTAATCGTTCAGATTAGAACCGTGGTCTTACAAGATAGATTCAACCACATAATCCGCTCAGCCTATCAGGTACTGGAGTAAATGATGTAACTAAACCACTAAAATATATTCTGAAAATTGACACCTGAACACGGGAATTGAACTTGGGACTTTTGGCTTAGTACGCCACTGCTTTAACCACTGAGCTATCCAGGATTCGTCCCGTGCGCAGGGTCATTCTTCACTCATATTTTAAGGCAGAGTCTATTATGGACTTAGGGAAATAGTCGGCTACAAATGTGTGATTTCTAATATCACGAGCTATCAGATAACCCAGCCATCTGCGACTCGGTAGTTGGCTTACGTGCCACATGTACAATTATTATTATTATTATTATTATTATATGATATATGTGTGGGGTGATCCCTCACTAAAGGCATACATAATAGCTTCGGATATTTGATTCTTAAGCCACCAAACACAGAATATGTGCATCGAAATGTAACTTAAAAAAACTGTTGTGAATCTATTTATGACCGCTCTTCAATAATTCAGACGAACTTGGCCCAGTGACTATGTCCCCAAGTGATCGTTATTTCCCGTCAGCCCCTATAAGCTACGTAGTTGTAGGCAGGGAGGACATTTCCAATAACTTTTTTTTTTAGTTCTTTTTGAACCGAGCTCCCACCCCTTCCCCTCCCCCCCTTTTTTTTTGTCTGAAGCCAACATCCAGTCCTTGTAGTGAAAAATTAAAACAATTCTCTTATGAACTCGGATATGATCGCTCCGTTTCCAACCTGCGGGTACCTTTTGTTACACACATGTTTTCTGAAGTTGAAATGACACTTCCCTCTATAAAACTATTGTTTTATGTTTGCGATAATTTACAAGCTATAAGTGACATACCATAGCTTTACTATAAGTCAATGATTTATCACAGTGTCACAGGGAATATATCCGATTTTACAACAATTCTTTTTTTAAAAGAGACAAATTGAGAACGCCTCTGTGGTATAGTGGTCAGAGTTCTTGGCTGCAGATCCAGAAGTCCCTGATTCGATCCCAATCGCTCATAGAATTTTTATGTGAAGTGGTGGGTCTGAAACGGGGTTTAAAGATTCATGAGGAAACACTACTTGAATAAGACCCGCCTCGGTGGCGTAGTTGGCTAACTCGCTAGACGTGTTCAGCTCGACTGCTGATGACGGGGAGATCGAGGTTCGAATCTCGGTCGGGTGAACTGGGTGTGGTTTTTCCTAAATGGTTTTCCACTCTCCCTCCACGCAAATGCGGGTTCACTTTCTCTAATTCGACCTCCCCAATTCCTAATCCATTAGCGTAATTAGTACTTAAAGCGTATAACCCGGTGCTAATATTATTATTATTACTTGAATAAGTAGCAACTTATGTCTAGAAAACTGAAATTAGCAGCCGTAGGGATCGTTGGGTTGACCTCATGACGCCCTCTATCCGTAAATGTTAGTATCGTCATCGCGATAGACTCTCGGTCAGATAACTCGATTGAGGGGTCACGCCATGGAAAGGAGAGACGAATTGAACCCAAGGCACTTATATATCAGTAGGTAGACAGACGCGCTACGCAGACAACATATCTGTTTCGAAGAAACATCAAATAAGTTAATTACTTAGATAAGATAACACAAATATGATTTTTTTTAATTAATGAATTTAAATATATTCCATAGTGTGTACATTTGTATTTAGAAAAAACTGTTTTATTATGTCACTTAAACTCTGCAAGTGTTAAGTGTGTAACTCTATATATTTAAAATTAATAAAAATTGGGATATGTTGCCGTCATGACTCACATCAAGAAATATCATACGCTTCAAATTCATTGAAACTAATAACATAATTTTGGACTTATTAATGTTAAAATGGCATATTTATAACAAAGAATTGAGTGTACTTTAAATATTATAGAGTGAAATTATATTTTGTTAAAATAATTGGAGAAAATAACATTTCTTGGAAAAACTTCATCTTCCTGTTTTCTTTAGCTTCAATTATTTCGTTTGATTATATAAGTTTAGTCTTTTACGCGTTTAACGTAATATAAACATTACTTTTTAATCAATTTTCCCTTCTAAGTAATTTTAAATATGTTATCATTTACAGAAACATATTTTAATTGGTGTTGATACCAAATACAAGTGTATAAAATTGAGAAAAAATGTTCAAATTAAATGTTGTTTATTAATTTTATCACAGAAATTTTGTTACCCTTATTTTATTAATGTTAGTACTCTTATTAAAGACATTAATTTAGGTGGATCCATTATATTGTTTTTCTGCGACGACTTAATACCTGTCCGGTTTAGACGCATTAGGTTAATTTTGTAGGAGTAATAAAGATATAATTTAGAATAATGTACTCACATTTGTTTGAAGGAGAAGTGGGAAACCATTTATAGAAAACTAACCTCAGTACCGCAACCTCCCCGTCACCAACAAACCAGACCATACGAGCTTGATGATTTAAGGGTAGAGGAAAAGTCCAACTAAAACTGAGTTAGCGCTTCCATCGGTTAGACAATCATAAGACCTTTTTAATTCCACTATAATTATATTATGATTAAAATGGTTCTCTGTCATATTTAAATTAATTTAAAATAAAACAGTATTTTCTGGGGTCCTTATCTGGTTTGAGATATAAATTTGTTGACCTGAAAAATGTGTACATTGTGACTTTTTCCTCCCCCCTCCCCCTCCCTACTATCCTTCATTTGTTCCTCATCTGCACCGATGCAGTTAGTTATATGGGGTATATTATAACCTGGGACTGCACTTGTGAGCTAGGAAGCACGAAGAATGGATACCTTCCAAGTAATATTTTTAACTAGAGCCCCTCAGAAGTAGTTTAAACCCTGTGACATACGTGACCACAAAGGAGTCTTGTATATCCCTGTACGAGTTTCCACCGAAATCTTCGTTCGCCTTATATTTCAACTTGATCCACAATCAACGTTCGGATTTCCGACATTGCATAGCGACGTGTGGTTGCTTAGTTTGGTATCATATCTGTGTGTGAGTCAAAGATTGTTTGACTCGAAGAGTTAATTAACAATTCAATTAACACAGGCGTACCTAAGAGAATCCTCATGTGTTTATTTATCGAGTTTGATCATAAGCAATGCTTCCGCTCGATAGAAATTCCGAGGTAAATATCACGGAACTTATTTTATATCCTATTCATAAAATCAAATTTAATTTATTGCATGGATGAGACAAGTTTTTAATTAATTTAAAATATTAAATTAAATTAATCTTTAGTTTTATCATTATAAAATATTCCAGAGGTAGATTTATAAAATATATCCACAATCCTGAATCCACACTTCTCCAATCATACCGGCTATTGGCATATTTACACTAATAGGACAAAGATGATGAAGGTATTGTTGAGAATAAATGTACCCACATTTGCGTGGAGAGGGAAGAAAGCCACTTAGAAGAATTTTATAGATCTCAGTACACCCAGTCAAGATTCGAAAACTAAACTCCACATGATTTGCAAAATAAGACAGACTTCAAGTCTTTGCCACCCGCCTCGGTGACGTAGTTGGCTAACGCGCTTGTCGTGATTAGCCCCACTGCTGAGGACGGGGAGATCGAGGTTCGAATCTCGGTCGGGTGAACTGGGGGTGGTTTTTCCCAAATGGTTTTCCACTCTCCCCCCCGCAAATGCGGGTTCACTTCCTTGAATTCAACCTTCCCAATTCCTATTCCATTAGTGTAATTAGTACTTAAGCGTATAACCCGAACGGGTAGTAAGACGCAGTGCTAAATAATAATAATAATAATAATAATAATAATAATAATAATAAGTCTTTGCCCTTATGCCCAACGATGCAGTTTTTATATTCATGACTTCCATACTAAAATATTATTGTTCACACGTGGATGTATTTCAATGGCAGTAAATTGTGATACAAATCTCACTTCTTGGACCCCTTGGCAACCACTGAAACTCTGCAAGTGATTATCTTGATTAATTCTTCTTCTTAAGACCACAACCCGGAAGTTGGTTTGATGGGGTTTCTATCCATACGATGCTGGGCATACATGCACTCTGCCCTTTAGCTGGTTAGTGATGCCTGCACCATCTGGCATAGATCCTATTTAATAAAGGAGTTCAGACAGTTTGGTGTGTAATCAGTTGGTTCAAAATATGAACGTTAAATACCTCAATAAAAAAGTATGTTTGTTTCTTATGAACGTTCACTACTCGTGGTACAAAGTATTGTGGACTTCGTCAATCTTGTACTCCTTAGTTCTTTCACGTAATACTAATTTTAATCCTATAGTTCCGTCTGCGAACAAATTGGCACACCACCACGGACCACTGTTTGAGAACCACTGTTTTAGATGTTTGAACAGTTACGTTCGCCCGTAGAAAGCAGAACCCACAAAATGTGTGCGGGCGATCCTTTCGGATGTAACTGTTCAATCATCTTGAAGATGATGTATTAAGGTAGGGGTGTAATGAACGATAGTTAAGGGCAGTGTGTTTGCTGTTTTTTTATAGCAAAACCTTTTTTTGAGGGGCAAAATAAATAAATTACTTCTCCATTAATGTTGTTATGTAACCTGCCTGGTTTACCTCACTTGTATCAATCAACATCATTTGACTATCTTCCAACTAACTTTTTTCAATTATGTTTACAATTCATGTTAATTTATTTTTTCAAGTTTCAATTCATTTTAATTCTTTTTAGACTATTTACATTCAGCATTTTGTTATTCCTTTTTATTTGTGTTATACTTTATTCAATTTAATTCTATTTTTTAGATTTATATTTGGCTTAAACTTTCATTCGAACCTGTAATTTACTTTAACAGTGAGTTAATCCATTTTTATTCATATACATCTTGTATTTTATTAAATTTTAATCATAAGGTTGTTTCTGGTTAGTAACGTCTATTATTTTAATTTACTACTGTGTACATCAATTTTATCATTCTCCTGACTTACGTTTTATTGTCAAATATGCCAACCGTTTATATAACACCACTCTATTTGCTTAACTTTTATACTCATATCATTGTATGTTTTATCTAATGCTTTGACTTTAATTAAATTGGTGTGACGCATTAACCATCACTTTTATTATATTCAATTGTTGCATTTCATTTATCTGTATTATCAAGCATTATCTAAGTCTATATTTTTTTAAATAAATTATTGCTCCAATTTAATTTTCGTAACATTTCTCAGCATTTCTTGAATAAATGCCAAGGGTGTCCTGGAATTTAATGACAATTTTTTGTCTTAATTTTTTTTAAATGGTCATATAATGTCTTTATGCTCATGATCCTCGTATATATATTCAAGAACTCAACAGACTTCAACAAGTCACCCTTTGAAGAAAATTAAACTCTGTGTCTGTACTGAAGCAACATTTTATTTATTTTGGTCCAAAAAAAATGTTTTGCTATAAAACGAGCAAAAACACTGGCTTTGTCTCACGTTCCCTTCAGCCCCACCTTAATTATCATATTCTAGTTAACATTTAACCAATGAATTCTCCTTCTATAAAACCTCGGTAGTTATAGTCCCTATTTGACTCCCTTACCTATATTAGCTTATAAGAAAATAGGGGGAAATAGGAGGAAAACCCAACTAGGGGGTAGTTTGCGATAGTGTGCGCCTACCTTTACTGCCAGTACCATTAACTTCCTTGAAACCTTTCTTTCTCCATTACCTTTATTCGAACACGTATCTATTCTCCTTCATCTCTTACTCTTATCTCATACTACCCTCTCACTTCCCAATTGCATTAGAAATAATTGGTATAGGCTTACAAAACTTGGACCACTTCCACTTATTTCTGTATCCCCTTACTACCCGTTAGGGTTATACGCTTATGTACTAATTACGCTAATGGTTTTAGGGATGAGGAAAGTTAAATTTAGAGGAAGTGTACCCCCATTTATAGAGGGAGAGTGGAAAATCACCCTCAGTACACCCGACCGATCGAACCTCGATCTCCACGTAGTTAGCTGTTCTCATTTATTGGGTTTATACTATATCACATACATATATATATATATATATATATATATAATATATATATATATATATAAGTTATAATATATAGTTATATAAACGTATATAATTACAAATAGATAGACATATAATGAATATATATAAATTAGTATAAACGGAAAAAGAGAGAGAACAAACAAAATACACATATATTTATAAAAATATGTTACAAATTGTATACATAATATATAAATAAAGAGATATATTGAAGATAAAATATATATATTATATATATATATATATTATATACTGTTTCTATAAAAAAATCAATTCATGATATATATATATATATATATATTTATCTTATATAAATATATTGTATGCATTCATTTCTTTATCCTTCAATACATCTCTTTATTTAACGTATATGGTTGTGAATAGAGATATATACATATATTGCTCTCTCTCTCTAACTATATATTAATTTGTTTATAGCTATATTTGTAAGTAACCTGTTATGTATGTTTCTATCCATCTCTTTCCACCGTTCCAAAAGGGGAGCGCGAGTGTTCCTGTGACGTAACGCGATTAAGAAACATGTCCTCGACAAGTTTATTAGGGACATTTCAGACACCTGCCACTTGCAAACGGTGCAAGGTTTTGATAAAACCCCTACCCCCAATAGAGGGAGAGTAAGTAGTCATTCTGAAACACACTTAGGTTGAGACACGAATAAAGATTTTTAAAAAACAAAAACACTTTCACTTGCAAATCATAGTACGTCTAAAAGTTTGAGAAAATCTTAATGACATTTCATTTAAACTAGAATAACCTTTTAACCAAGGGCGTAGAAATATATTTATCCTAGAGGGGGTCCACTATAAAATGGACGTAACAAAATGTCATATAGTTTATATATAGCAATATATATATATATATATATATATATATATTGGAGATAGGATGAGAGTCTGTGTGTGTATGGAAGAGTGGGTGGGTTGTGTACAAGACTAAGCGTGAGTATACATCATAATCATCATCATCATCATCATCATAAACAACTTTATCAACCAAATTGTGTGTTGTGTGTACGCTGAATAATATTCTAAAGGACTGTTTCACAAACATCATATTGATTCTTCAATCACCGGATTGCCAATCAGCTTTATTCTGGATCAAGAAAAGTTTTGGTTGCAACAAAATTAATTCAAGATTAAAATTTACTATCATTTGGCCATATATATTACTATATAATCAAGTAAAAAATATGGTAGCACTGTAAAAATCACTGTATTTGTAAAATATGATAGTGTAATTATCTAAATGTATACATAAGTTTGGCTATGGATTTGGTAGCTGATATTTATACATCAATTTCAATATATTTAATTGCAGGAATGTTTCTTAAGAAAAATGTTTTAAACGACTTTGTGTCGATATTAATAAATATACACCTTAATATGTAGGCTATTCAGTCCAAACCACATCTCAAATTTTATTGCTCTGTGATCAAAGAAAATTTCATTTCTTTCCTGGAGCTGCTTTGGATCTCAAACAATTCTCTATAACTTTATTGTATAGTTGAAAAAGTTCGCCGGAAGACGCCATAATTGACATTACTAAACTTAAAAAATAAGTCACACTTAAAATAAATATATAAAACACACCCACTTAATTTTTGTTAGTTTTTTATTTCGCAAGGATATACACCGGAACTGACAAAAATGTTGCGTGAGACGCTTTGGTGACGTCATCACAGAAGTGGCTTCACAAATCTAAAAGTGGAATAGTTACTAAACTCGTGTTTGTTATTATAGGCTAGTTAAGGGAATGTTTATTTATTACACACAACAATTTTAATAATCTCTTAAATAAAATTAATTCAGCCATTAAAATTTAAAGGTTAAATCTCCCATCAACACGATGATCGGAGAATCAAACAGTTGACGGGAGAGAATTGGTGGAAGGGATCGAATCCTTGACCTCCAGCCCAGTATAGAGTTTTATCTAGAAATAAATATATCAGCGATGAAAATACGCGGCGTATCTTCAGTTCAGTTTAACAGTCAAATTTTCATATGAAGAAATTATCTAGCAGCTAGAAGAAATAATAGATCTACTTTCACATGCTCATACAGCAAGTCATGTGATATGCAGCTGTCACTTTTGATAGATAATAACAATACCTAAAAAATAATACTAAAAATATATTAGTAAAATGTTATCAAAGTTGTCCGCAAAAAAAATTTGTTTTGTATTTTCAAAAGTTTCTTCTTACCAAAATCCTACTATAGGTAAGTAATAGGCCTACAGCTCGCACAAGGAATCGAGTAGTGGTATATTTTTCTGGTTCCCTCTTTAGAAAACAGCGAGCTTAGAAACCAGGGAAAACATTTTATTATGTTTTAAAAAATACAACGAAATTGAAATATTATTTCAAAATTTAAAAAAAACTATTTCACTTATTCAAAATTTTGTTTTAATTGAATAGTGAATATAAACACACTTCAAACGAGATTTCTGTTTCAATCGTAATCGTGTTCTATATATCCGGTTAATAAATATCAAGTGGCCCGGATAATCGTGTATCCAGTATCCCGGTTAATCGTGTATTCAGTATCCCTGTTAATCATATATAAAATATCCTGATTAATCAGTCGTTAAATGTACTCCTTCAACATCCTTGGGAGAATATAACAAGATCCAACCGGGATTCAAACAAGAGTCTAGAAGGTGTTCATCATATCAGAAAATCAATACCTCATCGCTCTCGGCTACATACAAAATCACTAGAAAATTTTCCAAGACACCTTAGTTTAGTTAGTAGGATGTCTTTCTACTGAGCGAAGGGTCCCGGGTTCGATTCCTGGCATGGCTAAAAATGTATCATGCATGGGTGAAATGTGGATTTTTTTTTCTTTCACTGTGGTGAATTAACGGCCGGGGCTGAGTGTTGTGTCGGTTCTTGATTTAAGTTAGCTTATAAGTTGTGTTCTAATATAATCAGTCGGATCAGAAAGTGCGCGTTATACATCTAAAATAATTGAAAAATTATAGGATCTTGTTGGTTTTTTTATCTAGAAAAAACTAAATGTGTGATTGATCTTCAGTCAAATTGAATCAACCCCGAACTCCCGCACAATTACTCAGCGAAGATGCGATGCTAACACGGCCGTATCCTATTGACCTGATGACCTCCCCTCTCCCACCCCCTGATCAGTCTATACTCTGCTTTTATCCGGATTAATGTAATTAAACTGAAACCTGTGTCTCGCTGACGTCATTGCACCAATGAGGTTCATTTGGACTATTATGTTCCATTGGGCTCTATTGCCCTTTTCGCTTCTGTTTAGGGTCAACATTCCAATGCATTAGAGCATTCAACTCTTGTCACACCATTTTATCACATAAAGGTCACATCATTATATCATATCAAGGTCACATCATCGTATCACACAAAGGACACATATAGTCAATAAATGAGTGAAGCTCTAAATTATGTTTATTTTTACCGGAAATGTAGATATTTTAGAAATACAGTATTAATCGTTTTATAAATTTCTATAAGACCTGAATTTTGTTTAAGGTGGGATGGAAGTGGACGTATAAGTTATTGTTTTTGCAGTTTTTATTGCAAAATATCTTTATGTCTGAAATTAATACAATATTGCTTTAGTAGATTTGTTTAGTCTAATTTTGTATGTACACTATCTCAACAGTTCCTGAATATTTTGTCATTTGGTATAGTATCGTTTGAACAGAGCCCTTTTTAAATAATAGAAAATCCCGATTAAGTTCGCAAAACCCGTGACAAATATTCAAGAAATGTTGGGATTACTAGGCATATATATATATATATATACTAGATAGCTGTTGCCCGCGGCTTTGCTCGCGTGGAAAATATACTTATGTATTTACAGATTAATTTAAAATATTACGTTACGTTGAAGACCATAACTTGACCTCAAATCAAAAATAATGCCAGTCCGATACAAACTTTCACCCCTCTTTTCATCCCTTATTAAATAAAATTTCCAAAATTCCTGAAACACGTATTTATTTGTTTTACGTCAACAACCGAAATACAAAATTTTGTTTATGTAACTTTCAAAATGACGGACTTTCATACATATTATCATACATATTATCATCCCCTATTTTGACCCCTTTGGGTGGAATTTTCTAAAATCCTTTCTTAGTGGGTGCCTACATAACAAAATGAATATACAGTCCGAATTTCATGCTTGTAGCCTTGATAGTTTGCGCTAGGCGATGATGAATCAGTCAGTCAGTCAGTCAATCAGGACATGTTATTTTATAAGTATAGATAATACCGGAATTACTGAAGAAATATTTGCTTTATTTAGGTCTACGTTTCTTATTTATTTATAAATTCTAAAAATTTAAATAAATTTTAAACAGTATTTGAATTTGTCTCGATCTATTCTAAACACAATGTTTAAATATCATTCTACTGTTTGAAAAATCTTAATTAATATGAAAATAAATTAAAATAAATGGTACGGTGCACCGAACTGACTGTTTCCCGATTTTATTTTAAATTCGACATTTTCTAAAAACTCTTAAGATTTATGAAGCGAGATAATAGGTCTATACATTGTTGTAGAAATTCATTTTCTAAGACCTGAATTAAAAAGTGTATATATATATATATATATATATATATATATATATATATATATATATATATAAAAAAGCTTGTAGTTCAGAAATTATTGGTTTAGTAAAAATATATATAGCAAATAAAAGATTTGTATCTTTATTAGTACTACAACTTTACAATGATAAGATGTTTCGTATCTCAAAGAGTTACGAAAAAATTAAGAAAATTGGAGAATTTCCTCAATGAAAATTCATTTTCATGAGAAATTGAGAATAAACATCTTGTTTATATTTATAAACAATATCTAGATATAAAATTTAATCAAAATTGTTATAGCAAATTTTGAGAAAAAAAAATTGTTTTTCTCTTTTTGCCCGTCAGTAAACTATCCTTAAATTTGGGGTTAGATATCTAATTCCAAAAACTCGGGTGGACCTTATGAAAACTCCAGATACCAAGTTTGAGCACAATCAGTAAAATAGTTTTGGCTCTACTCTCTTTTGTTTTAGGGGATCATGAAACGACCCCCTGAACAAAATTAAGAAGCAAATAGTCAAAGCTATTAAGTTTGATTTAGTACGGATCTAACCGTATCTAAATATCATATTTTGAAAATTTAAAAATGACACCTGGTCCCGAGTTTGATTCCAGTATATAGGTGTATTTTTTCAACTTTCTGAATATTTATCAAAATTTCGAGTTCAACTTTTTTTGACGATCAACGATCACAATACCTTCCCTCCAAGGGTTCGAGAGAAAGTAAAATCGTAACAGTAAATCATATTTTTTTATTCATTGATTTTCTCAAAGCTCACACATGGAATTCACTCACAAGAACTTCAACTCCAATTTATAAACATACCACATCCTTATCGATCGAATGCCAAGTGTGGAAGTGACGCCGAGTCTCAACGGAACACGTGACACTTAGTCTCAATAATACATGTGACAATTTGTCTTTATTGTACCATCTAGAGAAGTGCTATTCAAACTTTACCGTGAGGCAGACCGGTATATTTTGTTCAGTTGCACCCAGGGACTTTGTGGGGTAGGTTTACAAAATATTATTTTTTATGAAAGCAAAGTTTTATCGATATTAAAAAAAAACATATATAACACTAATAAGACAATTAGCTAGCATATTTTTGCACATTCTATCAATCCATGGCTCTATTATAGACAGTCCCACTCGTAATGGACAGTGAATATCAACACTATTACAACGTTTCATCTTAATTACACTCATAGTAGAGGAACCAGTCTCGCAAAGGTAGGTCGAGGCAAATGGTAAAAGAGTTTTCATGCAATTTTACAAAGAGCTGGAATTATCTTTCACTCTTATCCAAAATAAAGCAAGTGAAGTTGCACTTTCTAAATAATTTTTCAACTCTTCATTAGCAGCTAGGTCAATCAGGTTATCTTCTATGTTAACAAGCATCTCATAATTACATGCCAAAAACCTATTTTGGATCCATCCAGTCAGCACATGTTTATTTTATAATCCACTTCCCTGGAAAATTCCGGCGTGTTCCTTTAAGGTCATTTGAAAATTGAATTATGATTTTTTTTAGTCTACGGCTTCTTAGTAGGGAAATTAACATAGGTGGGGGTAGGTTGGTTATCCTGGAGAAGAAGGCAAGTAGCAATGACTCAGCCCAATTCAGTAACACCGACCAGGGCATATTATATTCTGCCAGTCAATGTTTTCTCTACAATCGGCAAAGTTAAAACAAGGAATTTCAGGAAATATTCAAATATAAATTTGAAATGATTAATTCTGATACAGGAATCAAATTGACGAGTAGAACTAGGTTAAAAAAGTAGTTATAAATAACAACATTTTGTTCTACAAAATGAATTAAAAACAAATTATCGGGAATAAAAAAAAGTTGTTATATATAATTAAAAATAATGTAATTTAACCACTTTTAAATTGCTTATATGATAACAATTTTATTTCTTTGTATACATCTCATACGAATGTCAAGTTATACTAAATTTCAGCCCCATATATATTAGTTACTTTAACTTACTATCAAGTTTGACACCTTATAACTCGTGAACTATAATGATTTGAAATCATTGAATCACTATCTATACCTTATAAATTACACACTTGTTAAAATTGTACAATAAATGTTTCACTATCAAATGACCTTAAGCTTCCTCTTCCTTGAATTTGTTCGAGTGGCGGAAAGCCTGAAAGGCAGTAAGACGCTTCGGTGTATCAATGTCGTAGGGTCTCAGAATCTTACAAGTTTGGATGGTCCCTTTTGCCACTGCATCCTGAGCTCGTCACCACTTGTGGCTCCTATTGTCTCCGTATGATTGAGTTTCTGCGCAGGGTGTCTCGGGGTCGATGTCTGTCCGTGACAGGGGGTTCTTACCGCAGCGCCACGGGACGCTGAGAGGGTCTTTTATCCTCCACGAGATGTTTCTTTGTGTGTTCTTGGAGTGTCTCCATTAGACTATTCCAAGAACTGGAGTCTAGCATCTCCCTTTCACAATAATGCTGGTGCATATCCTCTAAAAAAGCCTACTCATTTCTATCCCTAAATTAAGTCGTCTAAAGCCATTGAACTTGACTTGCTATTATTTAATAGTTTTTTAAATCGTACAAAACTGTTTGTTTTCTCAAAATCATAAATTCATTGTGAAAAATAATATAATATACATTATAATAATTATGCAGTCTAAAGCCTATACAAACATGTTTGCTTAAATATATTTCATACTTTTGTTTTTGCAGCGCGTCTTGCCACCCATTCATACTATGTACATTTTAATCACATAAGCGAGAAATATATGATAAAGACATAATTTAGAGGAAATGTAACCTTATTTGAGTGAAGGGAATATGGGGAACATTTTAAGAAAAACCACCCTCGTACATCTGGTTGGAATTATTCTTACCCTCACCTCCCCAACACTGGAAAACTAGACCAGAAAAGACTGACGTTTAATCCGCGTGCCCACCGATGCACGTCTACACTAACAATTAGATGTTATGTATTCAATACAATTAATGTATATTTAAAAACTGATTTTTTTCCAAAATGTGTGTGTAATTAGTCATATATTCGGAGAAGTATTTATTAAATTATGTAAATAAATTCATATAAAAAAGGATTTAAGGTAAAATATTAATGGCACAGTTTGATATACCTGGATTTAAAAAAAAAAATTTTGCTTTTCAAAATGATATGCACACTAAATTAAAGAACTATTTTTTGTGTAAGTACATAACTGCACGCCGGATTGTAATATAAAATTATTACAGACAAAGGGCCCTGTCAATATGTCTCGCGACCCCTGCACCATATTAAGCTGGTAGCTTCATCTCTCGTGAATTGGCTCACGCGCGCTTGTCTGACAGGAACCTTACCTCGACTCGGAACAGCCGTCGTCGAAGCTGACGGCCTGCCTCTTCAGTTTCGGATGATGCCAGAAGCGGTGACGACTCAACAAGGATCCGTCGATGTACACCTGACCGCATTCTTTGCACTCGTGCAGGTGCCACCTCCGAAACATAAGGCGGTACTTCAGGAGACGCCATCTCATGGTTCGGATCCCAAAGCGGGGAGGGAGGGACTGGCGGTGTGTAACCCCGTTTCAGACGTATCGCCCGTTACGGTTCCAGCTGCTTCAACGGTAAAAGAGTGTTCAGAATAACATGCGTTTTATTTTCACTTTCCAAAAATTATCTCTGCCCACCGTACACACATCTTTTTCACTTTTGTAATTAGTTATTGGGCTGTTTACTAAAACAAGCTATCATGTATTATCCAGGCATTACTAATCTACGAGTAATTTGTCGAATAGATAGTTCGTCGTATGAAGCAGAACCATTATTACTCCTACATATCACCCTACAGGGAGAACATTCGAAACCCACCTCTATCTCAAACTTACGAGGACACTCGTTAACCCACCTCAATAGAGTGGACAAGGGAGGACACTCGTTAACACCATTCTATAGAGAGTGGACAAGGGAAGACAACCGTTAACCCACCTTTGTAGAGAATGTACAAAGGAGGACAATCGTTAACCCATTCTATAGAGAGGGGTACAAGGGAGGACAATCGTTAACCCATTCTATAGAGAGTGGACAAGGGAGGACAATCGTTAACCCATTCTATAGAGAGTGGACAAGGGAGGACACTCGTTAACCCACCTCAAAGAGTGGACAAGGGAGGACACTCGTTAACCCATTCTATAGAGAGTGGACAAGGGAAGACAACCGTTAACCCACCTTTGTAGAGAATGTACAAAGGAGGACAATCGTTAACCCATTCTATAGAGAGTGTACAAGGGAGGACAATCGTTAACCCATTCTATAGAGAGTGGACAAGGGAGGACAACGTTAACCCATTCTATAGAGAGTGGACAAGGAGGACACTCGTTAACCCACCTCAATAGAGTGGACAAGGGAGGACACTCGTTAACCCATTCTATAGAGAGTGGACAAGGGAAGACAACCGTTAACCCACCTTTGTAGAGAATGTACAAGGAGGACAATCGTTAACCCATTCTATAGAGAGTGTACAAGGGAGGACAATCGTTAACCCATTCTATAGAGAGTGGACAAGGGAGGACAATCGTTAACCCATTCTATAAGAGTGGACAAGGGAGGACACTCGTTAACCCACCTCATAGAGGTGACAAGGGAGGACACTCGTTAACCCATTCTATAGAGAGTGGACAAGGGAAGACAACCGTTAACCCACCTTTGTAGAGAATGTACAAGGAGGACAATCGTTAACCCATTCTATAGAGAGTGTACAAGGGAGGACAATCGTTAACCCATTCTATAGAGAGTGAACAAGGGAGTACACTCGTTAACCCATTCTATAATAGTGGACAAGGGAGGGCACTTGTTAACCCATTCTATAGAGAGTGGACAAGGGAGGACAATCGTTAACTCATTCTATAGAGTGTGACAAGGGAGTACACTCGTTAACCCATTCTATAGAGAGGGTACAAGGGAGTACACTCGTTAACCCATTCTATAGAGAGTGGACAAGGGAGTACACTCGTTAACCCATTCTATAGAGAGTGGACAAGGGAGTACACTCGTTAACCCATTCTATAGAGATTGTACAAGGAGGACAATCGTTATCCCATTCATAGAGAGGGGACAAGGAGACAATGTTAACCCATTCTATAGAGAGTGGACAAGGGAGTACACTCGTTAACCCATTCTATAGAGATTGTACAAGGGAGGACAATCGTTAACCCATTCTATAGAGAGTGAACAAGGGAGTACACTCGTTAACCCATTCTATAAATAGTGGACAAGGGAGTACACTCGTTAACCCATTCTATAGAGAGTGGACAAGGGAGTACACTCGTTAACCCATTCTATAGAGAGTGAACAAGGGAGGACACTCGTTAACCCATTCTATAGAGAGTGTACAAGGGAGGACACTCGTTAACCCACCTCTATATAGTGTTTACAAGTGATGGTAATCGTTGACCCACTTCTAAATTGACTATAACGAATGACCCTTTTCTGAAGGTGGTATGCTACCTGACATAATGCTAGTAACACCCTAGCAGCACATTACATTTGCACGCACGGTGTGTTACTTTCACCCTGACGATTCAACTATTTCACAATGGAACGTATGAGAGACCTCGTAATAAAGTAATCAAAATATATATAACTCTTAAATTTCGCTTCGAATTTATATATTGCAGAAACGCGATATTAAAATTTCCACATGGCAACACACTTAATATGTTAACTATTCACGTGCTTTTATTTAACTTTTAATTTTAATTAAAAGGTCTCGACGATCTTCCCCACAAAATGGGTTACTCCCACCACGTTCTTGAAGCACCACGAGCAAAGTTATCTATTTATTGTTTTTTAAAAAAAGGAAATATTTCACACGCGTGAGGCGATAGTTCAAATCCAATCACCGATATGTCGTACCTATATGATGACACTTCACCTTACAAAACCGCATACTGGGAGGCCGTAACTATTTAAGTTGATCTATGAATGATAATTAAATTGATAATAGCTTTTATTATGTCTCCTTAAAGGCATGTTCTAAGGCGGCAGCTGTGAGAGGGGGTGGGAAGAGAGGGAATATTATGCTACCTTAATATCTTGATACCGACGTTATCACAGCAGTTGAATATTGATGACCACCTATCTTGTCCTAGAGTTCGAAGATCGTGACGGAACTATCTCGTCAAACATGAGTTGAAATGTTTTATATCCTGACCGAGTGTTTGGTCGAGTGGTACGGTTGTAGCTCAAGACCAAACATGGAGGTTTGATTCCAATCTTTGATTTCCCCAATCCCTCCTTTTTAAAAAAAATAAACCGCCTCTTACTATCCGTTTGGGCTATACGCATGAGTAGGCCTACCAATCACGGTAATGAGATAGTGATGTGGTTATGTTGAATTTAGAGTAAATTTACCCGCACTGAAGTTGAGGTAGATTGAAAAACCATCTAGGAAGATAAACTAAGTTAGCCTTACCGGGTTTCGAACCTCGACCTACCCGTCATCAAAAATCCTAGTCTATTGTGATAGTGACACCTAAGGTGACTTTACACTGAGGTAACTATTGGCAACCTAGGGTAGCCCCATGGCTTCTTTGGTGCTGACTGACAGCTTTGAAAAGTTACCAGACCAAATTATCTATCCCTACGCCGAACCATATGATCTGCAAAAACATGTGTTTAGCAGCTGTCACTTCTGACAGTCAAAATGTAGGTATATACCTAAATGTTGACGGTCAGCAGTCAGCTGTGAGCTGTCAGTCAGCACCAAAGAAGCCATGGAGCTACTGTATTTGCATGCAGCAAGCAAACGTGGACTGCCACCCAGGTTCGCACGCAGCATGCTGCCGGCAGTAGTCGTTGCAACATGCTGCCAACCCATTTATACCTAGTGCACATACCTAGTCCCTAGTGATCTATTGCGATGGATTTATTCAATTTTCGAGTAATCGTATGTAAAGTTTTCGGTACTGAAAAAAGCACCGGGGTATGTAGAGCACCCATTTATACTCAAAGCTGATCCGGACTTTTTATTTCTGTATCTGTGGAAGTTTGTTCCCAAACTTTTTCTATTTTTATTTGACCACCTTTTTGATCAATCAAATTTAAAAGCTAGTTCTTCCCGATTGTCTTTGTAGTTCTGATCCGTTTCACGGTATTTTGCTAGGAGTAATTTTGTTTTCCTTGGACTCCAGCTCATCCTGCCACATACGACTACACCTGTGCTGGGAACGTCTGTGGCCTTGAGAAACCACCAGATTGGCACCGCAAGCCACGTGCGACGATGCTGAGACCTTCAGAAAGTAAGAAACCTGCAGCACGCTACCACACCGCATGCGGAAAAATTGCCTGTGTTCGCCTTTGTATAAAGCCACCTTTTGAACGATCGACCACCGAAACGGGTTCACGCGCGTCTCATGAGATAAGGAAGGATTTATAAGGAGGAGGAGAAGGACCCCCGCATTTTCGAAGAAAGGTAATGGGGAAAAAAAAACTTGTTCAGTACACCAAACATGACGACTGATGCCTTTGTCCACGGAGTGCTTTACTGGTGCGAGTTGAATCTCAATAATCTGGATTAGAGTTTCCCAAACTGTGGTACGCGTACCCTCTGGGTATACCAATGAGTTTTTTAATCATGAAATTCAAGCTTCGGTGGCCGAATGGTCTAAGGCTTCACTCTCGTGTTAGACTGGCCCGCCGATGACGGGGAGATCGGGTTTTGAATCTCGGTCGGGCCTACTGGTTTATACTATATGGTTTCCCGTTCTCCTTCGCAAATACGGCTAGATTACCTCTAAAAGTTTCCTTTCTCATCCCTACTCCATTATAGTAATTCTAATGTATGCGTATAATCTGAACGGGTAGTAGGACACGGTGATAAAAAAAAATTGACGTCCCCTTGCCTTATATTCGCTCCAGATTGTGCCTTGTTTACTTATGTTCTTCAGGTTGACCAACTTTCCCCTGCTGATATCCTTTGATAATTAATCTAGAAAGCTTCCACCATGAATACGGCGGAGAGTGGCTAACAATCAATAACGACATATTAGTACCATGATGGAACAGGGGGGAGTTGGCTCAGCAGCAGCGGGATCGACTCTTTACTAGGAACGTCGGGATTCATATCTCGGCTGGGGACACTGACTTAACTGCTCATTGCAATAAAAATAATTTATATATATTTTACATGTAGAAATATTCGCAATGTAATATGCACCCGTGGTCACACGGCCCAAAACGTCAGTATCGCAATGGACTAGATTGATGATGAAGAGCTGGTTAAGAAGGACCTAATATTGCAGGCGGTTTTCTAAATGTGATTATCACTTTGGTTTTCCCATCTCCCTCTAAACGTTAATTTAGGTTAACTTTCTCTTAAACAGCATTTCTCATCCTTAGCCCTTAGATTAAAATGTCAATATCCACATATTTTAAACTGTCATCTGATATATTACTTAAAATTAGTTTAAATTCAAGTAAAAATTAAATATAACTAAAATAAATGGTGCGTTGCGCCCAACAGACTTTCTCTTTTATACATAGAGACAATTACTAAATACTCGTAGTATTGGTGAAATGAAGTAACATACACTGTTGCAGAAACACTCAACTAGCGAGCATAGATAAATTAATATACAATTGTAGCTAAACTTTGAGGAAAGAGGAACATCTCTGTTCACCAGAGAGCATAGCAATAAATTTCATATTTCAAAGACCTCCACTATACATATATAAATAAATGAATTAATATACACTTATACAATGTTCAAGTATAAGTGCATAATAGTTCATTTATGCTCTTTGTGGAGTGTTTCTGCAACAATGTATACTCTTTCTCTCTCTCCCTATAATATATATATTTGCTTATAGCTCAGAAATTGTTGGTTTTATAAAAATATATTACAAATAAAATATTTTTATTGTTATTAGTTAAAATGTTAATTATTTCGTATCTCAAATATGTGTGGAAATATGATTATAGTTGGGGAATTTCTGCATATTTAAAGTAGCTCGAAGTAATTTTCATAGTAAAATTACCATTTCCATTTTGTTTGTAATGGTAAACAGTAAACGGATAGCGGATACAAAATGTAATCAAAATCTTTAGAGTGTGTATTGAGAAAATCAATTTTCTTCTTCTTTTGACCTTCAGTAAATAACCCTTAATTTTAGGGTTAGATATCTAATTTCAAAAACTCCTCAAGGGAAACTTACGAAAATATAATACAAAGTTTTAGCCCGATCGGTAAAATAGTTTCTGCTTTAGCCCGAGGTACAGACAGACAGCAGCTGCGAGAACCCCTTTTTCTGTTTCAGGGGGTCGCTAACGTTGATATTTTTCAAAATCTCAAGTTGTATTTTTTTTTTTTGACAAACACAAAATCTTTTTCTGATATAAGTCGAGATAAAGTAAAAAAAAATCAAAGTAATAAGAAAATGTAACCTAAGCTTCCATTTATTTTATAAAGTGGTGACCTGGTGGTCTTGGGGTAAGGTGTCAGACTTCTGTGCTGGCGGCCGGGGTTCAATCCTCGCTCCCGGCACAGATTTATCTGATTTCCAAACCCTTCCTTCACCTCTGACAAGACATCTTGTGAATGTGGAGAATGCCAGGCCTCCACCGTGGTTCGGATTCCACGTTAAACTGTAGGTCCTTCATTTCATCTCACAATCACCATACCATTACACATTGCGTAAGTGCGTATGACCCAAACGGGTAGTAAGACGCGGTGCAAATAATAATAATAATAATAATAATAATAATAATAATATTTTATAAAAATTACTTTGTATTGTTTTAAATAATTATTCATTGGGCTTTCTTTCTAAACTATCGACTTTCTGAACCAATTACTGTTACAATCAGCATACGACTTATAAACTAACTTAAATCTAGAAAAGACACAACACTCAGACCCCCGGTCGTAAACTCATAACTGTGAAAGGTGGAAAACTCCAATTTCACTCATGATCAATTTTTCATCCATGCTGGGAATCGAACTTGGAGCCTTAGATTAGTAGGCATAAACTCTACCAATAAACTAAGGTGTCAGAGGATAACTTCAAATAAATATATGTAAAATTATTTATGTGATTTAAATTAATTTTATTTGTTTAATTTATGTCATATGGGTTTGTAATACAAACTCAAAATTATATTAAAAACTCATACAAAGTTGTGTGTGTTTTTTAAATATTTTTTAACTATAATACTGTAAATTTAATTTTTGAATTTCAAAAACTAGATTAATACATTTTTACATTTTAACCTAAGTATTATAAATTTAATATATATATCTAACACCGCGTCTTATTACCTGTTGTTTATAAGCATACAAGATAACTAGGCCTACTATAATCAGATATGGATAAGGAGGGGAATATTTTAGAGGTGCTCTACCCACATTTGCCTGGAAGGAGAGTGGGAAACTAATTAGAAAAAAACACCCTCAGTAGACCCGACTGGAAATCGAACTCCGATCTTCCCGTCACCAGCAAGCCAGTATAACACGAGAGTGACGCTTTAAACCGCATGGCCATTGAAGCGGATAAAATGTTTTATTAACATTCAATATATTGAAACATAATATTGCATGTCTAGGCTACATCACTCGAAGCCCAGTAGTGGAAATATTAGCCGGTAATAAGGTACCGTTACACAGGGGACGCCCGAATGCACTAACCGTACATCCTTTCATGGAGGCTCTTTCCATGTCCCGATGAATGAGATGAGGTGATGATGATTGTGCGTAAGAGGGTGTGGAACCAGTGGAAACACTTAAACCTAAATTAATCATAGCTAACCAAACCCTGGTGACCGTTGGGTAATTCCCCGTTCGGGAAAAATAATCAATGTACCAGCTGGGAATCTAACCCAGCACCCCTAATCTAGTAGCCAAGTGCACTGACCACTACACACATGGGGCCAGTAAAATAATGATGACCCATATTTTTTTTCATTTCTATTTACATTACTAGTTCGAATAAAATTGTTTTTTATGGCGTTAGCACTTGTGTTATAAAACAAATACCCAACACTTTAAAAAAATATTAAATATGTTTATCGTTTCTGGAAAAACAACTTAATTTTACACTTATTTGAAGAAATACTGATTTTTATAGCTATTACGAAAATGGTGAAGAAATATTTGGGAAAGTTTTGAAATGTGGTGCTGGATAAGACTTGAGAAGATCAGGCGGACAGACAGGATGACAAATAAAGTTCTAACAAGAGTGGTTGAGAAGTGAACCATTTGGGTGTGATTCTTCGGTACATAGAAAACTGGATTAGACACAACCCTTTATGAGTAACTATCTTCTGCACAACGTCATACAAGAAAAGGTTGAGGGAAAGAGGATTTAGGAAGAAGGAGGATTCAAATATTGGATGACTTGAAGGAAAGAAGAAAATTCTGGGAGCTTACGAATGAGGCAGAAGACAGGGTGGTTTTTTTTTTATCGTGTGACATCTTTGACCAGGATATATATATATCTGTCACCTGTACGTGTAGAGTAATATATATATTATATATAATTAATATTGTCGGTCACCTGTATGTGTAGACATTTAGAAACTTTGGTGTCAACATAACGTTGGGTACATATATGGAGGTTGTCTACATGTCACACCCGCAATGATATGATGTGATGGTGACACTCACTATGAGGTGTGTAGCTAGTAATGAAACATAATTAACCAAACCCTGGTAACCGTTGGGATAACTCCCCTTCCAGGAAAAATACGTAAGATACCAGCCAAGAATTGAACCCGGGACACCTAGATTCATAGCAAGATGCACTGACCACAGGGCTAGATGTCGCATTGGTGATCTAAGTTCAATGACAAAGGAATATACCTATCGTGAGACAGGACACATAATAATAATAATAATAATAATAATAATAATAATAATAATAATAATAAAGAGAGAAAATTAAGCATGTCATAAATAGTATGTAATTAAATAAATATGACATAATTGTGAGAAATTGAAGCACAGATATAAGTAAAAACACTAACATAGATTTACAAACATTTTTTCGTATTGGGATACTAAAAACATTGTATAGATTTCATATTATTTTTATGATTTATCTACAACTAAAACGTGTATGTATTAGAAAAATTTTACCTTTAAATTCTGTAAATCAGACAAAATTTTATATCATTGATCTAACCACTTACTTACACAATTGTTTTTGAAAATAGTCTTGCCGCTTATGATCACTTGCGCCCAAACAATACACTACTACCGTACTTATGCGCCGGTGCAATATCCAACACACCTGAAAGTAGCCATTAGAACTGAATTGCTAATTAGCTCGTGAATAACCAGTAGCTCAGAATGATAACAGAACGCTTTAGAGACATGGTACAATCTTAAGGCCGGTACACACAGAATGCTAAGCTATTCTGTGCTATGGTCCCTCTTTTCCCTCCCAAATTCAGTATTGTTTCTTTCTGGTCTGCTCCAGTGAAGTTTAGTTATGATGATGGTGTTCTCCAAAATGTATTGTTTGAGCTCAGGTAATAGTACTGAGGAAGAGCAGCTGATGCTGATAGCAGCTGTTTTGGAAGAAAAGAAAATTTAGGAGGTGAAGGTTTGACTTGTTCAATTAGCAATTCCATTTTAATGTAACAAAATATATTAAATATAACAACATATATTAAATATAACAAAATATATTAAATATAACACCTAAATAGAATATTATTTAAATGCACATGAAACAAACTGAAAACAAAACTTCACCACTTGTTTAATTATTTTCACCAAACCAACACTGCGTCTGTTCAACACGGAGCCTAAGTTATGTTATGCGCATGCGCAACTTAAGATGTCTCAAGATGGGAGATGGAAAAATTGCCCGGTCATCAATCGGAAAAAACATAGCGAGGCGTAGCAAGGTCTAGATTAGCTTTTTGTGTGAACCAACACCTTTAAATATATGGTCCACTATTTTTCTAAACAGTTAGCAGAGCAAACCTTAGCTTAGTATGAAACGGCCTTAAGTTAAGCTAATCCAAGCTAAGATTTGTTTTGCTAACTGTTTAGGAAAATAGCGGACCATATATTTAAATGTGCTGGTTCAGCTAAGCCACGCTGAGCTAAGCTAAGCTAAGCTAAGCTAGGCTATGCCTTGCTACCCCCACGATATGTTTTTTTTTTCAATTGATGGCCGGGCAATTTTTTTATATCTCATCTTGAGCCATCTTACTCTGCGCATGCGCAAAACATAACTTGAGCTCCGTGTTGAACAGACGCAGTGCTGGATTGGCGAAAATAATTAAAGAAGTGTTGAAGTTTTGTTTTCAGTTTGTTTCATATGTATTTAAGTAATATTCCACTTATATTTATATATAATAAATGTTTCTATATTAAAATGTAAGCGTTAATTGACAAGTCAAACTTCCACCTCCTAAATTTTATTCGTTTTCCAAAACAACCGCTAACAGCAGTATCTTCTCTTCCTCAGTGTTATCACCTGAACTCAAACAAGACATTTTGGAGAACGCCTTCATAACTAAACTTCACTGGAGCAGACCAAAAAGAAACAATACTGAATTTGGGGGGACAAGCGAGACCATTGCTTAGCTTAGTAATGAGTGTGAAATCAAATTAACACAGTTTTAGCACACCACACCATAGCTTAGATTAAAATTCTGTGTATATCGGCCTTAAGAATAAAAAGTTAACTAAATATTCAGAAGACACCATTGCATTTGTTTTTAACTCTATCGTATCCCGAGAGTATTATAATTTAAAATAAAACTTCGAAATATTTATATATCTTGACTTTTTATGTTACCCCGAACTCAAAAATAGTGAGTCTTACGATTATGTTTGTCTCTATGTCTGTATTCCTGTCTGGCTGTCTTTCCCCATGAGGGTTGTCACTATTTTATTACTGCCAAATTCTCCGAGTATTCTAGGTTTTCCAGAAGGAATATTCTTTTTTCCAGGCAGCTTAGATTGAAGAAAAGAGTAATGAAATTTCATCTTCCATAAAAGTGACTAGTGTGAAGTCACATAACCTATGTTTAAAACAGGATGGTTTCTTATTGATGGAGAAATACATATTTTGTCGCTTCAGCACCCTTGTTTAGGGTAATAGAACTTGTTTGAATAGCCGTGCTTAATTCTACAAATCACTTTTTCGTACATCCAAAGACCTACTATTTTAATCCTTCAGTTAAATGTCTCAATTCAACAAACATTCCAGTATATTAAATAGGTTTTGCAAAATTCCCTGTATTTTCTAGTTTTTTAAACATGAAAAAATCCCAGATTTTCCTCGGTTCTCCGGGTGCGTAGCAACCCTGCCCATGTCTGTATGTCTGTTCCTGAACTTAACTGGGCTTTACCACAAATCCTGTGACTTGGAAAAATAAAAAAGTTGACTTAAACGATTATTTTCCTTCGTGCGATAAGTTAATTTTGTATAATTTTGGGAACTGTTCTGTTTTTCTTCTTCTTCTTGCCAACTGTACTCTTAATTTGTAAAAACACAGCCCTGTTGGTTTAGCGGTCTAAGGTCTCGATATCGCCATATAATTATTTCTGATGAAGGGGAGGACAAGGTTCGAATCTTGTTTAGTGTTCCTTGAGGTTCGTGAATAAGTGTTGTTTTCTCTCTCTCCACTCTAATGTGGGAATATTTCTTCTAATTTATCCCTACAACCCCCAACCCTTAATTAAGCCGATGCTCGACACCCTTTCTCAGTCATTAGCATGTCTGTCTAATGAGCTGAGGGTTCCAAGTTCGATTCCTGGAATAGTCGAAAATCTTATCTGTGAAATTAGGGTTTCCCCTTTCTCAATGATGAATTAACGAAGTGGAAGCTGGTTGTTGTGAATGTTCTAAATTTAAGTTAGTAAGTTGTGTGCTGATATAATCAGTCAGCTTAGAAAGTGCACGTTAAATACCTCAGCAACAACAAAAGTCGTTGTTAACCGCACTAAAATTAATTAGGTAATTAATATTTTAAGTCGGTGACCTGGTAGTCTAGGGGTAAGGTGTCAGACTTCTGTGCTGGCGGCCGGGTTCAATCCTCGGTCCCGGCACAGATTTATCTGATTACCAAACCCTTCCTTCACCTCTGACAAGACTTGTATTAACCACAACTTGTGAATGTGTGGAATGCCAGGCCTCCATCGTGGTTCGGATTCCACGTTAAACTGTAGGTCCTCCATTTAATCTCACAATTACCCTACCATTACACATTAGCGGAAGTGTGTACAACCCGAACGGGTAGTAAGACGCGGTGCTAATAATAATAATAATAATAATAATATTTTAAGTCAAAAGAATTCTACTTTCCAATTTGTGCAAAGACACATATTGGTGAGCAGGCGGACGAGACGTTAAGCTCGTCTAGTCTGGTTTTCCAAGGACGAAGAGTCCGAGGTTCGAATACCTGTACTGAGGTAGTTTTTTAAATTTATGTAGATTCTCACTCTCTTTGAGTGTAAACGCGGGTACATTTTCTTTAAGTTCTACCTTCTTCATCCTTAACCTATTAGCATAGTTAAATGCAGATAGCCTGGACGGGTAGTAAGACGTGGCACAAAAAAAAGAGACGTATGAAGCTCTTTTTAACACCGCCTCTTATTACCCATCCGGGTTATACGTACTAATTAAGCTGATGTGTTAGTGATCGGGAAGGTGGAATCTAGAGCGAAAATACCCGCATTTGAGTGGTATGAGAGTGAAAAACCATTTTAGTAAAAACTACCCCAAGTCCGCCCAACAGGAATTCCAACCCCAATCTCTCCATCATAGCCGGTCTAGTCTACTGCAAAATTGACGCCTTAAGCCATTCGACCACTGAAGTAGGTTTAAAGCTCTTCATGGATTAGTTTGGTTAACAGAACTTCTTCCCTTGTTTACAATGAACTAATTCAACCAATAACAGCACTTCTTTTCGGAGTGGATGGAAATGTAAACTGCTGCACATTATCCCCCAAAAGATTGTGAGTTGCGCAGGAGAGTGGGGGGTAGGAAAAAAGGGAAAAGCACAGCACCAAGGGTATTATTTAGAGTTTATATTAGGTCCGTCCACACATTAGTTTTACTGAACAACGCACGTTCTACTTGCCCGAGATTAAAATATAATAAAAACATGATCATGTAAACCAACTGCTATTGGTCGGTGAAAAGGGGGATTTGCTTGTATTGCCTCACTGGTGATTATAAAGAGATAATTTTTCTATGTTCGTTTGTGTGTAACATTACAACCTGGACAAGGGAATAGAACCCGGGATATTTGTATTTGCGCGCCAATGCTCTATCACTGAGCCATCCTCATATTCAAGGCTATTTTCCACTAGTTAGTGCTTTGAGTCTTAAGACTCCATTCCATGACAAGATGAACTCAAAGTTGAAGGCTATGCAGAAAAAAATATCATCTCGGGGGTGGAGCCTAAATTCTGTAAACTGCTAGGGAAGGAGTAAATTCTGTGTATGTGGGGGTCCTTGGGTGTCAATCATTCCCTAATTCTCCCTCTTTGTCCAAGTGAGGTGAGGAAGGTAGCCAGCCAGGTATTTATGAGTCATTATCTCCCCCTTTGCCCAAGTGAGGTGGGGAAGGTATCCAGCCAGGTATTTATGAGTCATTATCTCCCCCTTTGTCCGAGTGAGGTGAGGAAGGTAACCAGCCAGGTATTTATGAGTCATTATCTCCCCCTTTGTCCGAGTGAGGTGAGGAAGGTAATCAGCCAGGTATTTATGAGTCATTATCTCCCCCTTTGTCCGAGTGAGGTGAGGAAGGTAACCAGCCAGGTATTTATGAGTCATTATCTCCCCCTTTGTCCGAGTGAGGTGAGGAAGGTAACCAGCCAGGTATTTATGAGTATTATCTCCCCCTTTGTCTGGTGAGGTGAGGAAGGTAATCAGCCAGGTATTTATGAGTCATTATCTCCCCCTTTGTCCGAGTGAGGTGAGGAAGGTAACCAGCCAGGTATTTATGAGTCATTATCTCCCCAAGTAAAGGAATAAAAGACAGAAATAGCTTGATCTCAAGTGCAGATAAGCTTCTTGAGCTCCAACTTCCAATGTTCAAACCACTCTGGATGCTAATAGTTTAAATGTTGCATTTTATTATTTGTTGTAGGTAGGTACCTAACATATCTAACAAAATGTTACTTTAATTATATATTTTTTACTTTAAGGTTTTAACTATCGAACACATTTTACAAGAATTGAGGATATATAAAAATTCATTTAGTTATTAATACCCGCTTCATTGGCCACATGGTTTAAGGCTTCACTCTTGCAATATATTAGACTGCCAAGGTGGTGAGGTAGGGCCTCGATTCCGGTCGGGTGTATTAAAAGTGGTTTATCCTAAATTATTTTCCACTCTCCCGCTCACACATTAGGGTAATCTAATAGGTCTACATAGGTGCATAAACCGTACGGGTAGTAGATGCGGTGCTAAAAATCTACTCATAAAAATAGTAAATTCGACCAATAGTTTTATTACTACATTAACTAATGTAGCCTGTTACCTAAAGAGTTGGCTCAGTTACAGCGATATCGACTGGTGGGATCAACCTGACACGGGAAACGGGACATGGCTATAGTCCAGTCCAGCAGGGATATACATTGAACATAGATGTTGAAGGTTCTATGGTTCCTCATAGATGATTTTCAACCATCAATGTTTTGTAGCAATGTCCAAGATAGCGATATGTTTATGTGTTTGTTTTAAAAATAGTAGTTTTTTATTATTAGTTTTGATACACTTTTTTACAAATAAACTTCAGATACGGTTTCAATTCGTTTGAAAACTATTACCGATGTTTTTGGTTCTATAACATCAATGTTTTCAGACAATGTTCTGTTTTAATCTATGTTACTTTATTAATAGGGATATCGATTTTTTACCTCAATGTTCATACAAATTATAGTCCTATTTGAGTGAACTGGAATGGCCTTCTATTTGCTTTTTTGAAAATAGATGCGACCCCATTCATATAAATAAGAATCTGTGGACACGTGTCAAGCTCATTTAGTCTGGTTTTCTGGTGCTGAGGAGGCTGGGGTTCGAATATCAGTTGGGTGTATGATAATGTATTTTCCTAAATGGTTTCCCACTCTTCTTCTACCAAATGAGGGAAAATATTCAGAAGAATTCTACCATACTCTTCCCTAACCCTGAACTGTAGTAATACGCAGTGGCTTTTTACTTTATTAAAAATATAAACAGTATATTGATCAAATGATCATGAACATTTTCGGCCTCGAAATTATACTGAATCTATGTTTTATGTGATTTCAAACCCAAATAAGTTGATTTTAACATTCAGTCTGTTTGTCTGTTCACCATAAGGGATAGGGGAGCTGAGATGGTTTGATGGATTTTATTCAATTTTTGATTTTGTCTTTAGACCCCAAATTAAGAATGGTTTACAGATTACTATTTTTTTATTTGAAATATTTAAAAAATTGGATCTAACTATTGTGTTTAAAAAGGATATCGGGAGTGTTTAAAATGACAAATAAACCTGCAATCTTTTAAAAATAACACACATGATTTGGTTTAAAATGAGTATCAGAGTAGATTTTTGCGTGGTATGTAATTCAATTTGCTTGTTTTTTTTGTTTTTTTTTTAAATGCGTATTTTAGTTCACTTTCTAACAATCTTGCACTTTCAGGACTGGTTTCAGACCATTGGTGTGGAAAATGGATTTTCACAATTTATCAAGCTACCAAAGAGTGTCACAAGTACCGCTTGTGAATGAGCTTTTTATAAACTGATTCAAGCCAAGAATAAATTACAATTATTCAGGACCACCTGGATAAGTTTATGCTTCGATATATTTAACAATTTGGATGTTGATCTAATGACTGAAAAACTAAAAAACTTTAAAGAATTAAAACGGCTATAAGGAAAAAAAAAAGAAAACTCCAAAAATTCAAAATATTCTTAAAAGATAGATAAGGAAAAAAGGGTAAAAGTGGTAAAAGGGATATAAACGGTAAAAGAACCAAAGGGGGGAAAAGGTAAAAAGTCCATTATTTATTACTAAATAGGATATAAAAGTTAAAGATTTAAAAAGAGGCAATAATGGAAGAAGGGAAAATGCTCAAAGGGGTAAAAAGGACAAAAAGGAAAAAAATTGTTAAAAAGGTAGATAGTACAAAAGGGTTAAAGCAATAAAAAGGTAAACGTATCAAAAGGACAAAAAGGAATAAAATAGTAAAAAGATAGAAAATTGAAAACGTGCCAAAAGGGCAAAAAAAGTTAAATAAGGCAAAACGAACAAACGGGTTAGAAAGGGTAAAAGCGCCAAAAAGGCAAAAAGTGTAAAAATGCCAAAAAGGTTCCATAAGTGTAAAATGCTAAAAAAAAGGACTAAAAGGGTGAAAAGCACATTTAGTGCAAAAAAAAAGCGGAATGAAAAGGGTAAATGAGATAAAAGGGGTATAAAATACTAATATTTTTGATTAGATCTAAATTTTACCCTTTTTTACTATTTCTGTCCCTTTTAAACTTTTTACAACCTTTTAACCTTTCTTTACCCCTTTGTCCTTTTTTGGTTTATTGCCCTGTCTACACTTTTTACCCTTTTAAACTGTTTTACACCTTTTACCCGTTTCACTTACCCACTTTAACCTTTTTTTAAAAAATTGATAAGCTATACCTTTTTACAATTTTATATTTTTTGCTCTTTTATCCTACGCCAGAAAAGTTTATGCACGGGAATGTAAAAATATTTCTCCGAGAAATTGCAGTGTGGGGGCCATAAATATACAAATCACTTTAGGTGAGCTCATGGATATGTATTATTTGTATCGGTGAACATGCGGGATAAATGTCAAGCTCATCTGGTCTGGTTTGCCGGAGATAGTGGAGGTTCGACTCCTTGGCGAATGTACTTATTGAATGTTTCTTTCCTAAATGGTTTCTCACTTTATTTCTCCCTCCACTCAAATTCTGGTACACTACTTCTAAGTCACACTTTCATCCCCCTGTCAACTAGTTTAGTTGTAGCTCGAAGAGTAGTAAGAGTCAGAACAAACAAAAAATATGTAGGCCTAATCTCTATTACTTTTCAAACCAACAGTTTAATTTTCATTAGAATATCCTTATACAACACAAAATAAAGCTGCTAACTCTACTTTCATGCAGTCATACGTCAAGTCATGACATCTGCAGCTGTCCCTTTTGATAGTTTTTCAATACCTATAAAATACCAATAATAATGTAGTGGTGTTAATCCTCGGTCACGGCACAGATTTATCTGATTACCAAACCCTTCCTTCACCTCTGACAAGACATCTTGTGAATGTGAGGAATGCCAGGCCTCCACCGTGGTTCGGATCCCACGTTAAACTGTAGGTCTTCCATTTCATCTCACAATCATCCTATTTCACATTAGAGTAAGTGTGTATAACCCGAACGGGTAGTAAGACGCGGTGCTAATAATAATGTAGGGATGTTTTCAGGGTTGGTCTAAAAAAAATTATGTTTGTACTTTCTAAAAGCTTCTTCCTGCCAGAATACTACTTTAGTTTCAGGGTGTGTGATGTGATGGAGTTTTGTTTTACTTGCCTGCAATTTGATATTTTATTAGTGTTCAACAGGTGGTATTGTCTGCAGTACGGATACGAGACTAGTGAAGCTCTCTTAACATTATTTCCGCCGGATATATAGTAAAGGTTTTATAGATTATTCACTCTCATACGTGTAGATTTTATAACTCTGTTATTGCTATTTTGATAGGTGATATGAAATCAACAATAGACATAACAGGATGTTCTTAATTACTTTGCCCAAACTTGAACAACAACATATGTGAACAGAAAAAACAACAGAAAGCACAGTAAAAAAAATCCGGAAAAGTCATATTGTTGTAAGTTAGACGCAACAACGCCGGGAGTACGCAGCTTCTACCAAACCCTTCCTTCACATCTGACAAGACATCTTGTGAATGTGGGGAATGCCAGGCCGCCACCGTGGTTCGGATTCCACGTTAAACTGTAGGTCCTTCATTTCATCTCACAATCACCCTACCATTACACATTAGCGTAAGTGCGTATAACCCGAACGGGTAGTAAGACGCGGTGCTAATAATAATAGTACGCAACTTCAAGTACATACATGTACAGCAAGTTGCATATCATTAGGCGGGGACAGGTTTCCAATAGCAAGCAACATGTCAGAAGGATGAACGCGCGTCTAGTGCAACAAACAGACACTGGTGTGACCAATTCTACATATACATCACACGCAACTCTGTAAGCCACGAACATTAGCAGCCTTTTGTGTCGTTGTCTGGCGATTGGTTGGTTGTGTATTGACGTTTCTTCTTCTTATTATTATTATTACTATTATTAGCACCGCGTCTTACTACCCATTCGGGTTATACGCACTTACGCTAATGTGTAATGGTAGGGTGATTGTGAGATGAAATGGAGGACCTAAAGTTTAACGTGGAATCCGAACCACGGTGGAGGCCTGGCATACCACACATTCACAAGTTGTGATTAGTACACGTCTTGTCAGAGGTGAAGGAGGGGTTTGGTAATCAGATAAATCTGTGCCGGGACCAAGGATTGAACCCCGGACCTCAGCACAGAAGTCTGACACCTTACCCCTAGACCACCAGGTCATTCTATTGACGTTTAATTCTGTTGTATTGTTTGAACTTTACATAGTGGACCGATACACGTGGTCCGAAAAATACTGATATGCATTTGGCACATGGTAATGGAGATGGGAGTGAGGATTTATAGGGGAATATTTCTCAACAGGCGATGTTCCATCATAGGACAGATAGTTCTTTGGACCAACAACTCAATAGGAAAGATGACTCTTTCAAGGTAAATGTTACAAAACATGATAACATTGTCGTTAGTGGGGTAAACACTGCGATTGTATAAAAGGTATGGTAAATTTGGCCTTGTTGAAACAGGTTGGCATGCATGACGGGCAGTGTGAACCGCATTGTATGAGGACGTTGTACCGGGGGACTTAGATTAGTACCCCTCAACTAACACGCGCTGTGTTGCACGTGAACTAGACACCTCACATGACACAGTATGGCGTGTGTTTCACGAAGCGGAAGATCTTCCGTTTCAACGAAACCTCCCAGAGTGGTTTCTACAGTGTTACGGTGAGGAGCCTGAATTTGTGGAGGTTGTAATATTCACAGACGAATCTACATTTCGTCCTGAAGACATTTACGACCATCATAACAATCACGTATGGTCGTTCTAGAATCCACACGCGAGTGTTGCGCTTGGATTTCAGGGGCGTGTTTCAGTTAATGTGTGGGCAGGTATTGTTAAAAAAAATGAATTAATTGGAACATACCTACTGCCAAGTCGGTAGGCTCAACAGGGTGTTTCTCGAGGAAAAAGTTCTTGAAATATTGGAAAATACGACTCTCCAGTGAGACAGCGTATGTGGGTTCAGATGGACGAGGCACCAGCTCACTTCAGCCGGCTTACATGAGAATATACTAGAAGGATACGTCCCCATGCAAATGGATAGGACGAGATGGGCCGGTTGCATGGCCACAGCGCTTCCCAGATATTAATACTTTTTTTACCCGCCTCGGTGGCGTAGTTGGCTAACGCGCTAGTCGTGTTGAGCTCGACTGCTAAGGACGGGTAGATCGAGGTTCGAATCTCGGTCGGGTGAACTGGGGTGTTTTTTCCTAAATGGTTTTTTACTCTTCCTCCACGCAAATGCGGGTTCACTTCCTCTAATTCAACCTTACCAATTCCTAATCCATTAACGTAATTAGTACTTCAAGCCTATAAGCCAAACGGGTAGTAAGACGTGGTGCTAAATAATAATAATAATAATACTTTTTCTATGAGTTACACAAAGACCGCTGTCTATGAGACCCCGGTTAAAAGTGAGCAAGATCTGACGGCAAAAGTCGCTTTCGTGGCCAATAATACAAGTTCTATGCTCGGAGTATTTAACCGTGTGCGTCATCCACTTATCCGGCGACTGCGACTGTCCGTTATGAAAGGTGGAGGGAGTTTTGAACACCTGCTGTGATGGGCCCGCCTAGTTATATGCAACTTGTTATACACGTTAGTACTCCCAGTGCTGGTGCGCCTGATCAACTTTCGTTTAAAGGCCCTGACACAGACTCCGTATCCGTAGGTCCGTGGTCCGTAGTCCGTGGTCCGTAAAAAATCGATGCTACAATATCAGATTGCTCTGGCCACAGAGTCCTTATCCGTAAGTCCTTACTCCGTAGAAGTTGCCCAACTTGAACTTTCTACGGACTCGTTTATACGGACTACCAATCACAGCCGAGTAAATATGCGCATGCGCCTTGAAATAAAGAAAGAATAGCAGTGATAGAATCCGTCGCTATGGAAACATATACAAAATGAAAAGATGGCTACACGCGGACCTATTTCAGAAATATTTTTAAAAATCTAAACACCCCGGGAAGAGCGGCTTCTGGAAAGTGTTTTCTGAGAAATATCAAGTTATCAGAAATATTGGCTTTGCTTTTGTAGGTTCAACACCCCTATTATTTGGTTTATACTCCATTTACTAGCGTCATTACATTTTCTCTAATTGATAAATATGGATACTAGCGATTTTGAAATTGATTCTCTTCTTATTGATTGTGTTCGGCAAAGGCCTGTTTTGTTTAGTAAAAAACTTAAAGAGTTTAAAGAGGCTTTATGAAAGGAAAATGCCTGGCTAAGTATTTCAAAAATCATCGGGATACGAGGTAACGTTTTGGCTACAAGTCGGTCTACTTTTACTTTGGAAGCCAAACCACTTTTTTTAAATGTTGCGTTTATTTATGAAAACTAGGGGGGAAAATGTATGCATAAATAGTTTCTACTAGTATTTTTTTTTTATCAGGGTGACTCCTTTTTTTAGGCAGTTAGAAAATCCACCTGAGTTAGAAACATATCTGTAATAGTGGAACCCAAACCTCTCTGTTTTTTAAGCCCAGTCCTTTATAGGCACTTATAGAAAATTCATCTGAACTAGAGACATGTTTGTACTTCTGTAATACAAACCATTCTTTTTTTCTTAGCACGTCTTACTACCTATTCAGGTGATAGGCCTGTATACAAATTACTAATGGGTTAGAGATCAGAAGGGTTGAATTCAGAGGAAGGAATCAGGAAGATTGAATTCTGAATAAGTGCACCTGCATTTGTGTACAGTGAGAGTGGAAAACCTACCTTCACTGCACCCGACCGAATTTGAACGAATGTATCTGTTCATATATTTTACTATGCCTAGTCCTTTTTTAGGCACTTAGAAAATCCACCTGAGCTAGGTACATGTTCGCATGAGTGGAATCTAAACCACTCTAGCCAGATTGGGTGACATTCTTTCCCTGGTGTACATTGGCACATGTAATTAATATTGAAATAGGACTTTTAAGTTTGGGATAGCCGCAAAGGGCAGCACCACTCATAGGGCTACCTAATATGTCAGGAAAAGCCTAAAGTTGTTTTTTAAATAATTCTGCTTTTTTAGCACATAGAAGTATCTTGTTAAATACCCACCTCGGTGGTGAGTTATTTAACGCACTAGATTTGTGTTGATCTTTACTGCCGAAGATGGGGAGATCAAGGTTCGAATCTCGCTCAAGTGAACTGAGGGGTTTCCTAGATAGTTTTCCACTCTACCTCCATCAAATGTGGGTTCACTTCCTCTAAATGCAACCTTCCAAATTCCCAACCCATTAGCAAAATTAATACTTAAGTGTACAACCCAAACGGGTAGTAAGACACAGTGACAAATTAATTATTAATCTTTTCAAATATCCCAAATGTAGTCTTCTATTTTTTTTTATCACGCTGTCCTACTTGTTCAGGCATATATGTATATAGATAATTACTCTAATGGGATAGGGACGAGGACGAAAGCATTTTAGAGGTAATTACCCACATTTACATGGAAGGAAAGTGGGAAACCATTTTGAAAAACACCACCTTCAGTAGAGCCAACTAGGATTCAAACCCCGATCTCATCTTCAGCAGGCCAGTACAACACGAAAGTGACGCTTTATACCATTCAGTTTCTGAACCAGGTTGGATCCTTCCAATTTATCTTTGAGAATAATTTAGGGCTATTGAAAAGTGTATAAATAATTGTAAAAATTTAATATATGGTTTAAAAAAATATTTGTGCAGCTGAAAAATGTAAGTTAAGATGGAGTCGACTTAGAGAATATTTTGGCAGACAAGTTTTCTCAACAAAGTTGTTTTTGGTTTCTTTGATCAGCTGACTGCTTGACGCGCGCTCTGTGCTGTAGACTATTTTCTTTCGAATTTTTTGATTGGATGAATTCTCTTACTACCTCATTGGTTGAAACGGTCACGTGATTACGGATACGGAGACTGTGATCGCGTGTAGAATTTATTACGGACCTGGAGCACGGAGTACGGACCACGGACCTACGGATACGGAGTCTGTGTCTGGGCCTTAATAATACAAGATTACTTTAACGGACAAGTTTTTATTGGGCATTCCGTTTCTTTCTGCCCACAGATGCTGCGATTTAAGTTTGGACAGAGAGTTTAGAAAAAACACCTCTTGTAGTTTGAATATTAGAGTGGTTTTCTAAACAGTAATTAGACGACTTACAAACTAATTTAACTTAGGAAATAAGGACCTATAAGCCTTACCCAACCACTCCGAGGATATTTATTATTTTTATGGCAAGACACAAATATTTTTTTACTACTCGCTAACCCGAAACAGTGCCTGGATGGTCTAAGACGTTACTCCCATGTTGGACTGGCAGTGGAGACTGACGGGAAGATTGGGGTTCGAATCTCAGTTGGGTCTCCTTTCATGCAAATTAAGATGGATTACCTCTAAAATGATCCCTTCCTCACTCATACCTCATTATTATCATATATGCGTACAACCTGAACAGTCGTGGCGATAAAAAAAAGTATATATGTTTTAAATCATGTTTATGTAACAACTGCCATAGTTTTACTATAAATCAATTATTAGGGTTTATTAAAATAACTACAATATTTTAAAGTGAACATACATTTGAATTTGGTTTTCTGGTTCAAAAAAATTTAAAGTAATATCTAATTTTTTCTGTTTTGTGTTTATTTAAATTTGGGGGGAAGAGAACATATAATTCATTCACGAGCTAAGTTTACCTGGATGACAGCTCGAAATGTTACTAGAAGTAATCCCTAATATATCACTACGTCAACAGCTGACATCTATCACTTTGGATCACTGTAATGAAAACAGATGGTAATATATTAATCTGTTAGTTAACCACGGTAATTTAGGCCAATATTATTTATATATTTATTTGAGGTCGGACACAAAGTTTATTTATAGTTTCATTACACTTAAAAATTATTAACACCACTTTCACAAAAACTTCTAACGAACACAGCTTCAAAATGGCGGCTGACGAATCTAAAACATATGATTGAACATAACGATAAACAAGTTTCTTACAATGATGCAGACACGCAGTTGATGAAAATATTTTATTCAGTTCAATATTTCAAAATACGATAAAATAATCATAAAATCATTTATTGTATTTTAAAAAATGACAACAATTTTTTCTTTTCCAAGTAAATATGATGCCTGTAATAAAAGATATTGATGTGTGCACTATATTACACAAAATCAGTAACGATCCAAAACGAAAAATAAGTACTTTTAATTATGTTTAAGTGAATGTGTGGAATGCCAGGTCGCCACCGTGGTTCGGATTCGGTAGGTCCTTCATTTCATCTCACAATCACCCTACCATTACACATTAGCGTAAGTGCGTATAACCCGAACGGGTAGTAAGACGCGGTGCTAATAATAATAATAATAATAATAATCATAATGTTTAAACTATTGTTTCGAGTTGGATAAAAATAAATTATTTTTAAAATGAGATAGTATGAGAAAACTTAAGTTTACGTTATTTTAAATGTAATATATAACAGGTAATTAAAGATCTTTACATTTATAACAAAACTGTGATCTTTTACAAGTGTTGGTAGCCCAAAACCTAAACATATGATTTTCGAACTGTCATCCAGGTAAAAACCTATCGTGAACGGAATATATGTAGATTTTTGTTATCACTTCTTGACAAATATTTTTAACGTATCACGAATTTTATTGAGAGAAATGTCAACCATTTCGTCATATTAAGTCTTGTTTTTATTTTTTTATTTACCATTTCATAATTTATAGCTAAAACTACTTCTATATCAAAATATTCTTCAAAATTAAATCCGTAAAAATAGTTTGTTTCTTTAATACGTCTGCTGAGAGCTTAGCCACGGAGGAAATTTAAAAAGTGTTTCGACTTTTCTACGTGGTTAAATTAGAGTGACGAGACTCAAGTGCAGACTTGAGTGAGAGTGAGTTTGTATAAACAAAGAAACTCTACAACAAATGTTTCCAAACCAACTTGGCACTGGCTTGTTTTTCCACCACAGTTCGCTGCTGGGGATTAAAAAAAAACATGGCTCACTTCTCTAAAAAAAAAAAAGAAGTGTCTTACAATCCTCTTAAAAAGAGTAGACAGAATAATTTGTGGTAGATCTAATTGTCTTATAATAATATTCGTAAAATTGAGTGGAAAAACTATATCTTTGCTACTGTATTTTGGCTGTCAATTTGACAGATGAGTGGCATTTGAACAGAAACTTTTTAAATTAAGAAATGAAGCTATATTCAAAATCCGCGATACTCATGACAGATATTCAAGAGCTGTTAAGATTATTCTTCGTAGGGAGTTAAACTAAGACTATCTACTGGCGTAATATTTTGATTACCTTGTAAAAAACATTTTATTTTTATTTTTTATATATATATATATATATATATATATACTTGCGTTTTCTTCCCCTCCACCTTAAGTTAGGATTATTTTCATAAATGTTTAACCAGACTATATGTGTGTGTATATATATATATATATATTATATAATTATGTATATATAAAAAGAGAGAGCGAGAGTTTGGATAATCTACCCGCTTCTGTGGCCACATGATATAAGGCGCAAATCCTGCAATATACTGGACTGCCAATGACGGGGATATCGTGGTTCGATTCCTGTCAGAAGTACTGAGGGTGGTTTTCCCTCAATGGTTTACCACTCTCTCTGTATACACGCATATACGGATACACTTCCTCTAAATTTAGCCTTCCTCATTCCAAAACAGAAGCGTAATTCATATATAAGCGAACCCGAATGGGTAACAATATGCGGTGCTAATAATATCTAGATTTTTTTAAATATATGCATACGTACATCGCTTTGCTATACAGTCAACTCTGGTTTTAGTGAACTTGGTTGTAAGGAACATTCGGTTATAGTGAACATAGTTTATTGGTCACAACCCACATACATTTCAATGTGTGTTGAAAAAAAAATCGTTTTATAATGACCCTCAACTTTGGTTTTAGTCAAGAGAAAAAAATGAAACTTTCAATAAGAAATGTCATTCTAACATCATAATTATTTAAAAATACAACTTTTTTGGTTGTTTAAACTTGAAGACACCGATTCTCTACCTGAGTTCTTGTTTAGATAGCACAAAGCTTGATTGAAAGTAAGGAATGTGGAGGGGGAGGGTTGAGCTTAAACAGTCACTATACTCATTGACCTGGCATAAGTTTGTCTGCTTGCATGTAAAGGAAGATCGTCTTCTGAGCTGTATTAATACGACAGGAGCTTCAGGAAGTTAATGAAAGTCTGTTGCCATTTAGTCATGTTTTTCACTAGTCCCTTTCTAGAAAGGGTAAATGGAACTCAAATAATTAAACCTTTCTACTCACTTTAGTTTTTTTGAATGCATGAATAGTGTGGAATCAAGTGTGGAAAAAGCACAAGCTCTAGAGAAGGATCTGGAAAAAATATTAACTAAAACATTATACAGTAAACAACAGCATATAATCGATTCTTTTAAATATTAATTAATAGACTTCAATAAAGAGCGACCCGCCTCGGTGGCGTAGTTAGCTAACGCGCTAGTCATGTTGAGCTCGACTGCCGAGGCCGGAGAGATCGAGGTTCGAATCTCAGTCGGGTGAACTAGGGGGTATTTCTCCTAAATGGTTTTCCACTCTCCCGCCACGCAAATACGGGTTCACTTCATCTAAATTCAACCTTCCCAATTTCTAATCCATTAGCGTAATTAGTACTTAAGCGTATAACCCGAACGGGTAGTAAGACGCGGTGCTAAAAAAAATAAAGAGCGATTGTATTTTAACTCCTATTTTGTTTGTCAATAACCCAATACTTTCAGATTAAAAAAACAGTTTTAGTGAACTTCGGACAAAGTGAATAAAATATCTCAGTTCGTAGAGGCTCATTATAACCAAAGTTGACTGTATATAATTATGTGTATACATAGGCCATACATAATACAAACTCTCTTTCTCTCTCTATCTCTATCTCTTTCTACATATTCATATATATTCCAAACTTGGGATTTATCCCTTAGAACATCGTCAACACTTGATTACGTTACTTTATTTCCCAGCAGACCATGTTGACCAGACTATTGCACCACTCGGTATAAAACCTCGGTCTCCAGAGCCAGGTGTGATGTAATTAAAACGGGCGTGAATATGATACTCAATCTTGACCACACCTTTCCCCGACTCTCACGATACACACCCTGACATCCAAAGTATCTCTCGTCATATTACTCGCGCATGCGTTTCATCGATAGCGCCAGAGTTTGTCTCAACCAACACCACCCCTGTTACTATTTACCGCTTCACGCCACTTCGACTCCATTACTCAACGGGGACGCTAATTGCTGACAAAATCAGCTGATCAACTCGTTACCTGCGCGCGTGCTACCGACACTAAGGCGAACCCCTTTTTTTTTAATTTCCTTCTTTCTTTCTTTCTTTCCCTCCTGGTGAGGCGTAACTTAGTTACTTCGAGCGAGTAAATCAACGTGCTACGTAAATAGGGGTCAGCAGACGGGAGATTGTAGTCTGATTTAGATAGCAAGGGCCTTATTTGACTGCTATAAAAGTTTACTAGAACTACTTTCACGTGTTCATATGTCAAGTAATATGCTTCAAGGGAAATTCGACTTTATTTTATAAAAGTTCCTTCCTATGGTCCAATTTTCTTAGCAAGGCCCACATTTTACTATATTATTTATGTTATTATATAGCTATTGATAAATGATTAACTATTAAAATTGACCTCTGTAGATCACATGACTTGACGTATAAATACTTGAAAGTAGATTTAGTAACTTTTATAGCTTTCATAAAAGACCCTTCATGCGAAAAGTGGATCGTGAGCGAGTGAACTGGCGTGCTACATAAATTGGAGTGATCAAAGGGGAAACTTACAGCGATTAACTGATAGTTGTAAACGTTAAGAACTCATTAAAACCAATTTAATGCAATTATTCGTGAAGAAATATGAACCTCAACCATCACATTTGGTAGAAAATATCAATATGTTTACTAAAGGTTAATTCCTACCACAATCCCTGCCATACACGATAAGAGATTAGAAGTAGTCTGATGAAAATTTCGGCCCATTGAATTACAGGGGAAGGGAAGGTATTCGTGAAAGTATGTGATTATAAAATGCAAGTATTAACATAACTGGTCTCCCGCACTTCTGTGAAGCCCAAGTTGTTTAAAAATACAGTCACCAAGCGCTGTAGTCGAGACTCGAGTGTGAGAAGAACTGGACTCGCTTATTGCTTTGTTATAACCAGGACCCAGATTTCTATAACGTATCACCTTATTTTGTTTCATCACATACAATGTTTATAAGAACATACATAAATTCTATTCATGTTCCGCTTGTTGAAGAAGTGTATACTTTATAGGTCATTTTATAGTCATTTTTGTCATTTTCGTTATTTTAAGGCATTTTAAGGAGTTTATGTTGAAAAAGTGAGTTTTTAAATACCATCAATATTTTATAAATGCATTAACATCAAGACATAAATGTTTTTAACACATTGTCTGGATGAAAATATAGTGTAGATAATGAAATTTAAATCGTTTTTGCTTGTTTGGTTGTAAAATACACATTCCTGGTGAGACACTACAACTAAGCTGGAGAGGGTTGTGTTGAAATGGGAGTGGATAGTACTTTAGAAGGAGATATTTGTAAATAATTAGCATATCTGGTGATCTGACACCCTAGCTCAGTTGGTAGCATGTCTGTCTACTGAGATAAGTTTCCCGGGTTCGATTCCCGGCATTAACTAAAAATGTATCATTGGGAAAATGTGGATTTACCCTTTCACATTGGTAAATTAACGGCCGGGACGGGATGTTGTGTTTGATCTAGTCCTAAATTAAATTATAAGGCATATGAGGCTACGACAGGCCTAGAGAGACGGTTGTGAAAAATATATTGCTTGAATAAAAAGTGACCCAGGCCATAGGCTGGCAACAGTAATGCCCTTCCTTCACCTCTGACAAGACATCTTGTGAATGTGAGGAATGCCAGGTCTCCACCGTGGTTCGGATTCCACGTTAAACTGTAGGTCCTTCATTTCATCTCACAATCACCCTACCATTACACATTAGCGTAAGAGCGTATAACCCGAACGGGTAGTAAGACGCGGTGCTAATAATAATAATAATAATAATAATAATAACAGTAATGGTTGTAAAGAAAATTATACCTAGTATGATGCAAGTGTTTAGTTATTAATAGATTTTAATTGTATTTTACACATTTTGTAATGTGCGTGTTTGATTTAGTAGCTTACTTTTATTACAAGTATTTGTTCATAATATTAGGTCATCCTTTGAAAATGTTAAGTTGTTATTATTAAGAATTTTTAGGTCATTTTAAACTGATTTTAGGTCATCAAAATCCGAACCCCGATTGTATATCATTTTATAATGTATCTGGATAAATTAAACATAAGTATTAACTTTAAAACTTGGGATAACCCAATTTTTTTTCGTTCCATTCAAATAGTTTAAAAAAAATCCGTTTTTAAAAATAGTACAGCTTTACACATGAATAGAAGTGCCGTGTCGTGTCATGTTGCCAGGGTACTCAGACCTAGCTTATACTGTAACCTTTATTATATCCTCACCCACTTTGTCCCCATTAGACCAATCATATATAGAGACTGCTCTACACACCTCACATGGGAATGTATTTCTGTTGATACCTGGCCAATGTGTGTTCTATTGAGAGATGAGAACATATCACAGGTACAGATTCAACTAGCTTTGATTACTCTGACAACACTTCACGACACGCCACTGACGACTAGATATTGTAATAAAACGGTATGGTGGATAGAATCATCTGACAGATCTACACGTTATTAGATTAGTACCAGTGGTTACGCTGATAAATACATCAGTCTGATCTTTTATGTCTTACCAGTAGTGGGGAGGTCAGTATTTGAATCCCTGTCGGGTGTATTGAATACTTATTTTTCCTAAAAAACTTATTTTTATCTCTAAAAGTAAATGCGTGTGCATTTTTCTACATTTTATCTTACTCATCTCTAGCTCATTAGCGAAATTAATATATATGCGACCTGCCTCGGTGGCGTAGTTGGCTAACGCGCGTGTCGTGTTGATCTCGAATACTGAGGACGGGGAGAACGAGGTTCGATTCTCGGTCGGGTGAACTGGGGATGGTTTTTCCTAAATGGTTTTCCACTCTCCCTCAACGCAAATTCGGGTTCACTTCCTCTAATTCGACCTTCCCAATTCCTAATCCATTATCGTAATTAGTACTTAAAGCGTCTAACCCGAACGGGTAGTAAGACGCGGTGCTAATATTAATATTAATATATATGCGTAAAACCCAAACGGGACTTGGTGGAAAAATAAATTTTCAGTGTGTGTTTCCTCTTCGCTCACTACTGCACTTAAAAAACACTTTCAATTCCTATTCCTAAATAAATTCCTTAATAAATATTGTGTTAAATATTATAATATTAAAAAGTCGTTATTTTTTTGGGGTGAAAATAATGTTGTTACGTTGGTAAGTATAAAGACAATTTACCTTGTAGCACAAATGGCTGCAGTGCTGCTATTGTATTGATTTCGTCCTTATATGTGAGAGGATTGCCATTTGTGTTCACTTTACATGTTCACCTTCATTTGGTTATGTAATGTTTTGTATCTTAGGGAATATAAACACTGAATTAACTTTCCAAGAGGTTATAAATCTGAAACTAGTATGCGTCAAAAATATATTTATCTTCGATCGATCTGTCGGTCACGTAGTAAAACTATTTCGCGATTAAAAGTTGATCTTTTGAGTCTTCTAATCTCACAAATTTATCAATATAATATTTGAGAGTGACCACAATTTCCTTGATCGGTCATAGTCGGTATTGTTATGAGAAAATTAAATGGTTTAGTATGAAAATGTTAATTACATTTACCCTGAAAGGTCGCAAGATTACTTAGCACGTGTTCGCTATGGTGTAGCTTATAATATAAGACCATAATATAATCCGTCAGGGTAAGACTGCTTGCTACCTGTCAGAGCAAACTGATTGTAAATTTATTTATTATATTTTTGTTTCCATAAAACTTAGGACATACATATTTGAGAAAAGATTTAGTTCGAGGAATGCATTTAAAATGCATATACATAAAATCAAAAGTAGGGGTTCGAAAAGGTTGTCGACCCCTGAACTAAAGCTTCGCTCTTAGATAATAGACTTAGTACCTTTAAAGAAGGGGTTATTGGCAGCTCAACTTCAGAGGTTAAAGTGTGACGAATAGTTTAGAAGAAATACACCCGCATTCGTATTGATAGAGGATAATAAAACTAATACGTATATCTCGCTTGGGGAAAACAAACTCCCATTTCACTAGGTCAAGATTCTAACCTTGATCTCGCCATAACCGGGACCCCAGTCTAATGAGAGCCTGACGCTTCAATCCCCGTGACTACGGGTAGGTACAGTAGCCCCATGACTTCTTTGGTGCTGACTGACAGCTCCCGGCTTTGAAAAGTTACCAGACCAAATTGTGTATCCCTACACCGAACCATATGATCTGCAAAAACATGTGTTTAGCAGCTGTCACTTGTGACAGTAAAAATTTAGGTATACACCTAAATGTTGACTGTTATAATTCAGCTGTGAGCTGTCAGTCAACACCAAAGTAGCCATGGGGCTACTTTATTGTGTGTGACGTTGCACAACCTTGACAGAATGTCACCTCAAATAAATACGTTGGGTGACGTCTACTCTCAAGCTAGCCTAGGATGACGTGAACGACGTCAGAGGAGGGGGCGGCGGACGTTAATAAGAAACGGTTTTATTCTGTAACGCACTCGATCCACGCGCACGTTTCTAAATAACCGCCCCCACCCCGTCCTTCTATTGCGTCGAGGAAGCGTCGCTACGTCGGTTGTAAACGGATCGACGGGAAAGGTTCTACTACTTTTGTTGACTTACATGCAATGAATGGGAATATCACGGGACAGGGGTGGAAATAAATCACAACATAAAACTAACTCATCTATGGCAGGTCTGTAATCAACCCACACATTACATTGGCTCTAAATAGGATGACCGAAGTTTGTCCAATGAAAGCGCTCTCCCATAGACTGACTTGTTACATGGTTCACAGGAAACACGCGTTCTATACCTGACTGAGACTTGAGCCCCGACCTCTCCATCAAAGGTAAGCCAAACTAGATGAGCTTGACGTTTAGTTCACGTTAAAACTAAATATTGTGTCTGAATAAAACACTTATATTATATTAATGCTTGCATCAGGACTCGATGTTCGTGGGTTCAAACCCAGCCGAGATTGACGGATTTTTTCCTTGAGTGATAAAAATACGTAGCACAACTTACAACTTCCTTCGGAGGGGAAGTAAAGCCGTCGGACCCATGTCCGTTGTGGCATGTAAAAAAAACCTGTAAGGAATGTGAAGGTGCCTTTCCCGACAAAATTGGTAGACCCTTTCACTATCGCTAGTATAATTTCAGTGTGAAGCCATCGCACTTTTTGAAATTTTCTAGTACATGAGCGTTCTACCAGATGGTGCGAGCAGCACTAATCAGCCGAAACCCACCAATAAACATAATTAGATTTTGGTTTTGTTTCGGTGCTTATTACTTTAAATGGAATTCCTCTACACTTTAGGTTTATAAATTCATGTATATAGGGCAAATGTGTGATATAAATATGTATAAACTCAAAATATAATGTTTTTTTAATGTACCCATATTATAGGGTACAACGAGACACGGGGATGGTACGCCAAAAACATATTTTTTCTGAATAAATTAAAATCTCAAACAATATATGAACAATTATAATTCAGAATAAATTAAGTGAAAATTTAGAGAATTTAAAGGGTAAGTAAATTTGTATGATTTAACAAAATTGTACAAATATTTTAGAAGTTTTAAGCATGACATAAGATATAATGTTCTGGTATTATGACCTTATAATGAATATAAAATTTAGAAAACATTTAACATGTTAAAAAATACAACTTACAAAAATATATAAATTAATTTACTTTGATTTTATAAAAATGTTAGATGTTATAGTCATATAAAAATTAATCAGTAAGACACATGATGTATACAATAGCTAATATTATAGGTCCCAAATTGGATGATTCTGGACAATTAACGTTGGAGAGAATGGTAATAAAGTGTTTTTAAACTTATTATACAACTTTACTTCATCCTTTTCAATTTATTATTATTATTATTATTATTATTATTATTATTATTAGCACCACGTCTTACTACCCGTTCGGGTTATACGCACTTACGCTAATGTGTAATGGTAGGGTGATTGTGAGAATAAATGAAGGACCTACAGTTTAACGTGGAACCCGAACCACGGTGGCGGCCTGGCATTCCCCACATTCACCTTTTCAATTATATGTGCATTTTTCACTTAATGTATTCTGAATTATAATTTCCTAAATATTTTTATATAACGTTCCTTTTAAAAATTATCGAGATGTTTATTAAAATCTTAAAGTAATTTTCTCAGTAGGTATCACAATATATTTATAACTAGGGTACATGAGAAAGTAAAACTATATAAATAAATTGTATCTATTTGGAAACCCCTGTTTCATAGCCAGCTCTCTTTGAATACTCGCATTCAGGACAAGCCTGTCCCTGTAAAATAGTCCACTTGTGTCACATTCACTGACGTATTGTGTAGCAAGGAAATCCAATACTCCCGGGATTTGCTTGGAAGTGTTCTCTGCTGAACTTCGAGATTACCTCGTAGATCACTCGAAAAGCCGCGGGAAAAATGTTTGGCTCCAGGTAATTGCCCAATAGTATGGTAAAACCACACAGTTATAAAGCACAATTAGTGTTGAAAAAAAACTCCAGTGCATCCGTCCGGGATTCAAGCCCCAACCTCTCTCTGTCAAACGTCTACCTTTAGTAACATGGGAGTCTAACTCCACAAACAACGTGGCCTCCATTTTGGGACGCAGTAAAACAATGCTAGCAACAAATACAATATTAAAAAAAAAAATTTAGACGATGGAAAAATAAATTGTCAAAAAATAAAACGTTCACTGTGAAAGCGCGCCCTTGACCATTCAACTCAATTCCTTAAGTGAAGAAACAAAACACAATACGAAAGTGAGGTGGGGAAAGGAGGAAGAGAATGGAATATTATATGAAGTGTAACATCACCACGATTAATTAACTAATATGAACACAGGTCTGAATCCCATTTCATAGAATGAGTTACTTTTCATGGTTTGTACGGAGCCCGGGCGAAGCTTTGAATTTCTCAATTCGAATCTGAATTTCATCCGAATTCGATTCAAAATTTCAAATACAAATATATCTCCCGATTCGGTATTCGATGGAATGAAATTCTAGGAATTTGAATCTATAAATCAAACTTTTTAATAATCCAACTTTTCATTGAAACTAAATTCAATTCGTTAACAAAATGTCATCGTAACATTTCAAATTTAGATTTTATATCAACAAATATACACTTGATCGAAGGAAATCGTAATTTGTTTAATATTATTAATAATTCGTTCATTTTTTGACAACAATTTTTATGAATATAATTTATTTATTGGATTTATTAAAATGTGAGAAATAACATAAATAACCTAACATTAAAATCGGATGTGATTTGAAGCCTTTTTTTTCTATAAAATCTTCTATTCGGATTTGGTTAAATACAATTTCAAAGCATTATATTTAATTCGGAGTCGATTCAAAATTGAAAATCTTGAATTCGCACTGTCTTAATCGTTGCCTTATTTATTTTATGTGACTCATGCTGGTGCGCCCCTAGACCAAACGTCATGCTCCTTGTGGTCTAGCTAGCTAGGAGGAGGAGATCGGGGATTGAATCCCAGTCGGGTGTAGTGAGTTTTTTCTAAAAGGGGATTTCACCCTCCTCTACGCAAATGCTGGTACAATACCTCTAAATTCAGTAGTATTGTAATTAGTTCATATGCGTCTAACACAAACCGGTAGTTAAACGCGGTGGCACAACAAAAAGTATGTCGAAAATAAAACTAAATGTATTTATTTTGTAAAAAAAAAAGACATAAAAACTGCTAAAATGCGAACGTAAACTTGAGTTCCCTTCTGTCCCGCCTCAATGTATTTTGAAAATCAATGTGAAATTAAGTTATTGGAAGCGTTTGTACCAGGTTCCATTGGTTATCACCCGCTTCAGTGGCTGAACGATCTAAGGCGTCATTCTCGTATTAGACCGGCCTGCTGATTACGGGGAGATTGAGGTTTTAATCCCGGTCGGGTGGTTTTTTTCTTAAATGGTTTTCCAATCGCCTTCCACGAAAATGCAGCTACAGTAGCCCTATGGCTTCGTTGGTGCTGACTGACAGCTCACAGCTGATAGCTGAGAGCTTTGTAAAGCTACCAGACCAAATAATTATGGATCCCTATGCCAAACCATATGATCTGCAAAAACATGTGTTTAGCAACTGTCACTTCTGACAGTCAACATTTAGGTATATACCTAAATATTGACTGACAGAAGTCAGCTGTGAGCTGTCAGTCAGCACCAAACAAGCCATGAGGCTACTGTAGATTACCTCTAAAAGCTTCCTTCCTCATCCCTATCTTATAAGAGTAATTATAATATATGCGTATAACCTCAACAGCTAGTAAGACCCAGTGGAGAAAAAAAACTTGTTATCAAAACGTGCCACTCCAATTTTTTTTTTTTTTTTAATAATATTTGTCGGGCCAGGCATTTAATTCAGTCTGGCCGTAGTTTTGAACCTTGTTAAAGTTAGAGAGTTGTATGGAGGGGGATAAATGGTGTAAGCTATCCTCGGCCATCTGCGTAGTTCAAAGCCAAACGCAACAAAAAAAACAAACCGAACATTGTTTGCGAACAGTGTGGAAGGGTTTTGTTCGTAGTTCTGTTTGGCCTCAATCTAACAGTTGTCCGTTTTTGCCCATCACATCATAGGATACTCGTGTTTGGACCACGTACTCAACACACCACTCATATTGAAGAATAACTGAACTAGCTGGGGGGGGGGGGGGGGGGGATCATGTGAACACGTTGCAAACATGTTCTGTTCAAGTTTGGACAGTCCGGCCAGAGCCAACAGAGCAACGATCATGTGTTTTAGACATTTTCACGAACATGTTCTGTCATATCCTTTACACGGCCTTATACTAAGCTTATCCAGTGAAGGCTGGACTTGAAATAGACGGGCCGATCTGAGGTGCTTGGCGGACCGGATGTGACCCGCGGGCCGCTAATTGAATTTCACTGGTGTGTACTAATTTATGATCCAGTCCTTCATGTAACACAGCGTGACCTGTAGACCCTCAGGAGGGATTATGAGGGCTTAGAGGTGGTATTGTTGACTCGAGTCTTGGTCGATAATAGAGAGTGGAACAACTAGCGGATAATGAAACATGTCTAGTAGGCCTACAATAGACTCCACCTGACACTTCACGGGCAGCAACAGAATTTGTTAGTTTTAATTGGTTTGTTAAAAAACAGCATCAGCGAGCACGTTGACCTTAGCGTCAAACTCATCTTATTCTTTTTTGCGAGTAACGCGGAAGGTCAGTGATCGAGTCTGAATCAGGTGTAGGCCCAATTTTTTTTAAATCACCATATTATCTTACTATCAGTGACCTGGCGGTTTAGGGGTAAGGTGTCGGAGTTCTGTGCTGAAGGTTCGGGCTTCAATCCTCGGTCCCGGCACAGATTATCTGAATACCAAACCCTTCCTTCACCTCTGGCAAGACGTGTATTAATCACAACTTGTGAATGTGTGGAGTGCCAGGCCTTCAACCACGTGGGCAGCGGTGTGGATAGCTACAAAACAACTTTTAAGTCCACATATTGCAATATTTACACACCCGCTTCGGTGGCCGCGTGGTCCAACGCACTTATTTCATGTTAGACTAGACTACCAAAGGTGGGAAAATCGGGGTTCAATCTTGGTCGGGTGCAATGAGGGTGGTTTTGCCTAAATGGTTTTCCATTCTCCCACCATGAAAATGTGGGTGCGTTTCCTCTAAATTTAGCCTTCGTAATCTTTAACCCATTAGTTTAATCAAGACATAGGCATATGATCGAACTAATAGTAAGACATGGCGAAAAAAACCTTAAACTGCGTGACCATTGGTGTGGGTATCTCTAAAGCCAAGAAAAATAAGCTTTCATAGTTAAATAAATTTACTCATGTCAAGAGGGCTGTCAGAAGATGGCACTATGTAAGAAAGGGGTGTGTTTCTGCCCCTGACCATACTCTGCTCGTGTAAAAAAACTACTGGTAGATGGCAATATGTAAGAAATGGGGTGTGTTTCTGCCCCTGACCATACTATGCTCGTGTAAACAAGACCACTGGTAGAGGGCACTATGTAAGCCATGTCACGCATCTCCGTCTCTTCAAAAATTGATCCTGTCGGATGCTGGATGACAGTGAAGCAGGGACGAAGAATGTCGCCTTATTTCCCCGGGGTCAGCCGGCGTAATGAGAAGAACACAATCTAACTATTTTCAAGAAATATCTGCTTTAGGCCGACACTGAAAGAAACTCAACAACGTTCTACAATTCTTATTTTAAACAAATTGTATTTAATAAGTTACGAAATTTCATTCAAACAATAATGGAATGTAAATCTGTTAGTGTATCTTGCTATACTATGTGTATTATTATTATTATGAAAATAAAATATTACTTGTAAATAATTTAATTATATTGATTTTAGAAGCTTAAACTGGTACATAATTGTAAAACCTAATTATGCATACAAGAAATAGTTTAATATTATATGTATCTGTATGCCTACTTAATTACAGTGGCCCCATGGCTTCTTTGGTGCTGACTGACAGCTTTGAAAAGTTACCAGACCAAATTATGTATCCCTACGCCAAACCATATGATCTGCAAAAACATGTGTTTAGCAGCTGTTACTTCTGACGGTCAAAATGTAGGTATATACCTAAATGTTGACTGTCAGAAGTCAGCTGTGAACTGTCAGTCATGGGGCTGTCAGCCATGGGGCTTTGTAATACAAAAGTGATTTAGCTGTACTCATATAGGCCTGTATAGAAAATTTTACTTTTATCCATAGGTCCCAGGTTTGATTACTGGCGTTCCCAGATTTTCTGTGAAGCAGTGTGTTTGGAATGCGGTCAATTCAGTATAGCGAGGGAAAAAATGATGAGATAATAGTATGAAAAATTATCAGCTTCGGTCTAGAAAACTGAGATTGACCGCAGGACGGTTTGTTGTGCTGACCATATGACACCCTCTATCCGTACTATTTTCGCCGACAGACGGTGGCGCTCGGTCGGTATACCTCGATTGTATGCTGACATCATGGCGTTTTTACTAGTTTTTACTAGTTAACTATTACCTCCGCACACCCTTAGTACAATTTTCATATTCAGAATCTTATCAAAAAGTGACATGAGCTACTAGAACGTCTTTAAAGTCGTTTGATATTTTTTAATAGTGCTTTTTACCAAATTGTATTTGAAAGCTCGGACCAGTTACAAATTTTAAATTTCATGTTTAAGGTTTTTTTTAGAAAATGTGTGCTTAACTGCATTAAAACCTATAGGACAACCCCACATTATCTTAAAAATGTCTGCTACCACGCTATCAAAACAGGACTTTATTTGGTAGAGGAAGGTTTTTGCTTTGATCTCAGAAGTGCAAATTTTCCCGTAAAGCATCGTTTAATTTTATTTTTAAACTTTAAACTCAAAATTTAAACTTTTTGACCAGTCATAAACCTGCTAATAATTTTCGCCTACATTTTGTTGAAAACCATAATTTAAAAAAATTAAATGCTTTCTTAAATAATCCGGGATTTCTAAACGTCTGCAACTCTATTTAGTTTGCTACCATGTGGCACTCTTAGCGTCAGCATTTATTTTTTTATCAAATTTGGTTGAAATCCATTTAATGCTGCAAAAACTCACTAAGAACAACACACATACAGAAGTCTTAACTCCTCTATAATTTATTGACCAGGCGTAGCTAGGTATTGTTTTAAATAGATAATTTGGCATATTGTATGTTTGTCTTTTTATCTGTCCCTCTAGAAGTTTGTTCCGTGATAACTGCGAAATGCATAGAACAATTTTAACGAAATTTTGCAGGAACATTCTTTGAACCTAGGTTGAACGATGTGTGTGGATAATTTTTCAATTTGGATATCCGTTTAAATTTGGTGGATACTCAAAAGATTTTTTGTTTAATAGCTTATCTTAAGTTATTTCAATTTAAAATTCTAAGCAATATATTGAATACCTAATGTCTTTTTTTTTTAAATTATTACATCTTAAAGAGTGTGTAAAACATTTATTTTCTATGAATATCTTATATACTATTGAATATAGTGTTCATTTGTTTGATGTATAGCTTTATCACCAAGGATAAATATCAACTTGAAATCTAAAGAGAAATTATAGGAAATATTTCAACTTAAAATCCAAGGACAAATTATAGGATATGTTTCAATTTTAAATACAAATAGAAATCTTAAGACTGTAGTAACAATAAGAACTTGGCATAATTCTTAACATGATGCACTTAGTATTTTTGAATGGAGGTAGTGAGGTCTACTTTTACAGAACTACTTGTTTTATTCAGTGGGAAAAGGCTTAGACTGAAATCACGAAAACTTCTCTAGATATAAAGTTTATTACATGAAATAATAGCTTACCCTCAAATACTTTAGTGGGAAAATGCTCAGCCAAAATGTAATTTTGTGCCATAAAGTACTCAGTAAAAAAAACGTTATGTTCAATCAGTACTAGAGCTTGTCTAAAATTTGTTATCTAATATTTGCTATGGTAATGTATATGTAAATTTAATACCACGAGTAAATAAAGTTATACAGTTTGGAGAAGTTGATCACACTTTTACTTTTAGGTTCTCAAGTTGGTACGAGTTGTACCGCTGCGCTTTACATTGTAATCCACTTGTTCGCTTCCAGGCGAAGCCTCATTGATTATATATTCAGACACTCAGTCAAAGAAAGCACTTTTCCCAATCTCAATATTTAAAGTTAACTTAAAAACTATTTTTACAAAGAATTTTACAAAAAAAATCCTTAAAATAATCTTTTTCGATGAATATGACAATATTTGTGTCAATATTTTGCAATATTAACGACGTTGAATTCAAAGCTATTGTGCGAAGCGGGTTGCATCTTAACTCTACAAACTAAGCACTACCACACTTGGAGGTTAATGTAGGAATTAGACAAAGAGGGAAGAAAATAACTTAATCCTGTGTGGCCTCTAGTTTACCTGCTACTAAAACTTCCCCTCTTCCACTGACGAGTATATACACTCACTCCACTGTTTGCGCTTGGATAGCATTGACTAACTTTTCAAAATGATGTTTTGTTGTTTACTATTCTAGATAGATATATTTTGCTTCCACGGTATTTTGTTTTAATCTACATCCTGTAATAAAGATTCCTATAGGAAATTTTGGTGAATAAAACCAATAGTTTAAATTGTATACAGTTTAAAAAATGCATTTACTAAAAAATTACTTCAATATCAAAATAACAATGCTGTGACAATGTAAGACTATTTATAGAATTATTGAAGGATGTATGGTAATTTCTCAATGTTTAATCTTTAAAACTCACCAAATAAAACTTAAAAAAAACACTATGCGTTGTTGGTCAAATGTTTAGTGAGAAGGAGAATATAGTTCACTAGTACAGTCTCGTTTAGACTTGCTTGCCCTGGTAACAAAATGCCAACATGTCTTGAGTTAGTTTGTAAGTCGTGCATGTTAAATGATCCATATGAATAAAACATTATAAATTCGGGCCAATAATTAACGTCATTAGCCTTATTTCACCTGTTTTCGCACTACCGTGAGAACTCGTAGTCGGGGTGCATGTTAGCTAACTTCCTGGATGTGTAATCCTCCATCTTTTTTATCTTATTTTTTCCTTGCATGGTATGGACCTGCTTTCCGTGTAATGAGGCACACTCACAGCAATCGTGTGACCTTTGGTTGGATGAGGTTCAATGTTTCGATAGTGTAAATACTACCATCTAGCGGTAGCGCCGCTGGCGTTGCCAGAAAAGTTTCTTAGACGTCTGGCAACACTTCAAATGTTTCAAGTTCCAAAGCGCCTTACTGAGACATTTGCCGACTTGTATTAATTAGTGCCATGCACACTACATCTTATTAGGAGCAGATTCCGTGTATAGAATAGTGCATAAAACCGGATTCAGTGGCCGAATGGTCTAAGGTGTCACTCTCGTGTTAGATTGGCCTGCTGACGACAGGGAGATCGAGGTTCGAATACCGGTCGGGTCTACTGAGAGTGGTTTTCCCACCCTTCTTCCCTCAAATGTGAGTAGATTACCTCTAAAATGCTTCCTTCCTCATCCTTAACTCGTTAGAATAATTATATTATATTCGTATAACCTAAACAGGTAGTAAGACGTGGAGATAAAAAAAAAAGCGCATAAAAAGTTAGAGTTAAATAAACTTTATGAATTGTGAACTATTCACAATTATTAACGCTATCATTGAAAATATTATAATTGCTTGCGCACCATGTGTGATGCACTTTCCGCTATGCGTTATGAATTAATCTTTATTTCATTGCCGTCCTGACACCTTGGCCCATTTGACCATGGCAATTATAGTATTAATATCTGTAACGTATACGCAAAACAAATATTGTCTCATGGTAACATATTTTAAGAACCTTCTCACCGGATCTTTCTTTGGGTATCGTCTTTAGACCAAGGGTCGGCAAACTTTTAGGAGTGTTGTGCCGAAGTAATATTGCAAAGTCGCTCAGCGTGCCAAACGACCTAAGCCCACCCAAATCGTTTATATTTTTATAATAGTTAACTAATACAACTATTAAAACAAATTTGAGTTGATCTTGTAAAATATAAATGTAACAATGTTTCTAAATCGAATACATTAAATAACTGCTGTTTCTTGAATAGTTAATATTTATTATAACTCAGACAAATTATAATAAATACAAAAGTTATATTGTGTGTTTTGCAAAATTTAAGTACAATATTGAATACATTATTTTGGAATTTTGAAACAAAACTATAATAAATTATTGAAACATAAAACACGTCATTAAAACTATTCCTCACATCAATGGTTTTAATTAAATATAAAGGTTTTATATTATTTTAATTCAAATCACTAAGCGTGCCATTGAAAACTGTTCCGCGTGCCCACAGGTTGCCGACCCCTGGTTAGATTTTAGAAAGACAGCCATGATGTATGGCGGAAGGACGCACATAAAACACTAAGGACGCGTTAAAAGCTTGTGCCGCCTAAGTTGGACAAGGGTAGCGTCAAGTCCTTGCCAAGAATCTGCCCACTTTGTGAAGCAGGTTGATTCGTGGTGCCAACAATATTTTAGGCAGGGTAGCTCCAAATTTGTTTACTGGGGCATAAATCACACAACCCCGGCAATATATATTTTTTTTCTCAATTCATACTAGCTATAAATGTTGACAGCACTGCTTATAGGAGGTGCTGCCAAAGGGGGACCTTTTAGTTGAGTAAAAAGTTTTACTTGTTGTAATAAGCCCCTGATGTCCAGTGTTGCCACTCAGTAGACACCAAATATCTCACACCTTCCCTCAATTTTTATTTCGAGTATTTACAAATAAATAAAATAAATAATAATAATAATAATAATAATCAATACATTCAAACCACACATAATACAAAGTAATTAACCCTGTGCCAATATCTCACTCAAACCTGAGTTTGACAGGCATAATCCATTAAATGCCTTGGAGCTGGAATTCTCCTTCCGCTTCTCGTACAAGATGATCTTGAGTCCAATTGACTATTACAGCTGTTGGTGCCAACATTTTCAGAAACACCGGGGACTACTGCTGACTTTTCATATGAAAAATCAACAAAATCATAATCAATATTTTCCCCCTTTTTATACCCGGTTCTATCAGATAACCCTTGACCCACTAAAAGTTCTTTATGTTTCATAAATCTACATCTAATAAATTTTCTATTCTCCTTATTATTCTTCCTCCACCTGTACCTATACAGTAAGACCAAAACGGATGACATTTTTCAATTAGGCCTACTCCTTCATTACAACTATCTATAGAGTCCTCAATTATATTCTTATAAAATAAGGATCTCCAACTTGTAATGGTTTCAAAGGTACAGCTCCCCTGTTATAATAATATTACTGCTTTACACTTGAGGTTAACATACCAAGCTGGCTGCCCATCAGAATCTTCTCGCCAGTATTCATGACTTTCCAGTGCATTGGCTCCCGCGACTTTAATTGGGCACATGCTGCAAAGTGATTTTTACTTTTGCAAGAAAAACATTCTTTAACATAAGCTGGACAGTTTTTATGCTGAAGCGAGTCTCACACCTACTACAACCAGCGCCTCTGCTGTTAACTTGAGTTTTCCTATTGTAGCTTGATAAAGAAACTTTCTTGTATGTTCTTGTGAAGTATTCTCTACAAGTCGATTTGAATGTCCTGTTAACGTATCAATTGTCACTTTTGAGACCCAGTAGAAAAACCACGAATGCCCTTTGTTTGTTTCTAGATGTATCTAGTTGATCGCCAAATTCACATTTGATACCTTGAGTTTTCAATTCTGCAACTGCAAATGAATCTACAGATTGGCTTTCCTTCTTCGATATATTATGAAATAGATATCTTTCGTATACCGTATTTTTCTTTGGACTACAGTAGCCGTCAAATGACTTCAAAACATCTTCAAACTTAGATACACTTCCTAAATCGAAGTTATTGTAAACATTCAAACCTCCATCACCCACAGTCGACATCAGATCTGTTATTTTTGATAGATATTATCAAAACTTATAGAATAACACTAACAATCCAGTAAAATATGTCAATTTTGGCCGCACAAAATATGTTTGTAATCTATAAAATGCCCTTTCTATGAAAATTGGACTGTAATTAGCGCACGAAGCAACACAAACGTTAACATTTAGGACTAGAATGAACATAACACACATTGGAAAGTTGAGGTATAATTAAATATGTGGAGACAACATGAAAGCAATGTGGTCGGTCCCTGTTTGTGATGTGGTGGTTCTCACAACACATGGGGGCCGGGGGGTGCTTTGGTCAGTACAGTTTGTAAAGGGGGTGGAAGAAGTGATCCCAATACGCGTTCCTGCATTCCCTCAAAACTGTGGAAATAATATCTGGGGTGGCTCAACCCCCAGCCATTAATTCATCGTGCTGTTAAAGAGGAAACACCAATTTCACTAATAACACATATTTTTCAGTCATGCCGGGATCGGACCTGGAACCCTTATCTCAGTCGGGAGACACTGTATATTATTATTATTATTAATATTATATATTTAGCACCGCGTCTTACTACCCATTCGGGTTATACGCTCTAAGTAATAATTACGCTAATGGATTTAGGAATTGGGAAGGTTGAATTAGAGGAAGTGAACCCGCATTTGCGTGGAGTAGAGTGGAAAACCATTTAGGAAAAATCACCCCCAGTTCACCCGACCGAGATTTGAACCTCGATCTCCCCGTCCTCGGCGGTCGAGCTCAACACGACAAGCGCGTTAGCCAACTACGCCACCGAGGCGGGTGAGACACTGTAGCGTGTTTAATTTAGGTAGAGTGATTCTTTTCAAGCATGTTGTTTATTTATATATATTAAAACACCATGTATAAAAACTTTACATGGTTTGTATATAAACCCCATATATAAAAAAAAACTCTACATTTTATATACCTAAACATACATACAATTTGTATATAGATTTGTATACATTATGTTTGTGTATATACATGTATATTTATATACGTATATACATTTATATGTATGTATACACCTATGTGTATATATTTTATATGTATATATGCATTAATATGGTTATTCAATAGATATGTCTAAAAACTATATGATTATTATATCTAGACAAGATAATTTCAGGGTGGCCAGTCAAACTCTAGAATAAAATCAGAGCACAATTCCCAAATTTCCTGCAAAAAAAAAATCCTTATTTTTAAAAGGTTGTTCCTTCAGTTGTGAGACTTTAAACAAATGGAACTAATTTTTTTTAATATGTGTTGAACACGCCACCAAATGTTAGTACATGATCAAGTATTGTTAATAAATATTTCTACTCCTCAATACCTAAGTCAATAGACCAATTGGTCTCGTATACAATACATACCATCTACAACCTCAACTATGTCTCAAAACACTTTAGATTACATCAAGATGGGTCTTTGTTAAATATATAAATCCTAACCGTCTCTTGTTGGGGTTACTTTACACGAAACATTCAAGAGACAGCCTCTAGCATCACTCTTCTACATCTTCGTCACCCTTTTTATTAAGATTTGGATCAGAAAGTAATTATTCCATTTGGTAGTATGTGTGCTTGGCCACAAGTTTATGTAGGCACTTTAAACAACTTAGTAATGGTATGTAGGTAGGCCTATACAAATATTAATGTGCTACACCTAGTTCCGGCGGAAACCTTATTTATGTAGGGTTGTTGAGATTTTTGGAATTAGATCTCTAACCTTAAAATCAGAGGTAGTTTACTTAGGGTAAAACATATTTTGATTAAAATTTGTACTCGGAATTTATTTGATACTACAAACAAAATGGCGCATCTCATTTTTCCACGAAAATGACTTTGGAGGTACTTTACAAAAGCGGAAATTTTTATTTTTATTTTAATCAACTCAACTCTCATAAGAAAAGAAATATCTTACTCTTGCAAAATTATAAGACTTTTAAAAATAAACACCTTTTATTTGAAATAATATTTTATAAAATCAATACTTTCCGAATCAAGGCAAATGATTTTTTTAAATAGAAATACATATAACAAATAATATGTTTGTGTAGCAGTGTATATTATTCTATGCTCTTGTTTATCCATTATGTTTATATTACAATGTAGGCATGTATTATTTCGTTTTACAAATCTCACGAGCTATAATAATTTAGATAAACTCCCACCTATCCGATAAAGTAACGAGAAAGTATGTGAAGTGAACCGTACAATTTATTTATTTTGATAAAACTGAACTTTAACTTTCACAGAATCATTAATATTTTTCCAAGGTCATTGCTTCCGTCCAATTACCAAGCAGCTAATTTATACCTGAGCAAACATGGGCACATGGTATGGTATGATACGTAGAATAACTTCTATAAAATATATATAGTCTATTTTAATTAAACCATCTATAATTATTTTTGAGTATATGATATGTACTTAATTTGACGTGACCCTGTTTTATTACGTTTTATGATATCACGCAATAAAACTTTTTTACATAGCTCATAACGGGAATACATCTTTCTGTTCAAAGCTAGGAGTGCTGACCGCTTGCCTAACCCTACCTGCTGTATGAATCTTGTCTGACCCTTTGGGAGTTCTTCGCAGGTAATAAATAACTGCAAAAGATTCTTTCTTTGATTATAATTGTATTCAACGGCGTGATCTCAATATGACCGCTCTATGAAGAGTTTTATTGATACAGGTTTTCCCATAAGCTTGTAATATTGCAGTACCCCCATCCCACTTCGGCGGTCATGCGGATCAGGTAGGTCTAGTCTAGTTTTGTGCCAACGGAAAGGTCAGGGATCTTATCCTGGCAACGTGTGAGCCTGAAGTTATTTTTCCTTAAGTAGCTTAGCACCCTTCCTCTCAGGAAATGCGATTACATTTCCTATAAATTCTACCCTACTCACATTGTATGAATTTTCTTTTTGTCCCCGCGTCTTACTACCAATTTGAGTTGTACACCTATTTACTAATTACGCTAATGTGTAAAGGATGAGGAAGGTTGGATTTAGAGGAAGTGAGCTCATATTTGCGTGGAGGCAGAAAGGACAACAATTTAGGGGGGGGGGATGACCTTCAGTACACTCGACCGGGATTATAACCCCAACCTCTCCGTCATCAGAAGTCTTGTATACTGCAAGCGTGACACCTTAGACCATGCGGCCACCGAAACGGGTGGGGCATTGTTGTTACAGAAACTCCTTGTTGCGTTATTGCAATCAAATTTCCAAGGAGAGCCTTATTTTATATCTTACTAGCTCTACTGTCACGTATTCGTAAGTCAGGTCATGTGATTTAAAGCTTCTATCAGTCAATTTTGATAGATATTATCAACACCTATCAAATAACACTAATTAAATAATAAAATGTTTGTTTCGAAAAAAGTTTGTATTTTCTAGAGGTGCCTTTCTATGAAAAAAAAATTCTACTTTGACTAGATATATTAGGCTGGTAGTTTCGTTTGTTTACGAAACAACAGTATAAGCTGGAACAGAATTCTACCAATGTTATTCAATTGTCAAAATACTTCGAAGAAAGTAAAACATTATTTAACTATTCTTTCCGAGCTTGTATAACCATTGGAAACCTACTTACCATAACTCAGATTTGAAGGGTTACAATACTCAATATGTTACACTCACTTCAAAAAGAAAAACAAAAGAAAGTGTTCCAATATTTTTAACAGAAATTGTTGAACGTTGCTATGGACAGTGAAAGGGTGAAAGGCAATGAATTGATCCAGATCCATAAAACCTTTTGTGTTTATTCTACGGAAACCCTACAAAGCGGCCTTATATTTGGTTGATTGAAAATTCAAGAAAGGGTATTCCAGCTCAAGTTCAATTGGGAGGAAAAAGACGGATAGCTCTTATCTTGAATGAAAACACAAAAGGTTTTTCTCTTTTTCATTTTGTAAATGTTTTCTTTTGTGAATGGAGCATTGATAAAAGATATTAAAAATAAATGTATCTTTAAAAATTACATCCCCTTACTTTTTTTATATATGTTTAACGATATTGTTTATTGCCTATGTCAGTGTGGTCCAACTTGCGGCCTGAGGGACAAATGCGACCCTAGCTTACTGATGATGGGGACTAACTGGCGGCCTGAGGGACAAATGCGGCCCGTGCTTACTGATGATGTGGCTCTCACAGTATCGGCGGTAAATGAGAAATGGCTAATGATTCATATATATATATATTTTAAATTTTCATTATTTCATTTTATCATGCATTTATTTGATACAATTATAAACATTCATTTAAAACATTGTAGAGTTTGATTTTGATATCAATTTTGACGTACTGGTTTATATTCATATGTTTAAATCTATATTTATAGTGATAAGTTGTTTTGTGAAAGTTTGTGAGCGTACATATTTAATAATATATTTTTGGGAGATTAATACAGCTATTTTTAGCAGTAAAATTTGAAAGATTCTATCAATCAAAAATATAATTTACTATAAGTATTGAAAGTAATTGTTTATTAAATGTTGTGTGTAGGCCTATATTAAGTTGATACGATTAGTTACTAAATATATCTTCGGTACGTGGTGCAAACTGATAGTCATATTTGGTCCTTGGAATGAGAAAAGTCGGACCACCCTGGCCTATGTTATCCATTTTACCGATAGATGCCCAAATGAAGGGATGTTCATTGTCCACGAATACTGAACAGACTCTAGCCCACGAATACTGAACAGACTCTAGCCCACGGATACTGAACAGACTCTAGCCCACGGATACTGAACAGACTCTAGCCCACGGATACTGAACAGACTCTAGCCCACGGATACTGAACAGACTCTAGCCCACGGATACTGAACAGACTCTAGCCCACGGATACTGAACAGACTCTAGCACACGGATACTGAACAGACTCTAGCACACGGATACTGAACAGACTCTAGCACACGGATACTGAACAGACTCTAGCACACGGATACTGAACAGACTCTAGCACACGGATACTGAACAGACTCTAGCCCACGAATACTGAACAGACTCTAGCACACGGATACTGAACAGACTCTAGCCCACGAATACTGAACAAACTCTAGTCCACGGATACTGAACAGACTCTAGCCCACGGATACTGAACAAACTCTAGCACACGGATACTGAACAGACTCTAGCCCACGAATACTGAACAGACTCTAGCCCACGAATACTGAACAGACTCTAGCACACGGATACTGAACAGACTCTAGCCCACGAATACTGAACAGACTCTAGCCCACGAATACTGAACAGACTCTAGCACACGGATACTGAACAGACTCTAGCCCACGGATACTGAACAGACTCTAGCACACGGATACTGAACAGACTCTAGCACACGGATACTGAACAGACTCTAGCACACGGATACTGAACAGATGCTCGCCCACGGATACTGAACAAACTCTAGCCCACGAATACTGAACAGACTCTAGCCCACGGATACTGAACAGACTCTAGCCCATGGATACTGTCCAGACTAGCCCAGGAAGCATATGTCCAATTTGTGGCCAATTACACTCAGTTCAATATATGGTTAACTTAGGGTTAAACCCGGTGTGAATTTAATTTGAATTCACTGTACTCAACCTGTAATCAAATATCAACAAAGAATACTTCTACTACCCTGATGACTATTTAAAACCATATAAGGAGTTAAGTGTTGTGGAAGAACTTGCAGAATTTCATATAAACATTTTGTCAATATTCTATTTTGCTCGACCGACACTCAAGGATCATATAAATAAAAATGTGTTAAGCTTGAAGGTAATGTGGGATTGCAATCAAAATTATAATTAATAAACGTGATCATAAAATGGTATTTGATGGGAATGTATTACATCACTCAATAAAAAACATACATAGGCAAATGGCTGTTTTACTGAACCAATGAAAGGGTTAGTAATGATTTTGGTCGTATGCGAGTTCAGTCACGAGGAGTTTGACCTAAATTTACTTGCCAGAAAACATTTACGAACTCCATCACCATGGTTGTTTACCTATTTGTTACGAGAAATTATTTTATTTTTTTCCTTTATTTTAGGTTTTTAAAGTGTACATTCTGAACCAATATATAAGTACATGACTTATAAACTAACTTAAATCTAGAACAGACACAAACAACATCCAGCCGTTAATTCATCACTGTAAAATAAGTGAACGAAAGGTTTTGATAGTGTATAGCTCGAATGGGTAGTAAGGCACGGTGCTAAAAATATGTTTTGATCTATTGTTATCACGAGATAATAAAGTCAAAGTTTTTTTTTACCAAATATATGGAGTGCACTATGGTTATTATGCTGAACGAATGCCACAATCATCATGCGAGTAAAGAGTACAGCTTATTGAGAGATACCATTGTGCAAACGGAGAGCCACGGAAGATTTTACCGCTCCACCGAGAAAAATATTTTTTTTAAGTTATACTGCTTGCTTAGAGAAGAATGACGATTCATGTCTAGTCAACCTCAAAACAAAATCAATATGTGAAAAATTTGGAATGTTTGAAAGAAAATTATGTTGACCATTATTCACATTTTCCAACTCTGGGATGAATAGTCATCAGATTTTCAACGTACAACAAATTGCTGTGAATCACTTCCCTGTCATCTCTTTGCTTTGTTTTACCATCCTCAACCTAATATGTATCTGTGTGTGAGTGTGTGTGTGTTTGTAAAAGAACTCGTCAACATTAAACAAAAAACCTATTTAAAAATGATTACTAGTTATAACTTCAAAAGACCTGTTTCACGGTATGTTGATAAAAAGACATATCGCATGAATATAAACCAGTACGTCAAAATTTATATCAAAATCAAACTCTAAAATGTTTTAAATTAATGTTTATAATTGTATAGGAAACGGGGCATGGCTCTGTTGTAAGTGATTACTTAATATGTGATGATTTACAAAAATAAACTAAATTGTTATTTAAGAAACACTGTTTTTTCCTTCCCTATTGTTTCAAAAATTCAAATAAGCCAGTATTTGCCATGACGGAAATCATCTGTAAGATTATTGATTATGGTAACGGAATTTAACTATGGCCGTGACTAGAGCTGTGAGAAGGAAAATTTTCCGTTTTGGAAAATTTTCCCTCTGATGTTTTTCGGAAAATTTTCCATAACAGAAAATTTTCAATTATTATTTCTGTAAAATAATTTCAACTGATTAAATGGAACTATAATGTAATCGAAATATAGCTATCCCAAATGTCAACGTTTATACTTAAGATTAATTTTTCCTAAAGGTGTTAACACCAGAAACATCATCAAACGAGCTTCGGTGGCCGAATGGTCTAACGCACTACTCTCGCAGTAGACTAGGCTGCCGATCACAGGGAGATTGGTGTTCGAGCCCGGTCGGGCGCACTGAGGGCGTTTTTTCCTAAATAATTTTCAACTCTCATGGGTGCAATTCCTCTAAATTCAACCTTCCTCATCCCTAGCTCATTACTCATTAGCGTACTTAGTACATATGCGTGCTACCTGAACAGGAAGTAAGACGCAGTTCTAAGAAAAAATACATTTAGGGTGTGATATCCTTGGTTAAGTTAATTTGTGCATGTTAAAATGTTACTAAATTTACTAGCATGAATTCATACGCCAAGCCATGAGGTTTGTATGTATAACCTTTGATAGAGTGTCTTCATTTAGTCAGCCATGAGGGAAAGGAAGTATTTTATTCGCTAGTTAATCTGAAGTGTTCTTTAGATGATGAACAGACTATACAAAACATGGGTTTATTTATTCTTCCAGGAGTTTCTAAGCAAACCAAACAAAATAAACAAACCACGGCGATTAAACAGAGGCCGGAACCTCTTCAATGTTTATCCTAGTTTGAACATAATAAAACTAGACTCGCTTGACGGACGTAAGTAAATCACAAACCCATTTGACGGAAACCGCATTCGAATCTACAGGCCATGTAAGTTATAAATTAGTCAAGAGCCAAATTGAGTTCCAAATGAGTAAGTATGATGAAATTACCCCCTCCATAAAAACTCTTTCCCTCCTAAGTCACTGAAATATATATGCTTCGGTTCTGAAGTACTCACCAGCGAGTAAGTTTTTCAAGGGTTGAGACCTATGCTACTCGTCCATTCAAAAACTGCCATGCAATAAAAAAAAGGTACTTTAGTACTTTTAACAGATTAAATAAACAAAAAATTATTATTTTCTGTGGGGCAGAAAAGTTGGGAGTAAAGTGGGGTGGGGAAAGAGAGAGATAGAGAGATAGATGAATCGTTCAGGCAAGGATAGCCCAATTACCATTCACCCTTGACTCTGCAGGTCAGAACCTCAAGTTGTATTTGTAAAAACTAAACAAACAGATTGGGAGGCACGGGTCGTATCCCAGCTGGTGCACTCAAATTGCGGAATAAAGTATGCCTGTGAGTAGAAATTCAATTAGGGCGCACTCAAATTGTGGAATAAAGCATACCTGTCAGCCGGTGCCTACGAATTGCGGAACAACCAGTAATCCCATTCAACTCCTAACCCAACCTAGCATAACCTAACCTAACCTACACTAACCTTCATTTTCCGTTGTGGACAAAGTCATTAAATTTTTACCCCGCAGTTCGTGTTAGGGTATTACTGAGCCCGTATGAGTTATCCCGCAATTCGTATGCACCCGTAAGAGTTATTCCGCAATTCGTATGCACCCGTATGAGTAGTTGCGCAATTCGTATGCACCCGTATGAGTTAATCCGCAATTTGTATGCACCCGTATGAGTTGTTCCGCAATTCGTATGCACCCGTATGAGTTGTTCCGCAATTCGTATGCACCCGTATGAGTTGTTCCGCAATTCGTATGCACCCGTATGAGTTATTCCGCAATTCGTATGCACCCGTATGAGTAGTTGCGCAATTAGTATGCACCCGTATGAGTTAATCCGCAATTCGTATGCACCCGTATGAGTTGTTCCGCAATTCGTATGCACCCGTATGAGTTGTTCCGCAATTCGTATGCACCCGTATGAGTTGTTCCGCAATTCGTATGCACCCGTATGAGTTGTTCCGCAATTCGTATGCACCCGTATGAGTTATTCCGCAATTTGTATGCACCCGTATGAGTAGTTGCGCAATTCGTATGCACCCGTATGAGTTAATCCGCAATTCGTATGCACCCGTATGAGTTGTTCCGCAATTCGTATGCACCCGTATGAGTTAATCCGCAATTCGTATGCACCCGTATGAGTTGTTCCGCAATTCGTATGCACCCGTATGAGTTATTCCGCAATTCGTATGCACCCGTAAGAGTTATTCTTCAATTCGTATGCACCCGTATGAGTAGTTGCGCAATTCGTATGCACCCGTATGAGTTATTCCGCAATTTGTATGCACCCGTATGAGTTGTTCCGCAATTCGTGTGCACCCGTATGGGTTATTCCGCAATTAGTGTGCATCCGTATGCGTTGTTCCTCAATTAGTGTGCGCCCGTATGAGTTGTTCCGCAATTATTGTGCGCCGTATGATTCAACTTTTTAAGTCATGTTGTACCATTATTCAAGTCACGGGAATTTCTTATCGCCCCCTAAACGACTATTTGTGGGTGACTGATGTTGGCGGGAGGGTGGAGGGAAGAAATGCCCGCTGTGACGTCAGAAGGAGTGAAGTACGACCACCGGTCACACAAATCATGATAGCGTCGACATTGGTGCAAACACCAGTCGACATTTAATTAAGTCCAACGCTGTTTTCAGTTATATTTTCATGTTTTTTTTTTAGGTAATTAACGCCTACTTTTTCAATAAAAGGTTAAAATACCACGATAAATTCCAGGCATAATATCTCCTTACATCCCTGACCCATTTTGTGTGCGTGTGTTTCTGAGCGTGTTCTCTTTTTTTACTAGTTTTTTTTAATCGCATTTAAGTACCCATTCGGGCTATAAGCATGTACGAGTATATTACTTACACTAATAAGGTATGAATTAAAGTATAATTTAAATAAATGCACCCGCATTTGTGTCAAGAGTGTGGTAAACTATTAAGAGGGGGAAAAACTCCATCGGCACTTCGCCGGTATTTGAGCTGTGACCTCTCCATCATCGGTAAATCATACTAGATGACATTCATACCGCGTGTCGTACGTCGAGGGTCGTGTGTTCGATCTCCGCGTCTTTTAAAAAGAAATCAATTGTTACTTTTGATAGCAAGGTTAGTAAAGGATTCATTTAAGGGGCGAGGATGGTGAAGGTAATTTGGAATAGATGCACCTGCATCAGTGTGAAGGCATGTATAAAAAACAGTGATAAATCACACTAAGAAATAAATACACCCAAGGCGCACCCAGCCAAGATACGAACCGTCACCATCAATCCAGTATATTGCGAGCTTTATAACATAGAACGTCTGACCATCTGTGCACGTTTCACCTTGTCTGCTCATCGTCCACAAACCAGAGAAGACTGGATGGGTGGGGTACCTTTGTCCACCTACCTACATACTTCACAAAGACGTCAGTCACATCTTGTCTGATTAACCTCTGACAAGAAGGTCGGGGTTCAAATCACAGCATTAGGGTGTTTTCCCCCTAAATTGGTTCCTACCCTCTATATCACGAAGGTGGGTACATTTCCTCTCAATTTTACCTTACTCCTCACTCCCTAATCAGTGGGAATGTTCAAATACCCCAGATGAGTAGTAAGACGCGAAGGACAGAATTAAATATCACCCTCATACTCTCTACCACATAGATTAAATAATTAATATCGGCTTCGACGGTAGAACGTTCTAAGGCGTCAGTCTCGCAATCGACAGGATGGCTAGTTACGAAGAGATCGGGGCTAAAATCCCTGTCGGGTGTATTTAGGGTGGTTTTCCCTAAAAAAAAATTCACTCTTCCTCCACGCAAATACTAGTACACTTCTTCTAAATTCAATCTTTCTCGTCCCTAACACATTATCGTAATTAGTACATATGCGTACAGCCTGAACGGGTAGTAAGACGCTGTGCTATAAAACAAACACGAGACTGACGTATTTATCGACACGGACGCGAGGTTTCGAGTGGTTGCTACTTGGCTTCAAGAAAAGGCGGACATCTATCTGCCCACTCGTCGCAATTAATCAGAGCACGGTCAGCGAACTGGCGAAAGGAGGATTTAATTTGAGCTGACATTTCGAGTTTATATTTAAGCGTCTGGGTAAGGTTATCTTATAACGAAAGGATTTATTCGAGCTGAACGAAATGTTGGAGAAATAGTTCCTCTAGTACCTTTAGCTTATTACATTCGTTCCCCACAGCTGAGTGGTCAGGGGAGCCGAATACTTCAGACCATGGTTTATTGAAATCTTTTATATCGGAGTTATGATAATCAAGTTTGCAATCTACATCCATGCGGTCAGTGTATGTCTGTCCTTCCGGGGTTCTTTCTTCAACTTCCCGATATTCTAGAGAAAGGAAATTTGTTATGGACGTTATGGAGCATTCCATAGTTATGAGAAAAATCAGAAAATTGATAAATCTAAGATAGTGGATTCAATATGATGGCAACAACGCACAAATTGAGTCATAGAGTGCTTAGTTTGATATGTGCGCTATGGAGCATTTTATATTTATGATAAAAATCAAAAAATTCAAAAATTCAAGATGGTGGATCAATCGAGTCCTTAAGAGCTATAATTTGATATGAAAGCTATGGAGCATGCCACTTTCATGATAAAAATCTGAAAATGGAAAAAATTCAAGATGGTAGACGCAAAGTATAGATTGGGTTAGATTTGAGTGAAATAGGCGGATCAAAATTTCCTAAATTAATATAGTTATGTAGACAAATCGTGCTACCACGTGTTATTAAAAATCTAAAAACATATCGAAACAATAGGGAGTATACTTAGCGCAAAAGAATCCTAAATTTCTCCTGTCAAACACAGAGCTATCCCATAGCAGCTGTACATTCTCGGAAATAATAATTAAATAAAATCTTACTTCTCTTGAAGTATAGTGCCATTTGAATATCAACAGTAAAATTCTTTGTTCCAGCTTACTCCGTTGTTTCGTGACCGAAATAAAATAAGTATGTATTGATTGTTGGGTTTACATGACAGCGACTTCCTCAATCCCCGCCTCCATATGCCGCCACCTTTCTAGCTGCCTCTACCACTCCCAAACTTCTGGCATCACGCGGTCCTATTCCATTATCGTTGTCTTCGGTATCCATCATCTATCACTTTCTTCCTTGCTTTTTATTTCCCCCTCTTTCCTTACCCTTCAGTTCTTAGCCTAAAATAATATCTGGTCTAAGGGCCAAACTTGTTTCCGATGCTCCCGTCTTACCACCAACCCACGTATTAAACAAATGGGGTGGTTATGAGTAAATGTACCTACATTCGCGTGAAGGAAGAGTTGTGAAATCACCTCAACACAACCAGCTAAGATTTAAACCCTGAACTCCACTGTTATAATACCAGGCAAAAAACTAGATTAACGCTTTTGCTCGCGTGTCTACCCCTCCATTAAGTCCACCATGAGTGGTGTATTAGCGCGTGTGCTACAACATCAGTTGACAGTAACAACACGTAGCTCAAACCACCCTCCTACAAAGAACATAACTTTAAAAGGCAATTCCGTTTCCATGAGTGAGTGTGTAAGGAGATCGATTGCGGGTCTATGGGTCTCGGGTTATGTACATAGTACTACATAAAATGTAATAATTTAATATATATATAGGTTTATTTAAATACATAGATCATATCAGAACACGACTTACAAACGAACTTAACCCATAAAACTACTATACAACTGCGTAACGTCACAAAGTACATTAAAAATCAATTCATCCGAACCTCAATTTTCCAAAATTTCCGTTTTTCACAAAACACCCTTTCAACCAAAAAGAAAAAACTTCGAAATCGATCGGCCAGCAACGGATCACATAATCTCAACAACAACAAATCTTTTATAACACGTTGTCTTTGATTCTAACCAAAATTCATTTATTATTCTTTATATTCTTTATCATACTGTAAATACGTGTTGTTTCAATATGTAATGCATATGCCCATTTTTTTTTATCCCTAACAGTAAAAATTTCAAAAATATGAAAAACAGGAGGGGATCAGGTCCTATTAAATTTGGATTTTTTCCATAAACTAGTTATGTTGGTAGCATGATGAGCCAGTATTCAGATAATAACTATATTTGTTGATACAGACTGTAACCGACCCACGGTCCTCTGGACTTTTAAAAGAACATGCTAACCCAGTCCTGGGCAAATTACGGCCCATTGCGTATTTTTATTCGGCCCGCAAGCTATAGCTATCCATTTACGAGAAAAATAATAGTGTTAAAATTACCAGAATTAAAAAATAATGTAAGTATATTAAATTTATATTTCTATAGTTGAATGTTCTTTATCTTGAATAAACAAATCAACATTACCGCTTTTTATCAATATAGCACGGCCCAATATACATGGAGAATATTTGGCATTTTCATTTATTAAATTTAATAGCCATGAAATTGAATTGTATAGTTAAAAACACAGCTTCAGCTTCTTTGTCTATGCTTTTCAGCGACTTTTTCACATTTATTCTTGCTACTTTCACCAGCATATTTAATAGAATGTAAAACCACTGCTTGTTTTTGATAGTCACTTTTTTTTCAGCTAAACAGGGTATTAATTTACAGATATTCTCATACTTTCTTATATCTTCTATGGTAAAATATTGCAAATAGTAACCTAGTGAGGTGGTCAATGTTAAGTTTGTTTTACCCATTTTTTATATACTGGCTTCCTTTTTTTAGGCTGTCAATATTTTATTTATACTATAGTAAATTGCGTCCATCAAAAATTTTTATTTTATTTGGTGGCACATTCTTATATTTAAATGATTAATGTGGTCCTTTAGCTAAAAAAAAAACTTACCCAGGCCTGCTTAAACAACCAAGCCGGCCACTGGGGCAATCAAACCTGTCGTGTCCAAAATTCAACCAGTCGTGTATGATTATTTATTCTAGCCCACCGTTTTACGTTACTTTTATGAGCAGAAATAATAAAGGTTGAATTTTAAGGAAGTGTACCCACATTTGCTTGGAAAGAGAATGGAAACCCATTTTGGGAAAGAGAGAAAAAATAGTACACCCAGCCGATATTCGAACCTCAATCTCCCGTCATATTTAGTCCAGTATATTGCGAGAGTGACACCTTAGACCAGGCAGCCATTGAATCAAGTATATATGATATTATTATTATTAGCACCACGTCTTACTACCCGTTCGGTTATACGCATTTACGTTAATATGTGATAGTAGGGTGATTGCGAGATGAAATGGAGGACCAACAGTTCAACGTGGGATCGAACCACGGTGGAGGCCTGGCATTTCAGACATTATATATGATTTGCTTGCTTGTTATCAAATCAGACTAATGGAGTTTTTGACAACACACACACACACACATATATATATATATATATATATATATATATATAGAGAGAGAGAGAGGAGAGAGAGATATTAGGCCTATCCAGGATGTCAGGTCGAATGTTAGATTGTTCCAATATTAAGCTGTTAATGACGAGAAGGGAATTTAGTCAGAGTTGGTGTGATCACCCTCATGAACCTCCTCCCTCTTCTACCGAGGTCATGGATCGTTATCCAACCTCACGATACCCTCCCTCTCAACTCTCTCTGTCCACTACCCCTGTCTCCAACCCCGCCGCCACAAATTCCAGCCCCCCAACAGTCTTGGTCGCAACCAAGCTCAGTCCTCGCTTCCAGTTAATAGCGGTGTATATCAACACACGAGGCATTGAACCCAGGAGTATTAGATCACATCCTGTTCGTCTTTAAAAGGGGGTGAGGGGGGGTGAAAGGTTAATGTGAGTTCAGTCCATATTTTTCACAATTTGTATGGCAAAACCTTTTCTAGACAAAATTAATAAAATATTTCTTCGGTAGATAGGTTTATTTTAATTTTCTACACATGTTGAACAAGTGGTGGAATATCTACGGGATTTTTAGGGTGCTCGAAGCTTCAAAATATCGAAATCGAAGTCGGAAATCAAATCTCATTCGTTTTGACTTCGACAACCGCAGTAACCTTCGTTTCGCCGAGTATTACTACTGTTCGGTTTATACGCTTATGTACTAATTACTCTAACATGTTATGGGTGAGTAAAGTTGAATTTAGAGGATTTATACCCTACATTTGCATGGAAGGAGGTGGAAAATTATTTCTCAGTGCGCTCGGCTGGGATTTGAAACCTGTATCCCCGTCATTGGCAGTCCAGTTATATGGTCTGTGTATATAAAATACACGTTAGTCCCCCCCCCCCCCCCCACTTAAATTGGATGAAAAAGGTATTTTCGGATCGTTTCTAATCTCTCCTGCTGAGTTGATGAAACCCCCTCTTTTCAAAACCTCGGTCAAGATAAGATGGCCCCATTCCTCTTTTTGTTCCCGTCTTATTGACCGGCCCGGCGGCGCTCGAAACTCCAAGAGGTTCAACTCCCCCCCCCCTCCCCCTAACGTTAGAGAGAGGCACCCTGCGTATCTTCCGGTCGCAGCCAAAGTGTTTTCCGGTTGTTCGCGTGTGACTCGCTCTTGTAAGATTACCATTCGTGTCTTCGTGGGGGGTCGAGAAGGAAGCTACAGTCAAATTTTCATAAGAAGAGTCTGTTAGAAAAGACATAGTTTTTGTGGTCAACATTGATAAAATATTATTATAGTATTAGTTTTATTTTTTAGGTATTGATAATAACATTCAAAAGTAATAACTCAAGATCACCTGACTTGACGTATGAATACGTGAAATTAAATATAGTATTTTTTTTCTAGCTGTCAGATAAGATTATTCCTATCAAAAGTGAACTTAACACAGACGACCACAGGCGAGATAAAACTCACCAGAAAGAGAGGTTATGGGATCGATAACCGACCAACGGAATATTTAACATCTAACACACATTCACTTCTTACTCTCTTTCTCTCTTCCTTTCACTCTTTCTTGTAGTTCTGGAAACAATTGGCTGCTGCATTGCGGATACTTTAAACACACAATAGTTGGCTTACCTCGTCCCTTACAGAAAAAAAGTTTTCAATTCGATGACGGGATTTAAAAAAATGTTAATTCTATTTCCGCAATTTTTATTCTTGAAAAAAAAAATGACATCCATAGTAAAATGAAGAGTATCTTTGTCTGTCTCTCATGAGCATTGCGCAATATTTACCGCACGTAGAGGTCTGAAATTTTAAAATGAGTAGCCCCTGTTCACGAACATGTGCACCTGTAAGTGGGAATTTTAAATTTTTGATTAGATTTTAAAAAATTTTTAAAACTGATTCGGAAGAAATAAAACAAAAAGTGTGTCTGTTTGAAGCAACGCCGGGTATTTTTGCCAGTTTTAAAATATATTCTGTTAAAATAAATGTCTTGCACATTTTATTCAATCTTGTAAATTGGTTACTGTTTCAAACCGTACTTTTTATCCTACCACCAGTCTGTTATATCAGCATATCTAACACTAAAGGCCAGTTCACTCAGAAAGTTAAGCTAAGCTATGCCTTACTACGCCACGCTATATTTGTTCTGATTGCTGGCCAAGCAATTTCTCCGTCTTCCATCTTGAGCCATATTAAGTTGTGCATGTGCATAACGTACCTTGGGTTACGCGTTGAACAGCCGCAGTGTTGGATTGTTGAAAATAACCAAATAAGTGTTTAAGTTTTGTTTTCATTTTGTCTCACGTGTCTCCTATTAGTATGCATCTTTACGATGTCGTCTTTATTCAGGGTCAACAATTCATAAAACTGCTGAGCTAGATGGTGAAATTCACCGGATATTTTCCCTTGCAAGTATATATCATGAACTCAGATCCGTCCTCAACCTTCAACATTTTCTTCATCTTCCAAAACAGCTGCTAATATCTGCAGCTCCTCTTCCTCAGTAATATCATCTGAGCTCAAACAAGACATTTTGGAGATTACCATAACTTAACTTCACTGGAGCAGACCAGAAAGAAACCACAGTGAGTTTAAGAAGGAAAAGAGAAACCATAGCTTAGATTATCAAAGAATTGTGAAACCAAACTGACGAAACCTTAGCACTCCATTGCACAGCATAGCTTAGCGTTCTGTGTGAACAGGCCTTAAAGCTGGCAATTCACTGGACTGAAGTGCCCGAAGATACGTCACGTACTTTCGACAACGGAACGCTGATACATTTCTTCCAATATAAAACCCTATATTGCGCCACATTGAACGGAAGATCCGTCAGTCCGTCGAGCGTACTGCGTCAATACGTCGACATGAGCGTCTGTTCGGTTTGGTCCGGCCAATAATCCGTTGATTGGAGACTCATCACGACTAAGTGTTTTCAACTGTGAGGCGCCACACTAGAAGTTCATCACATGGCATCGAGGCATGCGATTATGTTTAAAAAAATGTTACATCGCAACTTCTTAGCTCACTATATAAGCGATGAATCCAAATTTCCTTTTTCTTCTATCTTGCTGTGACGCTTCATTTGAAATGCCTTCATCGTGACTACCAAGTACAATGTCAAGGAAGTGAATGAATTGAATGTTGTCCAATCTACTGCGGACAGAAGGTACGCCGCGAATATTCCGCTGTGGTGTGTCCGATTCTAACAATGGCGGAAGATCCGTCACTGAAAATCTTTGGTCCAGTGGGGTGCCGGCCTAAGGGATCGTCCTTAAATTACGTAAAAGTTTTTTGAAGGGGGATTTAGGATGTTTAGTATGTGTTTACGTTTTCTAACAAAGGGGAATGGGGTGTACGAATTCATCTTATGTAAGGTTTTTTTAATCAATCTTTATAATGAGACAAAATCCAAACAACAAAAAATGTCAGGAAATAAATATATTAATTATAAAATTTCACTTATATTTAATTTATTTATGATGTGTTACACCTAATTTTACTGAAAAATAAAGTATCCTACTCTATAAAATGTAATTTCACTCGCTTTGTTTCTTGTGTCTAAAAATAACTAAACTATTACCAAATAGTAAAAAATTACGCTATGTAAGATTAAGGGATGAACGGAAAATCTCATGATCCATTGCGTGGGTGGAGGTGGGAGTAAAAAATCATGAGAAAACTGGCGTCTTTATTCACGTGTCTACCAGTGTGGTTTGGCTATTGATGATGATTTTTAATAAGTTTTCATGCCATTTCAGCCTCTTTAAATGACCTTTTTAGTATTAATTGCATATTATTGCTTCTTTTTTTTGCTACAGCCATGTTTTATATAAGCCACTATATAGCATCTAGCATATTCAACCGTTAGAAATAAAGTATCTAGTTCGGTCACCATGTATGTAGTCTTTTATACGCTCTGTGGGAACAGAAGGTTGCCCAGTGTATCCTTGGAGGTTGTCTATACGTCGTACCCGAAATGAGATGACGTGATGACTGTTATTATGAATATGTGCAGCCAGTGGAAATATTAAACCTAGCTCAAGCCTAATTAGCCAGACCATGGTGAGCATAGGAACGAGATTCCAAGAGAAAATACCAATGGAACCACCAGAATCGATCCTGGGACCTCTATTTCAGTAGTCAGAGGCGCTGAGCACTAGACTAAAAGGCCATTCACTTACAACCACTAAGGAATTTTATTTGAGCGATTAAATATATCTACATTCTTATTTATAAAAATGGTAGTAAATTATTATTATTTAGCACCGCGTCTTACTACCCGTCCGGGTTATACGCTACTAATGGTAGTAAACGCTGTTTATAGAATTTCGGCCCAAAAAAAACATATAAAAGGGCATTTCTTGTTTGCTAAGTGTACAAACTTTGATATAAATCCGTCTAAAAGACCACAAATGACTAAGAGTTTAGAGATTTTCTTATGGAATAATGGGAAAAGGCTTGAAGGAAAATTTAATTCCTCTGTGAGAACTTTTAAATTTATAGACTGTGATAAATACTAAATTCACTCCTCCGTGATAGCCTTTACTAAGAAGTTTAAAGAAAGTGAAAAACACACTACCTTCGTGATGGCCTTTAATAACAATTTTAAAGACATTCCTCACTATATTGATTTTAGTTTAGCTCCTTAGAGAATGGCACATAAATTACAGCTTGCTTTGATGGTTTTAAGATAATTGCTTGTCCCAGATTAAATCGAAACTACTTCCTCAATTGAACACAAATGACGCAACTTTATAAATGTCGAAACAATTCCCCCCCCCCCACAGTAGAAATCGTCGAAAGTTTGAACATAAACACGGTTCGTACCAGTTTTAGCCGCATCATTATTATAACATGGGTCGTGGGTGCAAATAACTTTAGTGATAAGACTACATACAAATTGAATTAACATATCATTATATTTGTAATTTCAATTAAACTTAAATAATGTGAATATAAATACAAACAAAATATGCGAGTTATCATAAAGTTAATTTAACATGTATACGTGTGTTGCAATATGAAATTAATTTAGTTGGAGCTTCAAGTGTTTCAAATTTGAAACAACAAGCCACTGCTAAGAGGACATAGAAATTATTGCTAACTAGGATGATATCAAGGTCACCACTAGTTAGGGCGATAAATTATCCAAGTTACCAGTAGTCAGACTGATAAGTTATTGAAATAGTCAATAGTTATGGTGATAAATTATTGAAGACACAACTAAATATGGTGATATCGAATTTTCCAATTCCAATTTGATATCAAAGTCAGCATTAGTTAGGGTGATATGTTATGGCAGTAACCACTAGTCAGACTGATAGTTATTGAAATAGTCAATAGTTATGGTGATAAATTAGTGAAGACACAACTAAATAAGGTGATATCGAATTTTCCAATTCCAATTTGATATCAAAGTCAGCATTAGTTAGGGTGATAAGTTATGGCAGTAACCACTAGTTAGTGTTATATCGAAGCTACCACTAGTTATTATTTATATTATAGAAAACAGTTTGAAAAACAAATTACACAATTGTTGGGATATATAATTGTATGTATATATAAACGCTTAATTTACATAGAATACCCTCAAACCACACTTATTTTATTTATTCATATTTGAGAATAAATGTTTTACTGTTTGAACTGAAAAATAAATTAGTTAAACTCACTATTAGTGGATCCTATTCTCAACTAACTTAGTTTTCATAAAACATATCGTTCTTGGTCACTATAATAATAATAATAATAAAAAAATAAAATTTACATCATAAACATAGCTCATAGAAAAATGAAGTTCACAATATCAAAGTTTACAGAAGAGCTTTTCCATTGTTAATTATTCAGATAACAACCATTTTGCTCTTTATCTAGACTCATCGCTGGCGTTATCTAGTGTATTAAAAGTCAAGAAAAACTAGTATTTAGACAGTATTATTCATCGCACGATGAAGAAGAGGAAGAGTCATTTCAGAGGCTATTCACCTTTAAATCATAACGTCTGAAGCAATGAGGTTGCTTTTTTTTTATGAACAACGTAACAAATTGTTATCTAACGGTACTAATTTTTTTATGGAGATGTATTATGCTCTCTGGCTTCTAAAATTGTACATAAAAAATCTTCCTCTTGCTAAAATAAAACTAGTTTCAAAATAAAATGATTCGTAGAGTATAAGACGGTGTACTTTGATTTTTTTTAAATATTTTTTCTTATCATCAATCTTACTTGCATTGATGAACACGAGGACTTAAGCATCTGGTTTGCTGGTAATATCAATAAACCTATTAATTTTGTTCCCCACTTGGGTGGCCGAATGGTTTAAGACAGGGCTGTCCAAGAAGTAGCCCGCGAAACAATTTTTCTTGGCCCTCCTGTGTTTTTGATTTTCACCCGCGAAAAGACTATACGTCTTGTTTCAATGCGCATTCTCAGCATTGAAAACATAAGATCTGACCTTCAACTGGAATAATTGTGCGATTTGCAATCAGACTTTTCTATACTGGCCGAATTGAAAAAGGAGCAGATTTTTTTAATTATTACCTAGAGAGCGCTATCCGAAATTGAAAGACTTTGGGCTTAAGATATGCTCCATGCTCTTGAGCACATATCTTTGAAAAAACAGTTTTTCATCAGTGAAATTCATAAAATCTAAATACTTATGTTTATTTATTGATAAATCACTTTCATAAATCTGTGTTTGTCAACTACAAGCATCGATTTGATATAGCTACTTTAGTATATGAAAACGAACAACTGGAGTGCTCACATTAAAATGAAATAATAATTCTAAATATTTAAATAATTGTGTTTTGTCTTTTGTTTCAATAAGAACTTTTATAAGCAACATGACTTTTCTTTATTACGAAATTTTATAAGGCTTGCTACAATTCGGATTCTTCATACATTTTAATATCTGTACTCTATTTATAATTCTGATGTTGCCCTCGTATCAATCTTTCTACTTTCTCTCGAAACCACCGAAAGAAATTACTGTAATCGTAAAAAAAAACTCGAGATTTTGATAAATGTCGTCGTTTCATGACCATCTAAAACCAAAAGAGTTGTTTTCACAATAATGTATGTTTGTTTGTACCTCGGGCTAGAGAGGGATTTTTGGCATTAGATATCCAACCCTAAATTTAAGGATAGTTTACTGAAGGGAAAAAGAGAAACAATCAACCTTTCAAAATATACTCTAGACATTTTGAATACATTTTATATCTAGACACTGTTATCATTATAAACAAAATGGTGACTTTCATTTTCCTATGAAAAACAATTTTAGGGTACTTTACATGGGGTAAATTTTCTAATGTTCATCATTCCTCCGCAACTACTTGAGATACGAAATAATGTATCATAGTATTAAAGATAATAATATTGAGATACGAAATAATTTATCATTGTAAAGTTGTAGTACTATTAAAGATAAACATTTTTATTTTAAATATATTTCATAAAACCAATAATTTCTTAGCTTTAAGCAAATATATTATATACTTTTATAATTCAGTCTTTGAAAATGAATTTCATTCTTATGTTCTTTGGTGGACAAAGATGTGACTATTTTCTCCTTTTTCTGTAACATTGTTCCTAGTTCCTAATGTCATAGAGTAAATAAGTAAAAATGTATACTATTTCATTTATTATCTTTGGTCTAGTATTTCTATAACAATTTATTTAATATCTTCTATTTTGTTTCACAAATCTTACGGGTTTATAGTAAATACTGTATTTATTTAAAGATAAAAGAGGTAGAAAGTATTTGCGGTGAATAGTACAATTTATTTATAATGTCTCTATCGGATTACTAAAGTGGAACAGCTTTGGTCTAAGGTATCACTCTTGTGTTAGACTGGTTTACTGATGACAGGAGATCGGGGTTCAAATTCTGGTTGGGTCTGCTTAGGGTGGTTTTCTATAAATGGTTTCCCACTCTTCTACCAGGCAAATGCGGTTATATTACATCTTAAATCCTTCCTTCCTCATCTCTACCCCATTAGAGTAATTTATATAATATATTCGTATGGCTGAACAGGCAATAAAACGCGATGATAATTAAGATATGTACAAATATAAAATCAAGGAATCAGGTATAAGACAGAATAATGTAGGCTTGGACAAAATTAATTATCCAGATGTATTAAGAAAATTTAGAGAACATTTGACCTGCGCTATACTATAATATTTCGGAGCATACTTTTAATAAATTAGTATTACTTAGTAGGTATGCCTAATTTTTATGTTTATGTCCATACAACATCTCTTAGGATGTACACATTTATATATATTTAATACGATATGAAAGAGGATATTTTATCACCACTTTATACTACTTATTTTAGTTTATATGCATATATGACAATCTCTCCATTTGGGTAGGGATAAGGAAGGAAGATTTTAGAGGTAATCTACCAGAATTTGCGTGAAGTGAGAGTGGGAAACTATTTAATAAAAAAAACTCAGTAGACCCAACTGGGATTCAAACTCCGTCTCCCCTTATTCAGCAGGCCAATCTAACACGATAGTAATGGCTTAAGCCATTCATCCACGGAAGCAGGTAAAGAGACTGAATCACTTTAATTCTACCAAAACATGAGCTCACCTCGGTGGTCAAATGGTCTAGGGCATCTCTACCGTGTTAGACTGGCCTGATCAAGACGGAGAGATCGGGGTTAGAATCCAGGTCAGGTTTATGCTGAGGGAGATTTTTCACCTCTTCTTCCAAGACAATGTGGGTACACTTCCTCTACATTCAACCTTCCTCATACCTAACACATTGGCATAGATAGTGCATTTGCGTATAACCCTTACGGACAGTGAAAAATAAAGATGCATGCATAGCGCCGTGTGATGGAACGAACAAGAACCCTCCTTACTCATCAGTAGTGCAGGTTGCTGCCATGGGTTTTATCAGGCGGTATTAACAAAAAGCATCTGATAGCGCCGTGAGGTATAATGAGCATCAATTCTTCTTACTTTACTGTGCTGCTTGTTGCGATGTACTAAATTCAGGCGATATATTGACGGAAGTTTTCCAATAGCCCATTGAGGTAGAAAGTGCAAGAGGGGTTTAAGTCACGTTCTATCTATAACGAAGGAACCTAAGTGCCAGACAAGAAGGGTCTAGGTCAACACCACGTTTTCGAGCTGCGCCCATTTGAAACTTCACGCGACATCCGTCATGCGCCCGAAGAGTGCTGAAATATTTATTGAGGGATAATTAAAGGATGTCCACCTCTTTGACATCACAGTTAACTTCCGTCAATCACGTTTGTCCCTCTACCTGTTTACCTTTCTTTAATTGGTCTGTCTCTTGGAAGGAGTTTTTTTTTTCTGTTTCTTACGTCTATTTCCCTACCTGTACATCACTTGGTGCTTGTTTTTTCATTCCTCTCGCTTTATCTATGATATTATTTGATGTTCCTAATGGTACTGAGTAAGAATTTTTCTTTCAACTTGATTTTAATAATATCTCTATCGATGTTCGAATCATTTTTCACCTTTAAATATTAATATTTCTCAGTAGTTACAACTTTTATTTAATACCTTTTGTTTGTTCTCTTCTGGTTTTTTCTTCATCTTAACCCTCGTCTCCTAACTATTATTTATGCTTTCCCTCTTTGGTAGTGAATTGTCGTAAAGTGTTGCCAGAGAAAGCAGAGCTTGTTACAACTGTACCTGTCTCACCCACTCTGTCCCCATTTGACAAATCATACATAGGCTCTGCTCAACATACCTCACATGGTAATTTTACTGTCTTCTTTTTATTCCTCGCCGCATCTTCGTGCCCGGTAGTTACACTAGTGAAATAGGTATGAGAAAGGTATAACTTAAGAAGAAATGTACCTGTATTTGCGTGGAGGCAGAGTGAGAAACCATTTATTAGAATACACCCTCGGTATCAGTGACCAACATTCGAACCCCAATCCATTCATCATCAGCGAGAAGTGATACCTTAGATTCTTATGTTGGAATGGGTTTGTAAGTCGTGTGCCGGTACAATCTTGTGTTTAGAAAGTAACCTTACACGTCCAGTCACATGCTTCAGTACCTAGCCCCGCGTCGCCACCCTCTCTATGTATCCTTGTACATTATTAGTGCACACTAGCACACTAACACACTATAAAACCACCCACTCTACAACTCAGCGCAGAGTATCGCAGATCTTAAAACCCCGGTGGGCGGGCACTTAGATCACGTAGAATTACTACCGCAATCTATCATTCACACACGTACACATACACACACACCTCGTATTGAGTATTTGTCCCAGATATTCCCTGGCTCTAAATGAACCTCTTTCACCATTTTAAGGGCATAGGGAAAAAAGGGGGAAAGTCAAATTTTAACTTAAATCTCGTTAGTGCTGCCGTCAGTTAGGCAATCATGATACCTTTTTTACTCAATTTAGATTATGGTTAAAAAAGGTCTTTGCCGTATTTAAATTAATTTTGTTAAGTGTTTGTTGGCGTATTTAAGAAATTTGAGACATATTAATTGTCATCCTAGAAAATGTGTGTAGTGTGTTTTACCCACCCCATCCCCTCCACCCCTGTAGCCATCATTTAGTATTTGACTTTGCTGGTAGATTTCACGGCATACCTCGTATTTGGCCTATTTATGTTACAATATTATGTTTGAAGATGTTAATATATTTAGTTCTTTTAGGATTTTGGTAGGTAGAACTTTATAGAATATACACAATTATTTTAGGTCAACAATGATAATATTTATTATTAGAGCTATATATAGGTATTTATATTGTATATAATAATTATATCAAAAGTGACAGCTGAAGATAACACGACTTAACATTATTCATGTAAATTTATATAAGAATTTAACTTTATTTGATTTTTAAATTTTAGATGCTAATACCAGTAATTGCCTTCATCAACTTAAAACGTTTTAATATAAATTAAAACGATGAGGTGATTGAATTTTAAGGCATTGCACTGGCGATTGTATGCATAAAAGATTATATATATATAATATATATATATATATATATATATAATTAAAAAATATATCAGTTTGTTTCAAAAATATACATTAAACCTTTAATATATATGTCATAGGTGAATTGTAAAATTCGGCTTATTGCAAAAAGCCCCGGAACTGTACCATATAGTTAGAACATATAACATGGCCTCACAGACAGGACTGTACCATATAGTTAGAACAGATAACATAGCCTCACAGAAAGGATTGTACCATATAGTTAGAACATATAAAATAGCCTCACAGAAAGGACTGTACCATATAGTTAGAACATATAACATGGCCTCACAGACAGGACTGTACCATATAGTTAGAACATATAAAATGGCCTCACAGACAGGACTGTACCATATAGTTAGAACATATAACATGGCCTCACAGACAGGACTGTACCATATAGTTAGAACATATAACATGGCCTCACAGACAGGACTGTACCATATAGTTAGAACAGATAACATAGCCTCACAGAAAGTACTGTACCATATAGTTAGAACATATAACATGGCCTCACAGAAAGGACTGTACCATATAGTTAGAACATATAACATGGCCTCACAGAAAGGACTGTATCATATAGTTAGAACATATAACATGGCCTCACAGACAGGACTGTACCATATAGTTAGAACATATAACATGGCCTCACAGACAGGACTGTACCATATAGTTAGAACAGATAACATAGCCTCACAGAAAGGACTGTACCATATAGTTAGAACATATAACATGGCCTCACAAACAGGACTGTACCATATAGTTAGAACATATAACATGGCCTCACAGACAGGACTGTACCATATAGTTAGAACAGATAACATAGCCTCACAGAAAGGACTGTATCATATAGTTAGAACATATAACATGGCCTCACAGACAGGACTGTACCATATAGTTAGAACAGATAACATAGCCTCACAGACAGGACTGTACCATATAGTTAGAACATATAACATGGCCTCACAGACAGGACTGTATAATATAGTTAGAACATATAACATAGCCTCACAGACAGGACTGTACCATATAGTTAGAACATATAACATGGCCTCACAGACGGAACTGTACCATATAGTTAGAACATATAACATGGCCTCACAGACGGGACTGTACCATATAGTTAGAACATATAACATAGCCTCACAGAAAGGACTGTACCATATAGTTAGAACATATAACATGGCCTCACAGACGGAACTGTACCATATAGTTTGAACATATAACATGGCCTCACAGAAAGGACTGTACCATATAGTTAGAACATATAACAGGGCCTCACACACAGGACTGTACCATATAGTTAGAACATATAACATGGCCTCACAGACGGAACTGTACCATATAGTTAGAACATATAGCATGGCCTCACAGAAAGAACTGTACCATATAGTTAGAACATATAACATGGCCTCACAGACGGAACTGTACCATATAGTTAGAACATATAACATGGCCTCACAGAAAGGACTGTACCATATAGTTAGAACATATAACATGGCCTCACAGACAGGACTGTACCATATAGTTAGAACATATAACATGGCCTCACAGAAAGGACTGTACCATATAGTTAGAACATATAACATGGCCTCACAGACGGAACTGTACCATATAGTTAGAACATATAACATGGCCTCACAGAAAGGACTGTACCATATAGTTAGAACAGATAACATGGCCTCACAGAAAGGACTGTACCATATAGTTAGAACATATAACATGGCCTCACAGACAGGACTGTACCATATAGTTAGAACATATAACATGGCCTCACAGACAGGACTGTACCATATAGTAAGAACATATAACAGGGCCTCACAGACGGGACTGTATCATATAGTTAGAACATATAACATGGCCTCACAGAAAGGACTGTACCATATAGTTAGAACAGATAACATGGCTTCACAAAGACCTCCTTGTATGAGACTAAGCGTGTTTTGTGAGGACTACACAGTCTTCCTTTGAGTCAGAAATTGAGATTCGAGAAAGGAAAATAAACCAAGAGAAGAGTTTTCTTCCCTCTGTGGCTCTTACTAATGAGTTTAATCCCCACTGGATGGAAGGGAACGCGGGCTACGGTCAGTATTTTTGCAGGTTTTATAACAAAAACTTTTTCGACATAACAAACAAAAATTCTTTATTTGATATGTTTAATTTAACTTTATCCATCTTAGCATCAGTTGTGTTATATTTGCCAAAGGGCATAGTGACATTTGAACAGGAGTTGTTTTTTTAAAGAGAAAATTTCCTGTTTAAATTATGCGATGCCCTTGACATATATTCAACATCTGTTGAGATTAACATGTGTAGAAATTGTTTCTACTGAAAAATATGATTATATATTATAATAGATTTTGAAAAAAATTATTATTATAAAAACTGTAAAAACACAAACGGCCTGTGGTACGTTCATCTCTTGTCCCTTCCTAATTTAAGTTGGATAGGCTACCTTCCTTTGTTATAGTCAGTAGTAGTTGGCATGTCGGAAAGAAACCAGAATGATGTCGTGCGGATAGGGTGGATAGCGTAATTCACTGGAGGCAGAACACCAAACAAATATTTTTCTTTTAAGCATTTCAACATTATAATTTCTATCTAAAAAAATTAAAATAGCAAAGTTAAATATATTATTTAAATAAGAAAATGTTGTAATCACAATAAATTAGATTTAGTTAAAACAATAATATATATATATATATACACAGTAGCCCCATGGCTTCTTTGGTGCTGACTGACAGCTGACAGCTAACGGCTTTGAAAAGCTACCAGACCAAATTATGTATCCCTACGTCGAACCAAATTATCTGTAAAAACATGTGTTTAGCAGCTGTCCCTTTTGATTCAAAATTTAGGTATATACCTAAATGTTGACTGTCAGAAGTCAGCTGTGAGCTGTCAGTCAGCACCAAAAAGCCACGGGGCTACTGTGTGTGTGTGTATATATATATATATATGTGTGGTGTGTGTGTGTGTGTGTGTGTGTGTGTGTGTGTGTGTGTGTGTGTGTGTGTGTGTGTGTGTGTGTGTGTGTGTGTGTCTGTAAGAGTAACTATAAATAAACGAAAAATTATATATATAAATTAGGGCTCTGCGTGTACTCGGATTTAGAGTTTCGAGCCGAGCTCATCATCAAAGATCGTGATCAAGATCAAAAGTATTGTAGGCTCGTCATTTTTTATCTTCCTCTTGATGTCCATATAATTATATATTTTTAACGCAATGGTATGTATAGGTTGTTTAATTTATATCATTTGGTAACTTAGCAAATTGTTAAAATCAATATCAAATCTCATATTAATAACGTAAAAGAGCTCTAAAATTACGTTCGACGAGTAAATTAATTCAATATTTTCCTAAATTTTGAATTGTCCTTGTTTGAAATTGCATTGTCATTACAAAGAAATGAATATAAAAATAGTTGAGTATATCACTAAATAGTTGAATTATCATTATTTCTACTATTTTCACATAGTCCCTTTCTTAAATTATAACTTCAGTTGAATTAAAAATTTAACATTGAAAATACGTATTGATTATTTTTGAGTTTAAGATATTTAAAACTTGTTACTACGTTAAACTACAAAACTACAATATTATTAGTTAATATTTAGTTATAGAATTGTGTTGGTTAGCCTGTTTAAAATCAGTGTTGATCAATATTTCAATAAATACATACAAAACCTATCACATTTAAATACAAAAAGCATTTACTATTCCGTATTGTCTACTAGAAATATTATTCTAATCATCTTATTTTTTATTTTAAAGTATGAATATCAACTTCTATGCATTATAAATTGAAAATGAAATAAATTTCGCAACCAATTTTTTTTTAGTCAAAGACCATGTAATGCACATGCGCATAGAGGAATGGAATTGGAGCCAAAGAAGTGATAATGAGCAATTATTACATTAATAACTATACAGTGTTAAGAATATGACTACACCAATCAATGGACCGAACTATTAGCACACAAGGTACAGAATAAGAATAATCTTTATATTATTCACCTTAATATAAGATCCATAAACAAATATTTTGATGAACTTATTACTTTACTGGAAATGTTATTGGTAAAATAAACATTATAATGCTTACAGAAATAAAATCAGATGATATGCAGGTTATTCAATAGAATATTGAAAATACCGAGACAATAGGCCCAAAAGCTATGGGGGAGCTGTAATTATGTACTATAGAAATAGCTTTGAGACAACCATATTAGAAAATAAAAAATACTTTGTTAATTTAAATCAATTAAAATTAAGTTAAATGATAGCTCCAAAATGAATATACTAGGTATCTACAGATCACCAGAGTGGGATAAGTACACTTTTATTCAGAATATTAGTGATGTAATTAAATTAGTTCCATTAGATGAACAAATAGTTTTGGTAGGTGATATAAATATAAACTTATTAGATGCAAATTGCATCACAATAGAAGGTTATAACATTATTATTATTATTAGCATCGCGTCTTACTACCCATTCGGGTTATACGCACTTACGCTAATGTGTAATGGTAGGGTGATTGTGAGATGAAATGAAGGACCTACAGTTTAACGTGGATTCCGAACCACGGTGGCGGCCTGGCATTCCCCACATTCACAAGATGACTTGTCAGAGGTGAAGGAAGGGTTTGGTAATCAGATAAATCTTTGCCGGGACCGAGGATTGAACCCCGGCCGCCAGCATAGAAGTCTGACACCTTACCCCTAGACCACCAGGCCACCTAGGTTATAACAATATTCTTGCTTCTCGTGGCTTAGAATGTACAATTAATAAAGTTACAAGGGAAGTAGGGTGGTTAAATATTGCCTGGGTCACATATCTTTGAACAACTAGACAAATAACAAGCAGTATGATAAAGACTAAATTTACTGAGCATTATATGGTAGCATTAGAAATTGAACCCAACCAAAATAATGATTTTTATAGTAAACCTATTAATAGTTCTATTTTATTGGATAAACTTGATGAGAATTTAGTTAAAATTAAACTTGAAAACGTCATTTGGGATGAGTTACAAAATCAAGAAAATGTTGAATTATTATAGGCCTATGCAAACATTGCTGAGATATTAAATGGCATTTATGATAGCTCCAAATATAAATATAATCCTGTTGGATAACGCATAAAAAAGAAATGGATAACACCAGATTTGGTCAGAGAAATGTGCTACAGAGATAGATTATTTAGGAAGTGGAAAATTTGCCCATCTTCTAATGCCTATAAAATAGAGTAACAAAGAAAAATAAACTTTGTCAATAAATTAATATTTAGGAAAAAAGTATATTATCAAACTGAATTAAACAAAGCTAGTAGTAATATTAAGAAAACATGTTCCTATCTATGTGTCCTATCATTCTTTACAATTTTCCATTTTCTCCCCTTTTGTTTTTTGGTTTCCTCTTTTAGTAAGTTGGGTTGCGCGTTTCACACTCCTTCCTGATGAGTTCCGATAGAATGAAACCTAGGTCGGGGGATTGGGCGGTGACGATCGAGTTTCTTTAAGAGGCAGCCATTATCTCTTTGTCCAATGACAGCAATGTAAAGTGTGAACCGAGTTCTTCTTTTCATTGTAAAGACCATATTGTGTTTGTTCCTTTTATATGTTTCTATTTATCTTTCCTATACCTTCTTCCAAATATAATTGATGAAGTAATAAATACACAATAATTAGGCAAAATTTAGAAAATTGAAAATATTGCTAATAATGTTTGTTAAATATTCAAAAACCAAGTCACACAACTACAACATACTTGCAATATGCAACTAGACAAAACGAATAATCGAAACGATTACCAAATCCAAAGTATGTTCCAAAATAAAATACATTGATAAATTAGATATAAATAAAAGCCAGGAAATAGATAAAATCAGAATTAAAGACTTGAAAACTATCAACAGCCAAATTACCCCGTTGATAACAAAACTAATTAAAGTATACAACAAGATGTAATCCCGCAAAAACTTAAAATCGCCGTTAATAGACCCATTTATACAAAAGGGAAGCACTTAGATGATGGCAATTCTACCAGTTTTAGACAAAATAATGGAAAGATACATTGCCAACTACTTGATAAATTATTTAGATAAATATAAAATAATTTACCAAAGACAATACGGATTCCAAAAAAACAAAGGTATAGAAATACTTTTACATACTTTTACTAATCAAATGCTAGAAAAATTAAACAAAAACAAACACATAGCTTTAGTATTTATAAACATGTCAAAAGCGTTTGATACGTTAGATGAAGATATTTTACTAAAATCAATTTATAAAATTGGTATCAGAGGTAATATTTATAAATGCTAAAGATTACTTAACGAATAGGAAAATAATAGTTAAAATAAATAATATAGAAAGTGAAGAATTGATATAAATATTCTTGGGGCAATACTATATACTTAATCAATACAGGAACAATTTACAACTGTATTTAGAACTGCTGTATATTTATGTATGCTGACTACAATGCTGTATGTAGTGCACAAAAATGTAGATAGAGCTAAACAAATGTTGTAGGAAGACTTTAATAGGATACAAAACTGGACTCACGATAATAAATTATAATCAACCTTAAAAAAACGCAAGCCATGCATATCAGACTACCGCGTGTTATAAAGTATAAATTAGATATAAAAGGTTATTACTTAGATTATTTACATAATTAACAACTGTGTAATTGTTTAACCATCTACACAAGTTGAGACATAGAACTATCTGGGCTAATGATTGATTCTCATATGAAATGGAATACTCACATAGACATAATGGGTAGGAAGCTAAGAGCGAGAATGTTTAATATATGTATACTAAAACAATATGTTACAGTCGATATTCTAAACATAGTGTATCATGCGCTAATAAAATCACATCTAGGCTATGGTATTACCTCCTGGGGAAAGAATAAGTGATCTATATTTAAATCAATTAAGAAATATTCAAACTAAAGTTCTTAAAATAATGAGTGAAAATAACAACAGTACCAAAGTCATGAATAAGGAGTGGAAACCATTGATAGTAAAAAAAACATGTATAACTATAAATAATAATTCAGTACTACTACTCAGAGACATATAAACTAAGACAGGCTCACAGTCACAACACCAGGAAATGACAGTACAATATACCTTTATATATAAAATAAATACGGAAAACAACACATGAAAATAATACCAACACTTTTTAACGTGATACCGGATACCCTTTTAGGAATAGATAACATATCACACGTTAAAATAGAAATAAAAAATGGCTAATTGTCTCACAGATTTAATGAAATAATAATACTAGATTGACTGATATGACAAATAAGCTATGAAATGGACTCGAGACTGGTTTAGTGAAATAATAAAACTAGATTGACTGATATGACAAATAAGCTATGAAATGGACTCGAGACTGGTTTAATGAAATAATAATACTAAAATGACTAATATGACAAATAAGCTATGAAATGGACTCGAGACTGGTTTAATGAAATAATAATACTAGATTGACTAATATGACAAATAAGCTATGAAATGGACTCGAGACTGGTTTTAGTGAAATAATAAAACTAGATTGACTGATATGACAAATAAGCTATGAAATGACAGACGACTGTTTAAAATAAATAAAAACTAAAATGACTAATATGAAATAAACACTATGAAATGACTCGAACTGTTTAATGAAATAATAAACTAAAATGACTAATAGACAAATAAGCTAGAAATGGCTCGAGACTGTTTAATGAAATAATAATACTAAAATTGACTAATATGACAAATAAGCTATGAAATGGACTCGAGACTGGTTTATGAAATAATAATACTAAAATGACTAATATGACAAATAAGCTATGAAATGGACTCGAGACTGGTTTAATGAAATAATAATACTAACATGACTGATTTGACAAATAACTATGAAATGGACTCGAGACTGGTTTACTGAAATAATAATACTAAATTGACTAATATGACAAATAAGCTATGAAATGGACTCGAGACTGGTTTTCGAATATTAAATAAAATATAAAATGTAATATAATTAAGGAACTAATTTAAGTATTAAGATTATGTTAGTTTTAAGAATAGACTTAAAGGAATTAAATGTATTTATTATATATGTATGACATTTATGGTGAGGAACCAGCTGACAAGCACATTGTGATTAGCTGGACCATGTTTAGTGTTAAAAATATGTACTCCTGATACAATTAAAGCAAACAAAAAATGAAATATCAAACATTTTAAATTTCTAACTTCTTGCGAGTCTTACGTTTTCTGCTTAATTAAAACTAGGGATGTTTATTTTGGGGAAATATTAGCTTATTAAAACGTCAATTTTATGAACTTTTTTGGTTCGTATAGTTTTTGTAATGTCTTTAAATAAATAAGTGTTGAAAGTAATTTGATTATTTTTTCTATTATATTTTTATTTTGAGTTCTATAGATATTTTAAAATAATTTTTTAAATATTATCTACAGTTTAAAAACCGATATTTACATATTTTTTTAATATCGCATACTCTTTTTAAATATGAGTGTCATTCTTATCTTAAGAACATGTGTTGTTTTCGGATATTATTTAAAACGCCTATTTTAAAGATTTGTTATTTTATTTTATGTTTGTTTTGACTGGTGACATTTTAAATATACTATTTTACTTTTTAAATAAGCTAATATTAATTTTAACACTTTTAAATTATGAATACACTCAAACTCAGGAGCTTCTTGAAGTACTTGACTTGACCGCGGCTTTGAATGAAAAACCTCAAACTCGCAGACCCCTAATATACATAGGTCTATATACATAAATGTACAAACGATAGATATATATATACCTATAATATATATATATATAAGTTTATATATTAATTTGAGTTAATCTTGTTAAGGAGAGAAAAGTTGTCAAAACTTTGAAGATAACAGTATTTTAATTTATACACACCCGCCTCGGTGGCGTAGTTGGCTAACGCGCTTGTCGTGTTGAGCTCGACTGCTGAGGACGGGGAGATCGAGGTTCGAATCTCGGTCGGGTGAACTGGGGTGGTTTTTCCTAAATGGTTTTCCACTCTCACTCCACGAAATGCGAGTTCACTTCCTCTAATTCAACCTTCCCGATTCCTAATCCATTAGAGTAATTAGTAATTAAAGCGTATAACCCGAACGGTAGTAAGACGCGGTGCTAAATATAAATAAATAAATTTATACATATATTTATTTATAAATAAATTTGTAAAGGCTCTGAGATGTTAGTCGTCACCTGACCTTAAATCCGGCCCTGACTGGCAAATAGTGTTATTCACTGGATGATAGTGTTATTCACTGATGATAGTGTTATTCAATGATGGATAGTGTAATTTACTGGCGGTTGGTGTTATTCACTGGCTATGATGATGTACTCCTTTGCCATAATTTACATTTGAACCTTTTTAGTAAATTACTTGACTAATACATTTTATTTACATTTCGAATTGCATTAATTTATTTAACGAATTGGGGACTAAATCAGTCCAGAAATAAAGTCTTACTTCGGTGACTGTCCCCAAAAAAGTTGGGATGAACGTTCACTTTAGACTAATGTGAGAACATTATGATTGTATGTGACTGATATCGTATTAAAACAAAAAAAATGTCAGTAGTATAAATGGAAAAAGCCTGCAAAAACAAATAAATCAAATTAAGGGCGCAGTCACCTGTATTGATCTACTCCCTTCACTTCTAGAAACTACCCCCCACGGAGTCGTCGAGGTTAGTAATAATAAAAACAAAGAACGAAGCTTTCTCCATTATTTCATAGTCCCCCCTTCCCTCTCAAGGAGGGGTGGAAAGAAAAGGAATGAAAGGGATGAAAGATAGAAAACACGCGTCAGGAAATCGTCAAAAGAAAGAAGGAAAGGAAAACTGACCTCTGACGCGAGTCGGAAGAGCTCGCCCGATCTTATCACCAGATATCTTAGAATCACGCACGCTTGGCCACACGCCACTGAACAACTAGGGGTAGGGGGAGGAAGAGAACTATACAGACTGTTCAACTCTTATTTCGATCGAGAGGAGGTGACATTTATTAAGTTAGGATATAAGGGACCCGAGAAAAGACCAGTGGTTTTGCAGTTTGTTATAGCAAAACTTTTTTTAAGCAAAAATAAATAAAAATATTTCTCCAGTAGAAAAAAAGAATTTAATTTTCTACACATTGTGACGTTAACAATAATGAATATTTGAATACTTGTCATTAGTATTATTAGAATTTGATTTAAATGAAGAGAAAAAGTTGTAATTAAATTCCAAGACACCCCTAAAAGATATTCAAGAACTGTTACTACCACCATGTGAAGAAAATTAAACTCTATGTTTGTATACGAGCAATATTTTATTCATTTTGAAAATTGAAATGTTATCGCGTCCCCTACTGTCCCAACTTATGGTATTACGACACACTGGTGGAATAAAAGAACAAGTACAGATTATGTTTTAATAATGATTAGTATATAATATTTAAAATGGGATGGAAGAGAACGAGAATTAAATTTCGTAATTTTGTAGTTTTTATAACATATAAAAAATAGTTTTCGGCCAAAATTAGTGTAACATTTCTTTAGTTGGTGCGTTTAGTTTAATGTTATACACATTATATCAACAAATTTAAATATTTATCATGGGCATTGAGGAATTTTACCAGAACTTTTTCTTTGTTTTAAAATAAAAATGTTTATCATCAAATGACACTCCACTCATGACATGTATTAAAGAGCTGTTTAAATTATTTGTAAAAAATTCCACGGCGTCAGCCCACAATCAGGTCAGCGCTAGTCGTGTTGAGCTCGACTGCTGAGGACGGGAGATCGAGGTTCGAATCTCGGTCGGGTGAACTGGGGGTGGTTTTTCCTAAATGGTTTTCCACTCTCCCTCCACGCCAATGCGAGTTCACTTCCTCTAATTCAACCGTCCCAATTCATAAATTCATTAGCGTAATTAGTACTTAAAGCGTATAACCCGAACGGGAAGTAAGACGCGGTGCTAAATAATTATTATTATTATTATTATTATTATTCACAATCGAGCCACACTGACAGAGTGGCCGACGTCTGTCGGCAGTGATTGTGCCACCTTACGCGGATAGAGGGTATCGTGTGGTCAGCACAATGAACCCTCCAGCCCTTAATCTCAGTTTTATAGACCAAAGACGCTACCTATTTATTCAAGCAGCTCCTCATTTGTCCTCACGGGACTGGTTTGACCCCGTTCCATATCAACTTCTTCACACAAAAATCTGAAAGCACCTGGAATCGAACCCCGAAAAATATGGATCTGTAGCCAGGACGCGATCGTTGAGATTACTATGTGTATAGAATTAAATAGAACCTATCTACTGCAGTAATATTTTATTTATTTTGACCTAAAAGGTTATTTTTTTCTACAAAAAAACTGCAAAAATACCGACCTTAGCATGCATGCCCTTCCATAACATATTAAACATACTCTTGTAATACTTCCCGTCTCATGCCACAGCGGGAAGAAGATGGGAAGAAGGGCGGGGGTGGTTCAAAGGAGCAGAAATCTAGTTTTTCTGGTGGGGTGAGGGGAGCCACTAGAAAATGTAACTATACCTTTAACCACTAAAAATGTGTATACGTATACATGTATCCCCCTAAAGAGGGGGCAGGCCCGCTTTATACGCCCTTGGATGAAGGGAGGCCGGGGGCTTAGCAGGGGAATGATTTTTTTTTTATCGCAGTGAGAGAGGTATCTTATGAACACAAAACTGCGACCTTAGTTTTAGACATATTAATCTTGAGGATAAAGGAAGAGGATAAGAGAGTGTCTCCAAAGTGAACGCGTTAGTGCATTCTAAGGGGCGTGGGAGAGTAGTGACGTAACAGAGTGACGGCACCCGCGGATGAATACAATATTAACTACATCTCCGTTGCCAGGCAGCTTATTATTCTTCCGGGATTCCCGCATACTTTATATTAATGAGCTGTAGAGATGATTACGGTATAATTTAGAGAAAGTTTGTGTGTGTGTCCCCTTCCCACAGTCACGTCTGCTTGGAGGGAGAGTGGAAAACCCCACGCTAGTGGTCACGTGGTTTAAATATCAAGATCATTTAGACGGGTAGTTCAGGGTTGTAATCTTGGCCGGGTGTACTGAGGGTGGTTTTCCCTAAATGGCTTTGCCACTCTCCCTCTACGCAGATGCGGGTAACCTTCCTCCAAACGCAACCTTCCTCATCTTTAACAAATTATCGTAACTTTTACATATGCGTATGATTCGAACGGGTAGTAAAACGCAGTTTTAAAAATATATTTTGTTTCTCATATTTCAGCGGCGGATATAACATTTATCTCGCCCTGTCTCCCACATGAACTAACATTTATCTCGCCCTGTCTCCCACATGAACTAACATTTATCTCGCCCTGTCTCCCACATGAACTAACATTTCTCTCACTCTGTCTCCCACATGAACTAACATTTATCTCGCCCTGTCTCCCACATGAACTAACATTTATCTCGCCCTGTCTCCCACATGAACTAACATTTATCTCGCCCTGTCTCCCACATGAACTAACATTTATCTCGCCCTGTCTCCCACATGAACTAACATTTATCTCGCCCTGTCTCCCACATGACCTAACATTTATCTCGCCCTGTCTCCCACATGAACTAACATTTATCTCGCCCTGTCTCCCACATGAACTAACATTTATCTCGCCCTGTCTCCCACATGAACTAACATTTATCTCGCCCTGTCTCCCACATGAACTAACATTTCTCTCACTCTGTCTCCCACATGAACTAACATTTATCTCGCCCTGTCTCCCACATGAACTAACATTTATCTCGCCCTGTCTCCCACATGAACTAACATTTCTCTCACTCTGTCTCCCACATGAACTAACATTTATCTCGCCCTGTCTCCCACATGAACTAACATTTATCTCGCCCTGTCTCCCACATGAACTAACATTTATCTCGCCCTGTCTCCCACATGACCTAACATTTATCTCGCCCTGTCTCCCACATGAACTAACATTTATCTCGCCCTGTCTCCCACATGAACTAACATTTATCTCGCCCTGTCTCCCACATGAACTAACATTTATCTCGCCCTGTCTCCCACATGACCTAACATTTATCTCGCCCTGTCTCCCACATGAACTAACATTTATCTCGCCCTGTCTCCCACATGAACTAACATTTATCTCGCCCTGTCTCCCACATGAACTAACATTTATCTCGCCCTGTCTCCCACATGAACTAACATTTCTCTCACTCTGTCTCCCACATGAACTAACATTTATCTCGCCCTGTCTCCCACATGAACTAACATTTATCTCGCCCTGTCTCCCACATGAACTAACATTTCTCTCACTCTGTCTCCCACATGAACTAACATTTATCTCGCCCTGTCTCCCACATGAACTAACATTTATCTCGCCCTGTCTCCCACATGAACTAACATTTATCTCGCCCTGTCTCCCACATGACCTAACATTTATCTCGCCCTGTCTCCCACATGAACTAACATTTATCTCGCCCTGTCTCCCACATGAACTAACATTTTCTCTCGCCCTGTCTCCCACATGAACTAACATTTATCTCGCCCTGTCTCTCACATGACCTAACATTTATCTCGCCCTGTCTCCCACATGAACTAACATTTTCTCTCACTCTGTCTCCCACATGAACTAACATTTATCTCGCCCTGTCTCCCACATGACCTAACATTTATCTCGCCCTGTCTCCCACATGAACTAACATTTATCTCGCCCTGTCTCCCACATGAACTAACATTTATCTCGCCCTGTCTCCCACATGACCTAACATTTATCTCGCCCTGTCTCCCACATGAACTAACATTTATCTCGCCCTGTCTCCCACATGAACTAACATTTATCTCGCCCTGTCTCCCACATGAACTAACATTTATCTCGCCCTGTCTCCCACATGAACTAACATTTATCTCGCCCTGTCTCCCACATGACCTAACATTTATCTCGCCCTGTCTCCCACATGAACTAACATTTATCTCGCCCTGTCTCCCACATGAACTAACATTTATCTCGCCCTGTCTCCCACATGAACTAACATTTATCTCGCCCTGTCTCCCACATGAACTAACATTTCTCTCACTCTGTCTCCCACATGAACTAACATTTATCTCGCCCTGTCTCCCACATGAACTAACATTTATCTCGCCCTGTCTCCCACATGAACTAACATTTCTCTCACTCTGTCTCCCACATGAACTAACATTTATCTCGCCCTGTCTCCCACATGAACTAACATTTATCTCGCCCTGTCTCCCACATGAACTAACATTTATCTCGCCCTGTCTCCCACATGACCTAACATTTATCTCGCCCTGTCTCCCACATGAACTAACATTTATCTCGCCCTGTCTCCCACATGAACTAACATTTTCTCTCGCCCTGTCTCCCACATGAACTAACATTTATCTCGCCCTGTCTCTCACATGACCTAACATTTATCTCGCCCTGTCTCCCACATGAACTAACATTTTCTCTCACTCTGTCTCCCACATGAACTAACATTTATCTCGCCCTGTCTCCCACATGACCTAACATTTATCTCGCCCTGTCTCCCACATGAACTAACATTTATCTCGCCCTGTCTCCCACATGAACTAACATTTATCTCGCCCTGTCTCCCACATGACCTAACATTTATCTCGCCCTGTCTCCCACATGAACTAACATTTTCTCTCACTCTGTCTCCCACATGAACTAACATTTATCTCGCCCTGTCTCCCACATGAACTAACATTTCTCTCACTCTGTCTCCCACATGAACTAACATTTATCTCACTCTGTCTCCCACATGAACTAACATTTATCTCGCCCTGTCTCCCACATGAACTAACATTTATCTCGCCCTGTCTCCCACATGAACTAACATTTTCTCTCACTCTGTCTCCCACATGAACTAACATTTCTCTCGCCCTGTCTCCCACATGACCTAACATTTCTCTTGCTGTGTCTCCCACATGAACTAACATTTCTCTCGCCCTGTCTCCCACATGACCTAACATTTCTCTTGCTGTGTCTCCCACATGACCTAACCAATAACTCTTTCAACTTAGTTCTAATATGCAGAAAGGCAAGAAGCTTAAAACTAAAATTTTTCATTAATTAGATTACTAAGTTTAGTAAAATAACCCAGTATAGGTATTAAAATACATTCTATTTATAATATTACTAAAACATTTTAGGCCTATATATTGTACAAATGTATTATTTTATTATAACAGTAATTTTTATTTTTTTGTTAAAATTATAAACTTGTTAATCAAAATTGTGGGTTTTTCCTATGCGTAGTCTCTTTCTAATATTACAGTTAATTAAAATTACTTTTGTAAACTAGCAATATGATTATTATTAAAATTATTAGATGTATAATTTAAGGAGCCTTATGAAAACCAATTACCCCCCGACATCTCCACCTTTTCCCCGGAATCGGGCCCTGGATCCACCCTTGTCATATTTTCTAAGATTCTGATTCCCAAGATGGCGGATTCATCACATCTTTAAATATTTATATTTCTAGTTGTTATAAAACTCGAATAGTATCGACCGAGAGTTTATAAGAGCTCTTTAACGTGACATGAGCGTGAATTTCTTTCAAATTCTGCCTCCATTGCTAATATATTGTTTAAAAAACGAGGTCATAGTAACGGTTTATTTAAAAGTACTGTGAAAAAAATTTGTAGAGTTAATGTTGAGAGAAAAATGCTACTTAGATCTAAGTGCTTGATGCATGATACTTTGTTCATCCTAGGGAAGACGCGACCAAACAATGCTACTTAGATAAGTGCTTGATGCACGATACTTTGTTCATCCTAGGGAAGACGCGACCAAACAATGCTACTTAGATCTAAGTGCTTGATGCACGATACTTTGTTCATCCTAGGGAAGACGCGACCAAACAATGCTACTTAGATCTAAGTGCTTGATGCACGATACTTTGTTCATCCTAGGGAAGACGCGACCAAACAATGCTACTTAGATCTAAGTGCTTGATGCACGATACTTTGTTCATCCTAGGGAAGACGCGACCAAACAATGCTACTTAGATCTAAGTGCTTGATGCATGATACTTTGTTCATCCTAGGAAGACGCGACCAAACAATGCTACTTAGATCTAAGTGCTTGATGCACGATACTTTGTTCATCCTAGGGAAGACGCGACCAAACAATGCTACTTAGATCTAAGTGCTTGATGCACGATACTTTGTTCATCCTTGGGAAGACGCGACCAAACAATGCTACTTAGATCTAAGTGCTTGATGCACGATACTTTGTTCATCCTAGGGAAGACGCGACCAAACAATGCTACTTAGATCTAAGTGCTTGATGCACGATACTTTGTTCATCCTAGGGAAGACGCGACCAAACAATGCTACTTAGATCTAAGTGCTTGATGCACGATAGTTTGTTCATCCTAGGGAAGACGCGACCGAACAATGCCACTTAGATCTAAGTGCTTGATGCACGATAGTTTGTTCATCCTAGGGAAGACGCGACCGAACAATGCTACTTAGATCTAAGTGCTTGATGCACGATACTTTGTTCATCCTAGGGAAGACGCGACCAAACAATGTCCGGATATAACTGAAGAGCATATATTAGTACAGTGGTTTCAGGGGTGGACTGGCAGGTACCAAGAGGCCCTGGATTACAAATGACGAACACGTAGAGTGTCGCACAGTGGTCCTTAATCCCAAAAACGTGGCCAAAATATGAAGGTTTTCTTCAATTTAAACGAAAATTGGTAAACCAAGGTTTTCTATCTCATTGATTACTAATCGAAATTCAATTTTTTAATTATACGATGCGCTATTTCAAGATGTGGTTCACGCCAAAATAAAGTATAGATATTCAAACAGGGCTCTTTTTCCTTAACAAACCTATATTTTGAGTTTATTTTTGAAACAAATAAGTAAAAATGTGACATAAGCTTTTTTTCAACGATTTTTTAAGCATATTTGCGGAAATACGGGACTAAGCTTAATGAAAAAGGTCTCTATATTTAGGCTTTCTCTAACAAATATAGTAAATGTTTGATAGGCTCACAACAGATATTTGAGAACTAGCAGTGAACTTTTCTCTTTACGTTGAGATAAGAAGTTACGTATTTTTAGTGATATTCATTGTAAATTGTAGTAAGGAGATAGTTTCTTGGAATGTGTTAATTTATGGAATAACATTTTATTTAATAATAGTGGATATAAATCAGGATTTTTGTCAAAGTCGTTTATTTGAAAACTGTCTGTATGGAGACCATTCAGAATGGACACAACTCAGGATTTAGTGGATATAATGAAAATGAATACAAATCAGACTCTTTATTTGTGGTACTTGTTTAAGAACTGTCTGAATAGAGACCATTCAGAATGGATACAATTCAGTCGTCTCGAATTAATAAACTAGTATTTTCACATGTTTCAACTTCTCAAATTTAAATATAATTATTATATAGCGTTATATATTAATATGTTTATATTATGTATATGCATACAATGTATTTAATATTTTTTCGATACCGATAACTACTTTTATAGATTGATACCTTCCTTCCCTGCTAGCAATAAGTAAAGAATCGATACTTTTCTTCCAATACAAGAAATGAGTAAAGAATCGATACTTCTCTTCCTATTCTAGAAATGAGTAAATAATCGATACTTATCTTCCTATACTAGAAATTAGTAAAGAATCGATACCTCTTTCCCTATGCTAGCAATGAGTACAGAATCGATACTTTTCTTCCAATCCTAGAAATGAGTAAAGAATCGATATTTCTCTTCCTATAGTAGAAACGAGAAAAGAATCGATACTTCTCTTTATACACTAGAAATAAGTAAGAATCGATACTCCTCTTATTATACTAGAAATGAGTTAAGAAGCAATACTTGTCTTCCAAAACTAGAAATTAGTACAAAATCGACACTTCTCTTCCAATACTAGAAATGAGTAAAAAATCGATACTTCTCCTCCAACTTTAGAAATGAGTTAAGAATATATACTTCTCTTCATACACTAGAAATGAGTAAAGACTCGATACTTCTCTTCTTATACTAGAAATAAGTAAAGAATCAATACTCCTCTTCCAAAACTAGGAATGAGTAAAAAATCGATACTTCTCTTCCAATACTAGAAATGAGTTATGAATATATACTTCTCTTATTACTTTAGAAATGAGTTAAGAATATATACTTCTCTTCATACAGTAGAAATGAGTAAAGAATCGATACTTCTCTTTTCATACTAGAAATAAATAAAGAATCGATACTTCTCTTCATACAGTAGAAATTAGTAAAGAATCGATACTTCTCTTTTCATACTAGAAATAAATAAAGAATCGATACTTCTCTTCATACACCAGAAATGAGTGAAGAATCGATACTTGTCTTCTCATACTAGAAATAAATAAAGAATCAATACTTCTCTTCATACACCAGAAATGTGTGAAGAATCGATACTTGTCTTCTCATACTAGAAATAAATAAAGAATCAATACTTCTCTTCATACACTAGAAATGAATAAAGTAACGACACTTTTCTATCGATACCACTTACTTAATTGCGAGTAAACTTCCTATAAAATGCAACCCTCCCCATCCTGCCCACATTAGCCTGACTATTCAAAAAGCGTCAACGGGTGGTTAGACTCGGTGAATGTCAGAATAATGTTTCCCGAGTACGTCAAAGTCAATCTTATAAAACCCGGACTGCATTATAAGGGTGGACTTTTAACACTCTCGACCTCCTCCCAAACGAAAAAAAACAAACTCCAACCCCCTACTGTGAGAAACTTCCACCCTTTCTACCGGTGTTGACACAAAATTCTCTCTGTCAACAGCGTCACGACGCTAGCGTTGTCAAGCGGCTTCAACGCAACAACAAGTCAAGTCAAATTGTTCAAGAGTGAGCCTCAAGTTTCAATTTGTTTTTAGACTTTACAGACGAACAAACAATAATTTTTTGTTTTTATTTGAGGTACGTAGCCTGCACTTCCTGCGCCTACTAATTATATTAGAACAAGACTTGTCAACTAACTCATCTAAAATCTAGAATAGACACATCACTCAGCACCCCAGCCGTTAAATCATCACCGTGAAAAGGGAAAACCCACATGTCACTAATTGTATTTCTTTCTGCTATGCCAGAAATAGAACCCTGGGCCTCTAGCTCAGAAAGAAAGTATGCTACCGATTGAGCTAACGCCGTAAGGCGTCGGGCTATTGCGTGATGCAAACATATCAGAGCTACGGTTTGAACTAACACTACTTACACTGGCAACACCCCATACCACGCCACTAGCACATGCAATTTCCAACAGTAAACATGTATATTCAATTTCTTTAAGTTGTCAAGACGGCTCTCTGAATTCACAACTTTTTTATTGATCCTCATGAAGAAGAAAAAAAACGTGACTCCACTCCTGGTCTAAGAAGCTCTAAAGAGATAACTAAACACCGCACCCTTTTCAGCCGCCGAAAGGTCTAAAAGCTTCACTCTCTCAATATAATGGACTGCCAATGATGGGGAGATCAGGGTTAGAATCCCGGTCAGATATACCAAGGGTGGTTTTTTCCTAAATGTTTTACCACTCTCCCTACATGCAAATTTGGTTACATTTCCTCTAAATACAACCTTCCAAGTCTCTTCCTAATATCTTAATGATTACGTGTACGTCTAACCCGGACGGGTAGTATGACACGGGGCATAAAAATGGAATAAAGATGAGTAAACGTATCTGCGTTTGTATGGACGGAGGATTGTGAAACCATTTAGTGAAAATAAAACTCGGTACAACCGGATGGGATTCGATTCCACGACCTCCCTGTCACCGGCAAACCAGACTAAATTCTGATTTTAAAAGGAAGCCTATTATTTGAAAAGTGGAAACACATGTTGCCATTATGGTTTTAGTAAAACTATTACAATTGTATTTTATTATTAGCTCGTTTCAGAGGCGCCCCTAGGGGTGTGCGACCGCACAGGGCCTCACGATTGATTGGATGACAGAAGAGGAAAAAACATAATGGGGTGGGACATTTTTGACTGCACGCTCGTATAGTAGAATAAAATCGAACAAAAGTTTGGACAGAAATCAACCCTTATATGTATAAAAACACGGCTTCTAGCAGTAATGAATACATGTATTTATCTTTGGTGCAAACTACTGTAATAACACTAAACATATATTAGATTTTTAGCTTTTGGGGGGAGGGGGGAGGGGGGAGGCAGGTAATTGTGAGCACCAAGACCCCACGTCTACTAAGGGTAGCCTTGGTCTGTTTAGTTAGTAATGTAAAATAAATTTTACAGTACTTTAAGGGAATATTATTGGGATATTTTGACAACTTTTTAAATAATAGATCAAATAAAGTTTATTAGCCCAATGCCTAATTTTAGTTACTTTCAATAAATGTTGGTTGTCGAAAGTGGGCCTCCTATCAAAATTAGGGTTCATAGACAAACCTTGACGTTCAGTCCACGAGCACCTTCAATTCTGTGGGCAGAGGAGAACGGAAAACCCTCTCTGCTATGGTACAATTTTCAAACAAAGGGCATTTCATAAAAAAAATGGGTGTGTGTACTTATGTACGCGCGTGAGAAGTTATACTTCTTTGGCATCATTAAATAAATATTTAACAATAATAATTTAATAAATATTAGTATTAATTATGTTAAATAATAATATTTTAATTTATATCAATAAATAATACATACGAATAGTTAACCTCAATTATATTGGAGCACTTGAAAAAGTCTATAAGCACAATTTTTTTCACTAATATTTACGAATAGTATATAATATTAATCAAAATATTCAATTTAAATCAATACTGAATATAATTTATTAGCACATATATAATTCGCACTTGTATGGAACTAAAACACGTGTTGTGAATGTAGAAACTAGAAACATGTGGATAAATATTATATATATGAAAACAGTGATCAGAGGCGACGAGCGTACCAACATGCGCGACTAACAGAGGTTATATTTCTATTTTGTTGGTAGCTTTTTTTTTTCGAGACTTAATGAGCGGTTTAGCTTCAACCTGTTACTTTTGTGTTACAGTGATGCGCGCGCATCTTAAAATTTCACTATCATTTTTTCATAACGCGCCTAAAGAAGTATAACTTCAAAAAATCTTGTTTTGCGGTCAACATTGATTTAATTTTACTATAGTAGTATTATTATTATTATTGGTGACCTGGTGGTCTAGGGTAAGGTGTCAGACTTCTGTGCTGGCGGCCGGGGTTCAATCCTCGATCCCGGCACAGATTTATCTGATTACCAAACCCTTCCTTCACCTCTGACAAGACATCTTGTGAATGTGGGGAATGCCAGGTCTCCACCGTGGTTCGGATTCCACGTTAAACTGTAGGTCCTCCATTTCATCTCACAATCACCCTACCATTACACATTAGCGTAAGTGCGTATAGCCCGAACGGGTAGTAAGACGCGGTGCTAATATAATAATAATAATAAATAATAATAATAATAATAATATATAATAATATTATTATTATATATTGATAGTGTTATTTTATAGGTCTTGGTAATATCTATCAAAAGTGACAGATAAAGATAGCATGCATGACCTTAACTTAGCCGGTAGATTGCCTTCCTAATGAGCTAAGGGTCCCGAGTTTGATTTCCAACATGGCCGAAATATTTATTATGGGTGAAATGTGTGTTCACCCCTTTCACAGGAATAAATTAACGGTCGGAGTGCTGGGTGTTGTGTCTGTTCTATAGTTAAGCTAGTTTATAACCGTATGATGATATAATCCCTCGGTTTATAAAGTGCACATCAAATGTATCTTAAATTAAAAAATACAAAAGCTGATGTATGAACACATGAAAGTAGATCTTCTGTCAGATAAAGGGCGTGTTTTTTTGTTTTTTTTTTTCAATTTAAACGGGCTATACTAGGTTGTCACGTGGGTTGGTCCGTCCTTGCGCGCAGCCTCTACAACCTGGAGAGGAACATCTGACAAGCGAACATCAGCAGCACCCAGTGGAGGTTAACGATGATTAATGTCCCGACTCCCGGGCGTTTGGACCTATGCAGGACTACCAACTTGACGGTGTTATATACTCCAGTTATCAGTTGGAGAAGGAAGGGGCAGGGCGTCAGTGTTTTACTATCCACACACTCAAATGCCAGTTCTAGATAGAAAATACTTATCTACAGTACAATTTTCATACGAACCACCTTTTTAAAAAACAAAAATATATCATTTTGTGGCCAAAATGGTAATTCTTTACTATATTATTATTATTATTATATTATTATTTTATGGGTAGACCTATTGATGATATATATCAAAAGTGACAGCTGCAGATAATATGACTTGACGTATAAATACGTGAAAGTAGATCTTTATTACTTTTATGTCTGTAAGATAAAGTTCTTCCTAAGGAACTTTAGAAGACAGGGTCTGGAACTGTGGATTCTATAGGCAGAGCAAGAGCAGATTCTAGGGCGGGGGAGGGAGGGGCAGGGTAGGCATTCACCTAGGACGACAGATTAGAAAGGGAGGCAAAAAATTAGATTTAGTAAATAAAATAATTACTACCCATGAAGGATGTAGGTCATGTCAAAAATAGTTAATTCTTCAAAAATATGTAGCCTATTTAGAATAGCAATCAGATCTATTAAAACATATATTATAGTATTATTATTATTATTATTATTATTATTAACTCCGCATCTTACTACCCGTAAGTATAATAAGTAATCGGTAATCTAACCTTAATCATCTTTATGTAAAGACTTCCCAGATATTGTTATGTCAATTTTCTGAAATGACCCAACATTAAACTATTCTTTATTTGAGGAATTCAATCAAAATCAAAAAAATACCCCAAGGATGGACAGAATTGTTTTCATTTTATGGAAAGCATAAAACTTAAAAATGTTAATCTAATCATGAGGTGGATATTTTCACGGTTACATTATTTTTTTAGATCAGAAGGGTAATCCTACACTATTGAAAGGCTAACTCCACTAAGTCACACTTTGTTCTATAATTACAGCCCAATTTTAATAAGAAGAGATTATATTCGTAAGTAACAGATCATACGACTTGACTTGAAAGTATATTTAGTATCATTTCTAGCTGTCAGTCCTAAATTTTTCACTACTGGCTTGCTAGGCCTGTCGTAGCTTCATATACCTTATAGTTTAAGTTAAGAATAGGACAGGCACAACATCCTGTCTCTGGACGTTTGTTCATCACTTTGAAAGGGTAGACCCATATTTTCATCGATGATAAATTTTTTGGCCATGCAGGGAATCAAACCCTAGACCTTTAACTTAGTAGACAGACACGCTATAGACTGTCTAAGGTGTCGAACTGTGTGTGTATATATATATATATATATATATATGCGTTGTCCACGTGTGCATCGAACGTTTATCAAGTGGTCCACTACTGAGAAAAGTTTGAGAAAAACTGGTGCAGTCAGTCTTTTATGGGCTAAGGAGTATGTAGACGGGGCCAAACCCCCAGAGTGAACCAAAGACTGTCGTTTTCCCTCTCCCTACCTTTCTCCGTCGTCGTTGAAAGCGTAATCCCCCATGATGAGGTCCCTGAAGCGATACCTAGGCGGCAGGGGGATAGAGGGTCCCCCTCCTTCCTTGTCGGTGTCCCTGGAGTTGAGTACCACCACGGCCATGGCACCCCGCCACGTCTTCCTGCCCTACTAGGCACACCGGGCTTCGAACGTCGACGACAGCACTGTTTACATGAGGTTTTATGTCCGTCTCTTATTTCCTTTTTTTTTTTATCAGGCGAGGTTGTACCCGAAAGTGTGGGTCTGTTCTGTGACGTAAGTTTAGGTTACTTTCCTTGAAAAAATATTAGGTACAATATCTTTCGTCACTTAGGGAGACCTAGGTTTGTTACCCAACGAAGATGTTAACTTTACAGACAAGCAAAATTGATAATGTAGTTGTTTTTTGTTTTGTTTTTAAATAAGTTGTTTCCCTGAGCACATTGATACAAATTTACTGTCTGGTTCCTGTTTATTGGTTATTTAAAATCAGCACAACTAAAATTAAATATGTTTTGAACAAAATCATAATATTCACAAACATTTATTTGCAAATCAATATATTTTATCTTAAAACACCAGAAACATATGTTGATTTCAATTTCTCAAATTAATTGACTATCAGTTTTTGAGTTTCGAACGGGAAGTTGACTGTGTATTTTGGTGGCAATATGTTGATCAATACCTAGGCAGTCTCCAATTTACTTCCCCGTGGGAACTAGCTGTTGAATTAATTAGTAGTTGAGGTTATTAATTCTAACCAAAACATTACGTCGCGATAGACTCTCGAGGGTGTATTCTAACGTTTTGTTGTTGTTTTGACATTGAAGTAGGTAATGGATGAGTACCACATTATGTTAGTCGCTTGGGAAAGACTACATCGAATTTTGAAGCGGGAAGGGGGGAAATATATCCAATATAATCATCAAAACAGTTTTATCAACTTCACACTTGTCTTTTTGTATTTTTTCAGTTAATCTTTTAACTTTTTTTAGTACAGTTTTTCTGTTTTTGACCAATATGTTCAATTGATGTTAGTTTTTGTATTTATTTTAAAGCTCAACTTTACCGAAAATACTATAGCAAGCTATGATTTAAATCTATATCAAATACAATTAATTATAATTTATTAGTCATATTTATTTTTGAAGTTCACTTGGATTGCGTAAAATGTTTTTTTTTAGTCAGTAGCCATGAAACCATGATACTAGAGCTCATTTTTAAGAAATTGTTTGTGAGTATATTAATTACAATTCATAGAGAGTATATTAAGTACTAAAAGAAGACAAATATCACAGTTTAAATAATATATTTGTTAGTTTCTTTCTTCTTGAAGTCAATTTTGATTACTATTTTTATTCTTAATCTAAATATTTAACTAACGGAAGAGGGGAGGGAGTTGGGGGGGGGGGGAGCGCTTTCTACCACCGACATTTTTTCCGATTATAGTTTCATCGGCTCATTTTACATTTTTAGATTAATTCTCTATACACATTAAAAGTCCGATAATTTGAATTTGTCGACAGCAAAACGCTACTTAAAAACTTTAATAACAAAGCTTTGTCTTATTTTAGGTGAAGTCACCATGTTCTCAATGCTCGCACAGGTGTTTTCGAACGTTTATATCACCCACGTGACAACCAACACTTGTTTTTTCCCCTCCATTTCCAACATTGTAAACTGTCACTTAATAATAACGCAGGGAATAAAAAAAGTTATTGACAAGTAAGTGAATAGAAATTGTGTTGAGAAGTTAAATCAATAGCTCAAATAATCGATATTATATTTCAGTAGACTATTAAATGGTTTGATTTAATAGATTAGAATATCGTCACAATAGTAGACTGTAATAAGAAATATTCAATAGATAGACTGTTTTAAAAGAAATAGGCCCTGGACTGCACTCTGATACATGAAATGGGCACTTGGTTACAATAAGTCGCCCTTAAGGCTCTCGTCCGCACGCGATGAAACACCACGAGGACTGATGAACCCCCCCTTCCCTCGTAACTTAGACAACCTGGCCTATTCAGAGGCCGGTTCGCGCATGCGCGATGGTTCGCTTAATCCCGCCGAGCGGTGTAATCCAAGCGCGCAGCAGTCCACCCCTCCCTATGCAACCCTTCACTTCTAACCGACAACAAACGCTCAGTAGCAGGAGATTAATTGAGTGATTTTAATTATCGAATTATCATTCGACTGAGAGTCGAAATAACCGATTTATTCGAATAATTAGTCCGAATGTTTAAAAAAAAAAAAGTTGATAAGGGACATAGGGTTACGATAACACACATATACTTTGCCCCCTTCTCCTCATTAGGACTCATATAATAATAATAATAATATATTATTATTATATTATTAATTAGTATTAGTAGTAGTAGTAGTAGTGTTGTTTTTTTTTAATTGTATCAGGCGTACATATTTTTAAACACTAAACATGGTCCAGCTAGGCACAATGTGCTTGTCAGCTGGTTCCTCACCATAAATGTCATACATATATAATAAATACATTTAATTCCTTTAAGTCTATTCTTAAAACTAACATAATCTTAATACTTAAATTAGTTCCTTAATTATATTACATTTTATATTTTATTTAATATTCGAAAACCAGTCTCGAGTCCATTTCATAGCTTATTTGTCATATCAGTCAATCTAGAATTATTATTTCATTAAACCAGTCTCGAGTTCATTTCATAGCTTATTTGTCATATTAGTCAATCTAGTATTATTATTTCATTAAACCAGTCTCGAGTCCATTTCATAGCTTATTTATCATATTAGTCATTTTAGTATTATTATTTCATTAAATCTGTCTCGAGTTCATTTCATAGCTTATTTGTCATATTAGTCAATCTAGTATTATTATTTCATCAAACCAGTCTCGAGTTCATTTCATAGCTTATTTGTCATATTAGTCAATCTAGTATTATTATTTCATCAAACCAGTCTCGAGTTCATTTCATAGCTTATTTGTCATATTAGTCATTTTAGTATTATTATTTCATTAAATCTGTCTCGAGTTCATTTCATAGCTTATTTGTCATATTATTCAATCTAGTATTATTATTTCACCAAACCAGTCTCGAGTCCATTTCATAGCTTATTTGTCAAATCAGTCAATCTAGTATTATTATTTCATTAAATCTGTGAGACAATTAGCAATTTTTTATTTCTATTTTAATGTGTGATATGTTAGCTATTCCCAAAAGGGTATCCGGTATCACGTTAAAAAGTGTGTATTATTATTTTCATGTGTTGTTTTCCGTATTTATTTATATATAAAGGTATTTTGTACGGTCGTTTTCTGGTGTTGTGACTGTGAGCCTGTCTTAGTTTATATGTCTCTGAGTAGTAGTACTGAATTATTATTTTATAGTTATACATGTTTTTTACTGTCAATGATTTCCACTCCTTATTCATGACTTTGGTACTGTTGTTATTTTCACTCATTATTTTAAGAACTTTAATTCGAATATTTCTTAATTGATTTAAATAGTTGTAGTAGTAGTATTGTGAACGGGTACAAGCTAACTAATCGACAAAAATTAGCACTGCGTCTTACTACCCGTTTGGGTTATACCCCTATGTACTGATTACGCTAACGTGTTAAGGATTAGGAAGGTTGAATTTAGTTGAAGTATATCCACTTTTCCGTGGCGGGAGAGTGAAAAACCATTTAGGAAAAACCACCTTCAGTACACCCGACCGGGATCAAACCCCAATCTCCCCGTCTTCGGCAGTCTAGTCTATTGCGAGAATGACGCCTTAGACAATAGGGTCACCAAAGTGGGTATAGGATCATATTATAGTAATAGATAGCAAACTAGTCGACAAAACGACAGCAAATATTTACGCAACCTAACCTGGACATAGCTTCATCTCTCTGCACCCCTGTGTCTCACTTTCTGAAATAAAAAATTGTTCCGGTGCACAAGGTAGGGAGGTTATTATAAACTGCAGAATGTGTCATTACTGCCTTTTAAAATATTCCAAGCCTTGTTTTAGATGTCCCGCCTCAACTCTGATTAAACTAATTTAGTTAAGTTTCGAACATGAATTGAAGAATTCGAAAATAAACTTAACGTAGAGCGTGTTTTTCACAAACGACAACGTACAGTATTCCTCTTTTTTCTTTTTAAATATATCACTAGTCAGGTTTCATATGTAAAAGAATGAGAAAGGAATGTTTAGAGGAAGTGCACCCCGATTAGAATTTAAAGAGTACTGAGAAAACATATCCTTAAATCCCAACCCCTTAGTGCACCCGGTCGAGATTTGAGCCTCAACCCTTGCAATAGCAAGCTTAGCGCCTAAAACAGTGTGATCACCGATGTGAGTATTTCTAGACAAAAGGTCAGATCATAATATAACACATTATTGTAAAATTAACACTGTGTTGGGGTGAGAGTTTAAATTAGTTTAATCAAATGTAATCAAAATGCGCTGCGCGTATTTGCGGGAAAATATTATTTCATTATTATCCTATTGTTGTAGGTTTTTTTTTATCACCGCGTCTTACTGATATTGTTGCAGTTATAGTAGGCACAATGCATGAGTGTCCCAATATTTTATGTATTTTAAATCATTTTTGGAAATATTCTGATTCAAAGAATTTAGAAGTCATTTTTTCTATTATAAAACCTTTCAAAAACCTTTTTAAATATTAGAGTACAATTATTCATGAGGTAAGTGTACAGGGAGCATAGTGACTATAGTTGACATAATTATATAACCTACAAAACAATGTATTATTCTAATAAATATCTGAAAACAATTAATAACAAACTAAAACTTGAGTAGCAATATAGGTATATATTTATAAATTTTATTTCAAAACAAGAATAATTAAACTAGTGAAACGAGGCACCTTTTATTTGTAAAAAATATTTTTGTAAATTCAACTATGTAACCTAAATCAAGTTTATTTTATACCCCTAGATTTTGGCTAGTCGAGATAATAAAAACTAAAATGTAGATCTAGTCAAATAGGTAGCGTGTCAAATAAAATAATACACATAATTTAATTTGTAATACTATTATTATTTCTGGTTCGATAGGGCAAGGGATATTTTAAAGTAACATAAAACGACAACGAAAGATGGAAAAAGACATCTGATTGGCTGAGCGGTACACAAGCCAGCGCATTAACAAAACTTTTTGGAAGACAAATTAAGTTGTTAAAAATCATGTCACATTTTGGAACTTTAAATTTACCCTACTTTTTTCTTTTTTTTAATATGTAGGTGTGGCTGTTTAGTTATTAAAATATTACTAGGTAGAGTAAGTAAGGATTTAATCAAATTCCTGCAAGTAGCTGTACTTCTATATTCTCTTTACATTGATATGTCCTACCTTTAGATGATTCCGCGAAGATATTTGTGACCAAAGCCTACCTTGGGTTCTTCTTTCTTGAATGGTTCATTATAAACACAATTAAAATGTCATGATAAACAACGCACTGAAATCACACACTTGTTTCCCGCGAAAGCCACAAACCGACGCACTCGTGACCTAGCGATGAGCATAGAACAATCAAATGTAGGCGGGGTGTGAAGGGTAGGTGACTGTTCAGAGATAATAATTTAAAACGTGATTTTGGGCGAAATAAAGTGTAACATCTATAAATAAATAAAATGACTACGAGAAACAAAATAGGTGGCTCAGATGATTAAGTTTATACTAAACAATTGTTGAAATAAGATGAAACTAAAAAGTAATCATGATGAAGACGCATTCTTCCAAATAAAAAAAAAATTCTAAATAAAACCATTTAAAATAAATACAGACTAAGTACACACATAAAAAGATGAAAGAAGGCGCTCATGACGCAAGAAAGCGAAAAAGTCCTGTTAATACATATCTCACCACAGATCCACAAAAGAAGAAGAAAAATGTTCAGACAAATAAATAGATGCGACCCCTTTTTACCTTAGCAAACAAAAAGAAAACAAATGTGTGTGGACAAATAAATTTAATCGAATTTGACTCGCCTCGGTGGCGTAGTTGATAAACATGCTAGTCATGTTGAGCTAGACTTCAGAGGACGGAGAGATCGAAGTTCGAATCTTGGTCGGGTGAACTGGGGGTGATTTTCCCTAAATGGTTTTCCACTCTCCTTCCACGCAAATGTGACCTCACTTCCTCTAAATTCAACCTTCCTAATTCCTAATCCATTAACGTAATTAGTACTTAATCTTATAACCCGAACAGTTATTAAGACGCGGTACTAAATAATAATAATAATCGTATTTTAAAGCTTTGGAAAAAAACATTTGAAAAGAGACTACGCAATGCCAACACAAATAATATAATTTCTCGTTTTTACGTTTATATAAATATTAACTCAGAACATTAAATAAAATAATTAAAATAAAACAAAAAAGTATTTATTTGTTAACTGTTTCAACAATATAAAAGTATTTTGTAATAGCTTCCCTAAAATGTCACTGAAACAATGTTGGCAACATTAGATGCCATGACACCGTCGTCTGCCTAAAAAATTAAAGTGTCGTGATCAAAGAGTCGCTGCTATAGGAAAATTTCGACAAGAACCTATTATTTAATGACAAGTTTGTTACATTAATATTCTAAAATTCATAATGTCTAAAATTATTATTGTGTTGAAAGATGAAAATTTAGTAATTAACAAACTGTGTGGTTTAATTCAAGATCTGTCCAAGAAGGCAATAGAACAAGAAGACCTCTTCAAAATTGGATTATCAGGTTTAGCATTATTATTGAATATTGATAATACATTATTAGTGGGGATTTATTTATAACACACACCACGTACAAAAAATAATAAGAAGTCTGTTTACCATTTTGTTTCATGGCACATTGTTTGGTTAGTTAAGTATTTTAGACACACCTATCTTACTTTCGCTTCTAAGGAATACACTAATGCCTACAGTTGACATAAAAATAGTGATACAAATTGAATTTCATTTGTAATTATGCTATTTATGAGGGTAATAATTGAATGGCATTTGTATCATAAAAATTACATGGTTCCCCCATATATTATATGTTTTCAACTTTGTTATAAAACAAAATTTGTAAAATCCATTACAATTAGGGTAGCTTTCTTAAAGACTGTTCATTTTCCATTATTGTTTGCTTCTATGACTAGACCTCCCTAGTTTTTGTATTGATTTTGGACCTTGTTTTGGGTGAATTATTTATTATTAGTATAGGCCTAATATTTGAAAGGCCAAATAGACCTCTGGAACACTTTGTTTAAAAAAAAGGATAGATAATAGTACGAGCAGAGGGAAGGATTCTTTGTTTTTTCCTGTGTCAAATTATTATAAATTTAATGTTTATCAGCAACTAAACACACACCAACATAAGCAAATTTCCGATTATAACAAAACAAATATTGTGAAAATTACAAATTGTAAAATCAATATTATAAAACTCACCTAGAACTCAACCGATACCATTCCGCCATATCGGGCAGCATTATGGTGAACGTTTTAATTTGAGTTCTTGCATATATTTATATCCTCCTACATCTCGCATTGGGTTGGTGATTTAACATATTTATTATACTGTAGGGCCCTACGCATTAACCATTTACAAGTACTAGAATTTTCTTTTTTGAATAACAAACCCAATTCTTGTAAATGAGTAGTAATTATGGTTTTATTATCTTAATTAAAATAAACTTTGAACTTTCTAATGAAACAACCAGTTGTAGTCACACTTATAATAGACTGGACTACCGATGACGAGGAGATCTGTTTCAGATTTCATATAGGTGTTGTTTCCTAAATCGTTTTCCACACAAATGTGGGTACATTTCCTCTAAATTCAGTCTTCCCCATCCCTAACATACTAGCATACAAATTATATAATATATATGCATACAACTCGAATGGGTAATTAATGAGATGGGGTGAAAAAAATTAATTCTATATATTTTATTGAAAAAGTTAAAATGTTTGTAAAACACTAACACTAAGGTTATGTGATGACTTAATCTTTGGGCTAGTTGTGAGGAGGGTAATTAACAGGAAATTCACCCTCATTATTACGGTCTTTAGAGGTGTGATGAAGAAACCATCATGCAATATACCCTCACCGATACAACTTGTATACTGGTCTTAAACTGATTAACAGACAAATTATTACTATCACTTTTGTAGGTGGATCCTTAACAAAGTTCTTATCCAGTGGTCTACCTAAAATTGATACTGACTGGTCCAAATGGAGGCTATTTTTCTGCGATGAGCGACTAGTACCTATCGAGAGTGGAGACTCCACATACGGAGTGTACAAGAGCGCTTTAATTGGAACCACCCCACTCACTGAAGATCAATTCATCAAAATTGATCCACAATTAACAGGTAACTATAATTTGTCATATTGTTAAAAAAAAAATTTAAGGCACTTAAAACAACCTGGAACCACTTGCTCTTATTTATACCTCAATTAAAATGAGAGTTCATGTACCCTTTGGAAAACATTTGACCCACTTCAGTGGTCAAATGATTTAAGGTGTCACTATTGTGTTAGACTGGCCTACTGAAGATGGGGAGATTGAGGTTTGAATCCTATTTGGGTCTACTTAGGTTGGTAAAAGAATAAAGTAAATTAACCCAATATTGCTTTCCTTTTAAACCTCTCAACTTGTTTCCCAGTACAATAAAGGGAAAAAGGACAACTTTACTAATATGTTCTGCTATTTTTGATTGTATTGTAAAAGGTCATTTATTTTTCATTACCTCTTAGTACCTATTTAGGTTGCACACATGCATTAATTACACTAGTGGGGTTGGAATAGAAAGTTAGTTATAGATTAAACATTGGCACTTGCATTTGTGTTGAAGGAAGAATGGAAAATCCTCTAGGTAAAACCAACCACAGTACACATGGTTGAGATTTAAATCCCAATCTTTCCATCACCGGCAGTTCAGTTTCTCACAAGAGTGACGCGTTAGACCAGCATTTTTCAAACTGTGCTCCACAGATCTCTTGGGCTCCATCATAGTTATCACAAGCTATGTGAGGCAATTTTAGAATAGGCCTACGCTTTATTTGTTTTCCATACTCTAAAATCGCATCGGTTTTTCGTTTGCTTTATATGTTTATACTTGTAAAATTTAACTGTCTTTGTTGAATGTTCATATTATTAGTGTAAACTAATTTATAACAGCTCCAACATGTATTTTTCTGGTGCAATTGTTCTTCCATTTCAAAAAGTTTGGGAACCCCTGCGTTAGACCATTCAACCATCAATGTGGGCTATTTTAAAGATCAAACTATAGCTAAACACTATTTTAAACTAAAACAGGATCTTCTGGTGGATTACAGGTTATGCTCTCTCTCATATATATATATATTATATATATTTTTAGCCAATGTTCCTATTAAAAGGTAATGTATCAAATTGTTTCAGCGGAAGAAGCAGCCAAAGACTACATCCAACAAATGTCTGTGTATTTTCCCCCGGACTCGCTCCCGCGGTTCCACATGCTGCTGCTGGGGATGGGTCCTGACGGTCACACATGTTCATTGTTTCCGGGTCACCGTCTGCTGGAGGAGACCTCGGTGTGGGTGGCCCCCATCACCGACTCTCCCAAACCCCCGCCTTCTCGCATCACACTCACATTCCCGGTAGTGAATAACGCAGAGTGCTGTGTCTTTGCCGCCACAGGGGCCAGCAAGGCTGATATTGTCAAGGTGAGGTTTACTCGGTGTATATTTGTACTCTTGGGCAACCGACACCTTAGGTCTGCCGGTAGCATGTCTCTCTACTGAGTTGAGGGTCTCAAGCTTAATTCCTGGCATAATCGAAACATTTATCATTGGTGAAATGACGACCGGGGGGGCTAGGTGTTGTGTCTGTTTATAAGTCATGTTCTGATATCACTCAGTTTAGAAAGTGCACGTTAAATGCCTAAAATAAAGAAAAAAGACAAATAGAACTTTATCTGTGTGGAGGGAAAAGGGAAAATTGGTTACATCCAAACAACCAATATATGAGTAGCTGGTGTGAAGCAATATAAATGTTAATAGCCCAAAGTAGAATTATAGTTAGGTATTAACCCCAACTTCTGGGGCTAGTTAGTTACAGTTTTAGAACATTACAGCCTACAATTTTATTTGAATTTTTCACCTTCTTATAACAATTATAATCACTTTAAAAAGTAGATATAAATCAAGGGTGTACCAATGCAGATACCGATGAATCGTTAGTATATATTAATGCATCAGCAATTAATCTTAATCTGTAATTATTATATCGATTAATCATTTTTAATTAAAATTTATATCAAAATTTTCTAAATAGGAGTTAAGTGATCAAATTTGAAAAAAAAAAAAAAAAAAAACTATATACACATTGCATCTGGGTTGCGGGCCATGGAAAGAATACAAGCCAGATAAATAAGTTCATACCTTTGATAAAACTAATAATTTAGTTCCAACTTTTGTCGGTGTCGGTTATGCATAAAATATTTTTGTATGCCTACAATATTTTTGTATTAATTACACTAACAGTTATCATTCTTTAAGCATATCTGAATTGGGGAATGCCAGGCCTCCACCGTGGTTCGGATTCCACGTTAAACTGTAGGTCCTTCATTTCATCTCACAATCACCCTACCATTACACATTAGCGTAAGTGCGTATAACCCGAATGGGTAGTAAGACGCGGTGCTAATAATAATAATAATTTAAGCATATCCTCCACTGGTTTACACTCCAACATTCTGCCTCAAGCTAGTTATTGTCTCTAATAATGTTTTGTCTCAACATTATTTCTGCACCAGCATCATCAAGGTTATACTTCTTACTTTTAACAACCATCCCAGCCCATTTTTTATTCCAATAAAGATTTGTATCGTTATCAATTTGATGATTGTTATCATTAGCAACTTAAACATTGATTTTTAGGTTTAACTTTGTCTATAAACTTGATACTAACGCACACCTAATTTAACCACAGAAACTTAATGTGCCATATAAATTTATGTGAAAATGTAAACCTTGTTTATTATGAAAGGTAGCACTCTTTCCTTGACCAGTTACACAATGGTGCAGCCTATAAGATAAATACATTGTAATCACACAAGTTAAGACTGATACCTCTCAGGGTAAACAGAGTGTACAGTGCCAATCAGCCAGTTGAAGTGTAAGGAAGTGGTTTACAGGGTGACCTTTGTAACCAGAGTCACAAATGCAGCATAAGATTAGATATTGAATGTAAGAGAGACTAGGAAAGTACAGGCAATGGGAATGAGCTAGTGAGGAGCATGTTAATTGTTACAAGGAGAAATAGGATTAGGAATTAAGTTATCCAGGAAAGAGTCAGGTGTGGGGAGTACATGAGATAGAAGAAGCAAGACTGAGATGATATGGAAATGAAATATGTAGGATACAAGACGCAAGCAAGACCAAGAAATAAAACTAAGGAACATAAAACATAAAGTGTGTGAGGGAGAGGAGAAGCATGATGTAAGGATAGAGAAAGATGAAGGCATTTTATTAAACTGATCTGGCCACAGGCTGGAAACGATGAGCTGATGTTGATGACAGTGCCAGTCTTCAAAAGTAAGCCTTTTTTAAGAGTACTGGACCCCCTATCGATAGTACCTGTCAATTACCCATCGCTACTGGTATATTTTTTTCAGAGAATCCTGAAGGATGGTGAAGCATTGCCAGCAGGAAGGGTTCAACCTTCCAACGGTAAACTGGTGTGGCTTTTGGACGAAGCCGCCGGTCAACACGTCAAGGATGTCCAAACTGGTGTGCTGTGACCTTTTTGACCAATATACACGCTGACTATGGCATGTCCATAGGTGTGATCAGATATATTGACTGTTTTAATAAGGATATATTTTGTATGTTACATTTATGATTATTTTATTTAAGGGGAGGGAGGGATTTGTACACCGGACATCTACTTTTAAGACCCAATTTTCTTTTTTGGTGTTACAATGTTTTCAACATAACGTAAACAAATATAATACGTCTGTTTCAAATTTATTTAAATAGCCACTTTCATTTGCTTGAAAGATGACCAAGACAGTTAAGTTTTGAACTGTCACAAGTTTTATAAAAAAACTTAAAATTTTCTACATTTAAAATCTAATGCTAACTACATTTCAATATGAGGACAATATTTTTTCTTCTATTAAAGCGTTAATGTCCTGTTGTTTTTTATAATTGATTTAATATATAGGAGTCTCCTTACCACTTTATTAAGTATCCTATCCTGCTGAATTGTTCAATGTGTATGTTTAAGTCACTATATACTTAGTTCTTATTTAATAATTACTAAAATTGGTTTCGTCCTCTAAACACAAGTTCATATCAAATATCTTATATTGAGGAGATTTATAGGGAAAAAAGTGTGTTCATGTGTTTGGAACTTTTATATCTAAATAAATTATGCCAAGACTGCATCAAATCTTTTCATTCGCCCATTTCCCCAAACAGTTTCTTACAATTTTCATTAATGATATGTTATCATCATCATCGTTATCATAAACTTTTTACCAGCCTGTGGCCGGATAGGTTTAGTGAAATGTCTCCATCTCCCTTATAATCTAACTTAAGACTAGGACAGACACAACATCAAGTCCTCAGCCGTTAATTCATTACTGTGAAATGGTAAATCCACGTTTCATTAATGATAATTTTTTCAGCTATGCCAGGAATCAAACCCAGGACCCTTATCTCAGTACACAGACATGCTACCGAATTAGGTAAGGTGTCTAATAATTATTTTATGTGTATACCCAAACGGTACTCAAACTTGGAGCAGGGGTGGGGGATATATATAATTTTTAAGCTGTACTGTGATTTATAGTGATACACATCAAGAAACACAATTTCTGAGCATCTGACATAAACAAATGCTACCTACATAAAGTATACAAGGCTACAACCTAGGCACATTCAAGTAAGCAATAATTCTATGGTGTATAACATGAACACTCAATAAGACACAGTGCTAAAAAATAATCTATGAATAGGACTATTATTAGACAAGTCTAAAGTGCCAACAACAATTTCTAGGATGAAAATATATCACTAACGTTCGTAGTCTTCCCTTTTATTAAATAGTTAATCAAAAGTCTCAGATCTTGTTTCATAACTAACTTTAGTACTATATTATACTACTATATAACTCAAACGGGTAGTAAGTCCAGATACAAAAAAACCTTTTCTCCTAGTCTAAACTTCTGTGCTGGGGTCCATGGTTCAATCCTCGGTCCCGGCACAGATTTATCCGATTACCAAACCCTCCCTTCACCTCTAACAAGACGTGTATTAATTACAACTTGTGAATGTGTGGAATGCCAGGCCTCCACCATGGTTCGAATTCCATGTTAAACTGTAGGTCCTCCATTTCATCTCACAATCACCCTCCATTACACATTAGCGTAGTGATATAACCCGAACGGGTAGTAAGACGCAGTGCTAATAATAACAATAATCCTATTCTAAAGAAGTTAAGGTTTATTCGTTGTAATAAAACCAAAATAGTTAAATTTTTTTTTTGTATATAATTATTTTGTTTAAACATGCAGATTAGTGGTTGGTTTCTTCAAATTTTTTAAATAAGATTTTTTTAAAGAATATTAAGCTTGTGATTTGATTGAAATTTCATTACAGAATAAGCTTAGTCCTACTAATACTACACATCTATCAGAAAACTGTAGGCCTCAAAGTCCACAATTAAAACTCAACAAACACATGATTATGTAATTTTTGAGGTAATCAGTCCCCTTCTTCAGTAAAATAGGAGAAAAGTTGACAAAACCAAGATAATAAAGGAAAATATACAGAAAAGAAGAATGGAAATAAATTGGTGGAAGATAATGAAAGAGGGCAAATGTTGATGATAGGTTAACAAAGGAAAAGTGCCGCCTAAACGTCTATATTAAATCGAACACTGAAAGGAGGATAGAAAGGAAAGGTCTACTTACCAGAAAATTGTAGGCCTCAAAGTCCACAATTAAAACCCAACAAAACACTTAATTATTAAATTTTCGGTGTACCTACATTCTTCTTATGATGTAACCCAAAAATTTAATAATTATATGTTTTGTTGTGGAATTTGAGGTCTACAATTTTCTGGCATATAGGCCTTGCACGTCTATCCTCCTTTCAATGTTTAATTTAGCCGTTGGTCGCCATTTTTACTTTGTAATCCTATTAATCTAAACAAAGAAAATGAAATAAAATGCCCCAAGAATATGTAGGCTATTTCATTAAATAAATCTATGATATAATAATTTGTATTAAATTAAATATCATGAAAGTAAAAAAACACCAGAAGTGAGCAAAACTTTAACATGCTAAGTCAAAGGCCAAATTTTATTCATTTCGACTCAAATTTAATACCCCAATATTTAAAACATATCAAAGGAAGAAAAAACTCTTATTTAATATGCACAGATTTTAATATGTAATAATTTTTATTATCATAGTCTCTCGGAAACTCGACCCAATGTGTACTGAGATGGTGTTGAGTTATTGAAATGTCAAGTTTTACACATGAACTTGATAAGAATCATTTTTACTAAACAAGGATAAAAAACAGTACAGTATCAAGTATTATAGGTACAGCTGTACTGTATTGTAGAATTTTACAGCACAGTAAGTTAAAAACACAGCGGCACGCTGTTCCAATCGAGTTACACAAACAGAGAGGTTATACAGTTGAATGAGCTTGGATTGTGATGACTAGCGCCAACAACTGTGTGCACGTGTGCGTGCAGAGTTACACAGAATGTCGAGTTATCGAGTGTAAGTTTCAGAGACTCTACTTTACTACTGAACTATTTTAACACAGCCTAGTGATTAAATTCAATCTATAACATAGGAAGAGATAAAGTCAAATATGTCACCACAAAATATTTTATTAAGTTTATTTTTTCTTTAAACATCTTTTTAGAAAACTTAGATATTCTTAATCAAAAATTAGAAATATTATGCGACAACAAAAACTTTTATCACTCCGGCTTTGATTCGCTTGGTCTAAGAACTTATAAAGTGGCTCATGACAACACATATTAACAAAACCTCATGAGCTATAACAACCAAATAACCAATGCAGTTAGCCATGACCGTGCTAACATTTGCTGATAAGAGGTCAGCATGAGCCCTTTGGCTGTTAATCTATTATGTTAACCGAGTTTGCTGCAACCAGGCTCCCACTAAGTTTAAAGCGCCCCACTATGTGTTAAGGATTTAAGCTTATTTACTAATTATGCTAATCGGAAGGTTTAGAAGTGTACAAGCATTTGTGTGGGAAGCCATTTAAAATAAAACCTCCAGTGAGAACGAAAATAAAAGGAAGATGGAGAAAGGAACAGCTGTCTACAATAGATCTGATCTTCACTACACAACAGCTGATGGAAAGTAGGTATGAATTCGTGAATAACTTAGTATTAGTATATTTATGGATGTGGAGAAGGCAATGATAGTGTGGGTATAAACAAAGTCCAACATCTTAGTCATTGTAGTATGTCTGTCTACTTATCATCTAAGGGTCCCAGATTCTGCTCATGAGCAAAAAATTTATCATTGATAAAATGTGGATTTACCTTTTCACAGTGGTGAATTATTGACCAGGTGTTGGGTGTTGTATCTGGTATAGATTTAAGTTAGATTATAAGTAGTGCGCTGATGTAATAAGTTGGTTCAGAAAGTGCATGTTAAATACCTTGAAATTTTTTTTATAGAAACCAAGTCTGCGAAGTGATGGAGGAGACTGCAGTGTAAAAAGGAGTTGTAATAGGCATGTTTTCGGAGTTGGCCTGATATCGATGTTAACAAAATGTTGATGACCAAAACGATACCATAGCTTGGTTTGTTAACGCTTTCCCTAACCAGACTTAAGACAGTTTAGTTACGACCAATGAGCCGGGAATTTGTGTGCCACTTTCAAAACAGCATCACTTCCTATGTTAAATCTAAACGAGCATGATTTTATAGTTAGTGAGTGTTAAGTTTTTGTAAATTAAAATTGTCAGCAATTACTAGTTAGAAATGTATGACAGTAAGTAGGTACTTAAAAACCGTTTAATTATGTATAAAAGAAAGCTATATGATATAGGCCTATTTAATATTACATACGTACTTAATGTTTTCTTAAGGTTATTTAGCGTTGATGTGTTTAGTTTGACATGTTGTGTAACTATTAGGACTATTCAAACTAAGCACCAATCTAAGAATAAAATTAAACAGCTCATTTTTCATCGATTTTGGGTACAAGTATTAAGTAGGATTATGTAAATTCACCTACCAGCTGTTAAATCTACTCCACCCCAATACCATCTTTAAGAAAAACATCTCAAAATCATTTTCGCGTTCTACCTTTATCAGAACCACTTGGTCGTAAACTCTATAGATACCAAGAAGTAACCAAATCAATAGCGAAAACCTTGCCTAGGGATAATTATGGTATCTATGAGGATAGATAACATGATCTGTGTTTACTGAGAAGGAATGGACAGAGTAGTTCCAAATAGAAAATTGGAGTGAAGAGAAGTGCTCTCTCACCTCTATTTGTAATGGTAAGGAAATTCAGCGAGGAAAGAATGAAAGCCATGTTTGCCAATGACTTGGTATGGGGGCAAGAAGTAAGAGGAAATATAGGAATGGACTGAGGAAGTGAAAACCTGGAATAAAATACAGTACAGTCAAGTAGGAAATGATGGTAATGATAAGGAAGAGGATAAGGCCTAGTAAAGCTATACATTTGGTAGAGCTGGGGAAGGTATAAAATTTAAAATATCTTGAAATTGTGACAGATATTAAGGATTTTCAGAGGTTAAAATAATTTAACAAAAAAGTTATCAGTCCCTAAAGAGGGAAATTTTAATGAAAAAAACCTTAATATTTCATACAAATGAAACAAATCTGCTATGTATTTGTAAACATTACATGAGGAAATTCCACAGATTGAGTCAAAAATATTTCAACATAAATTAAAAAGATAATAGGATTATTCAACATGATTACAGTCTTAAGAGTATCATAAAATAATAAATGCCTGCATCTTTTTATAAGTGTCCTTTCCTATAGCAAGCTATAAGTAGGAACCATTACATCCATTGTTTAAACTTCTTGATGCGATTTTTCAATTTAACTTATTACAAATCAGATGCATAACTTTCATAAAGAATATATTATTAAATGAAAAATATTTTATTCTAGATTTAGCATACATTCCATTTTTTAATTCTTAGCTATATATTATTTAAAAAAACATGTTTTACATGTACATAAACATGACATTACAATAGGCAAGACAGTAATATTTGTATACACACTTGGAAGAATGGTAAGTTTTAACAAACAAAATTTTGTTAAAGAAAAAGGATTACATTACAGAAAAATACTGTTTTCATATGATTTAACATTATTGATTGGATAGCAATTAGGTTAAGTGGAAAAACTAATGCAATAATATACAGTCAGACCTCCAGGAAAATACCTCATAGGTAGGTAATACAACTCAAACCAGCGGTGCAGTTTTCTGTATTATACTTTAAAAAAAACAGTAGAATGGAGATTAATTCAATAGCTTTACCATATTTTAAAAAATTACAACAAAATTGGAAAATAATTCATTTTAAAACATAGACACTATTGAAGTGATACGAGTTTCACTTTTATAACATGCACTTAGATAATATTTTTGGGTTATGTATCTAGTTTCCTTTATAATCGGCAGCGAGATAGATGACGAGAAATAATAAACCGATTATTAAATGTAACACGAGAAGTTTGCCCATCTGTAAAAGTGAAAGAAATAAGACCTGAAAATTCAACATCATATAGTTAAAATGTTTTCCTTTCTTTAAACACAAAGCATGTCAATTATTTGGCAGGAACATGACAACTTTAAAATGACAACCTTAAAATGAATTTTATCAACTCAAATGTTATTGTGTTCTTTCCAAAGTATAGTTATGCAATAGTAATCATGAATAATTAATGTCAGACTTTCTATAGTACTTGTGTGCTTTGCTATAGCGTAATACAACTATTTATATCATTTGCATCTTCTTTGCCATTTTGGAAATGTATTTAGATACTTTTTTTTTATTCTGCCATGTTCTGATTAATACGGTTTAGTTTAGTTCCTGCGCACTAACAAAGTGTGGCAATCAATGTTTTAACAATATGTGTTTACATGAAGACACCTCAAGTGTTACATATATTATAGTAGATCATCAAGCCAAATTTCTCTTTTTTTTTTAGTTAAGACTTAGGAGAAAATTTCATTTTTCAGATTTTCATCATTTTTCATGATTTAACATTAATAATTATTATTGTTACTAAGCTACATAAAGACTTTTTGTTAAATCAAAAACTAAATATTTCTTAGAGAAGTATGGTCCAGCCCACCGTATTTAGGCCTGCCAATCTTAACGTTTTTTTAAAGAAACATAAAAGGACATAGGCCCTAATCTGAGTTACAAAAAATTACGGCACAAAAGCCTCCTTAGTTATCTCAATAACCCTATTAGTAAAATTATAATACTATATTATTGTACTTTCATAGTAATTCCAATTAAATGTTTGAAAAATGTATGTTTTACTCTTATTAGCGTTATAATTACTTATTTTATTTGCTTGTGTCCCACTGAGATGTGTACTGCACCATCCAGATTGACCCACTAATCATGAAAGTTTGGGCACACATTTTTTATTATAAAGTTAATGGGGGAAAAAATTAGTATACTATTTAGTGGTCTGAATAAAACTTATAAGAATCACATTTCAAAAATAATACAAGACATGAGCAAATGTAATGGCCAGCAAAAGAAAGAATTGTTGTTTATTGTAAATAAACATTCTCTTTGTTTCATTATCAAACATGAATTCTATTGCTCTGTGTTATCATAACAATAGAAGTTTGTTATTTTTATGGACTATATAAAAGTGTTGTTTTTCATAATGTTTTTAGTAAATTAAACCAAAAGCATTGTTCAATAAATAAAACCAACATGTTATGGGTCCAGAGCGCTTGTAACAACTTTTATGTTGCTTAGTAAAATAAATTATCTGTGTGTTTTAAAGTGATAGGGTGATCAGAAGTAAGATAATGTTTAATGCTTGAAATCAGAAGATTTTCCAAGAAATTTAGATTGCATCCAGATTCTCAATGAACATTGAAAAACTAGGAAAAGATAACTACAACACATAGAAACAGCAAATGGAAGCAATCCTTATAAAGAACGACCACTGAGAATACTTCAATGGAACTATTCTCAGGTCGGCTACAAAGGAGGGTGACAATGCAGCAACCATTGCGGCAAATGTCCCGCTCATAGCTGTGTGGGATGAAGTCGACATTGTCTTGGCTGCGAGTCCTGCAGAGCATGGTCACATGAGACATTGCGAAACATCCCATGAGGTATTGCATAAACTAAAACTAGTTTATCAGTTGAAAGGACCTGCTAGGAAAGCAACGCTTCTGAAAAAACTTTTGTCCACAAAAATTAACAAGGGTGAAATCATGGCAGATCACATCACAAACTTCCTCAAAACATTGATAAACTCAACGAAATGGATGTTTGAATCTCTGAAGAGATAATAATTATAGGCCCGTATGCAAGGACGATGCTGAGCACGGCCAGAGTACAGGCTGAGCACTAGCAGAGCATGAGGCCTGTCGTGAAAACAGATGTCTCAATCGTCTATGCGCGCAGGCCATGTTGTGGAAAAATCCTCTGAGTACAGGCAGAGTATAGCCTGAGCAAGCCCGGGACCAGACTCTGGCGAGACTCAAGATATTGCGTCATAGATCGTACTAGCACGAGGCTCATACTCTGCTCTGCTGTGCTCAGCATCGTCCTTGCATACGGGCATAGTGTTAGTGTATTGTGTGCCAGATAGCGATGATAATTTTTGCTGTGCAATTGAAGCTAGAAATGAACTGTCAAAGGAAAAGAAAATGGACTCAGAGGGCACGAGCGCTTTCTATGTAAAATCTTAAGCAGGACAAAATGTAAATAAAAACAAATCATCAGATACAAACAATACAAATCAAAATGCTAAAAATGGTCAAAACCAAGGCCATGGTTGTGCAAAAGATAAAAATTTCAAAACATCACAGAAATAATATAAGTGCAACTATCTTTAAAAAAAATAGGCACAAGGCAGCTGATTGCTGGACAAAAATGTCAAATTAAAAATAAGTTTCAATGGCATTGGAGCAAATTCATGTAGTTGCAGAAGAGTTTGCTACTTTGTTAGCGCTTTGCTGAAATTGTCGATAAAAAACGGTGAAGTGATGCTTACTGCCCATAAACGCAAAAATTTCCATTTTATCGAACCTGATGTGCCAAATTTAAACTCATAATATATAACTAATGTTAGTGCATCGAACAACCTTAGTGAACTTGAAAATTTTCACAAGAGGGATGGGCATTAAAATGCACATGACTTGCGTAGACTTGTTCAGAAAGAGATGGTTAGTGGAATGGATTTTACGAGCTCAGAACAATTTCAATTTGTGAAACTTGCATCTTAGGAAAGCAAGTTGCTACACCTTTTCCAAAAAGGTTTGAGTCGAATAGTGAAAGATTACTTGAATTAGTGCACTCAGACATTTGTTGGCCCATGGGAGTAGAGAAGCTTCTTATTTCGCAATGTTCATCGATGATAAATCTAATTAGGTAGAAGTGCATTTTCTGAAAAACAAAAGTGATGTGAAAAAGGTTTTCGAAACTTTCAAAGCGTCAGCAGAAAATTGTATGAAAGGAATATTCAAACTTTGTGGACAAACAATGGTCTAGAGTACTGTGGAAAATATTTCACAGAAGAAACGTGTATAGCAGGTGGGGATGGCGCCTGCATGCTGTTGGAGTCTGGCTTACAAAGAGTTTTTGGTGGAAACATTTCCACAGCTACTCACATCAAACAGCTTATGAAATTGGATGTGGTTTTAGGACTTTTGTTTGCAAAGCTTACATGCTGACTAAATCACTGAATAAAGGAAAGTTTGATCCAAGATCCAAAACAGGTATTTTTGTAGGATGTTCCTTAGCATCAAAGGAATACTAAATTTGAGATCCAGAAAAAAGGAAAATAGTGAGAAGATGTTAATTTGATATAAAGAATCTGCAAACTTTCAACCTGCTTACTTCTATGTTGATAAAAGTGCGAAAGACACTTATCAGAATAAGCTGATGAACATTTTGATAATCCTGATCCTGAAGTCAGTGAGAATAACCTCCAATCAAATAATTCAAGTGAATTTCTTTCAGAAAACCCAAGTTAAGACTGCACAGTGACTAAGAATAAGAGGGTGCCTGGTCGCCCTAAATTGATTAAAACTGGCAAGCCGGGAAGATCAGTAAAATTATTTAATTTGGTAGTGCAAAATCCTGAAAGTACGAGCTTGGCTTTTGAAGAGGTGTTAAATACATAATTACAAGAAGCCTTAGAAGGATCATACAGCAGAATGGCAGAAAGTGATGGAACCTGAGTTTAACGCTTTGACACAAAGCAAGGCCTGGACAATGAAGCCACATCCTAAAAATAAACTGTCGTTGGCTGTCGATGGGTACTCAGGACTAAGTATGGACCAGATGGTAAAGTTGAACGCCGCAAAGATATATTTGTAGCGAAGGGCTATAATCAACGTCCTGGGATCAATTTCAATGAAACTTTTTCACCAGTTGCTCAATTTAGCTCAATAAGATTAGTTGTTGCTTTAGCAGCAGAGAGTTTGGACTTGATTTGTACCAACTTGATTTTGTAATGGCCTACATAAATGGAAAACTTGATGAGAAGATCTATATGGAGCAGGAGGTGGTTTTAGTACCCCTGGAATGGAACATCTAGTTTGTTTGCTTGAAAAGTTTATACATGGACTGAAGCAGTCAGGCAGCAGTTTATAAAACTGCACGAAAGACTAAAGACCATTGGGCTAAAACAATTAAATAGTGACAATTGTGTCTATACTATATGAATGATGTTTGTGTGACTCTGATCGTGGTTGTCTATGTAGATGATTTAATCATCACGACAACAGGGTTCCTTAAGTATTTGGTAAAAAAAATCTCCCCGACTTTTCTCAAGTTCCCTGTCCAACTTCTCACAAAATTACCACAATAATTTTAAGGTACTATTCATGTGGAAATATTAATTTAATTACATTTATTTTGGCCTCCTCCTCCCCTACAGCCGATCTTGCCTCACCTCTCATGGAAGAATAAGAAAGCAGACGTCTTGCCAATCAGTTCAGGGAAAATGATGGAAAAATAACAAAATTATCAAACCCTATAAAAAAAAAGCTGAAATCCATCTGCAATGGTTTTGCAGAAAGCTAGTTTCCACTTCAGGAATGGATCACAGGCTGCTCTTTTCAGTGTCTCTACAGGCTTTGTTTTAGCAAGCTTTGCTTCTTTGAGAAACTTAACAACATGGTCCTAAATTTGTAATGCCCTTTGAAAGCATGTTGCGTTCTCTAACCACCGCACACCACAGAACTTCAAAGGAAAAGTTGTACACCCTGTCAACTGAGTAAACAATGCTCAACGAGCTGTAGAGTCAGTGAACAGGGTAGTACGTGTGATGCAATGAACAATTCATATCCCAATTGACAGAATCCACTCCTGTTCTCAAGGAATCATGAACAACATGAAGCCCACATGTCCCCAGATTTAGCAAGCTACATACTTTACTGTCTGTGACAGATTTGATGTGTTCCTGAAGAAGTGTTATAAACTTTAAATTGACATTTGGGCAATTCATTGAAACTTGAATCAACCTAGAGAGTGGAAGAGAAGAAATACCATGCAAGAAATGGTTCAGTAATTCTTCAGCGGTGCTTCTATGGAAAAAAACACTGTCTAAGAAACGAATGAAGACTTTATGATTTTCATTGTCCCAGAATCTGAACACAATGTCCATTTGCCCTCTTTGAATAACTTTATTCAATGCCTCATCAAAACAAATTACTAAGTTGTTACATGATTTTAGGCGGTCTAGTAAATTGTTATGAAAGAATGGAGCCAAGCCATCCATGCACAATTAAATATGCACCCTTGGCTCCACCAAGAGGTAAAGGCACTGGCAATGGAACATTTGTGAAACATCATCTTAAATTATTGCACGAATTGAAATAGATTTTAACGTCAACAACTTGCATAGCCCAAATGACTTCTGCATTAGTTATATCATCTTTCATAACAAAAGTGTTAGGGTTTCTTCGAGGCACATTACTTTCACTTTTGGCAACACCTTTCTTCTGCGCCTTTACAATTTCTGATGAAACAGAAGTGTGACATGAACTGTCATATCCTTGTTATTTTTTCCCCTGACTTTCCAGAGTGTAGGAACCATGGACAAATGGCAAAGAAGCTTTCACAAGTTTTAGAGACGATTTATCTCAAAACTTCCAGATGAAGAACTTAGGAAAACTGAACTACTGTCTTGGAATTGAATTCAAACAAGATGAGAATTCAAACTCGGTCACTATGTTACATAGATCACATATAGATGATGATCTCAAGAAATGTGGTATGCAAGACTGCAAACCAGTGAACACTCCATTAGATGGAAACGTAAGTTTAATCAAGCCATGGATCCGTCACCAAGGAAAAGACGAAAATGAGGATGTTTATGACCAGAAACTCATTGATTCTGATGTACCAGTATCAACAAACTACATTGCATATGCAGTGACCTTGGCAGTACAACGAAACCATGGACTAGCATATAAGAGATCGGGTGCTGAACTGATTGGATATTTGGACGCAGACTGGGGAAGATCTCATAACGACCGAAGATCATATACAGGCTACCTTTTTCTATTGACATTTGGCATCACTACGTAAGCAAAGTTTTCGAACAAGGAGAAATCAACGTTAAGTACATTCCAACGAACCAGATGATAGCTGATTTTTTTTCTTTACCAAAGCTTAGTTTGGACCGAGCCTATCAAAGTTTTTGTACAAGGAATTGGAGTGAGACGCATTAATATTTTAACACGTGTTCGGGAGGGGGTGTTGTGTATTGTAAATTATTATTATTATTAGCACCGCGTCTTACTACCCATTCGGGTTATACGCACTTACGCTAATGTGTCATGTAGGATGATTGTGAGATGAAATGAAGGACCTACAGTTTAACATGGAATCCGAACCACGTGGAGGCCTGGCATTCCTCACATTCACAAGATGTCTTGTCAGAGGTGAAGGAAGGGTTTGGTAATCAGATAAATCTTTGCCGGGACCGAGGATTGAACCCCGGCCGCCAGCATAGAAATTTGACACCTTACCCCTAGACCACCAGGTCACCTGTATTGTAAATAAACAGTCTCTTTATTTCATAATGAAACACGAGTTCTATTGCTCTGTGTTATCATTGCAGCGCCATAAAAGTTTGTTATTTTTATGCATGATAAAAAGTGTTGTTTTTCATGTTTTAATAAATGAAACCAACAGCTTTGTTTAGTAAATAAAACCCCAATGTTATTAAAGAAAACAATTAAAAAAATCAGAGATGAGTAGAATCCCGATCTGAATCCTCAAACCTTTAAAAACTATAACATTTAAAATGTAATTTAAAAAAAAGTTGTTTGAGGATTAGTGCCACTGACAAATTCTATTTTGTTTGTCATGTTGATTACGTTATAAACAAAGAGAACACTTTTAATGTAGATTAATTAAATTTATATAATATGGTTCTTTGAGATTTTGTAATTCTTCCAACTACACAACTTAATATAATTCCTTTCACAAATTGCATAAACTGTTATTAGAAGTGAAGTCTTCATAATACTTCAAGATACTTTTCGATATTTTTACAAGTCTCGAATCTCTAGAATACCATAAGATTTGAGAGTCTCTCATCGTTACCAAAATTATTTATTGACAATTTTAATGAATAATGGACAAGAATAAGGCAGTTCAATCATTTAGTCGTCCAAGTGCGCTACACTAAGAATGACGAACATTACTAAACCAAATGGGAGGGCCATTTCAATCGAGAATGGCCCATTCCATTTGTTTGGGTGTGTCGTCATGTACTTAGTGTAGCGCCGCACTTGAGGCGTACTAAATTTGACTATGAAACTGGCCCTAAGACAGAATTTTGGGTGTTAAAATAGAAATTTCAACCATTGGGAGGATGTTGAAAATTCAAACGTAAATTTCCAAATTATTTTTTTTCTGAAGATGCGAGTTATGAAACTATAACTGGTGTATTCATTATTTTAATATGGGTTAGAGGTCATACCTAAGGCATGTTGGGAGGTTTTTGAAAGGTGTTTTTAGCCATTTAAGGCACCACCAGACATAGGTCAGAGAGCCGCCTGTATAATATTTATGTGTGTATAAGTAGGATTTTAATTCTTATAGATTTATTGTTATTTCCCCTTGTGTTTGATTAATGTATTAATCTGGAACTACTCATATCAAATTCAGAAGTGTTTATGGGTGCACACAGTATACTTTTCGATTCAAAGACAAACCAAATCGAATAATATAAGATATTCTCGAAGTCTAATCGAAAATAGAATATTTAAAAAAGTTTAATATTGCAAACATGATTAATAGTTTTTGCTCTTCATTGTAATAAACTAAGTCAATGTATGAAAACATGTTCATTAATTATATTAGATTTTTGTCATGTAAACATTAATATGTGATGTACAATGACAAAGATTTAACATAAATATGCCTCTTAACATTAAATCCTTTTATTGGCGATGCTTCGTGATTGTTGAATTGAAATTTTATTTTTGAAGCAAAGTCAAAGCCGATTGATCTTTAGAGCAACCTATAAGTGGAGTATGTGAAGCAAAGTCTAAGCTGACGAATATTCAAAGTGAAATCTAAGTTTTGGAGGCTTTTAAAAATTAAATGCCAACATTGACGAAAAGGGTTGTTTAGTGAAAGTTGAAATTTCAAAGCTGTCTTATAAAGCTCTTTTTTTAACAATTCATCTATATTAACACACAGCTTTAGATAAACCCAGTTTTTATCAAGTTTGCGCAGTAATAGGATTCAGCTTACATCCATCTACATTTGACAAGTGCTAGGAATATACAGTTAAAAAGGAACTCGACAATAGGTAAGAATGCATATAGTAATGAATCAAAAGAACAAAATTAATTTGTGTATTAGAAAAAAAAAACATAAATAAAACAAATGAATATGTATATAGGTCTGCAAAGCTTCTAAACAACTTCGACTAAAGAACACAATTCACACCTTCCATTGCTGTTATTGGACAGAGGTAATGGCTGCCTCTTGAAGAAAAGTGATCGTTACCGTGTTCATTCCTTTTGTGTGTTTCTAAACACCTTTCCTGTACCTCTTCCTAATATAATACATTAAAGATTAATCTTGATATAAAAGATCAAAGTTAATTAAATTGTATATAGTAATAACTTGAATTATCAGATTAAAATGAACTGTTATGAACAACTGTACGATAAAAACATTTTCAACATGATTTTAATGAATTAAGTTGATATAACTATATAGATTATTTTGTAATCAATTTTTTTTTTCAATATTTGATTCGGTTTTGAGAATATTTCATATACCCGATTCGAATTTGCTTTTAAATAAAAAGTGTACTTTGCACAAGCTTAAATACAAATAATATGGAATGTTCTATGACAAGTGCACTAAATTATAAAGGAGTAATATTCTAGTGCAGTGTTTCAGCAATGCTCTGATTATTATAAATACTGTAAAATTCATAGCAATTACCACAAAATCCTTGAATAGATATTTATAGGCTGAAATAAATTAGATTAAAAAAAACATTTAAATATAATCACAAGAAAGTGCTCCACATAATGTAGAGCATAAATAGATATGTACAGAGCTAATACCATCAGACAATTTGGCTTTTTCTCTCAAAACGAATTGTAATAAAAAAAATCACAGCTCCACAAGAGACAACTCTAGCAATCTCTTCAGTAAAATAAATATTTAAAGTCTAGTTCAATTCCTCAGCACCATGCATACCAACACAACCAAGCCACGATGACACGAGCTTATTCTATCCTTCACGTTTCTTGGAAACATGTCCGCCTCGGCCCAGCCGCAGAGCAGAGAACGGTACAGTTCAAGCAGCGCCCATGGAGGGGACCTTCTTTTGTGCAAAAATAAATAACAGACCGTGCGTAGAAATGCAGTTCGCAAAGCCTCCCACTCTACCCCTCTTCGAGCCCATATGCTACAGCACCAGGAAGTACGTCGATTCATATGCCTAACCCAGTGCCGTCATCACGTCATGTTGACACCCAAGGCTTGGCGACACCGCTCGTAGACAACATAGCTGATGCTGACCGCCGGCGCCACCTTCAGGAAGTTGGGAGTGATTCCTCGGTAGAGTCCCAAGAAACCTTCCCTCTGTATAATGTTACGAATCAGACTGGTCATTGTGCAGTCCGTTTGTCCGGTCGTTGTTACTACTAGGGGAGAGGTAAAATTAACAAATAAATTTGAATTAGTCTGGTGACAAATTATAAATCATAAAGAATACAAAGTGCCAGGCTCACATGTTTTACACAATTTTTTAAAGCAGTAAATGTATTAGCTATACACAAAACTATGTTGATACTTGCTAAAACTGTAATCAATTAAATATTCTTTCAGGCTGGCTTTCTTAACTTACATTACTATACTGTTTCCACCAGCTTTTCATTACAGTTGGGTTGAATCCAATATTTTATGAAGCTGAATCTTTAATTTAAATCTTCAATTCAACTTTGAATTCTGAATCTCAAATCCAAATACGAATCATATAAAAAATTATGAACTTCAGTAACTAAGTTCCATATAATACTTTCATTGTAACATTCATACATCAGTTTATAGTGTTAAATTACTCGTCTGGGGCCTGGTTGATACATTCATTCTATAATTATAATTGGTTGTAAGCCAACAATAAGCAGTATTAGAGCTCTAAAACAATTCTCACTTGAATTGTTGATTTTTTAATATTATTATTAAGGATAGAGTCTCGAATCCTTGATTCTCAAATATCTTTAAGGATTCAAGGGGGTCCCATTCCTAATTTTCATGTTAGTTATTGTTGTTGCCTTCTCTGTCCTCTTTTCTCCCCCACCAAGAGAATTTGTCGGATAGACATTCCCGGCCTTCTACAAGCGGTGGTGGATGTGTAACCATATTCAGAGGTCGGGCCACCATGTAGGTGCTGTCACAAAGCCCCGATGATATGATATAATAATGATTGAGTGTGCCAGAGGTCTCAAACCTAACTTTAGCCAAATTATAGTCAACCAGACCACAGTGCCCATATAGAAACTATTACCATTCGGGGAAAAATACCTATGGTACCAATGGGAATCAAACCCGGGAACTGAAGATTGGTAGCCAGGAACTCTGATCAATAGACCAAGAGGCCAGCCAAGTTATATGTATAACTTATAAATATTTCTACCAGGGTTCTTCAGTCCTTTGACCTCACCAAACACATCTTACTAGTTGTTTAGGCTATTCATACACTTAAGGGGACATCAGAGGTCACAAGAAGAAATAGGATTATGAATGAAGATATTCGGGAAATATTTAGAGTACAACGAGTGCATTATATTGTAGAGGAAACAAGGCTGAGATGTAATGATGGAAAAGAAAAGAATATCAATGAGAATGATGGAGAAAAGGTATGTAGGAAAAATAAAGGAAGACTAAGAAAGAGATGGGAGGAGCAGATAACATCAAGTATGCGAGTGAGAGAAGAAGAATGGAAATGATTAAAGGAGTAAGAATGGTGGAAAGAGAAAGAAAATGAAGGCATTTTACAAAACTGACCTCGGATGCAGTAAATGATGATTATGATACGATAAAAATAGGACTTTTAAACACATTTTTAGTCAAATAACACTTCTACTCTTCAGACACATGAGCCAGTCAATATATCTTACCTTGCGCTTGTAACCTGGTGCGCACCAAGGCCAAGGGGTAGCTGCACACCTGTCCACATGTGCTAGAGATTGTCCCACACGTTAACAGGAGTAGCACACTGGGTGTTGCATTGTCGTCACTGTGCTGCCTTAAGTAACTGTTCTTTAAGGTCTGAAACATGGTAGCATTATGGTAGCATTAATCAACCATTCAATTGGTTTTAAGGTGTAAAAGAAAGGAACACAAATAAAGATTAGTATTTTTACAGTTTTTTCCTTAAACAACCATTTTCTTACTAAATTTGATAAAACATTGTAGATAATGTCTGTTCAGTAGATGACTTCTGAAGCTTTTTCCTACATAAATCTATTAAATAGTAGATATGGTAGGAAAAAGACCTTTCAGAGATAATTCTACCGTGATGAATATATTTAGTTTCATTATTTACTAGAGATGGTCATATACATAATTTATAATCTAAATCTTAATAAGAATCTTGAGAAAAATAAAGAGAATAGTTATATTTAAAAAGATATATCGCAGAGTCTTACTTCCTGTTCAGGTTATACACATATATGATAATAATATATTATGATAACTTTAATGAGGTGTAAGGATGAGGAAGGAAAAATGTATAGGTAATTTACCTGCATTTGCATGGAAGGAACGTGGGAAGTCATTTAGGAAAAAAATCACCCTCAGTAAACCTATCTGTGATGGGAAGCCTTAACTCCCTGTCATTAGCAAGCCAGTCTAACGCAAGAGGGACTCCTTGTAGCATTGGGTCACAAAAGTGGGTATAAATATGTTTAACAGTAGAAAATATTTGTTTATGCATTCATAATATTATAAAACATTTGGTAATGGTCTCTCTAAGGTCTGGTTGTTGAGTTTGTCCAATAATTATGCTGGGGCTGAAAGAAATATACATAGTAAGAGATTTAAATCACAATTCTAAACTTTAAAAATAATTTATAATATATAATTTTTATATCAAATATCCTTAAGCATTCGAAGGTCTGAAATTACCATTCCTATTTTTCACAACGTGCTAGACTTTCTCTCCTTTTTTAAATAATTTAGAATTATTTCCAATTTGCACGAAGCTAATGACAAATATTTTAGAACTGCTGAGATTGTTTGTATAAAATTAAATAATAAACATATCTACTGAAGCAGGCCTATTATATTAGTATGCCCAAATAATATTATTTTGTAATAAAAACTGCGAAAATAATGGCTTAAGCTCGTGTCCTATTTCTCCCACATTAGTACCTTAAATATTACATACATTTAACAGTTGCGAATGAATAAGATAAAGTCAAGAAAATGATATTACATATAAATTACTGAATTTCAATTAACACACTTGTGATGATAGTTAAACTTGGGCATTACAAACGAGAGTTAATGTTTTTATTGATTTAAATAAAACTATTATACCACCAGATGGAAGTGTAGAAAAGTAGACAGATGGCCTTACCTCATACACAGCCAGGTCGATGCCAGCGTAAGGTATGATTCCAAGGAGGTTTGGCACATAGCCCCTGTAGAAACTTTGGAGGCCTCCCTTGCCATACATACTTCTAGCTGCGTCCACTATGCTCTTGTACTGACCAGTCTTACGGAGAGCGAGCCTAGTCTTCATGACCTGACAAGAACAAGCATGAACACATTAATACCTATAAAGAGTTGTACCCATACCTACATAAGCAGCAGAAACGTGGACATGGAATGTCACAGAGACCAGGAAAGTGGGAATGGAGTTTGGGAGGAACATGAGATAGTAGAGGAAGCAAGGGTGAGATAGTATGTTCATGTAATGAGGATGGAAAAGAGAATATTCCCAAGGAGAATGATGGTAGTTGAAGTTTGGAGGGAAGACACTGAAAGGGAGACCAAGAAAGAGATGGGGCAGAGTAAGAAACAACAAGTGTATGAGAGGAGAATGGACAAGAGTAAGGAAGGGAAAATGGTTGAAGGAATGAGGACGATGGAGGAAGTTTACCAAACTGACCCCGCCAAATGTTGTAAACAGTTAATGTTGATGATAATGAATGAATTCAGTTAAGTTATAAATTAATGGTCTGTAATCTGGTTAAGTTTATCCTATAATTTTAAGAGTATCAGAGCTCTAAAACAAATTTGTATGTCTTTTTAATCTAGAATGCACTTTAAAGCAGAGTTTCTCAAAATTTTTAGACCAAAGGAGACCTTGAACCAGAAAAAATACATGTTGGATTCCTCATACATATGTTTATACTAATATGATTAACTTTCAACAATGACAGATAAATTTTATAAGTATTTTAGAACTTAATATTAGAATAATGATTTAAAGAAAAAATACATTTCACAATCATCTAGGTACTTATTTGAGCAAGAAGTTCCCCTTGCAAATGTAAATATAAGTAAGTGGGCAGGTATCTCTATGATAGTCCTAGCAAGCCAGTAGTGGAAAATATATAGCTTGAATGAAAAATTGGGCCAGACCATACGCTGCAACCATAGGCCCCCTAATGGGTGTTAATTAGATATGTTTATCTATTAGTGGCTTGGGTGGGCTTGCTTTTGATCACAAAGTGGTTCAATATATTGATGGATTTATGGTTGTCAACCAAAAGTGCAGATCCCTTATACAGTTAGCCCCTTTCTTTATTCAGTATTATAATAGTAGGCCTATACGATGAAAATGTTTGCTGACAAAGATCTGTTGAGAAACACATCAAAAATGTCTAGGTTTGATTCCTTATTTCAGGATATTCCATAGATATTTAAATCCAAAATGTTGTATATAATTTGTTGAAATTTTTATAAGTTGTTCTTTATCGTTAAAAACAATTTGTTATACTGGCAGATGTCTTTCACTCAGATTTTGAAAAATTACTGATGAATCAACACAAAGATATAAAATCGCTACATAGCTAGATGTTCACCTCAAGAGGGTAAATGATGGTCTGGCTGATTCCCCCAGCCAAAGAACCCGCCACGAACCTCTCGTATATGGACAGCTCACGTGTGTTGCTGCCCCTTATAAGCCTCTTGGCCTGCTCATATGCCATAAACTTGATGGCAGACTCTGGTGCTATCTTAAGCACGTTGATGCCATTCCCCCGCCAGAAACTCCATATGCCGCCCTCTTGGAACAGGTGCGTCCAGCAGTGCCTGATGCCCGTTGTTTTGGTGCCATGGACCTGAACAAGAGGCCATACTCATCATTTACTGGCATAAAAAACATATCATTGGTAGACACATCAACATTTCGCAAGGATTATTTTTACAAACTTTTAATTATCACATTAAAATACGTAACTACTTATAGTAGAAATTTTAAATCTCTAACACTTGGGGATTGCCTCTGTGATCCAATGGTCAGAGCTCCTGGCTACAGAGCCCAGGTTCAATCCCTGGCATTTCCAGAATTTTTCTGTAAAGCAGTGGGCCTGGGAGGATAAATGAGGAGCTACTTGAATAAAGTAGCGGCTCCCATCTAAAAAGCCGAGATTAACGAATTGAGGGTTCGTTGTGCTGACCACATGACACCCTTTGTCCACAAATGTTGGCAGTCACTTGGTCTGTATAGCTAGTCCTAGTGTTGACAGCATGGAGTTTTTTTAGAATGCTGTGTGAAATTTAAAAAATATGTATAATATATTTACTCTTAGGGTCAAGTTTGTTTAGTTAAATCAGAATTCACCAAATCAAAACATACTTTTTTTTATATAACTAGTGGACATTGTTTTGTTTTCTTCTGCCTGAAAGCGCAGAAAAAATGTACCTACTGCACAGCCTATTAAAGTTTTATTCCAAACATTCTGACAAGCGATAAAAGTTTCCTTGTTACATGAAACTTATCATCCTCAACCAAAGAATATTTTGACAAACAAGTAAAAATCATCTCAACTACTTTTCCTGAATTATTGTGACAAGAGTCATGGTTAAATGTATAAGAATTTTAGCCACAATTTTACTCCTAGAACTCACTGTAGCCGGCCATTTAAATTCAAGTTAGTATCTTTACTATCCTTAACAACACATTTTCATTTTCAGACTTTATGGTGAAATCCTAATATTTATTTAACAATATCTAAGTATGTAACATATAAAAAACTTACATTGTTATTTATATATTAACCTCTAAATAGAAATACAAAATAAAATTTATTGCAATGTTGAAAATAAGACTGCTACCCTGTGTTTTAGAAAGACTTTATTATATGGGATTAATTCTTTATTCTTTAATATCCAAAGCTGCCTAAAAGTTTTAATAATTTTAAGATGAAATTTACAAGTAGGTAAGTATTTTTACAAGATTTTAATAACAAATACTCGTTTTATCACTAAAAGTACACTATTTATTGGTGTACATGGTTAGGCTACCGCAAATACTAGCTTCAGTGAATTTGTTAATTTTTGAAATCACACTTTAAAGACATGTGACCTTTTTTATTCACCATCAAACTGTTCAGTGTTTTTCTCACCTGCAGATACACCTTGAGCCTGTCCAACGGAGCGGTGCAGGTCCTCGACACTGCGCCAGCCACTCCACCTGAAACCAGGTGGCGCCACCACATGCCAGTCAACATCTCACTCTGCGTGAAGTCATCGGGAACATTCATATCCTCCCCGATGTCCAGGTACTGTAACAATAACCCAACCATTCCCACATTAGACCATGTAGGAGTACTAGGCCATGTTTTCATCGAGTTGTCAAGGACGCAGACATAGGACCCTTAGATAAATATCAAGAAGAGCTAAACACTAAAGTGTTTTTTAAATTATAATTGGATTTATCTTGTTACCAGCATATTAAAAGTTGATGCAGGCTATGTTTTATGATATTCTAAGTTAAGTTAATTTGTAAGTCATGGAATAGTCATAGCCCATAAAAATTACTATAAAGTTCTCAAACATTGTTATTAAAAATAAAGTATATAATAGGTTTATAACAGTATAGAATTAGATTTTATAAGATGACTATTGAAATAAGTCAAATAATCAAATTAATTTCATACATAGCTATAATATTAAGACCATGTTGTCAAAAGTGAAGAAAGAAATCACAATAGGTTAACTCAAACAATAAACCAATTTGGGTTTGAACTTTAATAGACCCACAAAATATTTGTACTCACTTTCTTACACATGTATTTCATGTGTACATATTTGTATTACAGCCATTGGATCCTATTATTAATTTAAGATGTAACCACTTCTAACTCAAATCAAATATTCAGATTGTTCAAGCTATATTAAAATTATAGTAGGCCGAATATGATTTCACAAGTTTTTAACGTTTCCGCCCGCTCAATAAGCCAATAAGAATTATTCCAACAATGTATTTGTATGACCCGTCTACAACCAACACACCTGCTTGTCAGACTCGCAAGTCGCAAACACGCAATCGCAAACGGACTCGTAATTACGCTTCTATTAAATAAGAAATAGACTGTCTACAATGAAAAGTTGTAAGAATTAATATCAACCAATAGAAACAAACATCTAAGAGAAAGATTAATAACAACCTTACAAACAAAACAAAGATGACTATAAAAGTCAATTTCATATTAATGTTTTCAAGTAAGAAGTAAACATTTAAAAATATTTAAATGGTTAAATATTTATGATTTTAATTGAAAATCCTGTATTAATTACTATACATTTACAAGCGCTGTGGTCATACACCAAATAACTTCATATTATTTGATTTTAGTAGTCCATCGATATTTGTTTTTTTATTGGCGTTGACTAACAACATAAACGCAAGAGATGGACAATGTTCCATTACCCTCCCGGCAAGCGGGTCTTACAGATCCGACATACGATTGTGTAAGAAACCCTGCATTGGTGGTTTGTTATTTTAAAATGAGGGTTTTTTAATCAATAGTTTTATTCTGTATGTATAAAAAGGGTGTAATTTGCTCCCTTTCAACTACGTTTAACACGAAATGTCATTGAATTTCGGTGATCAAAGTAAATGGTTAGAATCACAAATATAGCCCCATCAAATAATTAGTGGTGTTGTTACCCTTCAAGTAAGTGGTGCCTACACCTTTTGATTTTAATTTGAACGCTAATGTTTTGTTTGATTTTACAGGAAAATTGCTGTTTTCTAGCACTTACAATTCATAGTTGAATTAATTTTAGAATAAAATATTGTTCGGTTGTATCAACGATTTAATTGAAAATTTTCTGCTGAAGCAAAGAAACTTCATCAAATATGTGAAACTTTTTAATGTGAAAATACAACATTGTAGAAGGCCTATAAAATGTTTTTTGAGACAGTTTCAAAAAGCACAGTAGTTTCCCAATAAAAAAACTAAATAATTCAAAAATAGAAAATTCGAGTTGTCTAAGTTAGATAACGGCCAATTAAACCTCGGCCTACAATAATAATTGGTTTCAATGTCAGGGGCCTTGGCCCGCTGGCACAGAAGTTTCCGACTGGCTCTGTTGCACAATATTAGGTGGGAGCCACATTGCAAGGTCTGGTTAGTCGTGTCCACTGTCCAGTAAAGTTTAATTTGCAGGAGAGAGAAAGTGAGTAGCTACAGCCAAATTGTTATAGACAGAGCCTTTTAGAAAATACTTTTTCTTTGTTATATCGATAACATTTACTGGTGATATTCATGGGCGTAATGAGGGGGGGGGGGGGTAATTGGGTTCAACCACCTGCCCCCCCCCCCCATTTTTTTAAATATAAATCTTAAAGATGGCCTTTTATCAAACTTAAAAAAAACTTCACTTTTCAAAAATTTGTCTGGGAAGGACCAGCCATATTTTTTGATTTGATTGCTTATCCTCTGGGAATAAAGATTCTAAGTACTTTAGAATGCTGTGATTTCAGACAAGAAGATCCGAATTTTAAATATTCCCTTATAACCTTATTTAATGTCGTCATGACACATTATTTTACAAGTCCACCTCATTAGCATCCAGTTTCTGAGAAGCGCCTAGGATTGCGTCACAAGCTCGCTTTCTACCATAACGATGACGGAATTCCCCCTGATGACGTCCCTATAGTTTCTAAACCTCTGTCCATAAGATTCATTATTATATTTAATTGTGTGCCAGATAATGAGATGAATTTTGCTAACGCCGGGAACTATAGCGACACTAGTTTGAACCCAGGCAGTATCTGAGCGGATAACACTATAGTGCCCTGCATACATGAGCCTCAATATTGAAAACATTTTACTGTAAGTTACTATATTATTATTATTATTTTATAGGTATTAATATTATCTAGAAAAAGTTACTGCTGCAGATCACATAAATTGACGTATGAGTTCGTGAAATTAACTCTGGTAACTTTTCTAAATTCGAAATACCCTTCCTCTGATAAACGGACTGTATAAGCAGAGGAAGCGTTAACCATGTATTTCTCATATCTCCTCTTGCTTATTTCGTGTTAGAACTTTCACTCGAATAGATATTCTAAACGAAATTGGCGACTATGTACGCCTGTTTCACTTGGAGTTTTCTAATTTTAATTATCTCGTTATTTAAAAGTTTTAGGCCTGATAAGTAAAACTGGGCACAACGATTTGTTTTACGATTTATTTATTTTTGTTTTCGGTTAGCTTGCAAATACACTTTTCATTTATATTATACTAGCTTTTACCCGTCGCGGCTTCGCCCGCAATAATTGATAAAATCTTTTAATTTTTAACTAAACTTTTTTTAAATTAAATTAATAATTGATAACTTAAATAATATATTTATTTTACTACGAAATATTATATATATATTTATATCTTATATACGGAAAGTTTAAACATTAGTAATGTAAAATTAATGTAAAACAAAGGTTGGGAATAGTCCTATTTGTTATTCCAGGACATACTCTACCAACGTACAAAGTTTCATTCGAATCCGTTCAGCAGTTTTGGCGTGATTGAGTAACAAACATACAAACGTTCGCATTTATAATATTAGTAAGAAAGATAAGATTTTAAAAAGGTATTTCCTATGACGATCATACTTTATTTTTATCTAAAAAAGAGGGGAGGGGGTGTATGTTTGTAAATTATTTTCTAAAGGTGAAAATTAACCTAAAATTCCTGCAGATTAAGACCGGCCACATATTGAAAGGACAGCAGAGCACAGGGCAGCCAGACCAAGAAACACTCACGAAAATTACGTGAGGACGGAGTTAAAATACGAAATATGGAGCAATGCTGTCACTTCCTTTGATATAACTTTCAATTAAATTGCGAATTTCATCAAACTGACTTTTAGCTAAAAGAAAATATTTTTGAAATTCAGTTTCAGAAAATTCATTACTTAAAAAAAGAGCTCATCAGGACTATTCCTTTTCTTTAAAAAATTACTTCAGACTAAAGATTTTTGTTTTCTTTTGGCCACAAATTACAATCATAAAATTTATTTCAAATATATAAAGTAAATGCTGTCAGTATTGTTTTAAAATTACTTACTATTAATATAGTAATACACCGTAAATTTTAGTTGCATACAGTAATAATAATGGAACTTCTATTATATTTTCAAGCTACTAAAAAGTCATGAACTTTTTTTAATCATATTGTCTCATGTTTAAGGGGCCAACAGGGCTCACTTGCCAGAGGGTAAGTTGACACCCTGGCCAGTCCGCCATTGGCGGCCTATCTGAAAATGACTGAAACAGTCGCGTCACGCAAGCTAGATCACAATCCGACGTCATCAGTGCAGCTCGGTCTAGAGGTGAAATATTAAAAACCTATACAGTAGCCCCATGGCTTCTTTGGTGCTGACAGCTCACAGCTGACTTCTGACCGTCAACATTTAGGTATATACCTAAATGATGACTGTCAGAAGTGACAGCTGCTAAACACATGTTTTTGCAGATCATATGGTTCGGCGTAGAGATACATAATTTGGTCTGGTCACTTTTCAAAGCCGTCAGCTGTCAGTCAGCACCAAAGAAGCCATGGGGCAACTGTAGTTTGTACGTAGGAGCGCATCTTCTGCCGACAATACAGGACACGTGCAAGAACCGACCTAGAGAAACACAAGTGAGAAAGCAGCGCGTCAAGTTTCCGGGAGTGACGTCATCACAAGTCTACGTCAGCCCGAAGACCCACGAGTCAAGGTTCAATTTGAACCAGTCTATTATAGCACTGTAAATCAATAAAAAACGTGAAATCAAAATAGTTTGGGTAGATTAGCCTTTATGGATATAAAGTTTTAACTAATGGGCGTTGAAACTAAAAATATAACTTATAATTTAAAAAGAATGCATATGTTGATGAAACGCTGCCATTTGTATTTGTTAAGAAATGAACTTTTCCGTAATTCAGAGTGTGAGGAAGTTGAATACAAAATTAAACAATTTTATGTCACATTTGAATAGAAATCTAACTTTAACGACATATTTGAAAATAACTCAAATTAAAGGAATTGTTCATTTCTAGATTCCCTCGTTTCCCGCTTGTTCGAGCTATAACAGCCGTTCTTGAAGTACTTTTAAAAGAATACAACACTTTTATAATAGAAGGAAGATTATATTAACTAGGAGTGTAATTTATATTAGTGCACGAGGATCATGACAACTTCAAGCTTGGATAGATTACACGAAACAGTAAAATGGACTACATAATTTCAACATTTCGTTTCAAGACATTTAAAACCAACGTTAATGATTGCGCGAGTTTTTCCTAAATAAAAACGCAATGAGAAAGGCAGCGCGCGTCTTATCGTTCTTTGTCTCGATTAAAAAACAATGATATGTAAATAACGAATAATTACAACAGCGTTGAAGATCTTTAGACACACAAAACATACTAAAGAACAACGGTTTGATGCTAAGTCGTATCCACAAGATTAAAGTATGTATGGGGAGTGCAGATTGGATTTGTTATAGTCATTTGAAAGTTCAGTTGAAAAGCTGACGAAGGAGATAGCACAATGTATTTCTCATAGGCGTCTCGCTGCTACTGGCGATCCTAAAAACACTTGCTTTTATCTGCTCTCACTCAAATTGCCGTAAATTACTTCCATTACAAAATTATTGTATTTTAATGTATTATTTTACTGATCTTACGGTAATGAGACTAATGTTATTGCGAGGTAGAACTGCATGTGTGGTTGATGTTTTTTGATCGGGCTAGTGCTAGCAACAATCTCCATTCATCCCAGGTTTATCAAATGAACCTGCAAATGTGTAGGCCTAGTGGGATTGAGTTTTAGGCATTTTCCTTCAAACCTTTTTCATGCAATGAATAGCTTTTTCTTTAAGAAAATAATTAGATCAAAGATTTTAAAGTAGCAATTGTCATGTAGTGCTGTGTGAATTCACATAAGTAAATCGAGTAAACCATCAGGAAATGTTTGAATGGTGGAGATGGAAATAGGTATGTGGAAAATATTACTTGTTAAGAATTATACGTGCTATTATGTCAATCTTGTCCCACAATATTGACCAGAAAAATTATAATAAAAATCAGAATATCATTTAACTTTCATGACATGGCAACATTCTGAACTAGTATAAAATATATATTAGTTTTCTCCATTAAAATAACGTCAATCAACGCCACCCCTACAAAAAAACAACAGGTTTTTATTATTTCATTGAAAGGTTTGAAGTAGGCAGTTTTGTATAAATAATGTATTATGCTAGATATTTATAGTTTAATAACAATAGGTACCCATCTGATTATGGGATGGTACAGTGAAGAAGTGTGTATCGGATGGGTGGCATGTTACCAAGATATAATTATTACAGTGAACCACTTCAGTGTCCGACTGTTAGACTGGCCTGCTAATGAGGGGAGATCGGGGTTCTAATCTCAGTCGAGACTACTGGTGTTTTTTCATAAATTGTCTCCCACTCGCCTTCCAGGCGAATACCGAGTAGATTACTTCTATGCTTCCTTCCTCATCCCCTCCCCATTAGAGTAATTATATTATATACGTATAAGCTGAACATGTAGGACACGGCGATAAAAAATTACAGTATTTTAACCTGAAAGTTTTATAACATAGTTTAAGTCAGCATTTAATTTTAATTAAAATTATTACAAAAGGTGTCGATTTGTTTTTAATAACCAATAATACTATTGATAACGTGTATATTAATAGTAAATAACACCAGTAGACCCCTATTATTGGGCATTCCCTTTCCAAATAAAGTTGCGACGCAAGAGGTTTTAAGAAAAAATCTATTTTGCAAGCCGAGCATCCACGGAATTTGTTCACACTACACAGCCCACTGATCTGATTGCACTTTCGACACAGCCAGCCGCCCGCACTCGACGGTGCAATCGAGACACAAAGTAGGTTAAGAGCGATACGAAGAAATAGTTGCTACACACAGTTGGCACACTTGTCCCGTACCCACACCTGACAAGATATTCCGCAGCTAGGGAATACATTATCACGCGCGCCCCACAAAATCGATAAGGTATCATCAGGTTCGATTATTGTCTCTTGATACGCCAGATAAATAAACAATTTTAATGATCCGAAAACCTCCAAAACATCGAGAAGGATTTATTTAACAAATCACAAATACATTTTCAAAATAATTATTACTTTCTCTCTCTTTAAAACTTGATTAGTTAAAATTTAAAATACTAATATACACACCCTGTATCAAACTAATCTACAGTTAGTATCACACAAACGAGCTGTCAGACTAGTTTGTAAACTCAGCATCGTGCAAAACTACTTCCAATACAATACAATACAATACAATACAATACATTAAAAGCAAGGTTGCCGTGACCGATATAAAATCGTTACATACTCTACAGCTGTACTGTATCTTAAATACAACCATAATGATCATGTTTACACTGTCGGGGAAACAATGGTTTGATTGTGAATAACGCGAAACTTAGGTACAATCCAATTTTCATAGGAAGGAATTTTAAGAAAATGCAAAATTACATAATTTTTTGTAGACAAAATTGACAATATGTTACAATATGTCAAAAATGGCAGCTGTAGATCACATGACTTGGCGTGTGAATATGTGAAAGTAGATATAATAACTTTTCTAACTGTCAGATAAGGCTCTTCTAATAAAAAATGAACAATAAAATTTAAAAAACTGTTCAAAAAGGAGTTACATCGGGATTTGGTTGCCTGGGGGCTTCAATGCCAATCAGACGAACATTTGTACCATCTTTAAGAAAACAATAAACATTAAAAAAATACTTTACACGGAAAAAAAATTACTCGTCCTAATTCCCGAAAGTAAGTTTGTTTTATAAAAAAAAAAGTCCTTCTGACGTGTCAAGTGACGAATTAGAAAAAACTGCATTTTGATGCTATTCCTGGTTGGAGAGTAATCAAACAATCAATCGTGTAGGTATTTAATATCCCGCAATAGGATGGACCCCAAATTTATAGCAAATAATCTTTTAAAAAAATGCGCCGAGCTAATCAGTCGAGCCAATTGATCGTCGCACAGACTAACAAAGCATGCATTGGAGATAAGGGCTCAGAGGAGTGATCAATTTACTTAACTTGACGTAAAACTCGAAGCAGAGGTCGGTGTCTAGCGTATCCATAGCGGTACACAGAGGTAACAGAGCAAATCACACCAAGTGGTGGCTGGCTAACACAGGTTACTTTCAGTCGGGGACTAACAAACATTCTGTCTCACGTCCCTTGTCCAAGACATCAGCTTGCAAGCTGCTATATTTATACACTATCACGAGTTGTAGAGAAAGAGTCTAGGGTTGCCAAAACAAATAGCACCCATTGACAGAACGGAAGTAGGTGCTGGGAGAAGAACCAAAGACCAGACCTTCCTTCCAGGAGCTATAGGGGTGTAGTGGATTGAGGTAAACATAGCTCTCACGAAATGAGTTCTAATGTGAGACTTTCAGGGGAAGAGGTAGTTGCGACGCTGTATGTGATCCATTGTCGCGTCTCTGAGACCTCTTTGGCCAACCCTGTCGTCATAACTCGTGCAGTTCCGGGCAACTGACCAAACCCAACTTCGGACCGGTCGCGCCGAGGACAAGGGAGGAAGGTGAGAAGTTAAAATTAGCACGAGTTAGGATCTTTTTTTATTTTTTCAAGAGCAAATGGCTGACGAGGGGATAAGTGTTGGGTAAGTCCAAACTCGTTCCCATGGCTAGATGGACCCTGCATCGATTCCCGATTGGGTGTTGATTTGAGATATTCATAATACGAGTTTGCACTACTATCTTTTATTTGTACCATATCATACTACCCGTCCGGGTTATATGCATACGTACTAGCTACGATAGTGTGCTAGGGATGAGGAAGATTGAATTTAGAGGAAGTGTATCCACATGTGCGTATGAGGGAGCGTGGAAAGCCACCATAAGTACACCCGACCGGGATTTGAACCCCCATCTCCCCATCGGTAGTTCAGTCTATTGCGAGAATGACGCCTTTGACTATGCTACCACCAAAGTGGGTCGTACTGCTTTACAATTGGTAAATATATCTAACCCACGCCGATGGGCGCGCGGTCTAATTGACAAGCTCACCGAAGGAAAATGTGCGATAGAACCAAGATGGGCCCAAAGACGTTCCGAACTCTTCCTTGCTCGGATAAGCGAGATGTAGATCGCCCGTGAGAAGTTCTCCTCAAGAGCAGCACATGTCTAGAAACCATTCATTGTAGGTTCGCATGACGTTTTCGTATTTATAGAACCAAACCCTGTCGTCGATTCACGCAATGCGGTGGGTTAAAATCTTGGTGTGTCCTGGTGTGTCAGGACATGATATAATTTGTTCTTTTATTCCACTCCTGGGAACATTAAAACTTGTTTTTATGCATCCCCTTCCTCCAAATAAACGTGCAATGATGTCAAAGCAGAATAGTGGAGACAGGAAGTTGGAAGTGTATCGTGGTTGATAATGGCTGATAAGAACTCTTATCTCATCTGTCTGGCTGATGGCTGATAACACAAAGAGTACGACCCCATAGCTCAGTTGATAGTGTGTCTTGTCTGTTGTGCTAGGGTCCCGGGTTTGATTCCTGGTGTGGCGGAAAAATGTATCATTGACCTGAAATGGTTTCCCCTTACACAGTGATGAATTAAGGGCCGGGGGCTTGTTGTCTTGTGCCGATTTAATGAGTCGGTTCAAAAAGTGTACGTTAAATACCTTTTTTTTTAACTGGAGGGGGGGAGGTGATAAGACAAGATCAAAGAACACGAATAGCCCGCCACATACCCGAGATTACTATCTGACTTGTAGTTCTTGTCACCATTTCAGGGAGGCCCAACAATCAAAAAGCATAGTTTAGAACATTCGGTATCAAAGCACCGTACAATCTGTTTCAAATAAAAACACGATTTAAGTGAGCGTTACACGCTTAAGTAGCTGCACGGTCTAAGGCGCTACTCTCACAATAGACTAGTCTGCCGATGACGGGGAGGTTTGAGGTTCGAATCTTAGTCGGGTGTGAGTTATTGAGGGTGGTTTTTACTCTTCTTCCACGCAAATGCTGCTACACTTCCTATTAATATAATCTTGCTCACCCCTAAAACCATTCGCGTAGTTAGTACACAAGCCTATAACCCGAACGGATAGAAAAACGTGGTGCTAAAAAAAATATCTGCCGTTATTAAAGTCTAATTTAAATTGGAAACTAGTTATTTAATTTTATGTACTAGTGAGTGGCTTGCGATCTATTAAGAAGGTGAAATAACTGTGTTTTGGAGAGCTATAAATCCTACCTTTGTTCCAGAAGTTTTTCTATGTCACAGCTCGGGGATATGCCTTTTTTCTGCTATTTATTTAAAACCCTGTCGAGATTGGCGGGCCATAAGAAGAGAAGTCGCGGGCTGCGAGTTGAACCACAATGATAACATTGATCTAAAGCTATAATTTATTATTACTCACTAAAACATATTGTTACAAATATGAAGCCTAATTACATGCTGTCAAATTACTTACTTCTAATAAAACAACAACCAAAAAAAGCAAATTTGTAAGCTTTTCTTTCTCATAACCTGCCGGACAAGGGATTCCGGTTTCGATTATGAGATGCATACTGTGAATTAGAAATAACCACTAACACTTTTGTTTCATAAATTAAGATTTATTTTACTGTCAAGCTGCTTTTGAATAATGTTATTAACAGTTTTAAATAGTTCATAAACTATGGGTACTTAATATGCAATTCTGAACCAAATGATTATATCAGAAACAACTTATAAAAGAAGATATAGAACAGACAAAATACCCAGTCTCCTTGCTAATAATTTATCACAAAGCGCAAGAAACCTCATACACAGATTCTCGACCATGCAAGGAATTGAACCCGACACCCTTAGCTCCTGAGATAAAGTATATCAAAATAAATAGCAATATCAGTAAATAGAAAAGTTAAAGAAAACTGGCACAATTGTATAGACCAGGGCTACAAATTGGCGACACAAAGAAAATACTATTTTTTTCCAAATATTAAGACACGTGTTTAATAAAGCATAGGAATTTAGTTCGTGTGTATGATAAAAATACGTACAGTTCAATTTTCAGAGAAAGGGTCTTAAATGACAACAAAACCTACAAGATCTATTTTCATATATTCATACATCAAATCATGTTGTCAATGGTGACAGTAAAAAAGTGTATTTGTATTATCTAAAAGACTCTTACTGTGCAAATTGAACTGTATATTATAACTCCTGTTGAAATAGAAATGAGCACGAATACAAGATAAGTATTATTAAAACTAGCCTACTTGCAGGCAACAAAAGTTACACGCCGTCAAAGGATAAACACAATCCCCAAATGACTTATGCGAGTTCTTCTGAAATTATCTTACCGTTGGATGTAAATGAAAGCAGACATCCCACGTATTTGTTCAGCTGACGTGTTTCTCGAGAGTGATTTATTGGTCGTGCTTTCTGGACAAAACACGAGCGATAAATCTCTACTTGTGTGGACACAAATGCATTATGGCAGAAACTGTAAACAAATGTCATAAGTCTACTTTCCAAAAACAATATCAGACCCGCCTCTGACCTTCGCTGTAAGCAAACATCTCACTATGGTCTAGGAACTAAGGAGAATTTTGTGTTTGGAGTATTAAATACTTATTTTTATTTATTTAACACCGCGTCTTACTATCCATTCGGTTATACGCATAAGTATTAATTATGCTAATGGATTAGGAATTGGAAAGGTTGAATTCAGAGGAAGTGAACCCGTATTTGCGTGGAAGGAGTGTGGAAAACCATTTAGGGAAAACCACCCCAGTTCACCCAACTGATATTCGAATCTCAATCTCTCCGTCCTCGGCAGTCTGGTTCAACACAAAACTAGCACGTTAGCCAACTACGCCACCGAGGTGGGTAATAATTCGATATAGTATCTAAAGCTACGTACAGACGGGTGTATTATTATTATTATTATTTATTATTATTATATTAGCACCACGTCTTACTACCCGTTCGGGTTATACGCACTTACGCTAATGTGTAATGGTAGGGTGATTGCGAGATTAAATGAAGGACCTACAATTTAACGTGGAATCCGAACCACGGTGGAGGCCTGGCATTCCCCACATTCACAAGATGTCTTGTCAGAGGTGAAGGAAGGGTTTGGAATCAGATAAATCTGTGCCGGGACCGAGGATTGAACCCCGGACCCCAGCACAGGCTTTAGCAGTGTGTTTTGGACGTGATCCATGGCGAACGTGCGTGCGAATGGTGGTTCATTAAGTGCTACACAATCCTCTGGTATGATGCAAAAGATAGACTGCTTTGAAATTCTGAAAAGATACTGGAGACTAGTGTAGGAATTTCCTGTAGCTAAAAATCTTACTGTAGTACAGTTTATTTGTACTGGTGACCTGGCGGTCTAGGGGTAAGGTGTCAGACTTTTGTACTGGGGGTTCCGGGGTTCAATCCTCGGTCCCGGCACAGATTTATCTGATTGCCAAACCCTTCCTTCACCTCTGACAAGACGTGTATTAATCACAACTTGTGAATGTGGAGAATTCCAAGCCATCACCGTGGTTCGGATCCCACGTTAAACTGTAGGTCCTCCATCTCATCTCAATCACTCTACCATTACACATTAGCATAAGTGCGTATAGCCCGAACGGTAGTAAGACGCGGTAATATATAATAATAATAATAATAATAATAATAATATAATAATAATAACCAGCACAGGCAACAAGCACCCGTCTGTTCGACGTATTCGCGGCAACTGAGGTAATCAGACGATTCGCAGTATTCCCGTGTGACGTCCAAAGCATTCGGATTAAATTACACCGTTGCCTAAATTACGCGTTACGCCCGTCTGTACGAGACTTATGGACAATACTAAACGCCCAAAAATAGCTCTTGGATTATCAGGGTAGTATAGCATTATTTCAGTCCAGCCTGTATAAACTCCCGTCTACCACGAGAGATAACGGTCTTACCTTGACTGATTATACTGTGGTACTATCTTTATAATCTAAACAATATTTCTACAAGGCAAGGCAAGCTTTTTTTTTTTTTAATTACATACAAAATTTTCATAGGAAGAACTTTTTCAAAAATACAAACATATTTGTTTGCGAACATAATTAACAAAATTTTACAATACGATCAGTATTATTTTATAGGTATTGATAATATATGTATTAAAAGGGACAAACTTCAGATCACATGACTTTATGTATGAAATGAATACGTGAAAGTAGATCTAGTATCCGCTTTGGTAGTCGAATGGTCTAAGACATCACTCTAGCAAGACTGGTCTGCCAATTACGGCGGGGTTCGAAATCCCAATCGGGTGTACCTATGGTGGTATATATATTACTCCAAGAAAATGCGGGTACACTTCCTCTAAATTCAACTTAGCCTCATTCTTAACATATAAGCGTAGTTATAACATTTTGCGTACAATCTCACCGGGTAGCAAAACGGCGGTGTTAAAATAACTATGATAGATTTAGTAACTTTTCTTGTCAGATAAGGTTCTTCATATAAAAATTGGACTGTAGATTAATGATACGCAGCCTCAAGTTATGGGAGCTGGTCCTTCGCGCCTTGCTAAGTCAAGCAGGAGTGTAAAGGCCGATACACACAGAATGCTAAGCTATGCTGTGCTGTGCTAAGACTTGTCAGTTTGACACTCATTTCTAAGCTAAGCTAAACTAAGCAATGTTCCCTTTTCCCTCCCAAATTCAATGTTGTTTCTTTCTGGTCTGCTCCAGTGAAGTTGAGTTATGAAGGCGTTCTCCAAAATGTCTTGTTTGAGTTCAGATGATAACACTGAGGAAGAGAAGATGCTGCTGTTAGCAGTTGTTTTGGAAGATAAAAAAATTTAGGAGGTGGAGGATTGACTTGTCCAAATAACGCTTCAATTTTAAATATAAAAACATTTATTAAATATAAAACCTCAATGGAATATTACTTAAATACATGTGAAACAAACTGGAAAACAAAACTTCAACATTTCTTTAGTTATTTTCACCAATCCAACACTGCGTCTGTTCAACAAGGAGCCAAGTTGCGTTATGCGCATGCGCAACGTAAGATGGCTCAAGATGGGAGATGGAAAAATTGCCCGGACAGCAATCGTAAAAAACATAGCGCGGTATAGCTTAGCTCAGCTTTCTGGGTGAACCACCCCATTAAAATATATAGTCCGCTATTTTTCTAAAGAGTTAGCAGAGCAAATCTTAACTTAGCGTTCTGTGTGTACCGGCCTTTATCATACATCACTTCAAACCGGCCGGCCTAACACAAAGAAAGCAAAATTCTTGTCCGGGCAATCTCTTGTGAAATAACCAAATATTTGCGTCCACACAGAGAGTCCCCATACTTGTGACCTTGACCCCTACGTATGTAGGTCAAGGTTACGTGTTGTACTCACGGGGCAGTCACGTGATCTACCCCAAAGTTGCGGTAGTTTTATCGGGGGCTGGGGAAGACTGGGTCCTGCAACGTCACGGGAATCAGCGACATTGACCGCGCGTCAAAACTAGTAGAGCAAATATTTGGCGAGCCAAGGAACAGAACGACTAAAAAGAGTACTCTAGTCCTTGTGGCAATTGCGAAGCGGAGTGACTTTGGTTCGATGCCATGTGACGTGAACGGGGTGAGACCGTTTAACCAATCATCCATCTATCTCTCCCTTGGCTTAAGAGACAACAGGATCACTTTGGTGGATAATATCAATACATATAAAAAATACCAGTAATATATTTAGGGATGCCCTTAGGGGTGCAGCCGCAAAGGGCACCGCAAATTGGGGATCACACGTTTGCTAAGGTGAGAAGGGGGAGGAGGGGGGAACAAGTTGAGGTGGGACTTTTTGCTTCCTAGCTCATATAGTAAGTAGACTCCCTGTATAGGCGGTCAAGCAAATATTGTCAGTGTTAAAACAAATAAAAACACCAGGATTTAATGGACAATCCGACATCTTAGCCACGTCGGTAGCGTGTCTGCCTACTGAGCTAAGGGTCCCGGGTTCGATTCCCGGCATGACCGAAAAATTGTATCATTGATGACACTTTCACATTGGTAAATTAATGGCCGGGGACTGGATGATGTGTCTTTTCTGGTCTTAAAGTTAGATTATAATGTGTATGAAGCTACAACAGGCCTAGCAAGCCAGTAGTGGAAAATATATGGCTTGAACAAAAAACTGACCTAGGCCACAGGCTGGAAACAGTAATGGATGCGGTAGTGGTGGTGGTGGTGGTGGTGGTGGTGGTGGTAGTGGTAGTAGTAGGTTTTATTTAATGAACGCTTGAAGCGGGTTATGGGGATAAATTACCCACGGTATAACAAACGGCGTTATAACCTGGGAAAATGTATTTGTCTTATAAAATGTTGTCCACCCACTTGCAAGTTGCAGTCACTTTTATCCGAACACAGCGCGTGCAAATGAAGCTAATAGATCTCACGTGTTATGTTATCGCTATCATTTTAATGTTAACGTGAACCATTTAGCGATAATGCTGTTACTCGAGATAATTTGACCTTGACAGACAAGCCAACTGATAAGTGATATCCAAGGTAAGGTCAAGGGTTATTACTATTCTACGGGTAAATATCTCGCGACCCCAAAGTCTTGGTATTACTCAAGGTAAAAACCCCGACTTTCCCAATGATGACGCAAGCAAACCCACGCTAGTGTCTACTAAGCACCCAGTTAGTCAAGTTCTTGCATCCGGGCCTCAATGATCGTCTTTGGCACTTGATTAGCCACGTGTTTTCGCGAGTTTTGGAGCGAAGCATCTTGTGTTTTAAACGTACTAATTAAAGGCCAACGATGAGACAAACTTTGTATACCTCAAAGTCACGATTTATCAACGGTGGTCTTGAGGTAAAGTGCTCGCTGATTTTCGTGGGTTCAAACGCATCGGGAGAAGTAAAACCTTCGGTCCCATCTCGTACGTGGCATGTAAAAGAACCCTAGAGGTATGTGAAAATACTTTTTCAGACAAAAGTGGTAGGCCCTTTCACTCTCGCTCATAGAAATTCTTGCGCGTTGATATGATCAGTCGGTTCAGCAAGTGCACGTTAAATATCTCAAATAAATTACATGAAAGTATTTATCAACCGCAAAGTTAAAGTAAGATTATGTAGGAAGCGCATTATCTTACCGTTGCAAAAATTATTGAAATCAATTTCACGTATTCATAAGTAAGGTCATGCTATACGCAGGTGCAGGGTAGCCACAGAAATTCCTTTTTTCAAATTCCAGGTTTTCACAAAAAAAAATTATATTTCCCTGGTCATATAACTGTTGGCTACAAAGTATGGATCGATCTTCATGTTTGAACTGATATTAATTGTGTGACCTGCACTGGTGAGCACGTTGACAAAGGTGTCAGTCTCAAAGATGGGTAGCTCCAGGTTCAAATGCAAGTAATTTGTTATATAACAAGAACGAACTATAAATACTTATTGTACATTACCATACAAGTGAAAACTTAATTAAATACTTAATCGGATATTGTCTTGTGAATTTGATTGAGCCCTCCCGTTCCATCTAAACAAAGTTTACACACATGTGCATTAGATGACATTGGTTCAGGTTAAGAAAATAATCAAAGCAACACAATGTGTCTAAGGTTATTAGTTATTAGTTATGTATTATATTATACAATAATGGAAATGAGTTAACAAAAAGAAAAAAGTTTCTCTTGTTTTGATAAAATAATGATAGCTGCCTAATTCTCCCGGTTCCATGGTCAAATTCCCTGACTTTTCGCTGATTTTTTTTTCTTAGCTTTCAAATTCTCTTAACTATTCCAGGTTTAACTTTTCCAGGTTTTTGGCCACCCCGAGCTGTTAATTTTTAAGGCTTTGTTTAATACCTGTACAATCAAGACACCTTAGCTCAGTCAGTAGCGTGTCTAACGAGCTAAGGGTCCCGGGTTCGATATTAGGCATGACCAAAAATTTATCATTGGTCAAATGTGGGTTTACCCTTTCACAATGACGAATTAACGGTCGGGGACTGGATGTTGTGTTTGTTATATAAGGTATACGAAGGCCTAGCCAGTCGATAGTGGGAAATATATTACTAAAAAAAAAATTGACCCAGACCACAGGCTGGAAACAGTAATGGATTGTAAATTAATACATATACAATAACATCCAAAATATAGTAAAATGTCATTAATGTTGGCCGCAAAAATGTTTGTTTTTCAAACTTTTTTTTTACCACGTCCTTCGGGCTATACGGATGTATTAATTACGATGGTGTGTTAAGGATGAGTAAGGTTGGATTTAGAGAAAGTGTACTCGCTTTTGCGAAGAGGTAGAATGGAAAATAATTTAGGAAATATCGCAATCGGTACATTCGACTGAGATTTGAATCCCGATATTTTCATCACCTTTAAACCAGTATAACACAATAGTGACGCCTTTTAGACCATTTAACCACCTACGCGGGTATGAAATTGAATGAGAACATTAAGAAAGTCAGAATTTTCGAGATTCTCAGTTGAAAGGCATATTACTCAAATTTTTTGAGTCAAGAGTATTCATATTAAGGTAATGAAAAAAGTAATTTGAAGCACTAGAATAGTCTAGCAGAACTTCATAAACGTAAGAAGCCATGTGGGTTTATAACATCCCTGGGAAGAGCTGTCCGTTATTAGAAGAATGAGAATTAAAATAAATATGCCAATATAATGTGTGTTGTGAGCTCCTCCGTTAAATGACATCATTCGATTCCCAAATATCCGTTCTTCGCTACTATCCCAGTTACCTTGCGTTTCCCGGGCATTTTCTTCATCTATTAATGATTTAAACCCAAGATGTGGTTTTATGGACTTTCCAAAGTGAAAAATGTCAACTTTTAGAATGTGTTCAAGGCTATTTATGAATAAGGTCATGGTAAATAGTTTTGTGTTCATTCCAGTAAACGCCAAACTTGTGTATTGTTCACGGTTTAGTCCATTTTCAACCTGAGCGCAACATCTGATTGGTAATTTATCTCAAACAGTACTCTTAAAATCGGTTTATTTGAACTTGTAGACGTCATTATTTTGGAACGTTCTCGCGGCATGGCCAACTAATTGAATGCACATAAAGTGATGCAATACAGAAGTGATGCCTGCGCCTGATTTGGCCGTGACCATGGCTTTGCGCATGCGTTACAAGGGTGTCAATAATTGTTTAGTCCTTGGAGTGCCCGGCACGGGTCTAATGTACTCTTGATTAGATAAGCGACAAACTCCACAGCGAGACAATTAGTCAGATTCGCGGCCACAGACTAATTCAAACAATTAATACTGGGATACATTCGTTTTAAACCTATTAGTGATAGAACTACTGTGGCTCGAAGATTTCTGTGATTTCATCTCTATATGTGGTCGACACGCCATACTAATGACAATTCTAAAAGCTACTTAAGCTACCTTTAATGCTTTCATACTACGAGAGGAGTTTACTCCAATCGCTTTTAACGAGAGGTGACGTTCAACAACTTAGCTCAGTCAGTAGCGTGCCTGTCTTGTGAGCTAAGGGTTCCGAGTTCGATTCCTGGCATGGCCAAAACATGTATCATTGGGGAAATGTGGGTTCCCTCTTTTCACAATGATGAATTAACGTCCGGGGACTGGATGTTGTGTCTGTTCTTGATTTGAGTTAGTTAATAAGTCGTGTGATATAATCTGCCAGCTCATTAAAGTGCACGTTAAATACCTTAAATAGATTTGTTTTTAAACTAGAGATGACAATTTTGAGTCCAATTTTCATAGTACGAGCCTTATATGACAGTTAAAAACGTTGCTAGATCTACTTTCACCGTATTCATACTCAAGTCATTCAATCAGCAGCTGTCACTTTTCATAAACAGTAGCAATAGGCCAGAATAATCAGAGCGGATGAAGTTGGCATTAGAAGGTACAAGGATGTAAAAAAAATAAAAATAGGCCCAGTATAGGCAAACAGCAAACCTATTTAAAGATTGAGGACCTAATACGCCTACCTTTTAAAATAATTCCAATAATACCGTAAAATTTTATCGATTTTTGTAGAAAAAAAAAATCTAAAAGGACCCTCCTATACAAATTGGGCTGTAGGAAAGGTGTTAAACAAAAATAGTCTAATTAGTAAATTGACCATGCCCACAACATTTATGACCAGAAAACTTAATTAGTGGAATTTTTTTATTAAATTTATGACATTTAGACGTCCCGAATATGGGTTGATTCGCATAAATATTGAATATTTAAATTTTATTTTGAACCTGACTTACATTCCAAAATATACTCACACGTGTCTGAAGTTATAACCACAAACAAGATGTCAACAAAGCTATCGAAAAGAATAAAGAATCTAATAAATAAACACAACCGTGTCAATTTAATTCTCTTTTGTAGTTCTATTCGGCTCAACACAAGGAACACTCATTTGAACATATAAAAAATGTAACAGGGTAGCCAACATTGACATAATTATATTAGCTTCGGTTACCCCGAAAACCTTACATTGCATAGTTCCACTATGACGTGGCTCATGGGATAGAACCTTAGTGCAAATCCATTAAGGTCAATTTATACCCTTCAGAGTAAAGGGAGCTTTTCTTAATGTAAATTTCTGTCAAGTGACAGCTTCAGAACAGTTTAAATACACTTGATAACTTTAGAACTGTCAGAATGGTTGAGTATTGTCTATGTCAAACTTGATCATAATTACATCCATGAAGGCAAACTGACACGAATGTCAGTTCTATACATTTTGTTGTTTAAAACAGATTTTTATATATAAAAAAAGTAAACAGACGTGAAATAAAAATGTCATCACTTCCATTACTTGCAATATTTAGAAATAAACGGAAGAAAGAACGCCTGGGTCACTTTAGTATCTGCCAAAACGAGTTCCTTGACCCTAGGTTTCAAGATGTCAGGTGATCATAAAGTGAATGTTTTATGTTACCTTCACTTCTCTCCCGGGGAAATTAGGTTTCTGGCGCTCTCACTTCCTGGGACCTCGCGAAGATGCCAACCTGACAATTTCATCTATCGCATCTATGCATTATCGCATCTATGGTGTGACACAATTTAATATGAGGGGGAAAAAGCACAGCTCTTTTTTTTAGTGTCTTTTTAACCGTTCGGGTTATACATTCAAGTATTAATTGCGCTAATGGTTTTATTGATAAGAAAAGTTAGAAAGGACTCACATTTGCGTGGAGAGAGAGGAGAGAAGAGTGGAAAACCGTTAAGAAAAAACCTCAAACCTCGATCTCCATTATCGGCAGTCTAGTCTACTGCCAGAGTAGCGCGTTAGACCACGCGGCCACCGGAGCGGGTGAACAGCTATAAATCTTAAGGGTGTTGTAGCAATAATTAAAGTTTTTTTTTAATGAATATCAACACAAAGGTAGCAAATCATTGTAATTACGGCACTGTCCATATCAATTAATCGAAAAATGGCACCTGGACACGGGAATCGGTCCCAGGACCTTTGTATCCTAGATAGCTCAGTGGTAGAGTATTGGCGCATTAAGCCAAAGGTCCCGGGTTAGATTCCAGGTGTCATTTTTAACTAATTTTATTTTTTTAACTGGGAGAGCGTTAATTTGTACTCAATAGAGTAACAAACTTTTGTTTGAAAAAAGAAAAAACATAGTTAAGGACCTCCCTCATTGTCTTTGTTACTAGAATCACTTTATTGTATTTATTAGCAGTTTCAGAGGTACCGCGGTTTAACGCGTCACACGTGACATTGGTTAGCCAATGAAGGGGAAAATTGGGGTTCAAATGTTGGTCGGATGTACAGTTATGTTCTTTTATCTAAATTAAAATGCGGGTATCAACATTAGCGTAATTAATATACACGTGTATAAACGCAAAAAGATAATAAGACGCGGCGAAAAAAGAATCGATTATTTAAGCTTATTGTGGTTTTATAATTAAATGATATAAACATCTTAGTAAATATAATGGCAATTTTTACGTAGCCATGAAAAAAAAGTAAAGTGGTCCCCAATCGTGCTTATCTTAGAACAACATTTTGTTGATCAAAAGCGTACAAATAACTTACTTTTAAAAAAAAACTCCCGTGGACGCCCTTATCATCTCTTGTTGTAAACTTTTCCAAAACTTGAACAGTAAATCCGTAAAATAAAGATAGGACTACTTTAGTTGCATACAAAATGGTGTCAGCGTTTTGACAGATGATTAACACGCGCTGTTCGCGATCTACAGTAGCCCCATGGCTTCTTTGGTGCTGACTGACAGCTCACAGCTGACTTCTGACAGTCAACATTTAGGTATATACCTAGACTTTGACCGTCGGAAGTGACAGCTGCTAAACGCATGTGTTTGCAGATCATTTGGTTCGGCGTAGGGATACGTAATTTGGTCTGGTAACTTTTCAAAGCTGTCAACTGTCAGCTGTCAGTCAGCACCAAAGAAGCCATGAGGCTACTGTACTTGAGAACATGCAGCTAAGTGAAGTGTGGGAACTTATCTTCGTATCTTCTGCAGGCCTGACTTATCGCCTTTTATATCATCGGACAAAAGAGATCAACTTTCAACACCTTGCTATTACTGACGTCGTGGAAAGTACAACCACAGAGAAAAGGCCCTACAGAGTGTTTTTTTTAATTGGTGCGTTAGATACATTGTTTTTAATTAAACACTGCGTCTTACGACACGTTCGGGTAATACACACAATACGTACTAATTACGCTAATGTGTTAAGGATGAATGTTGAATGAATCTGAACAAGTAGCCGTATTTAGGTAGAGTGTGTGTAAAACCATGTAGGAAAAACCACCCCCAGTCGATCCTAAAAGGATTCGAACCCCGATCCCCTCTCATCGGCATTCCAGTATTTTGCGATAGTGACGCCTTAGACGAGTGATTTTCAAGACCGGGCTCCGCCATAGTTATCTCAGGTTCCGTGCGGCAATTTTATAATATTATTTATTTGTTTTTCACACATTAGAATAGCATCAGTATTCAGGATTGCAATTTATTCAAATCTTTAACAAAACACACTTTTCAAAGGAGAAGCCAGAACATGTAATGTTTTCCGTTTATACTTGTAACAATTTAAGTTATCGCTATTGAATGTTCATAATATTAGTGTAAAATTTTTCATAGGGGTACTAGCATGTATTTTTTACCCTGTGTGCGTCTTACCAGCCGTCCTGGATAACTCTCTCTCTCTCTCTCTCTCTCTATATATATATATATATATATATATATATATATATATATATATATATATATATATATATATACATACACACAGTACTTTATTTATACAATTTTAGGTACCACAACGAGCTACGGGGGGGGGGGGGGGGGGGTCTGCGGTCCCAAGATATTTTTTTAAGTTTAACCTTCAAAATACAATTTTTAATACATTATTTTCTTCTAAAAACAGAAGAATATGTTTTAAAATTTATCAAATTTATCATAATGTGACTGTGTTTGAATGTTTTTCAATTAAATTTAATGCAAATGCTCACCAGATGTTTAATTTAATTTTGATATTTACTCTTAGTTTTACTATATAAACGGGAATGATAAAGAGCGATTAGAAATTTAAAGTCATAGATTACACAAAACAAATGGTTTTAATCTTTACAGATGTATTTTGAATTAAAAATACACATAGGCTATTATTTACATAATTAAAGAGAAAAAAGACTGTCTATTTCAGCATCAACTCCACAGTCGTCACATGTTTTCATCATATTCAATGACCTTTCCTTACTCTTGAGTGTTTATGGCAAAATGCCGTCCTGAAACAAGCCACGAGGCAACGTACCTGGGGGGGGGTTAAATAAACGAAGATTCTTATAAATAAAATACCAGGTATGGTTCTTCAAAGATGTTCTTAGTGATGCCATAATCAAATTCATCTGGGAGAAACCCCTCTCGGATTCACATGTATTATTATTACCGCGTCTTACTACCCGTTCGGGTTGTACGTACTTACGCTAATGTGTAATCGTTGGTAGATTGCGAGATGAAATGGAGGACCTACACTTTAACATGGGATCCAAACCACGGTGGAGGCCTGGCATTCCTCACATTCACGTGAAGATAATGTGGCAACTGACTTAATTATATTCCTTTAGGTTCGTGCTGTCCACCCGGTTGAGATCGAGTCTCCTCTATCTAACCGTCACTATCAAACGTATGTCTTTCTTTGTTCCAAGTGACAGCCGGTACGAGTGTCATCGAGTTAATTGTTCTCTTACGATAAGGGTACACGAGCAACGAATGACGCGGAGGGACATCATACGTAGCTTTGAGTCTCACGTCGAGCTCCTGATTGCCGAGGTATTTGCCAGGCCACAGGTTTTCTCCGGTTTGTGGTTTGCTTCTCTAAAAACAACCAGGAATTTACTGAGGATATTATCATCAAAGGTCACACCTGAAATACTCGTATACTCGACAAATCGTGACTCATGTATCTTTCAGCACGTGAAACAAATGGTAGCACTCCCACATGTACGCAGGGAGAATTTATATTGGGGAAGAGTTTCAAAATCTTAAGTGATGACATGATGTTAAATAATAAGACTTATACTAAACCCTGCTATTTTATACAACAATGGTGGAACTTTATTTGTGTAAGAGGGGGGGAGGGGGGGCAGCTAACAAAAGAGTTTTAAGGGACTTTCCACCCTCCTCTCCCCAAGTTAATGTTACAAAAGTGATTGCTCCTAAAATCTATTTTTAGTGGTTCTCATTAGGAGAATTTTTGAAACTATACTCGGAACAGCTGTTTAAAACTAATTGATACGTCTAGATGCTATTAGGAGTAGTCCTTTGGCAAACTTTTGAAAATCATGATGCTTCTAAAGGATATTCTAAGAATTCCTGGCCTGATTTTTTTAGTAAATTAGATTAGGGATAACCTAAAATCTACTATTTCGAATGGTCTTTGCTTGGCTTTTATTTTTTTAATTAGATGCTCTCGGAAGCTATTTAAAGTGGTCTTTTCCCAATATGTTTTTTAAAAGTGAATTCGTTTGGAAGCTCATTTTAGTGGTCCTCGCTAGTATATTTCATATGATATGTGTATAGAAATTACTTGAAGTGACCGCCTTCGGGTATTTCTTTTAAAAATCGGATGCATCTAGTAGGCATTTAGAGAGAGAGATTCACCTGAAAATTAAATGTCTCTTGAAGCTAAGTGAAGTGGTCCTTCCTTGGCAATTTTTTTTAAGTGAATGAAGTTTGATACAAGGCCATCTTTAAACCTCAGATTAAAAACTTAGGAAAATTTCGGGGGTTGGGAGGTTGAAACTCATAGTACCCCCTCTTCTACCATGTATTCCCCACAACAGGGCCGTTCTAAGGCGTGTGAAACCGCACACACAAACCAGTCAAGGGGGCGCCAAAATGAACCAAGAACATTTTTTTTATCTGGGAAATTATAAGTATAATTAAAGAAAGTAATTTGTAAGAAGAATGCTTATTTCTTAAATTAATATTTACATCCATGCCAAAGTAGTTTTTTTTTATTTCAAATTAGTGCATTAGAATACATTAACAAAGTAATTACATTTTGAAGGTTGTTCGGTGCGACGTGCCCCTGTCAACTACATTGGTGAAGGGACTATACTAGTTGCCGGGTCGAGACTGTACGATCTATGAGTTAGGCTCAGGCCGACTTGCGAGTGATTTATTGACAATCGCTTACTCGCTTTATTTTAGTTCGGCGTGTTGCAATTCGCTACTTATTATTTTTAGTTTATATGGTGTTTTGTGAAATTTTGCTTTTTAAGTTTTGTTTTCAATTATTATTTTTGGCGCAAACCTTTTTAATAGGTACTGTACTTTGTGAAGTGTATTGTGTCGTATGCTGTATTGCTGTCATTATTATGTTTTTACTGTTTCTGGTTTTTTTTAAAAATAATATTAAATCTATTTTTTTAAACAGTTACTTAAATATTTTCCGAACTTTCTGCAGCCGAAAATATAAAATTGAACGCAAAAACGTTACAAGAAACTAAGCCAAACACTAAACTAATTTGTAATTATTCAATGAAGGCAAGCAATAGTAAAGAAAGTGAAAGTGAAATTGAAACTCAATGTAAAGATGTTCATTTGTTGAAACAGCGCTCAGAGGACGAGGATTGCTCAAAATATTTAATAAATACTAATGCCGATGATATTAACACCACGAAAATTACTGATCACGGTGATAAGAGTTATGTTAATGATCCAATCCAAGAAATGAATAATTCATATGACAAATTGAAAGATCCAGCTAATTGGCCCAAAGCGCTAAGCGCAACTGAACGTAATTGTATTATTTCGAAAGGACTCATCTCAACAGTATTAGACACTTACCCTAGACACGGTACAAAAAGATAATTTTACGACGTATTTTATTATCGGCTTGCTTCCAACGGCGAAAAAATTAGAAGACGATGGCTAATTTACAGCTGTGGGTTACATGAGTTGACGTATGAATACGTGAAGGTATATTTAGTAACTTAATTGTTGAATTCGATCCTTTATTTAACGATTGCTTCCATGACTGGAAGTGTCTTCAGATAGAAACAAAGGTATTAAACTACATATATTCATACGTCAAGTCATGCGATGTGTAGCTGTCACTTTTGATATACATTATCAATATCTATAAAATAACAATAATAATAATAAAATGTAATTGTTGACCGTAAAAAGTGTGTATGTATTTTATAAAAGGGGCTTATTTTATGAACCCGACTGTACATGTCTGGGACAGGTTTGCACTTACCGTGGCTGGACTGTACCTGCGGACACCGGGGTACCTCCGCTCGTAGGTTACATGACCTACGTTCATGATGAACACTGAGAGACCGGGGGGCCGACGAGAGCGGATCGATGGGGCTTATCCGCAGCAGGGCCAGCGCATGACGGAGTAAGGGAGGGGGAACGTCCTCGCAGGATAGGTCGCGGGTTCGTACTAAAGTTGGGGGTCTGGCGTCGCGGTGCGGCGCCTCTATACAGTCTGGAGGGAGGGTGAAGTGGGCGGGGTCGGGAACGTGGAGGACCGCCCAAAGAATATTGACCTAGTTCGGTTCGTTTCATTAGGGAAGGTTTTTTTTTTTACTATCGTGTTATAAGGTTATACTCATATATTATACTAATTAGGTTAATGGGTACGGTATGAGGAAGGTTGAATTTAGAGGAAGTGCAACCAAATTTGCGTGAAGTGGGAAAACCAGCCTCAGTACACCCCACCATGATTATAATTCAGATCTATCCGTCATCGACAATCGAGTCTATCTCGAGAGCGACGCCTTAAGCCAAAGATTTTCAACCTCTCTCGACTCACGGTAAAATGAACAAGGCGCTAAAATTTTCAAGGCACATCATCAAATTTTTTTAGGGAAAATTTTTACAATTTTATGTTAAAAATATGTTTAAAATTGTGTTTAAAAGTTGAATACCTGGTTAAAATTCTTATTTAAAAAAAAGTGTTGATCATGTATTTCAAAGTATTTGTTAATCCTAAAAATAGATTCTAGCTTCTTTCGACCTTCCCCCAAGCTCCCACAGCACACCGGCTGATCAAACACCGCCGTAGACCATGCAGCCACTGAAGCAGTTAAATACTTTGAAGTGAAGTCGATGTTTCGAGTCGGTTTATATTTACAAGTTTAGAGGTTTTTTTAATCTCAGTTAATACGTGTACGTTTGCGGTTTCCTTTGCCGAGTCTACTTTCCAATCACCAAGTGTTGAACCCTCGAGATACAAGAGGTTATGTTTAGCGCAGAGCGAAGAAAAAAAATATCTCCGTGCTAATAGGAGGGTACTATCAATACTTCTGAAAGACTACTAATAATATAGGATATCGCAATCATTCTATAGATACGATAGTTATTTTCTGAACAGATTCTACATCTTATTTAATAAATAGAGCACAGAAAGAGACATTCATGTATAGTCAGTACAACCAAGCGTTGAACCAAAGTCGTCGTTTAGGTTGGATAGATAGCCGAGATTATTGACAAACCTAAAAAAGTTAACGTGTTTGTTGTTCACTTGAATGAACACAAAACTACTTTATATGGTCCTATATATTATACACACTTGTAAATATAGTTTAAAAGTTAACATTTTTCACTATGAAAAATTCAAAAATTCACATATTACATATTTTGTTTTGTCATTTGAGAGCTAATGTCCGGGGGGAGAAAAAGGTACATGACTAGTAAAGGAGCGTAGAAAGGATATTTGGGGATCGAAATATGTAATTTAATAAGGGGTGTCCCAACAGAAATTTTATTATAATTCGCATTTCCCCCCTCCCTCTTTGTTCCGGACAGCTCCCCCGAGTTATACCACTTGGTTTCTGGTATTTATAAATTTCTTAGGCGATTCTCGCATTTTAATGTGAAAGCGTCGGGAACACGAGATTAGGGCAGTTTTGTATCCGAAATAAATTATATATTTATCCAGTATAAACTTAAAAGAGTTATTTTATTCACATGCTGACCTCAAAAGTTCTTGAATATGTGTCAAGAGTGTCCTGAAATTTATTTAATCACAACTTTTTCTCTTATTCAAAAAGTTTCTCATTTAATGCCGCTATTATCATTAGAGATTGAACAATTGATGATATACATGTGAAGAAAATTAAATTATATGTTAATAATGAGGCAATGTTTTATTTATATTGGCCCCAAAAAAAGTTTTATTATAAAAACTGTAAAAACATTGCCCTTAGCTCTCGTCCCCTACACTCCCACAAACTCTAGGGGGTGGGGGGTATTATAAAATCATCGTGACCCATAAATAGTAGTTAATCAGCCAATTAATAATTTAATTTCGGTGTGTATAGCTATAACAATAATGTACCATATAAAGAATAAGCTCGCGTATCAACAGCTATTCCAATTGTAAATATGTGTGCCCATACAACAAAATCTAAAAATCAAACGGCCATTATTGCGAAAATCATTACTAAAATTACAAAAGCTTTTTTTTTTTACCACTTTCATGAGAAATAATATTTGAGAAATTAGACCAAATCCAGGGAGAACTGAAAATCTAAACTTCAAGATTATTCTAAGCACATTAACACCAGAAAATAACCTCTTAACAAGTTGTCCTACTTACTCAAAGGCAGATCCAGGATTTTCGTCGAGGGGTAGAATGGGAGGGAAGAGGTGCCACTAAGGTTCCCCCTAAGAAAATTCTTCAAAATTTTAAAGTAATTTTAAGACTAGTTAGAAAGAAACTTTTTTTGAATGCATATAAGTTATCGTTATTTTGTTTTGTTTAATTTATATAATTATGTTTAAATAACTTGACAGTAATTGACACGCGAAGAAATTGGCTAGTGCGATATTACGTGACAGCACTAGTAGTGACTATATTTAAATGCAATTTTTTAATTATTATTATTAATACTAGGTAACTAAGAAAATTGTTGAGGGTCACACGCACCCCCCGTATCCTCCTATGGATCCACCCCTGCATTTAATAATGATCCTGTTGCACAGTTGTTTTTTAATGATCAAACATAACCGCCAACCAGAGAGATAATCGGACAAGAAACTTCAGATGTCAAATCAGACAATGTGAAAATGAAAGAACAAAAGAAGCGTCCAGAATTTCAAAAAGACTCGAGCAGTTAAAAAGAGCTATTTTCGGGCAGAAACTCGAAAAGGGGGGAGGGGGCATAAAACTTGGCCCGTTTTGAGGTCACGGCATTATGACGGCAGGCGACGACTGAGATACAAATCTGACCGGACGCCTCAAGCCAGTGTTGCCAACTTGGGATTTTTCTCCACAAGATCTAGAGTTGGTTTAGCGTATTAAATAATCTTTATTAATAGGTGCGAGAGGGGTTTCTAGCTTTTTTTTAATTAACAAGTATTTTTACCACACTATAATAAAGCTTAGTTTTTTTTGTAAGTTTTCTTGATTTTAAAGTAATCCAGGTGAAAGGAAGAGTTTTATATCAGACCTCTAGTGCTCTTTTCACATAGGCTCTAAAAGTATATCTCTCTTTAAATTAAAGTATGAAACTTTGGAATTAAAAGTCAATGTATTTTGGAATATTATAGCGACTTAAACTTAAAGTAGACTTAACTTTTCTTTCCAAGAGGCCATCATTATAATTTATGTCCAAAATTATATTGAACATTAAAAAAATGAGCTTTATTTATTTGTTTAGTTCAATTCTAGAGGGAAATTAAATCATTTTGATCACTTCTGGTGAGAATTTGCTAATATGAGTTAACAAGATGTTTTCGTAATTTTTATTTTATTTGAGGTATTTAAGTGCACTTGCTGAACCGACTGATTATATAAGCACAAGAGAATTTCTATGAGCGAGAGCGAAAGGGTCTATCAATTTTGTCAGGAAAAGTATTTTTCACATACGTTACAGGTTTTCGACATGGGACCAATGGGTCTAGGTCCCCTCCGAAGGAAGTTCTACTACGGATTTTTATCGTAAGAAAAATCCGTCGATCTCAGCTGGAATTGAACCCCCAAACGTCGGGTTCTGAGGCGAGTAATTTACCCCAAAGTCACCAAGGTCAACGTTTTCGTAATTAATTCATAAAATAAATATATATTCAAATAATTATGCATATAGGTATATCTTAAAATAACCAGTGAAATATCTTCCACAAAAAAAAACTCCCATTCGCAAGTTATTATTTTCATAATTGTTTTGAGAATAGTTAGGGTTTCAAGGTACAAATTCAGGTGGTTAAAGTAGGAATTCAACGTGGAGAGACAAGAGTTCAAAGCCCGAGTGAGCCTAGGTATGAAGAGAGAGGGATAGAACCTTCTAGATCGAGACTAGTCGGATCGATAACGCATCGGCGCAGAATGTTACTAACGACCGGAGAGGAAAAGGGAGGGACGGGGGGAGGTGGGGTGTCATTTTGACACGAGTTTCTGAGATTGTAAAATAGGTCAACGTTTGGTTGGTCCGTCATCTTGTAAGGTTCAACGTGCGCCCGGAGTGTCATGCGCGTTGTAGACCAATCAGGGGGAGGAAATTAATCCCTTTGATTTCCTTGACCCGCGTCTTAATATCAATCAGGTATACCCGCATCTGCGTGAATAGAGAGTGTGGGAAACCAAATAGGGAAGGGAGGGATGGCCCAAGCTCGGATTCAAACCCCAACTAGAGAAAAATAGTGACAATTTTCCGTTTTGAAAAATTTTCAATATTTTTTCTGGAAAAAAAATTCCAGCTAGGTATTTAAATGGGACAAATTAATCAAGGTGACCCGGGTTAAATGTTTTCTTAAGGACGTTAAAACCAGAAACATCAAATAATGGTATGAACCAAGCTAATGTATTAGTTAATTACAGTTATAGCAACATCCAAATAGCATATTCTTTAAATTGAAAAATGAGACCTGGACACGGGAATCAAACCCGGGTCTTTTGTCTTGGTACACCAATGGTCTAACTACTGAGCTATCCAGGAGTAGCCCCGTATAGTATCAATGAGTTACAATAAAACCAATAATACAGCAATTTCACTTTTTTTTATGTATCAACTACAATAACTACTGTGGTGACCATATCATATATAATATATAATCGCAAAGGCGACTATATTGTCAGCATGGATACCATGTATTTGTTTTTTTGAAGGAGAATTAGACTAGAAAGATAAAAAATAGAGGACGAGAAAAAATTGTTGAAACAAATAGCTATTGATTAAAACTTTAATCGCTAATTCAAGGCGACAGTGAGTTACATCAAGTCAAATTATACCTAAAAGAACGTTAGTTTCACAGTCAATTTCAAGGAACAAATATTAATGTCAAGAAACATTGTTGGTAAATACAGATCCGTAAATACATACATTTTTTTTTCGACATTCACTATTGATTATATAAATAAATGTAGGACATGAAATTAGTTGCCAATCACTTCAAACTAATCTTTCAGCACAAAAAACTATAATACGTAGCATTAAAAACAAAACAACTCTAGGAACAAAATAATATGCAATATCAAAAAACATCCTTAAGAGATAAATGTAACAAAACAGTAGACCGTAGGTAGTTTAGTCTATTTCATGGGAATTTATCTACATCACATATTCGATAAAGACTTTATTTTTCATTCACGCACTTTGGTCGTCTCGTGGTCTAAGGCGATTCTCTAGCAGTTGACTGTACTACCTATGACGAGGATAGATCGAGGTTCGAATCTCGGTCGAGTGTACTGAGGCTGGTTTTTCCACAATAGTCACTCTCCCTCCACGCAAATGCGGGTACACTTCCTCTAACTATAACCTTGCTAATCCCCAAAACCACTAGCGTAATTAGTATAGCCCACACGGGTAGTAAGACGCAGCACTAAAAAAAAAGTGTGTCATTCCACAATTACATTACTTTTGGCAACTCGAACTTTTAAATAAAACTTTTCAAAAAAATACCTCAATAATGGTGTTCCTTGCGCTAGCATTGTTCAATCCGAAATATTTTCTCTAACTACAAACAGTTATTTTCACAGCACTTAGTTGAAACCAGTAGGCCTACATACAGTGTATTTGTACTGCCGTCTGTTCTGTAGGGACAACAGGACAAACACAGAAAACCGTATTGTTCTGGAAAAAAAACCACGGTACGTATGGAACCTTACTATAGCGCTGGGTGGTTGAATGTGTCACGAACAAAGTCTGCAGCAGACCATAGATGTTAGTACTCCAATATCAGTATAATCAAAGCCCTACGAATACACACCCTCATCTCTGGGATTCAATGATCCGAAAATTTACCCTTCTAGCTTTCATTTGTTAGGATTCAGTATTTTCCAACCAACCTTACCTCAAATAGTTTAAATTGGTTCATGCTCTTTCTTCTATTTAGTAGCTCAAAAAATTACTGTAAATAAACTCCATGGCGTCAGCCCGCAATCGAGATATACCGACCGAGCGGCCACATCTGCCGGCGAAGATTGTGCCAACTTCTGCGGATAGAGGGTGTCATGTGGTCAGCACAGCGAGCACTCCAGCCGTTAATCTCAGTTTTTTTTAGACCGGGACCGCTACTATTTCATTCAAGTAGTTCAAATGTCTTCACGAGGATGAGTTAACCCCGTTCAAGACACACTGCTTCATGGATAAACTTTGGATGGCCGGGGATCAAACCCGGGACCTCTGGATCTGTAACCAGGAACTCGCAGCCCATCGCTAAAAACTATGAATATATTTTGGCGTATTTAATTTGGTTGTTTTTTATATAATTAAAAATGTAATGTATGACTTGATATTTTACTTTTAATTGATGACCAGCAATAAAATGTTTAAAAATATAGAAAAACGCTTGTGAACTCAACATTGATTGCTGAGAACTATTTTCAATATGAACAATTATTTCAACCTCCCAAATCTTTTAGCACCGGGTTGGGGCTTGCTGACATATATAATAAAATGAAGCTGCCATGTTATTAATAATTAAAATTAAATAGTCTGTTCAAGAATTATAGTAGCGTTGGTATATTATTTTGTGTATCTGGTCAGAATATTCTGTTAAAACGGAAGGTTGAATGGTGAAACCGACAGACAGGTGAATGCAGCTCTGAGATTAGTTGGATGTACGTGGATTGTAGCAACGAATGAAGTAGTATCGAAAGAGGACAATATGGCGGTAAATAAAAAGTGTGTTGATGCCAAAAATGAAGAGTGGCTTTGTCATGGGAAACACAAGAGAAAGGTGAATGAAATTGGAATGACATATCTAAGAAATGTATGTGGAAAAACTTGTATGGACAGAGTCAACCATGAATGGGTGCTGAAGATGTTCGGTTTGAAAGGGAATCCAATAGGTCAATGTGAAAGAAACGTTTTACGTTGGTTTGGAAATGTTGATAGGATGTGTGGATCAAGTGACGAAGCAAATATATGAAGGTGGAGTGTGTGGCTCAAAAGGAAGGGATAGGCTATGTCGATATGGTAGACGAATGTGTGAAAAAGATAAACATTACGAGTTTTAAGAATAAAAAAGAATATATGACTTGATGTATAGATGTTGAAGCGAAAGATATATTCAAAGATAAGGAAGTGTGGAGAAATATAGTGAGGATGGAAGTATGGAGTTGGTTTTTGAGCTATATGCAAAATTTCTTGCCTACCCTGTAAGGAAACGGCGTGATTATTTATGTATGGTATAACTCAGGGGGACCCAAAGTTTTTCATCCCAAGGCCTAGATCTGATTATCAGCTTACACCACGAACCGGATATATATTTTTGGTAAGTAATCACATCAACTTAATACATGCCTACAAACACTTAATAAACAATAATTTTCAATACTTGTGTGTGTGTGTGTTGTGTGTGTAAATATAATATATATATTATATTTTTTGGTCAGTAGATTATTTCAAATTTTACTACCAGATAAAAAGTTTATTTACCCTCCCAAACACGTATTATGAAATATGCACGCACGTAGATTTTCACAAAACAACTTAGCATTCTAAATATGTTTTATTAATCAAATAAATGCATTATAAAATTCAATCATGATTCATGACCTTTTTAAATAAATATTTTTATTTGAATCATTAGCTACTTCAGATCCTTTAAAAGGATACTGTGAGAGCCGCATTTTGAGGCCAGTTGGTATAGGAGATAACGAGATATCTGGAACTTCCCGATGATCTTGTCACAGGAAATACTATCAGAGAGATAGCGGTCTGAATCAGTTCCCTTATCAGTACGTAACCCACTAATACAAGTGTTATAAGAGTTAAGCCTGTTTAAGAACATTTCCATAGCAGCCAACTACACCCCTAGACGAGGTTCGACGAGGAATACTTGCCGAAGACACGCAAACATGGTCCTCACGAGGGTCATAAAATAATATACAGGGTGTATTTTAATTTGTGTCAAATAATATAGGGGAATTCCTATCCACCAAACATTAAGAAGTTTCCATATAAACATGGGTTTAGAAATACTTAGTTTTTAGAGTTATTAAAGGTTTTCCGCAAAGATTGGTTGGTCGTAATGACCCGTTCGATTACAAAATTTAAGCCCAATGTATTTTTTTTAAATCTCTGTATACACTTAAGGTTCATTGCTTACGCAACTCTGTGCCTCATGTTGAGGTTTTAAGAAAGTGTATCGTAAATGAATTTGAGCAAATACCTAACACCTCAGGTGTATTCAAGACAGTACGACAAAGCACGGTAAGCAGGCTCAAAGTATGCATCGAAGCAGGACACAAGTTTTAACAATTTTTGTTACAAAATGTTCTGTCTTAAGTTTTTGTTTGTTTTTGTTTAAACTGTGTCTTGTCTAATGACATTAGTCTTTTTGTTAGATTGCTTATTAATTTAACAATAACAAACCTCTTACCTAAGAAACTAAGCGTTTATAGAGACACGTGTATGGACTTTTATTTATGTTTGAATATTTGATACCAATTAAAATACACACGTTATAAACTAAGATTTAATTGAATATACCACGTAGGGGTAAAAATTAGTAATTTAATTTCAAATTTTACATTAATCGGTAGTACATTAGCATCTTCCAATGATATATTTTTTATATTTTGGTTGGTATAGGAGTAGGAAGAGTGGGGGGAGTGAATGCAGAGTATGGGAAAGTGCAGCCCTGGGCAAATTGTGGCCCTCAAGCTATACCCATCTAAGGGGGGAGGTGGGGGGGGGGGGGGTGCTAACAAGTCCAGAATTAAAAAAATATATTCTTATGGAAGTAGGCCTATATAGCCTACAATTTATATCCAAAAGCAATCAATGAGTGAACTTTAACATAAGATGGTAGATCTACAGCTTAAACCAAAGCTAAGATACTTAAAGTATCCCAAATAAATATATTATATAGGGCTACATTTTACAATCCTCTTGATTCTAAAAAAATCGCGAGCATTCTAAGATTTTGCTTGAAAATTATTGTGTATTTTGTATTATATATTTATTTATTTCGTGAACAAACATTTTCAATAATCTCAATACAAACTCCTTACGAACGAGCATTACCGATGCTTCTTTACAAATAGTTTTAAATATCTCCACTATTAAATTGACACCTGAATAATTTAAAACAAAATTGCATTCATTTCATTAGGCTCTGTTTTCTTGGAAAGTCACCAACGTAAACTTTTTTTTTTACATTGTAATTTATTTTTTACTTTCTCATACCAAGATAAAGTATTGTAATCGTGAAAACTTTCTACCTCGAGATTATGATAAATCTTTACGTTTTATGTGTGTACGAGCCTAATAAAGCGAATTTTTCAATTTTGCCTATCCCTGGCCACAAATCGGAAACTGTTTAATAGATTATTTTCAAATTTGATTTAAAAATGTTATAGAGTAAAGCAATACCACCTCAGGACATGTTATAGTGTGCTTGACTTCTAAAATAACACCGCATACTTAGTTTTTCTTTAGTAAAAATTCGCTGAAAGGTAGTTTACTGATGAGTGATTTTGAAATATTCAAATAAGTTTGAAAATGGCTTTAAAGATTTTGTTTGAAATATAGTATATCTGAAGAGGGTTTGACATGACAAATAAGACTGTATACTTGTTTTTGGGGGAGTAATTCGTTTAAGGGTAATTAACTGATGAGTTTTTTTAATGGCTCTAGCGATTTGTTTCAAAATGGTACCCTTTTAATTTACTTGTATATTTTTTTGTATAAAAAGATATATTTATTTACTGTCGACTAATTTTTGTAAAATTTGAACTTCCTTGAAAATATTTATGATGAATGCGATTGTGTCGGACAATTGTTTTATGTAGGCCTTTATAATAAATTAAGTCTACCTAATAATTGTTTATTTGGGGGCCAGTTATTATATTTAAATTTTATATGTTGCCCTTTATCCAGAAAATTTGTTCAGGCCTGATGACAGGGAATAAAAAGTAAATGTAAGGGGAAAGGGGGGTGGTAGATCCTTTGTTGTGATGGGGAGAAATGAGTTTCAAATTGAACTGTATATCTATCTTAGAATATTTTTTTTAAAGGGTTAAAAGAATTTATCTCACCTTTGATAATAACCGGTGAATCAGAAAATAGACTTCCTGACAGAGTTCGCAACCCCAGGGGGCGTAGGGGTTTGTTCCACTTGCATGGTGTTTATTTTAAACTAACTCACTCGTTGAACAACACCCCGACACAAGACGTCAAAAGGAACACGCAAGATCGCAGCGACCCGACAAGCTGTCAGCCGCCGATACACCGTGACACTGCTGTGCTGATGTGAAGAATCATCGCGAGGAACGCACAGTTGCACTCGACCACGTGACACACCGGATAACGAGGGGAAAGGAGGGATATTGCTCTCCCCCCTCCTTCCCAATCACACGTCACTACCATAGACACGTGGTGGGACTCTTGACACCACTTAGTACCAATTAATAGTTTATTTACAGTTCACTTTTCATATTAAGAGCCTACTACTTTGGATGCATATTATCGGAGAACATCGAAAGAACACATGAAGGATAAACCTCGTATCAAAATTGCACCTGGATATTGTATCACACTCATTTGGGGTGTTCTGCTCGTTCGAAGTAAATGCTAAAGTGAATACGCACCTTAAGATTCATGAGAGTAAGGGTTTATTCGTTTATAAACAACGCAGGCGCAAAGATTAGATTCATGTATCTTCAGACTCATAATATATCTTGAAAACCACTGGTTTTTGGGGGGGCCTATAAAAAATCATTTAAAATGTTATTTGCTTATTACACAAGTCAATTATCTTAAATTTTACGTTTTGGAAGAAAGAATTCTACTATCGTATGCATGTAACTACAGTATACTCTTGATTTTCCGGGGCAATGGAGGGGAAGCACGGATAATATAACACACGGATAGTACAAGTAATCTGTTTACCAACACCATTCAAAATTTGCTGCCCTTTGTTTCTAATTATTTATGTGAGAAGGGAATTTCCACAGTGACTCCAACATCTCATAAATTGTTACTTATTTCCACTGAATAATAGTCTTGACAGCGTTGACAAAACTCTCGAATATTCCACAAGGTTATTAGTAAATAGTAAAGCAGAAGCAGAGAACTCGACTCCTGCATGCGAATAGCGTTAAGTAATAGAATTGAAACAAGAATATACAAATTAGTGGAAAGTGTTCAACAGCAGAGGTCCCATTAAACATTTAGGTAAGTTGTATGTTTTTAATAAGAAAGTCGCTCAAAGAGAGACCGGGAGAATTACTGTGTGGTGGGGGAAACTTTACGTTAGTGTTGCCCTGGAAGAAAACCATGGACTTGTGCGCTTCACAGTGCCAGTGACGGGGTTTGACTGTTGTGCGCATGCACACATAGGAGGGGGTAGGGAGGAAGGCGGGACTGCCAGGGGGAGAGAGCACTGTTGGTCTCGCAGTGCCGGCTCTGGCGTGATGGTGGAAGGAAGTGTTTTTTTTACTCAGCGTGTGTTGTGCTTATAAACCGTGTACCATATTCTTGAATGTGATAAAGTGTAGAAGAGTGTAGAATTAGATTATTATTCTGCTTCCAGCTATTCTATTTGATCCATTTTTTTTTTCGGTTCTTTTATTTAACAGAAAGACTAAATGCGCTTGCAGTACTTTCAATGGAGAAAAATGTTATCAATTGTCATCCATAGATCAAGGAGAAAATTATTGAACTTTTTGCGCAAATTAAAACAAGAAGAATAGATTTCATTTTTAAATGAATAGATCAAGCTTGAACTGTAACAATTTAAGTCAAAGTAAGTAAAAAAGTTTTTATTTTTTATTTTATTAAGTTCTTGTATACATTTTCTTTTTATACATGTTTTTTCCTTTTACACAATTTTAAAACAAAGCTAAAAAAAATCTGTAGCAGCACCCCCACTAATTTTAGCTACGAGCCGCCACTGGACATGACTTTGTGTATGAATATATTAACATTGTTTTACTAACTTTAGTAACTAACTTCTACTGTTCTTCCTACCAAAATCATACTATACGAAGACACGTTTAAATCACGACGACGTAAATGACGCGCGGCAGAGTATATAATAGCACTCATTGTCTCCTGTGTATTCAAAGAACGTGCGTCACGAAACGTCTGTATGAAAAGGCCCTCCTCAGTTCATCACCTACACCCGCCAGTAAAGTGACCTCATGATTATAGATATTGGGACAGTGATGTTTATTTCTTGGAGTTGTGTGGACAGCTTAGCTGAACAAGGAAAATGTCAAACAATTAACGCCCTTTTCTACCAAACAAGTCCTGTATAGTATCTCATGGAAGCATCTATATTCCATTCACGGTAGGTTTTTACCTGGATGACAGTTCGAAAATCATATGTTTAGGTTTTGGGTTGCCAACACTCGTAAAAGATCACAGTTTTGTTATAAATGTAAAGATCTTTAATTACCTGTTATATATTACATTTAAAATAACGTAAACTTAAGTTTTCTCATACTATTTCATTTTTTTAAATAATTTCTTTCTATCCAACTCGAAACAATATTTTAAACATAATTAAAAGTACTTATTTTTCGTTTTGGAACGTTACTGATTTTGTGTAATATAGTGCACACATCAATACCTTTTAATACAGGCATCGTATTTACTTGGCAAAGAGAAAATTGTTGTCAATTTTTTTACATACAATAAATGATTTTATGATTATTTTATCGTATTTTGAAATATTAAATTGAATAAAATATTTCTATCAACTGCGTGTCTGCATCATTGTAAAAAACTTGTTTGCCGTTATGTTCAACCATATGGTTTAGATTCGTCAGTCGCCATTTTGAAGCTATGTTCGTTAGAAGTTTTTGTGAAAGTGGTGTTAATAATTTTTAAGGGGAATAAAACTATAAATAAACTTTGTGTCCAACCTCAAATAAATATATAAATAATATTGGCCTAAATTACCGTGGTTAACTACAGATTAATATATTACCATCTGTTTTCATTACAGTGATCCAAAGTGATAGATGTCAGCTGTTGGCGTAGTGATATATTAGGGATTACTTCTAGTAACATTTCGAGCTGTCATTCAGGTAAACTTAGCTCGTGAATGCCTTATAGATCATAGGTGGCCAAACAGTCGATCGCAATCTACCGGTCGACCGCGGCCGCTAGTTTGGTAAAGCGATTTTTTTTTTAAATTGAAAGAAAGAAAATTGAAGAGAGGGTTTGCATTTTTTTTTTTACCAAATCAACATAATATCGAAGCTGTTTTACGTATGACCATTTACATCTGCCTTCGTTTACGTCGGAGTAATTAAGAATTCTCATTCAACAAATTATCCTAAGGTTATGCGGAGTCATGCATCAACTTCAAAGCCAAATATTTTATGAGAAAATACTTTTTTCAGGGAAATTATACTATGTTGTTTGACTTTTTAAATCTGTTTCAGTGTGTGAGAGGACTTTAAATTTGTGTATGCGATATAATTTTACAGTTAAAAGACAAAATGTGTTATTAATTATTTACCAATGAAACAAACAATATAAGCCTATTGTTCCGTAATAGATCGCAAAAGGATTTTCCTTCTGAGGGATAGATCCCTAGATCAAAAAGTTTGGCCACTCATGATCTAGATTCTAGACATTTGTTTCAAAACTTTGTTTTTGTGACATATTACTTTGGACTGGAAAACCTCGAGAAGGCGAAATAGAGAGTCCAATCATTCTTATTGGATCAACAATGATATAGATGTTGATAATATCTATCAAAAGGGGCAGATGTAGATCAAGACTTGATGTACGAGTATCACGGTTGTCCCTATTTTTTATTACCAAATTCAATGGTTTTCCAGAAGGAGTTACCATGTTTTCAAGCAGCTTCGATTGGAGAAAAGTGAAAATTTCATTTTCCATCAAACAAAGTGTGAAGTCATGTAAATTATGTTTAAAATAAGATAATTTAATATTGGTGAGGAAATAGGCCACATCTCCTGGCGCTTCACAACCCTTGTTTAAGGGGTAATAAGAGATCAGGTGTGCTCGATTCTTCAGTTTACTTTTTTGTATATATAAACTCAGTTAAATGTCCCAAGTAAACCAAAATTCCAGTATTTTTACTAGATTTCCTTATGGGTTCGAGGGTTTCCAGGAATATATTATATTATTATTATTATTATTAGCACCGCGTCTTACTACCCGTTCGGGTTATACGCACTTACGCTAATGTGTAATGGTAAGGTGATTGTGAGATGAAATGAAGGACCTACAGTTTAACGTGGAATCCGAACCACGGTGGAGGCCTGGCATTCCCACATTCACAAGATATCTTGTCAGAGGTGAAGGAATGGTTTGGTAATCAGATAAATCTGTGCCGGGACCGAGGATTGAACCCCGGCCGCCAGCACAGAAGTCTGACACCTTACCCCTAGACCGCCAGGTCACCCTCCAGGAATATAAAAAAAAATCCTAGTTTTCCATATGAGTGAATGAATATGTGAAAGTACAATAGCCCATGGCTTCTTTGGTGTTGACTGACAGCTCACAGCTGACTTATGACAGTAAAAATTTAAGTATATACCTAAATTTTGACTGTCAGAAGTGACAGCTGCTAAACACATGGTTTTGCAGATCATATGGTTCGGCGTAGGGATACATAATTTGGTCTGGTAACTTTTCAAAGCCGTCAGCTGTGAGCTGTCAGTCAGCACCAAAGAATCCATGGGGCTACCGTAGATCTAGTAATTTTAGTTCAGTTGGAAGGATCGCTCAGTTTGAATTCTTCCGCAACTACACAGAGCACATCCATCCATCTAATGGTGGCACACTACTATTTTTACCTCGCCGACCTTGGATGGATGCCATAAATGCCTTTTTTTATTTTACTAGTTCACTCTATTTATTTTAAATCAAGGTAATTAACGTGCATTTCTAAAGTCTGTGTCACGGCTTCCTAACTTATCTCTACTATGATTACCAACCTAAGGTTTAAGTCATAAAATTGCTTAATAACGCTCATCAATAACGAGCACTCTAAGGTGTTAGACTCACATCGAAATAGGTCACCATTGAAGGGGATATTGGGTGCCTGGAGACCTGTCGGGTGCACTAGAAATTTAGAGTAAAAGATGTGGGGAATTCCAGGCCTCCACCGTGGTTCGAATTCCACGTTAAACTGTAGGTCCTTCATTTCATCTCACAATCACCCTACCATTACACATTAGCGTAAGTGCGTATAACCCGAATGGGTAGTAAGACGCGGTGCTAATAATAATAATAGAGTAAAAGTTTAGAGTAGTGGTTCCCAAACTGTGGGTTGCGACCAAACGGTCGGTCGCAGGCGTTTTTGATATCCGTGAACGCTTCCAAGAGTGGGGTATATCTCCAGCTACCTGGCCGATCCATGACCACCTCCGAGGTGTTAGGTATATCTCCAGCTACCTGGCCGATCCATGAACGCCTCCGAGGTGTTAGGTATATCTCCAGCTACCTGGCCGATCCATGAACGCCTCCGAGGTGTTAGGTATATCTCCAGCTACTGGCCGATCCATGAACGCCTCCGAGGTGTTAGGTATATCTCCAGCTACCTGGCCGATCCATGAACGCCTCCGAGGTGTTAGGTATATCTCCAGCTACCTGGCCGATCCATGAACGCCTCCGAGGTGTTAGGTATATCTCCAGCTACCTGGCCGATCCATGAACGCCTCCGAGGTGTTAGGTATATCTCCAGCTACCTGGCCGATCCATGAACGCCTCCGAGGTGTTAGGTATATCTCCAGCTACCTGGCCGATCCATGAACGCCTCCGAGGTGTTAGGTATATATCCAGCTACCTGGCCGATCCATGACCACCTCCGAGGTGTTAGGTATATCTCCAGCTACCTGGCCGATCCATGAACGCCTCCGAGGTGTTAGGTATATCTCCAGCTACCTGGCCGATCCATGAACGCCTCCAAGGTGTTAGGTAAGTCCCCAGCTACCTGGCCGATCCATGACCACCTCCGAGGTGTTGGTTAAGACCCCACCTGAACCTGCCAAGAATTCCCGCCAAGGCCGTCGCGTTTGATGAATGTCTGTACCGTAGAAGGACCGGTTTAAAAGAACCCGCTACCGGATCATTACGAGCGAATACCGCGGGGGGGACCGGGTTCAAGAGACACTCACGGATACGATACCAAACGGTTGGGTATAGTCGGGTGTGCAAAATTAAGATCCTTTTAAAGAAAAGAAATATAGGATTATAAACTTTGGCAAGTCACTGTATTAATCGTATAGACCTAGTTCCCAATATTAACTCCATAATTATATAAAAATGCAACTGACAAAGGACACATAAATGGTCATATTAATATATTAAATTAGGTAATGAGCTGTAAGGGAGATCTTTATATTGCGATCCGACTATAACCTTATAAGAATTCTGGTAGGAAGATCATTAGTAAAGCTGAAAGCTAAGAAAGTGATTAAAACTAATTTCACCCATTCACACTTCAAATCATGTTACCTGCAGCCGTCCCTTTTGAAATAGGCCCACTATATTCATTGTCATTTCATTTGTTTGAGGTATTTAACGTGCCCTTTCTGAATCGGCCGTTTGTATCAGCATACGACTTCTGAACATCTAGAACAGACATAACATCCAAAGCCCCAGGCCGTTAATTCGTTACTGTGACAAATGTTCGGCAATGCCAGAAATCAAACCGGGGACGTTAGTTCAGTAGACAAACACACTACCGACTAAGTTAAGTTATCGGACTTGATATATCACTTCTAACGCTAATAAAATAGTGGCATATTATCAATGTCAACAGCAACGAAAAATGGCAGCCTCGACTTTTACCATGGGGGAGGCATTCAATCAATACTATAATATTATATAATATTTAGCACCGCGTCTTACTACCCGTTCGGGTTATACGCTTTAAGTACTAATTACACTAATGCATTTAGGAATTGGGAAGGTTGAATTAGAGGAAGTGAACCCGCATTTGCGCGGAGGGAGAGTGGAAAACCATTTAGGAAAAGCCACCCCAGTTCACCCGACCGAGATTCGAACCTCGATCTCCCCGTCCTCAGCAGTCGAGCTCAACACAAGCGCGTTAGCCAACTACGCCACTGAGGCGGGTATCAATACTATAGAAAGAAGAAATTTCGAGGGGGTTGGTGGGACATAGCCCCTAACTAGTGAAGGCCGGGAAAATGTATAGCTATTAAATGCCTTTAGAGGCTACAGCACTTGGAATTTTTATAGTAATGAATGGCATTGATTTAAATAATTTTAGGTGCGTGCATACAAAACTTTTTTTTTATGATTTGGTAATTTTGTGTTTTAACAGTAAACCTTTTACAGCCAACGCATTCAACACATCTTCAACGTTAAATATTTTAGCTAACTTCATTGCGATTGAACTTTAAAAAAAAAATATTCCCGGTTTGTAAATCTCGTTATATTCACTGTTATATATTAAGATATTGACACAACAAATATTATTAGACATGAATTGAGAATAAAACCAATAATATACATTGGGGTTGTGCTCTTCTACTTCATATTTTAACGATTATTGAAGAAATATCCAAATATACCAGAGAGGTTTTTTTTAATATTTCCTGACTTCTCCCCAATTTTCTAGGGACTTCCATGTTTTCCAAATTCAAATTAATCCTGCTTACACCTTATCCTACCCTACAATTTCATCACAGCGTAAAAACATGATCCGAGTTAGTAACACAACGGGAACCTTAGAAATGTCGGCGGCCTTGATATTACCCAACCTTTTGCCCCAACCACAAAGACCAGCTGATCGTTGCGAAATTAAAAAAACATAGCAAACTAGATGCAGGTTTGCCTTGAAATAGTGCAAAATAATTACACGCCAAGTTGGATGGAGGTGATTTAGCGATTAAAAAACAAATGAACAGTTCCACATTTTTAAGGTTGAATAATTGAAGCCGTCAATTTGACTGACCATGGATGACTAAAGCGATTCAGAATTGTGTCAGGTAAAAAACAACTAACTATAGCTAGATTTTCTTATGAGTGGACATTTGGCGCGCCTTTTAGAAAATTCAAACTTTACACGTTTTTCACGCTCAACATTGAAAACATTTTACAATATTACTAGTTCATTTGGAGATGATTTTTTAAAAAATTTTGTTTAATGTTTTTATGGTTTCATTAGTAGGACCTGCATTAAAAAAAATAGTTTGACAACGATTAATTCTATTTAAGTGGTGGCAATTGAGAAGGTAAATTTAGACTAAATGTACCCGCATTTTAGAGGGTAGCTTTAGAATAAATGTGCCCTCATCAGCGTGAGTAGGCAATGAGAAAACCACACAACTGCTTCGCGTCTTACTACCCGCCATCACTAGCCCCAAATTTACGCTGACGGGGTAGTAGAAAGATAGCATTTTTTAAAGGGATTTGGTGCCCGCATTTGCGAGGAAAGTGGAAATTAACTTACCCGTCCGGTATACGACCAACTCGTCAAGAGGTAAACCAAACAAGACGAGACAAGCGCCTTGGCCTACCAGGATCGGTAAGTGTCGTTGACAATAAAAAAATAATTTGCCATGGTTATTGTGCGTGACTTCCGACCTCAATCGAATGCACTGGTGAAAGTTTCCCACAATAAATTTACTACCGGCAACGTTAGGCTGGTTTCACACTAACGAGTCTCGAGTCGAGTCTGACTCATCAAATGACACAAGTACGTTATTGTATTTGATAGCAAGATGGAGGACCAACACCTTTCACACCGGCGAGTCAAGTCACTTCGAGTCTAACCGAGGCTAAGCGAGTCTAGACGAGTCAATAAATTACAGATTTCGTCAGTCCCGCCGAGTCAAGTGTATTATTTCCACGTGCTTTTCAAGGCTAACAGCATGGACACTGAATACCTCATTGTTCTCCTTCAAGATAATCCTGCTACTTATAACCCCGTCCCATCCCGACAACATTTAGGTATATACCTAAATGTTGACTGTCAGCTGTGAGCTGTCAGTCAGCACCAAAGAAGCCATGGGGCTACTGTAGTTGACTCGATGCCTTGACTCAGCAGTGTGAAAGGACTTTAGTTAGAGCAGATTGGGAAATCGACTCGGGACTTGGTGTGTAACCAGCCTTAGCGACAGGGCTATTCCTGTTATTATTTTTCTCACCACGTCTTACTACCTTTTTAGGTTATATGCATGTGTGATAATTACTCAAATGGGGTGGGGATGAGGAATGAAGCATTTTAGAGCTAATCTACCCTCATTTGGGTGGAATGAGAGTGGGAAACCATTAAGGGAAAATCACCCTCAGTAAAACCAACAAGGATTCGAAACCCTGTATCACCGTCTTCATCAGACCAGTCCAACACGAGAGTGACGCCTTAGACCATTCGGCCAATGAAATGGATAGTCCTATATTTATTCATTGGTGGTTTAATGCAGAATAAAATAGAAGTCTTATAGCATGAAAAGTGGGCACGTTGCCGTATGACGTCATAGCGACGTTTATCTCACTTCACGTGACTTTCAGTCCAACCAACTGCCACGAGGAGGAAGTAAAAATTCTCGCTCGGTTAGGTAAAGACTAACAGCATTATATTCATTCACGTGCGCAGACACACTCGCCTGAGACAAGAGTTCGAACCTGGCCAACGAATGTTGAACTATCGAGTTCTAAACGTAGAGAGAAAAAAATTGAACTGAGCCGACAAAAGCCCGAAATATATTGCTTTGGAACAAATATTTTTCGAAATACTTTAATACACACATTTAAAACGAGCTCAAGATAACTTAGCTCGGTCGATAGCGTGTCTGACAACTGAGCTATGGGGTTCCGGGTTTAATAACCAGCGTGGCCGAAAAATGTATGTTTGGTTAAATGCGAGTTTCCCCTTTTTCACAGCGATAAATTAAACAGCTAGTGTTTGTCTCTATAAAAGATTTAAATTAGTCCGTTCGTTAATTAATTGTCGTTAATGACCTTGACATAAAATGTATAGATAGGCAAAATATATATTCACTTTAATTAAATTGTTAATGGTATTGAATAAAACAAATCCAAAAATAAATCGATGACTGGAACCTGTTAAAGGTAAAATTACTTTTACTTGAAAGCCTATCTCGAGGAGTAATATTATCCAAGGGCATGGCCATTCTTGCGACCAGGTCGCCAGCACGCAATGCCTTGTTGTTGATGAGGGCGGCTATACTTCACAACCATAGCTTACCGACAGCGACCTTTGGTGTCAGAAGTGGGAGACTACAGAATCTTCCATATAACTGACATTGATCGACGCTGTAGCGACCTAATAACGTCATTATCGATCAAACGTGACAGATGAAGATCGCACATGACTTGACGTATGAATACGTGAAAGAAATAGAAGTGAACAATATCTATCACAATCAGATTATATTACTATTCACTTAAAAAATAAAATTTAGATTTTTAAGAAATTACATTTCCAATTAAAGATTATGTTTTTTTTTATCTCTCGTGACAAAGAAGAAAAAAACCGACCGAAAATACAGACAGCTGATAAAGCTGTAGATAGTTTATCTTTGAGTGTCGGCGATAAAGATGGACAATGGAACAATAAAAGAGTGAAGTGCTTGTCCCTCTTTCTGGTACGATAGCCCGCCTCGATCCAAGCAGGTCTGGTACAGCTTTCACAGGACGTATCAGAGACACTTTCTAACACCGCTCACCGGATCTAATACTCTATGATGAGGTTACTGTGACAGAAATTCAAGTCAGTGGCGGAATTTGGTTGACTTTATTTCACGGATACTACGTCTTACTACACATCTGGGCTATATAATTTCCCTCTCTAAATAAGCTTTTTTTAAACAAATAAAATAAAATTTTAGCCTACTTTAAATTATTGAAGTCAACACAAGCTCGAAATATATTGCTTTAGCTCAATTAATTTTCGAAATACTTTAATACACAAATTTAAAACTATCTCAAGACAACTTAGCTCGGTCGGTAACGTGTCTGCCAAATGAGCTATAGGTTCCGGGTTTAATAACCAGCATGGCCGAAAAATTTATATTTTGAGAGGAAATGTTATGTTGTGTGTAAAACTTTGTTTTTTAATTATTTAATTATAATTTTTATATTTTTAAAAATATTTAACTGCGAGACCTGAAGATGTACCTTTAGGTACTTGGTATTGCATCAAAAAATTAATTATGTAATTTTCTTTTAAATCCTAAATAAACAATGATTGATTGATTGATTGATTGGCGCCGCGTCTTACTACCCGTTCGGGTTATATGTACTTCCGCTAATTTGTAATGGTAGGGTGATAGTGAGATGAAATGAAGGACCTACAGTTTAACATGGGATCTGAACCACGGTGGAGACCTGGTATTCCACACATTCACAAGTTGTGATTAATACACGTCTTGTCAGAGGTGAAGGAAGGGTTTGGTAATCGGATAAATCTGTGCCGGGACCATGCTATTTAATAAGTATCATTTTATACTTATTGATAATATTTATCAATGATTAAAGCTGTAGATCAAAATATGACGTAGGCCTATAAATACGTGAAAGTAGATCTAGTAACTTTTATAGCTCTCAAACAAGAGTTTTTATATCAAGGGCTGCTAAAAATTTTAACATACTTTTACCTAAGTAATGTTTATGTATATTATATGGACTAGCCCTCTAAAGGGATTGGACTGTAGATCTAACAACACTGGCCGTGACAAGGCGGCGACCCCAGCGCCACACGCAGAGACCGGCCCTAACTAACTGAATGAATGGCCGATTGGTCGGCCGCTCGGTAGATAGAAAGAGCCGCGTACTCCGGGTTCAGTCTCCAAGAAACCGCGCCTTGATACCACGGAGACAATATGGCAGCCGGCTCTTGCATAAGTCAAGCAGAACTCGTGCCTTGCGTCACTTGGCTGACGTCGGCAGACACTGACCTTCACTCTTTGACGATCACTCGGATAAAGACCGGATTTCAACTCACTTGATGTGTTTAGTTTGGAAGGGATTTTTCATACGTTATAATAATGTGCAAAATATATAGCGGGTTAAAACGTCAAGTTTGTCAGTTCATCGATGACGCGAGTCGGGTTATCGGGTTCAGGGTGCAAGTGCCCTGCCCCCCCCCCTCCCACACACACGCACACACTGCTATCCCACTTTCTCCACAAAAAATGCGGGTACTTTTTTCATTCTATCTTAATCATCCCAACAAGTTAATAATGATTTATATATTATATTCCAGATGGGTAGTAATATTCAGTCAAACAAATAATTTAAAAACCAGGCGCTTGTAGGTTATCAAGGGGCCGAGATGGTATCAAAAGACCAAAATTGGTATAACCTTGAAAAAGGTTGGAAACCCCTTGCATTAAATAGTGCTTTGGGGACGGAGGCAGACAAAATTGTACTTTAATTAAAACACGTAATTAAGATAATAAGGTTGGCTTATCATATTGATGTTACTGAAAATAAAATCCAAGCAGCTAGTGGAAATTTGAGATGAAACTTTTCAGACCCTCGAATCTCAGGGAAGAGGGTGTATACTGTACAATATTCATTGAGGCTTTTAGTTATAATATTGAAGTAGAGTAGCCTGGATTAGGGGATGTGGTATCGAAAGAAAAGTATCGATAGCAGTAAGTATCGCTATCGAAATTTTAAACTTTTAAACAAAACTTCTATATCTCACTTCCAGGAGATGCCATTTTTTAACCACATTCGTCGTTTATATACTCATCAAGATAGATTATTAACAGTCTATTGGGAGACAATAGAAGACTGGACACCTTGACCTGCTTCATCTGCTTAAACAATGCACATACACTTTTCTGCTTCGTCTGCTTGGGGCACTCTTTATTTTACTGGGTTCAAAGAGTTCCACAAAGGCTTCTGAGACTGGTCACTACTCGCGACCGTCAGGTATTAAGCTGCTGTATTGATTAAGATGAAAGAACAGCTATGCATTATGATGAGCTAAAAGAGATTGAATGCTAGAGTTGCTTCTTGATCGTCATCAAGAAAATGAGTGAGTTTAGAAATAGTGTGATTTGTTCTTCCTACACATTCCACCCTTATGCATGAGTGAAGATGACAAAATAGTTGTTTCTTTCGATACCGATCAGATACCGGAGTGTGAGGTATATTATCAATAAAAGTATAGAGTTAAAAATATACTAATATCGAAAGGAAAATATCGATACTTTTTTCAGATCCCCTATGAGAAGAGTTGAATTTTGGGAGAAAGCATATCAGCCTTTGCGTGGAGTAAGAATGGTAAATCTTTAAGAGGGGGGGAATCCACCTCAGACTACATCCGACTGGGATTCAAACCCCGATATCCCGGTTATCGGCAGTCTAGTACACTGCAAAAATGACGCCCACCTTATAGTAGATCATGCGGTCACCCAAGAAAAGGGGAGGAGGGGGTCTCTAGAGCTGTTAGATAGAGGGTTGTTCTTATGTCGAACCGGCTATAGTAAGATTGCAACCGACAAATTATTCTGGAACGACTGACTGTATCACACACCGGTTTGACGATGATAGGTCGAACTCTCAGCTATGTCCGAACCAGAACTAACCGGTTAAAGTTCCGTGCTTAGGACAGATTGGAAAACATGTGTTAGATTAGTCTGAGTCCTTATATCAAATATATCAACTGAAGCCAGTTATATTTTATTCGGTTCAAAAATGATTTGAGACATTCCTTTTAATAATAATTGGCAATGCACATTCGTATAAAATAATAATGTATATAAATGACATTTAAATGCATCATTTGATTCTTTAGAATAAAGTTACTATAGAGATGAAATATTTTTTAATAAAAAAACTATTCTTGATTTTATTTTAGTCAAAACAGTTTTGTTTACATTTTATAGCCTTTTAATTTTTGATAACACTATTCCAAACAATTTCAAATAGGGATAATTTTTTTTGTCACTGCTTCTTACTACCCGTTTGGGTTGTACGCTTATGTACATAATAACACTTGTATGTAAAGTATGAGGAAGTTTGAATTGATAGAAAGTGTACCCGAATTTGCGTGGCGTATGTGAAAAATAATTTAGGGAAAATCACTCTCAATACACCCGATAGATATTCAAACCTGAATCTCCCCGTCATCGGCAGTCCAGTCTATTGCGAGACCATTCGACCACCAAGGCGGGGGAGGGGGTGATTTTTTCTTATTATTATTTTAATATAATAATCAACACGCTTATCAAGGAATTTTGAAAAAGACATGTGGGCACTGAAACAGACGGGACGAATGAACACATAATATTCCAATTTGAGTTTAATTGATTAAATTTATCTTGAGGACGTTAGCACTAGAAGGATTACCAAATAAATTACAATTCAAGCAATAAGAGCGATTACAGTTGTTCTCTTATCACACTCAAATATCGACTATAGCGCTTGGTGGTTGAATGTTTTACTAACCTCGGGTCTGCTGTAAACCAGTAATGTTAATACTTCAATATTATAATCAATCCTTTACGAATACATTCCTCTTCCCATGCAAGTCATTCGTATAAAATTTCTAACTTACTATTTTCTGATAAATTCGCCTAAACATTTTTATATTAACTCTCAACAGAGCCTGGACAGCAAATATAGCCCTATTGTCTTACTAGGAACCATATTTAAGTACTGTTATCTTAATAAAACCCTTTGAAATGAAATCCTATATAATGAACCATAGGATTTTAGTAGGAAAAATACCATTTATATGTCCAATCACACAAAAATACCATTTATATGTCAACTCACACAAAAATACCATTTATATGTCCAATCACACAAAAATACCATTTATATGAAACAAATGCAACCACACAAAATACCATTTATATGTCCAATCACACAAAAATCAGTGTATATGCAGGCTCGCCAGGTGCTAAAACCAGGCACGGTGACAGGGGCAAAGCCCCCCCATCCATCCAGCCCACCCAAGGCAGTAGAAAAGTAACTTCTTCCAAGAGAATCCGCTAAAAAAAATCTTACTATACCTTTAACCTACCTATCATCAAATTCCAAATTTATTGCCCACATCCCCCCTCTTCTAAGAATCTTACAACCAATCAAATGACATTTCGAAATAAGTAAATCAAACCTTAAATAATGGTAAAGCTTTCGTAATTAGTGATTCGAATGACTCTCCAAGAGAATGCGGGTTAGAATTATATCTTCCAGGCACTGGTGGGCGGGTGTTACATATATCTGGTGAAGTTTGTTTGTAAATCATGTGCTGATAAATCTCTGCATTTAGAAAGACAAAATTAGTAACTTGGTTAAAAAAAAAGCAAACCAACTTTACAAAATCCCCTTAGTGACGTCGGACGATCTTGTTACTACGACACTCCCGCGAACTTTGTCTTCAAACTTGACCTGCCCTGACACCGACAAGCCACGACCCCAGCCAGCGCAAACACACTCTACACTGATTAAAAAATATATATATATATATATATATATATATATATATATATATATATATAATAATATTCGCGTAACTTGAGGATGGTCCGGAAATATTTGCCAAAGTCTACGACTTATCGTTCCGATAAATAGAAAATAACAAAAGTACTGACGCACAAGCCGAGGTTCGATTCGTACCGGTTCGAACCAGTTTTGTTGATATTTACTAATCTAGGGCAGTGTTTATATTCTACTGGTAACAAGCGGTTCAGGTCGAATGGGGGTGGTGACTAGAATAAATAAGCTTCTAAAGCTGGGGATGTGGGGGACGCGAGAGATAAGGTCAGTGTTTTTGCAGTATTTATAGCAAAACTTTTTTTGACCAAAATAATTCAAATATGGCTCCAGTACAAATAGTTTTATTTTATTATTATTATTATTATTATTATTAGCACCGCGTCTTACTACCCGTTCGGGTTAACGCACTTACGCTAATGTGTAATGGTAGGGTGATTGCGAGATGAAATGGAGGACCTACAATTCAACGTGGGATTCGAACCACGGTGGAGGCCTGACATTCCACGCATTTACAAGTTGTGATTAATACACATCTTGTCAGAGGTGAACAGAGTTTTATTTTCTTCGCATATTGATATCAACAGTTGTTGAATATGTCATAAACATAGCTCGGCATTAGATGATAAACTTTTTAAATAAAGAGAAAAGTTGTCACGAAATTCAGGACACCCTTGACAGAATATTCAAGAACAGGCCCGGATTAACACTTTTGGGGGCCCTGTGCCAAGTACAACTTGGGATCCTTAAAGTTTAGTACCTCAATTAATGATTATGAATCTCAGATATCCATCATACATGATTGGTTTAATTTAGATACAAACTTTTTTTTTTTTTGCAAACGTTTAGCAATCATGGTGAGTACCATGAGTTTTATTATTAACATATTAATTATTAATACTATAGTAAATACTAACCTATACAGTCTCTTATATACTGAGTGTATTATAGTACTGTAAAATAATAGCTAATAATACAGTATAAGAATACTGGACATAATATAATTATAGAATATTACAGTGTAATAGCATTTTATCTATTCCACGTCTGCAAATAAAATAGTAATAGTATTATTATAGTAAAAAGTATGTTATTATTAAGAACTTTTTGCGTTTGCATTTACCTACATTAATAATTTTATTATTTTACCTCAGAAATTATTGTCAATATAAAATCAATGTTTATTTTCATGTCAAAAGTCAACGGTACCATCTGCAGATATATAATATATATATATATATATATATATATTATATATATATATATTATATTATATATAGTATTCCGGTTTGCCAAAAGCAAAAGTTGCGTTCATTTATAAGCACGGATTAATGGACTCCTAGTAATACCAGGCAACCAGCGCCCTTCGTCTAGGGAATTTCTGAATTATTCGGGATAAATTTTACGAAAAAACACTAAGATGTTGAAATATAATATTATCACAAAATAAATATGACATATCAAAGTGATTTATTTGCCAGGGGTTGGGGGGCCCCCTGTGCGTGGCACACGCCCTAATCTAGGTCTGCTCAAGAGCCGTTGACGTCACCATTTGAGAAAATTTAATTATGTCTGTACAGGAGTAGTATTTTGTTTAGTTTGGCAAAAAAAAAAATTAATATAAAAACTGCCGAAACACCTTTTCTCACCTTCCCTACATCCCCACCTTAACATGTATGCACAAAAAGTTTCCTGGCAGCCAAACTAATGCGTGATGTCACAAATTACGGAAATAGTCGGCTGCAGACGACCCACAATACCTGGAGACGAAACGTTTTCATCAGAAAATTTGTAATTAGTTTTATTAAAAAAATAAAAATATGATCTGTGAGTCTTACTGCCTGTTAAGGTTATACGCGTATATTATAACTATGCTAATAGGGTATAGACGAGTAAAGCAGCGTTTGAGAGCTAATCTACCCGCATTTGCGTGGAAGAGAGTGGGAAACCATTTAGGAAAAATCTCCCTCAGTAAACCCGACCGAGATTCCAACCCCGACCTCCTCGTCATCTGCAGACCAGTCTAACAAGAGAGTGGTGACGCCTTAAATCATTCCACCACTCAAGCGTGTTTTTAGATCAAAATTAATAGAATATTACTTTAGTAAATACATTTGGTTTAGTTGTTGCAAATGGTGATTTCAACAGATGTTGAATATCTGTCAAGAGCATCCTGGAATTTTGTAAAAACTTTTTAAATAAAGAGAAAAAGTGTTGACAAAATTCCAGGAAACCCTTGACAGATAGTCAAGATCTGTTGATATTAGCATGTGCAGAAAACTAAACTCTATGTTGCTACTGGAGAAATATTTGATTTATTTTGGTCAAAAAATTCCAATTCTATAAAAACTGTAAAAATACTTGAGATTCCTTCTTCGGTCGCACCTTAACTCGCTCTTTTCTATTACCCACCTTAATAAGTACCTTGCCCTGTGAAGAAATGCTCAGTCATTTCTACCGGGAAATATATTCATCAGTCGTCATCATCACTGTAGAAAACAACCAGCCCCGTGGATTATTATTATTTATTATTATTTATTATTAGCACCGCGTCTTACTACCCGTTCGGGTTATACGCACTTACGCTAATGTGTAATGGTAGGGTGATTGTGAGATGAAATGAAGGACCTACAGTTTAACGTGGAATCCGAACCACGGTGGCGGCCTGGCATTCCCACATTCACAAGATGTCTTGTCAGAGGTGAAGGAAGGGTTTGGTAATCAGATAAATCTGTGCCGGGACCGAGGATTGAACCCCGGCCGCCAGCACAGAAGTCTGACACCCTACCCCTAGACCACCAGGTCACCCACCTACTTGCCCCGTGGAGTAATGGTCAGTGCACCTGGTTAAGAGCCTAGAGGTCTTGGGTTAGATTCCCGGATAGTATCTTGTTTTTTTTTTCAAAAAGGGAAATTACTCCACCAGCCATCAAGGTTTGGTTAATTAGGTTTATTAAGTGTTTCTACTGGTTCCATACTACCTCATCGGGACATGAAATGAGTATCCACGGAAGATATCCACGATTAATATATTTGGGCAACAGTATATTAGTACTACTTACTGCCTAATCTTTACACTAATGGGCTACGAATGATATCTATCTATACTCTAGACTTGCAATATTATTACCGAGTCGTAGTAGAAGAGGGCCTCTTATAAAAAAGCGAGTGACGTATCGCTCGCAGACAATCAAAGGAGAGACAACAAAGGATTTGATAACGCCATCACATAATATGTAAAGGATGTGGCGAGGTCCATGACTCAACATCTGAGACAATCACTTCAATCAACTGACGGGTATGTTCACAAACACACACCCCCGGGCGACAGCCAATGGGAGACGACTGCGACGCCAAGCAATTTGTGATGTTGGCACGTCTTTAAAGGGGTCATCCATAAAGCTCGTGACCCTGTTAGAAGGGAGGGGGGGGGGGGCTCTAATGTCTACATGGTGTTACATGTAGCGAGGGTGGGTGAATCACGGTGTTATGCATCTTTTATTTAAGTTATTTAATGTGTGAATATTTTGAACCAACTGATTATATCAACACAAGGGTATTTCTACGTGCGAGCGCGAAAGAGCCTATCAATTTTGCCGGGAAATGTATTTTCACGTAGCGTTAAGGGTTTTTTTTTACATACCACAATCGACGTGGGCCTGACTGTTTTACATTTCCTCCGAAGGAAGTTGTGCTACGGATTTTTATCGCTCAAGAAAAATCCATAGACCCTGGCTGGGTTTGAACCCACGAACATCGGGTCCTGAGCGAGCACTTTGCCCCAAGACCAACGAGGTCTGTGTTAGGTAACACAGAGCTTATAAATGAAAGAAATCAACCCTATACAATTAAATATATATGAAAGGCAAAACTTGGGGGATAAATGATTATGATTACGGAACTCAGCAGTATCTCAATCATATTCAAATAAATTTAAAAATGAAACTTGGACACGGGAATCAAACCCGAACGAATGATATACCCACGTCCATCACAGACTGCCTTAAATATTAGTGAAGAATGACAATGGCCAGGAGACGATCCCTGGATAGCTAGTGGCAGAGCAATGGCGTACTAAATCAAAGGTCTCGGGTTCGATTCCCATGCCTTTTTTTTTTTTTTTTCAATTTTCTTAAACAGATCTTATATTTAATTCTAATGTTGGAAAAACAAATATTTTTACTCTTCATATTTTCACCATTAGTAAACATATTACAGACAGGCGCGGGTATTAAGGGGGTAGGGGGGTCAAAGGGTCAGTTGACCCCCTGTGAAAGTTAGAAAACTAATACAAAAAACAAAATGAAAGTTCAAATTTTAGAAAGAAAATACAACACAGATAAATTATAAATTTTTAAAAATATTTTACCTGCAGACACCTCATAATCCTCAGTCCACACTTTCGTTATTTATCCACGTTTATTTAATTTCGAAATGACTCATGCAAGTGTGAAAAAATCTTCGTTTTCACGTAAGAATATTTGTCGTGTATAGCGAGTAACGAACATTGTTCCGTATATAAACGGTAGACTACCACACATCAAAGAAGACTAATAATCGCCTGAGAGCAGTTCATACACGAATAACGAATATAGAGTATGTGTTGACCGAAGAGGGGTGGAACTGCGGAGTACTCTGCCCCCCTGGAATCACCCCCCGCCCCCCACCAGATATATTTCAAATCCTCTATTATCGAATATGAAGCTGAAAGGTGACCTTCAATCAAACTACAAAGGACTTTCTATATGCATTTTACTGTCAAAAATTTGCCGGAAAAGACCTCATCAAATAACCAATAAACTAGAGGCATCTATCTAATTGGCAGAAAAAAATCAGAGGAGCAAAGCTTTTCTAGATACATTTCATTTTGAAGAATTTTCAGGCGAGGACCATCCCAAACAGCCTAGTATCTGAAATAATCTAATTTTCAAAATGTTGTCAGTGGAAGACCACTTCAAATATTATCTTCTAAAGGTACCTAACCATCTTAAAAAAATTAAGGTGAGGATCACTCTAAATAGCTTCGATGGGCATCCACAAAATTTCTAAGTGAGGAACACTTTAAATGGCTTATAAAAGAATCTAATTTAAATTTAAAAAAATCAAGGCGAATACTACTAATAACTTACCATTTTTATTTTTTCAAAATATTGTTGAAGGAGGGCCACTCCAAATAGTTTATAAAAACTATCCGCTTTAAAAAAATTGGAAATGATGACCACCGTTTAAAACATACATAAGATAAATATGAATAAAGTCGGTGACCTGGTGGTCTAGGGGTAAGGTGTCAGACTTCTGTGCTGGCGGCCGGGTTCAATCCTCGGCCCGGCACAGATTTATCTGATTCCAAACCCTTCCTTCACCTCTGACAAGACATCTTGTGAATTGTGGAATGCCAGGCCTCCACCGTGGTTCGGATTCCACTTAAACTGTAGGTCCTTCATTTATCTCACAATCACCCTACCATTACACATTAGCGTAAGTGAGTATAACCCGAAGGGTAGTAAGACTCGGTGCTAATAATAATAATAAATATTAATAAGAAACTATTAAAATGGCTTTAAACAAACTCTAACATTGTAAGTAACTATGTAATTTATAATTATGACCCCAATGATATGATGTGGATCCGCCCCTGGTTATAGATAACTTCCGATTCTGAGTAGTATTAAATCTGAGGCCCTTCTTTTATTCTAACTAAAACTTCCCTATGAAATAATGACATTCACTCTTAATGTGGACAGTTACGCAACACAGGTTGGAGGGAGGGATTAACCAGTATACTTGGTGTAGGGGGTCAAAATAGGTAAGAAAAAGCGTTACGTGGATGACACCATAAAATAACTTTTTTTTTTCAATTTGCAGAGTGACAAACCACACCTTACACCCCCACCCCCCACCCCAAAAAAAAAAAAGTGGAAGAAAATTCATGAATTTCACACGACGTATTTTTCCCCCACCAAGTCTTACGACATCCTTAATATGAAAATGGGACTTACCCGTTTGGGTTATACGACTAATACACAAGTGGTGGTAAAGATGAGTAAGATCGAGTAGAGCATAAAATAACAAAATGGATGCCATCCTTCTCTTCGGTTGCAGCTTTCCGAGAGTGATTTTGTTGTAATAAGCCTAACAGTGTATAAAATCGGTTTACAGAAGAAGAAAAATATGATTGATTTGTACACTTTAATCAATCCTTCAATAAAAATATTTGTTTGGGTGAAAATATAATTATATATTTAATTTTTTTTAAATTTATAGGCCTATAAATGTCAATTTGGCTAAGTCGGTAGAGTTACGTTCTCACAATCTATAGTTCGAGTGTTCAAATCCTGTCATCTCAATTTTTTTATCTATCAGACTTTAAACTTTAGTTTTAAATGATTGTATTAGTAAGCATATATTTTTTAAATATTTTTTATAAAAGTGTATAAGGTATTTGAGCCTACGAAGACTACAATAATATTCTTCTTTAAAATAATTTTTCAAGGAAGTAAATGAAAAACGTTACCTTAATTTTGAAATTTTGTATGTAGGTTAGTATTTAAAAATTATATTAATGGGTTATGACATAAAAATGTACACATTTAAAAATAAGGCAAAGCAAGCTAATTATTATTCGCATAGTAGAGACCTTTAGGGCATATTTATGTTTTAAGAATAGTTGCGAAAATAAAATAATATATTACTGAATTCTAATGATTAACAAGTGATTTAAATTCAGACAAAAAATTAAGATACTGTTATCGAGGTGGGCTTGATCTCGTGAACATCTGAGTTTCAGACAAACACGCTGCTAAGTGAGCTAATTGGTTTAACTTATACTCTATATATCCTGAAAAAACTTTGAGACAACAAGCTTAGATGCAAACAACTGGAAGATGATTTCCTAATAAAACGAAACAAATCGTTTTACATGATGCATTCAATACAATAACAGTGTTTACTTTCAGTTACGTATCTTGTATACTAGCCCCATGGCTTCTTTGGTGCTGATTGACAGCTCACAGCTGACTTCTGACAGTCAACATTTAGGTATAATTCCTCAATTTTGACCGTCAGAATTGACAATTGCTAAACCCATGTTTTTGTAGCGCATAAGGTTCGGCGTAGGGATACATAATTTGGTCTGATAACTTTTCAAAGCTTTTAGCTGTCCGCTGTGAGCTGTCAGTCAGCACCAAAGAAGCCATGGGGCTACTGTATAATGGCGCGTTGTGGCATCCCATCGCCTCAATCCTTTGGCACGTCATGGTTTTACAGTGTTGTCGGATTGAAAGCTCGATCGCAAGCTAAACAACGCTACACCGACAGTAGAAACCTTTAGAAATTAGCTCTGTTTCGGTGCGATTTGCGAGTTTTAAAATTAGGGGTCCAACCAGATACGACTACGGCACCGAACTAGTCCAGTTGGGTTGGCCCCGTGGGTGTAACGCCAGCCGCGCACGGGAAATAACCGCGACCGTGACGCGTGTACAGCTTCATTACATCTAAGAGATGAACATTTTAATAGGAAAATTTTCTGTATCGGTGGTTTGTGGTAGAGGGATTAAATTGTATTATTATTATTATTATTATTATTATTATTATTATTAGCACCACGTCTTACTATCCGTTCGGGTTATACGCACTTACGCTAAAATGTAATGGTAGGGTGATTGTAGGACCTACAGTTTAACGTGGAATCCGAACCACGGTGGGGGCCTGGCATTCCCCATATTCACAAGATGTCTTGTCAGAGGTGAAGGAAGGGTTTGGTAAGCAGATAAATTTGTGCCGGGACCGAGGATTGAACCCGAACCCCAGCACAGAAGTCCGACACCTTACCCCTAGACCACCGATTACATTTTAGAGGTGACACTTAAAAAATAACCTATAATACTTCAAAATGTATGTTAAGAGACGAGTGGGTTATAAGAAGGGGGAAGGGGGGAACAAGGATGGGGGAGGAGTAGATAGGAAGCACGTAGGATAGGGGGGGGGGGGGGGCTAGACAAATGTCGAGCCAACCTTAAAATTATTTGAATTAACTCATTGATGACAAAAAAAAATTAAGTATGATTTATGAATAAACGGGTCTACAAAGGCTCGCAGTCATTTCTGTCTTTACTACATTTTTTTTAGCATCACGTCTTACTACTCGTTCGGATGATACGCTTATGTAATAATTACACCAATGTGTTTGGTATGAGTAAGGTTGAATTTAGAGGAATTGCACCCACATTGGAGTGGAGAGTGGAAAACTATTTAAGAAAAATCACCCTCAGTGGACTCGCCCGGAATCAAACTCCAGTCTCTTTGTCTATTGCGAGAGTAGCGCGTTAGACCGTGCGGCCACTGAAGCAGGTGTTTCTTTACTACTACTACTACTATTATTACTATCACTAATTATTATTATCATCATCATCATCATCCATTTTAATCAGTTGAAATTACTTTACAAATGATTGAAAATTTTCCGTCCCACCTCTCTAATTACCTAATGGTCGACTGGACCCACGGGGGAAACCCCGTGCTGTGTGTAAAATAGCCTAACTGCACAAGATATGTGGGAAGATAACGGGAGTCGTTGTGACTCATTGTTTCTGGTGTTAACGACCTTGAGAGAAATTAAACTAGAAAACTTGGGAAAGTACGAGTATATTTGTTCCATTTAAATGTGTGGAAAATTTTGCGACCGAAAAAATAAAAAATAAAGGAAGCTTCACATTTCTAGCCACAACACTCCAGGTTATCGCCAAAAGGATCCGTGTATGGAAGTCCAATTTTCATAGGAAGATCCTAATAAGAGAGATAAAAGAGTTACTAGATACATTAATATATCCATACGTCAAATCAGCTGGTCACTTTTGAAAGATATTAGCAATAACTATAAAATAATACTAATAATAGTGTGAGCCAACCTTAGCTCTCGCGTGCGATACGGCAACGCCGGTGCAGATTCAATGACCTTGGCATCACGTTGGCTCGCCTAATGTCGGTCGTGGATTATGACGTAGATGGAAAGATAAGAGGACGTAATTGGTCGTCTAGGACTCTTCATAAAGGACAGAGTTACGAGCGCAAGGGTCCGGTCCAACTTCATAGGGAGGGCTTTTTGTAAAGTACAGATTGTTTTACTGCGGTCAACTTTGATAACACTTTACCATGTAATTGTTAATGTTATTTTATAGGTAGTATTAATAATATCTATCAAACGTGACATCTGCAGATCATAAGACTTGACGTATGAATACGTGAAAGTATTTTTCACTATTATCACATCTCACTAATGTACTAATTACGACAACTGATTAGGAATGAAGAAGGTCGAATTTAAAAAAAAGTATATTCGCATTTGCGTGGAGGAAGAGTGCAAAACCATTTTTTAAACACCTAGTAGTATTCGAATCTTGATCTCCCGGTAATCCAAGTCCAGTATATTGAGAGAGTGACGCCTTAGACCATGTAAACACCAAAGCAGGTCAATCAACTAATGAAAGTGATAAATAAAATAGCACAAAGTATGAAATTAATACAGTTTTTTTTTTGTTATTCCAAATTATGATCACTAAAAATAACTATTATATTTAGTAATATAAAAGTATTACAGATAAGCAGGCAGGTCAGGGATATATCTCAGGGGCCGGATGCGCCCCACAAGTTGGCGAACCCTGCTTTAGACCATTCGACCATCAAAAAAGGTACGTGAAAATGGATCTAACAACTTTTTAGATGCCCGATAAGGTTCCTATTTAAAAAAATGGACTATATGTTTCAACCTCGTCTACTACATGCGACTTCTTACACTCTGTATCGTATCGTTATGGTCCACATAATCCGTGCCCTTATTCATGTGATATCCTATTAACCAATTGGAAAATACAAATATCGTCCAATTAAACTCGCCGACACAAAACAATATTAAAATATTCGATAACATTTAGCATTTTCATATTTTTGTATTAATATTTTAGTTTAAAATAAAAACCCGCCTCGGTGGCGTAGCTAGCTAACGCGCTGGAAGTGTTGAGCTCAACTGCCGAGGACGGGGAGATCGAGGTTCGAATCTCGGTCGGGTGAACTGGGGGGGTGTTTCCTAAATGGTTTTCCACTCTCCCTCCACGCAAATGCGGGTTCACTTCCTCTAATTCACCTTCCCAATTCCTAATCCATTAGGGTAATTAGTACTTAAAGAGTATAACCCAAACGGGTAGTAAGACGCGGTGCTAATATTATATTAATATTAGTAAAAACGGCGACCTTAATATATTTTTATTTTTATTAATTGCTTTTTAAGATGGTCAATTGTCAATGGTTCTCCGTAACCGTATGTAACGACAGTCTATAGGTAAGTTAAAATTGATCACTCTTCTACGGACAAAGGACTCAACGGAGTGGTACTCTGTGTCCAGTGTAACCTGTTACTGTGGAGTCGATACCTTCTTACGGACTACGGACATTACGGACACAAACTCTGTGGACAGAGAGAGCTATCTGTTAGTGTGGAGTGAATCTCTTCTTACGGACTAAGAACACAGTGTGTGTGGACGGGGCTTTGTCAAAAGTGACAGCTGCATAACACACGGTTAGGTTTTGTATTCTGAGAGAGAGGTCTAGCAGCGCATATGGGAGATACATACAACTGCTTTATAGCGAAATGTAAATAATTTAAGTGAGAAGACGAGATGAAATGCAGAGCGATAGAAACATATGTTCATTTTGGTATAAAGTGGTCCGGGATAGTTTTTATGCTTTGTCTGATTTTTTTGTTGATTTAGTCAAAAAAATAGTTCCTTATTTCTCTCAAATGTGTTTTTTTTTTCACTTTAGAAGGCGAAATAGTAATTCAAATGTATCTCGACTAATACGAAATAGCCAAAGAGGTAGGTAAAGTCTGTTCACCGTAGGAATTGCTTTCTGAAAGGCCTTTTTCCCTACCAGAAATCTATTATATAGTAGAATATTGGTAGGAAAAAAGGCCTTTCAGAGAGTAATTCCTACCGTGAATGAAGTATACTAAGAAATATACTAAGGGCTTTCACCTGAGCATAGTTTCTATTTTTGTTTTGAGAATAACTATTAAGTAATTTAAGTTACCTACAGATATATAATTAAATATAGGGGAATGGTTTGTAAAAATTAAAAGTTTAATATCCATTTTGAAACAAACTAGCATCTTTTTTTAAAGATTATAGATGTATCTATAAAGTAAATTAATTAAACACACTTCCATCAAAACAAATATAATCAGTTTTATCTTTGTTTGAAATAAAAGGAAATCTCTATTCAATTTGATTATGGTGAGACAACTTTTATCACTTCTGCGCGTTTGTAACTAAACATGGCTGAAAAGTATGACGTGTGCTACCACCAAATTACGCACAAGTTTACGTGACAGTTACTGGCTCTGGTCATTCACACGATAATAGCTTTTATTTATATTTGAGGTATTTAACGTGCACTTTTTAAATCGACTAATTATATCAGCACACGACTTTTAACTAACCTTAATCTAAAATGGATAGCCTCAGAACCCGATGTTCGTGGACTCTAGCCCAGCCGGGGTCGACGCATTTTTCTTGGGTGATAAAAATTCGTAGCACAACTTAGTTCGGAAGGGAAGTAAAACCTTCGGTCCCATGTCGTGTACTGGTTTAATCAATCTGTTCAGAAAGTGCAAGTTAAATACCTAAAATAAATACTATAACAGACAACACCTGCTTCGGAGGCCACATGGTACAAGGTGCTACTCTCGCAATAAATTAGACTGCTGATGATTGGGAGTTCGAGGTTCGATCCCGTTCGGTGTTCTGAGGGGGAGAGGGGTTCTAAATGGTTTTACACTCTCCCTCCACGCAAATTTGGACACACTTTCTCTAACTTCTACCTTCCTCATCCCTAACAAATTAACATAATTAGTACATAATATAGGTATAAACCAAACGGGTAGTAAGACGCGGTGCTAAAAAAAATAAAACCTTCATTAAACTCAACACCAGCTGATAGTTCATCACCGTGAAAGGAGAAACCAGCGTTTCACAAATATGGACTTAATGAGCTAAGGCGTCGGAATAGGTAATAAATAGTCTACTTGTACTGAATTAAGTGTTGAATCATGTACGACAGCAGTGGCCGTGTGTATGGGCCATTAGAAGACGATGTTTTTGATTCAGCCAATAATCATTCTCAGCTCCCAGGTAACAAATAAAGAACACGCGTAGGCCGGCAGACTCTGTCACGTGTCGTATCGAGTCACGTGGAATATGACCGACTTGAAAGTGTTCCAGCCACGTGCGACAGTGACGAAATCGGGAATTTATTTTTGGGGCGAAGGGGGTTTGTATATCTTGTACTGTATACAAATTATTTATGTACACTTTTTTTCCCAGACAGAAATTTTAGGAGAATTTAAAATGTGTTTAAACTGTATCACCTTTGAATAATGGAGTCAAAGGACTGGTCTTAAAATTGAGTTTATTAATTCAACATCTAGAGTGTTATATATTATATATTTATACTGAGCCGTCAGTGGTATAACTATCGGCCAATGTCCATAGGAAAAACCTTTTATAAAATACCTACATATTGTATTGCAGTCAATATTGATAATATATTTTGTAGATATTGATATTATCTATCAAATATGACAGGTGACATGACTTGATGAATAATGAAAGTAGATCTAGTAACCTGTAGTGGTCAAATGGCTCGTGTTATGAAAAATGACCTATAGATTTAATTTCACATATTCATACATCAAGTCACGTGATCTACAGCTGTCACTTTTGATAGATATTATCAACACATAAAATAACACTAATAATATAGTAAAATATCAATTCTAGCAGCAAAAAAGATAATTATTTGTACTTTTTAAAAGGATTTTTCCACCAAAAACTTATAGAAAATTATATAGGGAGTTTGGAGTTAGATGTTTTAAACTCTTAAACATCCATACATCAGCCATTATTTGACATAGGCAATGTTAAATATTTTCGGTTAAACTTTGGTTTGAATCAGGTTCAAATACCAAGAAAGCAGGAAGATTGGGAGCTATCATAGACACTAATATACTTTATTTTCAACAAACCCTATATTATGAGATAGGTTAAATTGCCTTTTTTCAAAAATACTAACAAGAAACGATAAGTTATAATGTATCCATACATATTCAAAGTAAAAATAACATGTTTTATGATAATTTTAGAGAAAAATACAAATTGAGGGTATCTCATAAGACTCATTGCCGGGTTAAGTGGTGAAGCAGAACACTTTCAAAAGATATGCACTATTTTTACAATGAAAAGTAGCAAATTTACCCTGACAGATTACACTATGGTGCAGCTTATAAGGTAGAGCCATAAGGTAATTGGTCAAGGTAAGACTTCTAGCTTTTATGGTATCCAGAGTGTATTTTTTTTTTTTTCTCGCCATCTCTTAATCTCTGTTCATCTTGTATGCATATATGAATATTACGATAATGGGATAGGGTGAGTGAAATTAGAATTCGAGGAGGTGTACCCAAACTTGTGTGGAGAGAATGAAACATCATTTATAAAGAAATACCCTCAGTAGATTTGACCGGGATTTGAACCCCTATATCCTCTCTCCGTCATCGGTAGTCAACTAACATGGTGAGTGATGTCTTAAACCGGAGATGGAGAACCTGCAGCTTTTTTGAGGTGTTCAGTGCGACCTTTTCACACATATTTTAAAACGAAATACTATCGTCATTGTTTGAAAACTTTTAATCCTCCAATGTCATGTATTTTAGTTAGTTAAAATAAAAACTCAGTTATGTTTTAAAGCATAATGTTAGGAAAAAACTAACCACTCATCAATTTAGTTATCTATGATTGACGCATTATTATATTTTGAAAAATGCATTGCTCATGAGATGCACCTCGGCCTTATGAGGAATCTGTGAAGCGAGATGTGGCCTTCCAATGCCAAAGGTTACTCACCCCTACCTTAGACAATTTTACAAGTTACACTTTATTTACACAGCCCAGTAATTTGAGCCATTAATCTATGTCATCAGTCAGTTTCATATGTGTCGACAGACAGAAAGCATTAGATCAGCAGGTGAGATATCTAGCCAAACCAAATAAAACCAGTTTCATGTTGAGAAACTATAACAGCTTGACTAAAGAGACCAAAAATATAGATATTACCCTCAAAGAAGTGCTTATTTTAATTGTTAATTTTTATTTTTTTTAAATTAAGAATATTATACTTGCACAGTAAGGACTTTTGGGTGTATTTAAGCAAACTTTTTGTCTCCACTAATTGATCACACTAGAGCAGGGGTCAGCATTAGGTCGATCTCGCAGTAATTTTCAGCCAATCACGTAGGAAAACTAGATCTTCACGAAAAGTAAAGCTTACCTTGCACTATCGCATTATGGTATAGCTTATAAAATAGGGCCATAGTGTAATCAGTCAAGGTAAGACTGCTACCTTTCTGGGTAAATGGAGTAAACATTTTATTAATTTAATGTATTTTATATAAAGGCCGGGACATAGGTATTGGAGGAAATATTTAATTTAAGGAATAAATACAAAATGTATAGGAAAAAAAGAATTAAAAGTAGATTAGAGAAACAAAGGGTGATCACAGGACCTTTGATAAATGTAAAAGTCGATTGGAGCCCAGAAAGGTTGTTGACCCCTGTACTAGAGAGTAGGCGTTAAATTTTGAAAGCTATTGTATCATTAAAATAATAATTCCCATTATTGTTTAGCACTAATTTACTCAAGAGCAGTTGTCTACTTTAAAAAGAAAAAATTGTAAACAACAATATTTACATAATCAGTAAGATAATGGTATGTGCAAATAAACACTTTTTAATATATTTTTTTAAAAGTTTATCAGATTTGTTGTGTTGCAAAAAGTCATACTAAACTATTTTGATAACATTAATACAAAGGTTAGTGATGCTACTATAAACGCCTTTATAAGAAGTAATATTAGTAGGTCTTTCGTCTTTAAGTTCGACCTCGGTGGTCTTGGGATAAAGTGCGCCTCAGGACTCGATGTCGTGGGTTCAAACCAAGCCATGGTAAACAAATTTTTCTTGAGATATCTGTAGCACAACTTTCTCGGGAAGGAAAGTAAGGCCATTGGTCCTGTGTCCATTGTGGCATGTAAAAATAGCCCTCAAAGATATTCGAAAATAAGTGAAAATACCTTTCCCAGTAAAATTTGTTGGTCCTTTCGCTCTCGCTGATATAAAATCCTGTGTGCTGATATAATCAGTCAGTATCAGAAAGTAAACGTTAAATACCAAATAAATAAATGATCCATCTAAGTCAATTTTCTTATGGGAAAATATAAATAAGTCTGGAACTGATACAAAATCTACTATAGAACAGCATACCTGTTAAATTTATCAGAATACGCCACTGTCAGGTAAGATGACTTGATCTATGAATATATGCAAATTGTTTCTGTATATTATAATAAGCGTCAAATTAGTTCCTCCTTCCCAAATAAGATTGTACAATTATTTTATTGTACTGTGTTACCATAGCTTTTCCTTAATTTTAAATTACCTTAAAAATGTTTGTTGACAAAGAATCACCGATATTCACCAAAATAATGCGTAATAATTAGATATGTGACGCTAGAATCCTATGGTATTCGAGAGATTCTAGATCCGTAAACATTTAAAAAAAACAGTATCTTGAATACAATAATTATGAAGACCTTGACTTGAAATCACAATTTGAAGTAATTGTTATAAGCAATTAAATAAACATGTGAAATTGGTAAAATAAAAAAATTACAAAATTTTATTAATATAATCATCCATTCAAAACAGGTTATTTTTAATTTTTGTAACAAAAATGACGTGACAAAGAAAGTTGCACTTGTCAGTGGTGCCAAGCCTCAAACAACTTTTTTTTTAATTCGATTTTAAATATCTGGTCTTTTTGTATATTTTTTTAAGGCTTCAAGGATTCAAATTCAATATGATAGAAAATTAAAGACTCAGATTCAAAACATAGAGGATTCAACTCATCTCTAGTAATAAAAATTTAAAAAAGAGCCTAATTGGTGATGTTTTACATTTCCATCTCAAGACCAGAGATGGTCCCATTTTAAAGGGAAGAGCCTTATCTGACAATAAGAAAAGTTACTAGATCTACTTTCAAGTATTCATACGTCAAGTCATGTGATCTGCAGCTATCACGTTTGATAAATAATTTCAATACTTATAAAATAACACTAATAATAATTTAGTAAAATGATATCAATGTTTAAAAAAAAATTGAATTTTCTAAAATTTCTTCCTACCAAAATCTTCCATACACTTTTTTTTACCCTGAAAGGTCTCAAGTTTACCCTGCATGATTTAACTTTGGTTTAGCTATTAAAATAGGGCCATGGTGTGATCCATCAAGGTAAGACTTGCAGGGTAGATTGAGTGTAAGCTTTGACAACAGAAGTTAATTTAATCAAAGACTTGCGAGCTTGTAGTAGACCCCACCCAAGAGCCATATGGTTGAAGAGATGAGCTGTTGACGCAACAAAATTCAAAGTTACGTCATCTCAACAGTTTATCTAGCCTCCTTGTGCAACGGGACACAAGATCACTTGGCAGGTTATCAGAAACAGGCCCCCCCTAGATTAATAGAAAGATTGAGAGCAGTGGCACATCAATTGTTTGCACTTGAGTGAGGTGGACCTAGTGGTGAGTAGGTGAGGGGTAGAGTTGAGAAAGGTACAGAGTGTAAAATATTCCGGCAGGGTGATAAGGGTAATTGACGCCAAAGGTTGCAGTAGAGAAGATTTAATAAGAAGAAAGCAGCAGGGAGAGGTGTACTATAGGTGTGTAAGAGACCTGCTATGGAGAAGAGAAGTGTAAGGAAGTCTTGCAAAGTGTGTATGTTGTACCCATTATCACATATGCAGCAGAAACATGGACATTGAATATAAGAGAGACTAGGAAAGTAGAAGCCATTGGAATGAAGTTTGTGAGGCGAAAACGAGATTAGGAATAAAGTAATCTGTGAAAGAATGGGAGTACATGAGATAGTAGAGAAACCAAGTGTGGGATGGTATGGGAATGTAATTAGGATGTAAAAGGAGAGAGAGGAGACGAATGGAAGTGATTAACGGAGAAAGAATCTCCATCTTCCATATGGAGGCATTTTACTAAATTGATTTGGCCACAGTGTATCCTAGATAAACAAAGGTTACCATCCTTTGCCATTCATCTCGTATTGCATTTTGTTACCACCCATCCTTCAGACAAGTCCCCTTAACAAATCTGGGGAACACATCATCCAGTATTTTAACAACAATATTTATTTTATTTAGCAACGCGTCTTACTACCTGTTCCAGTTATAAGCTTAAGTACTAATTATGCTAATGGATTAGGAATTGGGAAGGTTGAATTTTAGAGGAAGTGAGCCCAAATTTTCATGGAGGGAGAGTGGAAAACCTTTTAGGACTACCCCCCTGCCCCCAGTTCACCCGACTGAGATTCGAACCTTGATCTCCCTGTCTTCAGCAGTCTTGCTCAACACAAAACTAGCGTGTTAGCTAACTACGAGACGAGTAACAACAATCTTAAACGAACATCATGAGCTAGTCAGGAGCCCATGGATGCATAGGCTTCCCATGTAAAAATAATTAATGGACAAAAAGACAGGAACAAGTTTTATTGTGCGAGCAAAAGAGGTCAATAGTTTGGACCCAAATTTATTCCCGCCTCCGAACCGACCTTGATAGGCTCATCCAATTTATCAAGATTTCGGGGTGGATACACTTCTGAAAGTGTATGACTGCTGTTTGACATTTCATCATAGAACATAGCACACAAACAGAGTGGCCACAAAATATAAGAAATACAATTACCCGACTAAAACCCAAATTAGTTTTTATAAACATATTTAAACAAAATCATAATATTCAATTAGTTATGAGTAGGTCTAATTTTTTTTAATGATATAAAAAATAAATATATTCAACTAAGATAAAAACAGTGTCCTACCACTTTCCCTACTAGACAACAAAATTCCCTGACATTCCCCCTTTTTTTCTTAGCATTTTTAAATTTCCCAACTTATCTACCATTTTCCCTGGCCATGCACCCCCACCGCCCCCCTTACAAAGAAAGGACAATGTTTAGCTCACCGTTGAGTGCCTCCAGTATTTGATGAGCTCTATGATGTCGGTGCTAGGCGCATAGAGCAGGTAGTCTCGCCACTCATCGAAACTGATGTTGAGACTGCCATCTTGGTCCATCCTGGAGACACACACAGCATTGTACAAACACCGGCATTATGGGTAGTGTGCCTGGTCCAGCATTGTACAAACACCGGCATTATGGATAGTGTGCCTGGTCCAGCATTGTACAAACACCGGCATTATGGGTAGTGTGCCTGGTCCAGCATTGTACAAACACCGGCAGTATGGGTAGTGTGCCTGGTCCACGAGTCATGAGGCCTAGGTTCGGATACAATTGGACCCCTTTGTCCGAGAAACAATAGTTTGACCAATGGCATTTATTTATATACTTATGTTCATGTGTGGATTCCTGTCCTTGTTTGATGGATCCATTTTCTTAAAAATCACCAATCTTGTCATGTTTCTTCTGATGTTAGTTTGAATCATTGGTGATGGTAAAATGTATATAAAAAAAGCCATCATATTAGATTGTATCAGTAAAAAAAATCAACACGTTGTTGGTTAAACTATTCTTTAATCTATGTTTTATTATCTGTTCTAGTTATACAAATATGTATTAACTATGTTAATGTGTTGGGGATGAGGAAGGTCAACTGAGGACATGTATCTGCATTTTCATGGAGGGAGAGCGAAAAATTACTGTGGGGGGGGGGGAACCCCCATAAGTAGATATGATCAGTATTGAAACTCCAATCACCCTGTCATCAGCAATCTAGTCTAATGTGAGAATGAAGCTTTGACCATATGGTCATCGAAGCCAGTTTTTAAATAATTGAAATACAGTTTTAGAAGAGCTATAATGAGCAACGCTCAACTAAACCATTCCTAATATGTTCAAAATTTACAAGTTTGGCTGCATATTGACATAAATTCTTATCAAGGTAGCTCTAAACAGGGTTTTCTAAACCTTTACTAGCATTTTATGTTTAATGTGCAGGCAAACAATTGTTTACTCATTGAAAATATGTATAAATTTAATTCTATGAGCTGGTCCCGAAATGTCAACATCCCAGGATGACGTAATTTGAGTTAGCTGAGGCTACCACTAATTCATGCCCGAACAAACACAGTATGTACATACAATTTATATAATTAGAAGCAACAACAAATGTGTGGCTTGTATTATTTTTTTTAGCAGAGCTATAAGAGGAGTGATATATTACAACACAAACATAGGTAGGTATAAATATAACTTAACTTTGAGCCTAGCATTAGCACACGTCTCTTTGCGGAATATTTAAAAAATATACCGCAATTTGTGTAGTGTCGAGAAGTGGGGTAAATAGCAGATCGGTGATCCTTTATGTAAACGATTGTATAAACTACTTTGGATCAGATAAATCACTCTTTGTGCTTTAAATAGCTGAAAGAAAGTTCTTACAATGAATTCAGCTTTGTAAGCATGTGCTTTACTTAGTTTAGTTTATATTTTTAACTGTAATGGGACACATTGATATTAAATCAGTGTTCTTCCCAGAAGATTTTTACAACTGGGTGGCCTTATTAAGCTGGGGGGGAAAGGTATGCGAGAAAAGGTTGTGTGTTTGCAGTTTTTATATCAAAATAGTTTTTGGTCAAATTCCAGAAGAAAAGGGTTTAATTTTCTTCACATGGTGACATCAACAAGTGTTGAATATTAGTTAAGGATGTTATGGGATTTAATGACAAATTTTTCTCTTGATTTAAAAAGTTTGTCATCTAATGCCGCTATGTTCATTACAGATATTCAACAACTGTTGATATCTGAGAAGAAATTAAACTATGTTTGTACTGAAGCACTATTCTATTTATTTTGACCAAAAAAAGTTTTGCTACAAAACCTGCAAAAACATTGATCTTTTCTCGCATTTAATACACAACCACCTAAAGCCTGGGTAAAGTGTGTAATCCTTTGCAATGTTATAAGATTTTAGCCGGGTTGGGTCATTCTCAAGGTCTTGGGGAGCAAGGGTACAGAAAGCTAGGGGATGGGGGTATGCTAGAAAATGTTACTGTACACAATAATGAAAAAAGTATTCAGACTAATTATACAAAGGATTATTTTATTTGTGCAAATCCATCATCACCTCATCTGCACTGGTGGGCATGCAGAAAATCATTGTTATTATTATTATTATTATTAGCACCGCGTCTTACTACCCGTTCGGGTTATACGCACTTACGCTAATGTGTAATGGTAGGGTGATTGTGAGATGAAATGGAGGACCTACAGTTTAACGTGGAATCCGAACCACGGTGGAGACCTGGCATGCAGAAAAGGCGGGCTTTAGAGATAGTAAAAAAAAAGTAACAAGTCTGACCCAAGCTTCAAACCAAAAAATTATAATAATATTTTAAACTTTTTTTTTATAATTTAGCACTGAAATTTGTAATTTAGATTGACAAATTTTTTCAAACATAAATTCACAGTGCCAATGATGCTTCCCATGAATAATCTGTGAGGTACATTTTACTGTCGTCAATTTGTTGTTACTATTAATATATATTAGCCATTTTATGAAGGATTCTGAGTCAAAGGCTTGGTGTACTGACTCTACAGTCCTGCAGACAAGGGAGTCTGTCTCATTTTATCTTGTTTATTGATTAAACAAAGGTTGGGATTTTTCAATCCTGACTACGTGGTCGTCGATGTTTTATTCATAAAGAGATTCCTACTCACTCCTTGAAACAAATGTGGGTACATTCTTATAAATAATACTTTTATAGTTCTTATTACATTTAGTGTAATTATGTTAATAGACAGGGATAAAATGTGAAGCATAAAAACAAAACACTCCTTAAGAGACTTTAACTTTAATCCCAGTTAGACCAAAATTTAGCTTTTAGGTAAAAAATGGCAGTGCATGGGTGATTAAGAGCTCACTCTAATTGCAGATCCAGATACTAATACACCGGTTTATGTCAAATACCCATTAAAAAAAATATTGTGAGTGGAAATTTTCTATCATCTGAGTTGGTTAAACTCTTAAAGACTTCATCCAAGCTCATAAGTCAGGGACACTGAGCAGAGATAATTCCACCAAATTTCCTGTTGTTATCTTCCGATAAAAGATTACCTAACTCAAGTTCAAGAAACAAATGCTCTAACGTCACTATAATAAAAGAAAATCTCCAAAATCCAATTATCACTTAGAAAACAAGTGCACAAATCATCAAGTTATTAAATCATAGCACACATATTATAGTGCTTCAAATCTAGCGTTTTATTTCAGTAATAAAATATATGTTTTATTATATTTAAAAAAGTATATTTCAAAGATAATTTTAAAGATTTATTTTCAGAACTGTATTGGGTATGAATCCCAGCACTACATTTTTTTTCTGTGCAAATAATAGTTATCATTATTCAAATAAACAAACATAACATCTTTGAAAGCATTCTTGAAATATTATTTTTCTTTTTTTCTAACCACCATTTCTTACTACCTGTGGGATTATACATAAATATACTAACCATGCTAATTTGGTAAAGAGGAGGAAGGATGAATTTAAAGGAAGTGTCTCGCATTTGTGTGGACGAAGCATGGAAAACCATTTATTAAAAACCAGCCTCAGTACCGCCGATCTTCCAGTCTATAGCAAGAATGGCACCTTAGACCATTTGGCCAGTAAAGCAGGTAAAGTTTATTTTAGCTCACTGCCTATTTGGAATATATATAATGTACATCTACTGGTTAAGGAAAACAGGATAAAGAAGTAAATTGTGAGGACATACTATAGCATTCCCATGGAGATAAATCATCCCCAGTGTTGCTAGCCTGAATTCAAAACATCCCCTCTTAGGTCAGAAAAGATCTTATTTTTTCCATACACCATGTTTTACTATCCATTTGAGTCGCCTGCATATTTACACTGCTTGGATAGGAATGTGGTAGGTAAAGTTTGGGGAGAGATGTACCAACAATCATGTATAAAGTAAGCAAAAAGACATTTAAGAAGATCCACCCTCAGTGCACTCGACGGGGATTCAAATCCCAACCTTTCCAATAAAGATTAACCACATCTAAATATCATAATTAAATTGAAAAATGACACCTGGACAAGGGAATTTAACCTGAGACCTTTGACTTAGTATGTCAATGCTCTTCAAAAGGTGGCTGTGTTATCTGATAGCTCACAATCTTTTTATTATTATTATTATTATTATTATTATTATTATTATTTAGCACCACGTCTTACTACCCATTCGGGTTATATGCTTTAAGTTCTAATTACACTAATGGATTAGGAATTGGGAAGGTTGAATCAGAGGAAGTGAACACTCATTTGCGTGGAAGGGGAGTGGAAAACCATTTAGGAAAAACCACCCCCAGTTCACCCGACCGAGATTCGAACCTCGATCTCCCCGTCCTCAGCAGTCGAGCTCAACACGACTAGTGCGTTAGCCAACTACGCCACCGAGGCAGGTCTCACAATCTTAATTGAACGCCCATATGTAGGTGACAATTTGCACACATCCATCACAGACTCTGCCTTAAAAATATTAGTGAAGAATGATCCAGTGAACAGAACGACTCCTGGATAGCTCGGTGGTAAACGCATTGGCGTAATAAACCAAAGGTCCTGGGTTTGATTTTTGTGTTCAAGTGTAATCCTTCAATTGAAAAAATTGGCGTGTCGTAGAGTGTTGTTAGGGAAGCAGGCCTTGTTAAAGCTGTACCTGTGATATTTTCTCACCCACTTGGACCTTATTTGACCAACCATGCTCTGTATGCCTCACACGGGAATGTATTCCCTCGAAACCTGACCAATGAGTGTTCTACTGAGGGGGTTGAACAATTCACAGCTACAGTTTCAACTAATGCTGCTTACCCTGGTAATACTTCACGACACGCCAATGATTGAAAGAATATAAAAAATAAAAACATAAAACACACAACACAGTGCATGCAAACACAACAAACTCTTGAAATCATTATCACACACAAGACTGTCATGCAAATGAGCTGCTCACCTAAGGGTCAAAAAACGCAAAATAGCAAAGGTTATCAGTGTTTTAAAAATTGCTTGCCAAAGGCTGCTACAAACAAACAAAAGAAAATGATGTTACAAAAAAAAAAAAAACAATTTTACAAACAAAGTGAGTCAGTTTTAATTTAATCAAAAAATAAAAATGAATAAAATAATTAGGAACAAGCTAAGTAATATTTTACCGGTTATTGAGCTTTTGACACTTCCCCGAACAACCTTCACCCCAGAAAATGACAATTTGAGTTACTAGGCGATTATATCAAAACAAGCTAATCTATTGGTTTTTTTTAAAGTTATTGTTGGGCCAGAGTTTTACCCCCCTAACCCCAAATGTGCTTTTCCATTATCTTTCCAAAATATACATACATTTCCTTGAACATACACACTCATCCTTTTATTTTAAATAATGTAGAGACGAGTTAAAGCTCAACTTAAAAGCTATCCCAAAGTAGCCTACTCCCTCACTTATTGTAGTGACAAGATTCTGAAATTATCTGTTTTAGTCACATGTTCTCCCCAGTATTCAAAGATTAATATTGTGTGTGGAAGGTGTGTTATTTAATAAAACAATAATTACTATCTCATAAGAGCAGTGTGTACTTTACAAAAGAGTAAAAAGAGAATCAAAGGACTTGGAACAATAATGTGGTATTCCCTAACTATATTCAATACAATTAATATTTGTGTTTGACCTCACATACAGATGCAAACATATTTGTATTGATTTCTCTAAGTTCAAAGTTTGTATCAATTTAGGTAAAAAGGTAAATTATTCAGGCTTATAAATGTGGCCTATGGATGTTTGATTCTCTTTTTTATTTTCTTAGCACTGCGTCTTAATGCCCATTAGGGTTGTACATATATGGGCTAGTTACGCTAATGTGTTAAGGATGAGTAGGAAATACATTTTAACATAGGATGGCAGTGAGACGACAAATTTGTCAAAATATTGGGAACAGGGAATAATAAAAACGACCCTTTAACTAGAAATAATTTTAGATTAAAAATATATTTTGATTATTGATCAAATGTCTGTTTTCTCCCATGTCATTGACCTTGTAGTTGACCATGCAAATATACCCCTCTTTTTCCCACCCACACACACACAATTCAAATATTCAGCCAATGTTTCTGCAACTTGTTAGACAAAAGGATGTCATATTTTTCATAAAATTGTCTAACATTTTTAATCTGAACAATGTTCTTCATTTGTGTGTGAGGCAGATGTAACCAAGACTGTGGAATTAGCTTGAAGCAATTTTGGGTGGAGTCAGAGTCTGTAAAAATCTACAGACTCTTAGCTTCAAACTAAAATCTTATAATATCATTACAATATATGATAAATATATAATTTTAGCTTTATACTTTTTTATTCCTTAGAACCATTGTTTGTAATTTTGATTTACATATTTATTTAAATATACATTCACAATGTCAAAGAAGCTTCCCATAAAGTTATCTGTATTGGAGCATTTACTGCAGTAAATTTGTTATTACTTAGGGCTGGTCTTATGACTACCAAATATTGCTATCGGGAGGTTAAAGTTAGCGACCAGATAAACATTATCAGCCACTTTAATGTTTTACGCGTATTATGAACTGAATTTATCTGCCAGATATCTGTGGGATAAAAATATGTTTATGCATAAAACGCAAGGTTGGTACTGTTTTTACTTGTGTGCACATGCGTATAAGACTTTCTGATAGTGCTACAACCTAGCAAGTGGTGACAACGCTCAACATTTGTTAAATAATGGTGGCTAAACAAGTGTGAGAAAACAGATGGCGTCACGTGGGTGCAGAAGCTAAGTTGTCTTGCAAGTACTAATTTCAGTGTCTGCCAAAATGTGGGCAATATTTGGGTACAACATTTACAAAATTTCATTTATTGTACTCACATTTAAATAATTTGTTCTCATATAACTATAACTCTACAAATAGCTTGTCAGTTTATATAAAAGTATGAATTAAATGTTCTAAATTTATATATAATTAGAACCTGGGCCTGTGCTTTCTAAACATTTGAAACAAGATTTTAACCTAAAAACAGATTTTGATAGGCGAAACCTCATGAAAAACAATGTGTCACCATGGCAACGTGAATTTTAACTTTCAGATAACATTTATCAGGTAATTAAACCTCCCAATAAAAATGTGATGGTAAATAATATCTGGCGATCATAGGACGCAATTTTAACTTAGCGACCAGATAAAAATATTTAACGGCCAGATTAATATCTATCCAGGAGTCATAAGACTGGCCCTAATTAATATATTTTAGCTATTTATGAAGGAGTGAAAGTCTGACAGTAGAAAAATAGAGGAGTCAAAGTTAAAGACTTGGTGTCACAGACCTGGTTGTAACAGAGGGGTCGAAGTGTACATGTTTAAAAAAAAAAACTTGTTCAAACTGTGTGTGTTGTTTTATATGTTGGATTGAGCAACCTAATTTCTCAATGTTTACATGGTGTGGCCAATTTCACTTTTCATTTGAAAAATGTGTTATCCACCTCTGCCTTAGGCCTTTCAAACAATGAAACGAGTATTAATCCATTTTTTAAAAGCTTAAATTTTAATATATCAGTATTACAATTTTATCTCATAGCAAGCCCTACAATCGTGATGAATGACAGTACTAAAAAACTTTGATGATAAGCAACCACCCTTAATACACCCGGCTGGGATCACCCCGATCTCCCTGTAATCGTCTGTCTAGTCTAATGCAAGAGTAGCGCCTTTGACCATGTGGTCACCGAAGCAGGTAAGAGCCTATTATTATACAATGATTCCAATAAACTTTAAGTTCACGTGAACGCACTCCTAGGTATTAAATGGAAACCATCAGAATGCAGTTAACTCAACTCAACAGTTTGGTTTAACACTTATTGCTAAGCTAAGCTTAGCAATGCTCCCTCTTTTCCCTCCCAGATTCAGTGGGTTTTTTTCTGGTCTGCTCCAGTGAAGTTTAGTTATGGTGTTCTCCAAAATATCTTGTTTGAGTTCAGGTATTGTTCAATTAACGCTTCCATTTTAATATAAAAACATTTATTAAATATAAAACCTAAATATGATATTACTTAAATACATGCTAAACTAACTGAAAACAAAACTTCAACACTTCTTTAGTTATTTTCACCAAATCAGCTCTGCATCTGTTCAACACGAAGCCCAAGTTGCGCTATGCGCACGCACAACTTAGGATGGCTTAAGACGGGAGATGGAAAAATTGCCCGGCCGGAAATCAGAAAAAACATAGCGCGGTGTATCAAGGCATAGCTTAGCTTTCTGGGTGAACCAACACATTTAAATATATGGTCCGCTATTTTTCTAAAGAGTTGGAAGAGTAAATCTTAGCTTAGTGTTGTTCTGTGTGTACTGGTTTTAAGAGGTGTCAAGGGGAGATATTTCTCTTTATGTAAACTTCAAGTGAAGGGTACCCTGTGTTTCTAGAAGCCAATCGTGTTGTAAGCAACTATTTAGTATTTCATTATTTGCAGATTGGTATGCAGATGACTTTTCAGTATAGTTAGTTAGCAGTTCACAAGAAATGAACAACAAAGCGTCATGTTAAGTTTTTTAATGTTTTTAGCAGCGCGTCCTATTATCTGTTTGATTTAAACGCCTATGTACTAATTATAATAATGTGTTAGGGATTAAAACTTGGATTGAATTTAGAGGAAGTGTACCCGCATTTTTGTGAATGGAGAGTGGAAAACCATTTAGGAAAAACCCACTGTCTATACACCCAACCAGGATTGAACCCCTAATCTCCCTGTCTTGGTAGTCTAGTTCAATGGGAGAGTAGTGCCTTAGACCATGCGGTCACTGAGGTGGGTGTCGTTAAGTAAGCATTATAGCATATAAAAAATAAACGTATAATTAACAAAAGTGATAGGATCATCATATTTACCTTACAGCTGTCAAATTTAATACCACCTTTCAAAAGAAAATATCTGCAATAAAATATGGCTTGACACTCAAATAAATTAAAATATAATGATCTGTCAAAATAAGGTTCTTAAGATAGTGTTTGACTATACCTGCTTGCTCAGGAGGGTTAATCAATGAGAACACATCAATCAAGTTTACATTCAAGCGGGGGGGGGGGGGGGGGGACATTATGTCACATGCCTTATGTTTACCGTAATTAAAACCATACCATTTTGTAACGCTAATTGCCTACAAAGTCTGGTGGTTGATTCTTGTACTAATAATAAAAGTCCTAAATGTTGCCTACAGAGTCTGGTGGTTGATTCTTGTACTAATAATAAAAGTCCTAAATGCCTTCTAAGTTAAATCCTTTTTAGCCCTGGCAACTCATTAAATGCAAAGGTGAAAGTGCACTGCTTATAATTTTATATAAAATAATGTTTTATATTATTTTATTTAAATAATAGCACTTTCTAATGAATTAGTTTTATTATAGACTAGCAAAGGTACCCGGCATTGCTTAAAACAAACAGAAAAAAAAAATCTCGTCAGTTTATTGCTCCGACCCAACTTTGAATTAAATTTTAAAATATTCAACCAAACGTGTAAAATTCCGGCTTGGATGTGCACACATTCATTGCACATATGCACAAACAAATAATATACCCGGACACTCCATCCCCAGGATAAAATGGTTGTGATCCTTTTGGCATCTTCAGTCTTTCAATACTAGGATCACTGCAGTTGGTCCTATCATCACCCAGCAGTGAGACTAGCAAAGCCCAGTGTTGAAGGACTCAACCTAGAAAGGAGCGCAGCTAAAACCCCCCCAACTCCCCCTAAAGTTGAGAGTGTGTTTCTTACTTGTCTGTGCACAGGGGAAACAAATTTTTAAATTTCAGAACTTTGCGTGCACAATGCTCATGACAAACTATTATTCTTATTAATACAGATTGTATCACTTGCACTACATTTTAGTATGATGTTATTGATTATATTATTATATCAGATATACTTGCAAAAGATTCTCTTTACTATGTAACTTGAGATCTAGCTCTTTATTATTGCCCTAGTTGCAGATTTTAAAGTGTCCCTTTAGCATGAGCCTGCTGCACAACTCCATAGAGAACTTTGTAATTTGTTTTGGAATGATTAGTTTAACTTAACATTGCTACTAAGCCATTATAATTTTAACGTGCAATTGTTTCATAGTTTTAACAAAATGAATTATGTACAAACAGGATAGATGTAAATAGTTATTATTGAGCTTATGATCATTTTTTAAATGATTTTATTTCTTATAAAATGAATTATGCACAAAACATTTTGTTAAAACTCTTTACAGACTTAAACTCTAAATTAATCAAGAGGTTTACAAGATTTAAGAAAGAAGAGTGGAATTTTTTATTTAAAATAGATCAAGAGTTTAATTTTATTATTTTTTTCTAGTACACAAAAAATACTAACTCAAATTTGGTGGTCTGTAAATGATTTTTCCATGTAGGCTTATTTATTTTGTGTTAGTTTTACTTTAAGGTATTTAATTATTCGTGTTTGGTTTTATTAAGTTCCAAAGTATAAGATTAGAAATGTTTATTGAAGTAAAATGTTAGCACAAATAAAATGATGTACATAATATAAGTGTTTGAGTATTTTAATTTGTGAACCACCTGGTTTTTTTTTTTAATATAAGCCGCCACTGCAAGAATTAGTATGGCTTGAGTGGGGTTCATGGTCCCAACATCATGTTCCTTTCTCAAAGCAGTTTCAGAATAAAGAACTTAAAACATAGCCCAGTCCCCTCTTAATTTACACACCCACCAAAAATGTTGGCTTTTCCTTCATCGTGTTACAAGCTTACGGGATAACCCTCTTTAATTAGTGATATAGGGTAAGGACAAGGAATGTAAAATTAAACAAAAATATACTCCCATTTGCATGGAAGGAGTAGAAAACCCTTTAAATGGGGGGTGGGAAACATTAGATCTACACTCGGCTGGGATTCGAAGCCTGACCTACACCTACCTGTCAAAGGAAGACCAGATTAGAAAAGTTTTAATATTTATCTGAGATGGGATGTGTTCTGTATACCTTAATGGGGACTATGTGATAGACCCAGGGAGGTGCCTACATATGTCCAAAAACCTGCTTGGATAAGCGAGATGTTGATCCCCAGTGATCTGTGGGAGGCTCTCACCTAGTCCCCTGTAGAATATACAGTCCATTCTTCAAATGAAGAGCCTTTTAGATCACATGACTTGATGTATGAATATGTAAAGGTAGATCTAGTAACTTATCTAGCTGTCAAATAAGACACTTAATATGAAAAGTGAACTGTAGAAATCCTAGTTCAAGTTAATTTGATATTGTTTCAATTAGTTTACATTTACCAATCCTTTTCTTTAGGTAAATTTTGTTAGATGCGACAACTTTAAGGTACAATTTAAAATTTTGTGATCAATGGTTTGAATAATTCTCGTACTACATTTATGGAAGCATCAGAACATGCATGCAGGAATCTCAATATGGAACATAGTCATGAAATAATTTTAAGCAATTGGTAAAAGGAATTATAGACTTGTGTAGTTGGGAGGGTAACAAAATCACAAAAAGGGACAAAATAAAATTGAATCAATAAGCTAAAATTAATTAACTATAAAAAGTGGTATCAATGTTCTTTATAACATAAGATACATGGTAAAGAAAACATTTGTCAGTGGCACCAAGCCTCAAGCAACATTTTATCAATTAAATTTTAAATACTTCCCTTTAACTAAAATTACTGTACATTTTTAAAGATTCGAGATTTGTATGAATATTTAACATTAGGATTAAAGAAATATAGGGTTCAGCATAGTATCTTTATTTATTTGTTTTCGATTTTCTTTTCTCATTTAAGGATAAAATATTGCAGTCGTGAAAATGTTCTACCTCAAGATGATTTATTTTTTTAAAGTTTTAAGTTTTTTGAAGCAAAATAAAAAGGGAAACCTTTACAATGGTCTGTCTACCTGTCCCTGGGACTACAGCTGAAACAATTAGAATTAGATGGATTGTGTTCAAACTTTATATTTTTATACATGGCAAACCTTTGGACATTATTTAAAAGTGTTGATTATAGCCCTCAAATTAAAGGTAGTTTTTATTGAAGATTTTTTTTGGGGTAAAGAAAAAATTCAAAAATAGTTAACAATTTTGTTTGGAAAAGATATTTAGGGAGTGTTTGGCATGACCGACAGCAGTGTATATTTGTTTATCAAATAAAAATTCATTTAAAGGTAGTTTACTGATGAATGATTAATACAAATTTGAATTTTTTTAATAAGAATCAATGTTTTTGTTTAAAAACGGTAAGTTACCTGGAGAGTGTTTAGCATGATAAATAACCATATTTACTTATTTTCCTAAGCAAATAATACGTATGAAGGTACCAGTTTACCAATGAGCGATTAAAAAAAATTATGATAATTTTGTCCGATATGAAGAGTGCTCCATATGATTATCAAAATAATATTTGTTTTTCTAAGGAAAATTTACCAAGGAGTACCTTACTTTTTTTCTTGCATCTTACTACGTACCTGTTCAGGTTGTATGCATAAATGATAATTATTACTCTAATGGGGTAGGAATGCGAAAATAAGATTTAAGAAGTAATTTACCCACATTTGCTTGGAAGGAGAGTGGGAAACCATTTAGGAAAAACCACATTTATTATGCCTAACCAAGATTCAAACCCTGATCGCCCCAATCATCAGCCAGCCAGTCAATCGCAAGAGTGACTCCTTTTACTGTTCAGTCCCTGAAGCAGGCGGTACTTTACTTATATCCGTCGTATCGTACCATCAATTTTATTAAGTATATAAAACAGATAGAGAGCTTTAATGTTCATTATCCATGACTAAGTCCATCATTAATTAGAGCATGCAGAGAAAGTGTGAAAAGATTGCATTCCTTAAGAGCAAGAGCTTTACAAGAATCAGTTTTATAAGAGGGTTTATTTATTGTTAAGACCAGCTTACCTTTGTAATAAGTTAGTTGCCTCTGTCTTATCAATGTCTACACCTAAGTCCTTAAATGCCCGTATTAATTCTTCTACATCGATTTTACCTGAAATAAAAATAATGGCTGGTTAGTAAATATCCAGTTAAAAAATATTGCAAAGCAGACTAAGACAATTTCTCATGTTTCAAATTTATATTTGATCATTTATCTATATAAATTAAAGCAATTAAAAACAAAACATTCAGCCTATTCATCCAGGCATCCATTAAATAAATAACACAAGATACTATGAAGGTCATGTCAGTGCCAACTATCAGTAAATAGATAAAGTAGAGAAAGTAGTTTTTTTTTTAGAAAATTAGTTAAGTGACATTTAAAGCATTATTTTACTATAATACATTGATGTGACCTTCCCACTATTATTTTTAGCACCGCGTCTTACTACCTGTTTCAAGTTATGTGCCTATGCACTAATTACACTAATGGGTTAGGAAATAGAATGCCTAATTTAGAGGAAGTGCACCCACATTTGCATGGGGGGGGGAGAGAGTGGAAAAACATTTAGGGAAAACCACCCTCAGTTCACTCGACTAGGATCAAACCCCGATCTCCCCGTCTTCAGCAGTATAGTCCTACATGAGATTAGCGCGTTAGACCACGCTGCCACCAGAAGTGAGTTTCACTATTATTATGAAATATGTTTGCATTTTAAAGTTTTTGGTTTTTGGAATAAAAAACTAAAGGTAATTGTGCGTTTTTGTTTAAATTTATTCACCTTTTACGATTTGTAAACATTCTGTAATTTGAATAGTTTTAAATCAAAGTCAACATAATATATATTAATTTAAAAAAATATATTTATTTTAGCATCAGGAATATATATAATAATTATGCGAAAGGTTGTATTTTGAGGACCGGATCGGAAGTCAAACCCCAATCCCAACATCAGCAGTCCAGTTTATTGCAAAGGTGGAGCCAAAGATTATTCAGACACCGAAGCGAGTTATAATAAATTTATAAAACATATGTAGAGTCAGTTATGTGAATGCACCTTTAAAACAACATTTTTAAGGTCCTTTAGTAATGTCACTCGGAAGTATACAATTCAAAAGATATTTTTATTTTAACTTTTACAAGCTAATTTTTGCTTGATATGATTCTATATTGAGCTTAGGCTATACTACAATAAACAGGAGACTATAATTCTTTATTAAGTTTCTACTACAATAAATGGGAAACTCACCGTCTTTGTTCTTATCGAGACTGGAGAACTGTAACCTGAGATTCTTCTCGTGTTCACGAACGTAATGGATGAACTCTGCTGAGGCTGATGTCACCACTCTTATTCGAGTCTGACCGCTCCAAGAATTCTGAAACAAGTATTTCCCAAACCCCAATGAGACATAGCTTTATGATTGACTCTAAACCCCTACCTATGATATGGAGAACTTCAGAGAGTATCCACTAAATACACCGGTTTACTAGTCCTGGGTGATGTTCCACCAACACTCCAGGTCTTAGGCCCCTCCTCTCCTCCACTTGGGACTTTGAGTGGAGATTTATTAATTGAGATATTGTGAGTAGTGAGTAGTGAGTAGTGAGTAGATAGGAGACCAATAATCAGGAAGTACCCGACAGGAATATTTTTCATTTATTTAATTTATTTGAGGTATTTAACATGCAAGTTCTGAACTAACTGCTTATACTGGTGTCTAGTCAACTTGACCAACAAAATTCCCGACTTTTCCCTGATTTCCCCTGAACATTTCCTAAAATTCTTGAGTCAAAAGTATGTTGCACCCTTCTATCCCCCTCCCCCACTTACTCGCAATTTTTATTAATTTTTTTATGATTAATAAAAAGGTTTAAAATCTAAATAAACATTTTTTGTTATTTGTACTTATCATAAATTTATTAGGAATTATAAAATATATTACACAGCTACAAACAAAAAAAAGGACGGTTTGAATCACATTGTAATTTACTAATGTAGTGATTATTATGTTTCGTATTTTGAGAAAAACAACATTTTCCCGGATATTTTTTGTAATTTATCAAATTCCAGACTTTTATTCACTTTTTTACCCGACCATTTAAAATTCCTAGATAATTACAGTTTTCCCTGCTTTTCTCAGGTGGTAGACAGCCTGTTATATCAGCTCAAGGCTTATAAACTAACTTGAATCTAGAACAATACTCAAACCCAGTCCCCCTCTTTACCCCCAACCCCCCAGCCATTTATTCCATGGGAGTCAAACAATTTTGGGTGGAGTCAGTAAAAAGGTACAGACTCTTATTAAAAAAACTTGTAATAGTGTCAAAATTGATTCTTACTGGTGTAGGTAGACATAATCAAGGATTGATCTAAATATCACAATTCTTAACTATCAAAACTTTTTTTTAGCATCGCGTCTTACTACCCGTTCGGGTTATACGCTTAAGTACTAATTACACTAATAGATTAGGAATTGAGAAGTGTTTGAATGTGAATCCACATTTGCGTGGAGGGAGAGTGGAAAACCATTTAGGAAAAACCCGTCCCAGTTCACCCAACCGAGATTCGAACCTCAATCTCCCTGTCCTCAGCAGTCGAGCTCAACACGACTAGCTAACTACGCCACCGAGGGGGTATCAAAACTTTTATGGCATACAAACAAAAAGAGGGCATTCAGAATTTGGTAGTTTTCAATTGTATTATTTGTTTTAATTCATTATATGCATAGATTAATGCATATTTATACTCATAGGAAAATAGAAAATTTACTTATCCATAAAAGTGTAGTCATATAAATATATTTTAGGTTCAATTAAACTAAGAAGTAATCTGATGGTCCACATGTTGGTGATGAGATGTCTTGTAGGCCACTACCACGTTAGTACTTAGTATTTTTATATTTATTATTATTATTATTATTATATTATTATTAGCACCGCGTCTTACTACCCGTTCGGGTTATACGCACTTACGCTAATGTGTAATGGTAGGGTGATAGTGAGATGAAATGAAGGACCTACAGTTTAACGTGGAATCCGAACCACGGTGGAGGCCTGGCATTCCCCACATTTTATGTTTATTAATTAGTTATAATTTTAATGTAGTAAAATGATTTTATTTTGGTAATTTTTTTTATTATGAATTAATATATAAATGCTTTGACTGGAACAACACAAACCACAGAGAAACATTTGCCTAAATTTCTCTCTTGCATTTAAAGAAGTAGACAAGATTGACCGTTCATTAAAACTAACAATGCACGAAGCCATTCTCTTGAATCCTGAAATTGTCAGAAATGTTGCCCTATTGGTTACTGCTTTGTCACCGATCCAAGTTAGTGCTGAGAGTTTGTTGTTGTTGTTCTTCTGCTCTTAGAATTATTAGATCAGACTTGAGGGCATTCATGAAGGAAGATTTGACTGAGGCAATTCTTTTTCTGAGAACAAGTTCTTCTTAAATTTGTTGAAAATATTAAGTTTGTAAAATTGTGTTAAATATCTTCGTCTGACAGAATATTTTTGTCCAGGTGCATTATCAAATAAATATCCTATGTTTCTGTAGTTTAACCAAATTTGTCTTAAGATTTCATTTGCCATAGAATACTGTATATTAATTAAAGTAAAACATTTGATAATATAATTATAAACAGTTTGAAGGTAGAGAGGATAGGTGATATAATTATTATGTTCTACTAGCCTTAATTTTCTATGTTCTTTAGTTTTAAGCCATAAACTATGTTGTTATAAAAAATTAATTTGATACTTTAATAGGAATTTACTTTTCTTATTCAGAAATTGTAGTAAAATAAATATATTGTTTTTATGTTCTATCAAGTGTCAGGGATGAAATGCCCTGTGCTATCATTTTATTTCCAATAGTTATAGCAAATTTACTGCGTTAAAATTATGTTAAGTATTTTTATTACTTATTATTAATATAAATTTGCCATTAATAAAGGAATCATAGTTGGAGAGTAGAAAAAGTAGAGGAGTCTGAGTCGAAGGTTTAGCCTACCGACTCCGCATCCCTGATTAATTTTTTGGCCATACCAGGAATCGAAACCAGGACCCTTAGGTCAGTAGACAGACATGCTATCAACTAGGCTAAGGTGTTAGACCTGACACAAATAGATCATACAATAGCTTAATCATTTTTTCTCCCCGCGTATTAGTATCCTTTCATGTTATACATTAATTATACTAATGTAATAAAGAAGAGAGGTATAATTTCTGAGGAAATGTATTCTCATTTGTATAAAGGAAGAATAGGCCTATGGAACCCTTTAGTAAAAAAAAACCACTCAGTACACCAGACATGCTGAGAGCACTTTATTTTTTTTATTTTGTCAAGTCTTCAAATAATATTTTCATAAAATAAAAAGTTTAACTTCTCATAGTATTTTTCATGTATGAATATTATTTAGGTCAATAATTCAAAATTTCATTATTTTTAAACCCTTTTATAGTGAAACAATGCTCTCCCCCCAGGACTTCAGAACATAATGTAATGACTGCTCGGCTAGAATCAATGTTTGTTAACTTAATAATGTCACCCCAAATGGCAACATTTTCTACAGAAAACAGTGGTGAAACATGAACTCCCCGTTTGATGCAGGTAAATGACGAATATACCTTAAATGGTTTAATAAGAAGTAACCATTCAAAATTAAAAGTTTTCCTCAATACCACATAGGGTCAAACATGAGACTACCAGGAAATTAAAACATTAATAGTTTGCCAACTTATTAAGATATCGTGTAACAGTTTAAAATGTCCAGTTACTAAAATAAATAAATAAAGTGAAACCTTATTTAGAGGAGAGTTTCCACTTCGACCTGTCAGCTTTAACAGGTAAAACTAGTTAATTCTGGATAAGTTAATCAAGTTAAGCTTCCACATATATTACAGGACCGATTACCAAAGCAGTACTGACGTGCTACGTATACACCATTATGTATCAATTTACTACTAGTACTACTATTGCTTTAATTTGCATGCATACACTAATGTCAACTTAGTTAATGGAGAGTAAGACTAGGAATAACGCATCACTCTCAAAATTACTGACTGGGCTGCCGATTACAGGTATATAGGGGTTCAAATCTTGGCCAGGTGCCCTGAGGGTGGTTTTTCCAAATTAATTTCACTCTCTACCCACACAAATTCGGCCTACGCTTCCTTTAAATTATATATATTATATATGCTTAAACAGTAATATCAGTGTGTAAGTGTAGAAGAGATCTGCTGTATAGAAGAGAATTACTCTTGAAGTGTAAGGAAGTTTGTACAGGGTGTACTTTGTACCCATAATCACATATGCAGCAGAAACATGGACAGTGAGTGAATGTAAGAGAGGCTAGGAAAATAGAGGTTGTGGGGATAAAGTTTTTGAGGAATATGTTAAGATATCACGAGGAGAAACAGGATTAGGAATGAAGTTGGCCGGGACTGAGTGGGGGTAGTAGAGGAAGCAAGGCAGAGATGATATGGTCATGTATCGAGGATGGAAAGGGAGAGAACACCAAAGAGAATGATGGAAATGAAGTAGGAAAAAGACCGCAAGGGAGATTGATAAAGAGATGGGAGGAGCAGATAACACAATGTGTTCAAGTAAGAGGAGAAGAATGGGAGCGATTAGAGTAGGAAAATGGAGGCATTTTACTAAACTGACCCAGCCACAGGCTGGAAACATATGATGATGCAGGAAATACTAAGAGCAGTATTTTTTTTTTTAAATTGTTGTTCATTAAGTGAATATTTAATTGGATGAGGATTAGTCTAACAGTATTGGAAAAAGTTTGGACCCTTAATCGCAAAAGCACGGTCTGAAAGTCAAGCTTGTTTAGTTTGGTTTGTTACTTACAGTGATGTCATGGTTCGAATCTTCGCTGGGTGTGTTAAATTGTTTCTCATTTCCTCTACACGCAAATGTAGGTATATTTCTTTTCAATTCTACCTTATCTATCCCTTCTCCATTAATAGTGCAATTAATATTGCCTAGAATATGTCATAAGTGTAAAACCCACAGAAGACAAAGAGACACATTATCATCGTGAACCGTTTTCAGCCTGTGGCTGGGTCAGTTTAGTAGTCTTCCTCTCTTCTCATCTCACTTACACACTTGCTGTTGTCTTTTAGTTTCCCTTGCAGTTTTTATCTTACCCCTACTTCATCTCCATCATTTTGCTTGGTATTCTCTCCTTTCCCATCCTCATTACATGCCCATACCATCTCAATCCTGCTTCCTCTATCTCATGTACTCCAACATCCTCATTACATGCCCATATCATCTCAGTCTTGCTTCCTCTACTATCTCATGTACTCCAACATCCTCATTACATGCCCATATCATCTCAGTCTTGCTTCCTCTACTATCTCATGTACTCCAACATCCTCATTACATGCCCATATCATCTCAGTCTTGCTTCCTCTACTATCTCATGTACTCCAACATCCTCATTACATGCCCATATCATCTCAGTCTTGCTTCCTCTACTATCTCATGTACTCCAACATCCTCATTACATGCCCATATCATCTCAGTCTTGCTTCCTCTACTATCTCATGTACTCCAACATCCTCATTACATGCCCATATCATCTCAGTCTTGCTTCCTCTACTATCTCATGTACTCCAACATCCTCATTACATGCCCATATCATCTCAGTCTTGCTTCCTATACTATCTCATGTACTCCAACATCCTCATTACATGCCCATATCATCTCAGTCTTGCTTCCTCTACTATCTCATGTACTTCAACATCCTCATTACATGCCCATATAATCTCAGTCCTGCTTCCTCTATCATCTCATGTACCTACTCCAACATCCTCATTACATGCCCGTACCATCTCAGTCTTGCTTCCTCTACTGTCTCATACTCCCTGTACTCCCACTCATTCCGATAGCCTCCACTTTCCAAATTTCTTTGACATCTAATGTTGATGTTTTTGGTGCATATGTGACTATGGGTATAAATTAATCCCTATACAGGCCTCATAAAAAGATAATTTAAACAACAAATTGTAGGTAAGTGCAGCTAAAACCAGGCATCACATCGTATCTTGGTATAGTTTTCTATCATCTTAATTTTAAAACAGTGAGATTGAATCGAATAGAATAATCAAACTATGGTGTAGGCTATTAGTAGTTGTACTGTATTGTATTGTATTTTAAAAAAAGTAAAAAACAAATACTTCAAAAATAAAAATAAATTTCCCTCATCTCTTCTACACTGTTGTTAAGTGAGGAGTGCAGAAATCAATTTCTAGTTGGAATATTATAATGGATTGGCCTATGATATCTCTCTCGCTTCCAGGGTAAGAGGCCAGTTGTGAGATAAACTACTAACCGATAAAATAAAATAAGTGCTACAAACTTTGAAAAGGTCAGAGAGCAAATCAACAAATGGAAACCAGTAAATAACATTAATGTCATGTGGATCAAAGTAGTAAAGCCCTTCAGAGAAGAGAGTAAAATTCTTCTTACCATATACAAAGGTAGGCCCAAGAACATATATGTTATTATTAATGCGGTCTTTAAGGCTGGTGTCAGAAGGGGCCACCTGAGAGGTTCCACTTTCTTTTGTTGCCACTTGCTCACGACCCGAGTGGGGTGATTCAAATGTATAATAAATGTTTATAGGAAACATCCCATATTGCTAGACAATTATAATAATTGTATGAGGAAACATTCCATATTGTTGGAGGCTGTAGAGTTTTATAAATGAAGGCTTTAATGTCAAGCTCCATTGCAGAGTGGCTGCTACTTGTGGTGTCGTGTGAGACTGATTAATAAAGAACAGGTTGACAGAGTGACGGCTCCTGTAAGTAACAGGCTGGGTCGCAGATGGTCGACCCAAGTGTGAGACTTGATGGGTAGTGCCACCTCGTATAACAGGCGCAATTAAAATGTTATCCACTTGGTTGCGCCACACGAGTGGTGCTTCTCAGGTGGCCCTGTCTGACACCAGCCTTAAATAAAATGGTCGCTATTGTGAGTTAAGGTCAGTGTTTTTACATTTTTAATAACAAACTTTTTTTTTACATAATAGCCTAAATCAAATATTTCCCCTGTAGAAAAATTAGTCTAATTTTCCTACAAATAGTATTCTCGACTATTTTTGAATATCCATCAAAGAGTGTACTAGAATTTGATAAATATTTCTCAAATTTAAAAAAATTTCTTGTCAAATGCTAATAAGCTCATGACAAATATTCAAGTAACTGTTGAGATTATTTTTATTAGCCTACCTGAAGTAATATTTGATTTATTTTTGCTGAAAATATTTGTTTGATATGAAAACAGCAAAAATACTGGCCTTTTCTTGTGTCCCCTTCCATCACACCTTAAACATTGGCTTTAGGTCTTCTATGTAAGGGACTAAAATAATTAAATTACTTGTGTAGTTTGATCGCCAATGACGGAACCTTAAGAAAGCTCTAAAATTTAAGAGACCAAGAACTAGGCTATACACCAATTTTCTTATGAATGGACATGTCTGAAAGTTTGTAAAAGTTATCAGATCTCCTTTTACATATTCAGTAAAGTCATTTTTGTAAGATGTTTTAAATAACTATAAAACAACACTAATAATACAGTAAACTATTAAAATAAGACGTCAACTATTATTATGGTACGTTAAAATCCTTACACGAGGCCAGAGGTCTTTCTAACTGAATGACTCTTAAAAAAAATAGGAAATAAAATATATCTACAACTGGTTAGATTTTAATAAACACTCCCCATATTAAATAAAGGAAATAATTTTTTGTTCGAAAATTTAATCTCTATAACCAAAGAAAAGGTTAGTTAGTAATGAAGAGTCGGCTTTGTATTTTTCTTCAAGCCCTCCCTACCTGAGCATAAGTATGATGTACTCCGAACTCTTTAAGAGCAACGGAGAGGTCGTGAATATCAATTTTTCCATTTCCATCGACATCCAATGATTTGAATAAATTGCCTAACCGTTCTTCTTCTTCTTGTGATAGTTCGTGAAGATAATGTGGAGGGTGACCGACGATAGGGTCCGAACTGATAACATGATGAATAACCATCGTTATAAATGAAGATAGTTAGATTATCTCAGACGCATTCTTAACACTTTGAACGAATGAAGACTCAACTTTGCCACGTTTATGATGCACCGATATCATGAATTTACAAAGCCTCACAGAAACAAACATGAATTCCCAAGCTGGTGGGAACTGTGTTTATGCACCCCGCAATGCGCTTTTGTAACAGGCCAATGGTGAGCCTCAATTATTCATTGACAAGTATTAGGACTATACCTATGAAATAGAAAAATATGGGTCATGACAACAAGACGACATAAAGGAAATTCGAGCGCTCCTGCAACCTGTTGTCGAGTCTTTTAACTATTTGTCCACGTCATCAATGTGACTGCCGACCAGTGGCGTCTTCTATTACTCATTCTAAATTTTAAATAGTTAATATTAAATTTTTTGGAGAAGTTCTTTCTATATTAGCCTGTATTAACTTGTTTTTCTAGCCATGTGTAGGCTCGTTTCTGTGAATTTCTAATTTTAACTACTGGTAATTTTAAAATGTAATTTTTTAATTAGATTGAAATAATGTTTTCTAATTCAAAACCTCTCAGATATAGGCCAATTTTCTTATGAATAACCATTAGAAAGGAGGGGGAATCCAGGGTGCATTTGGTGGAAGGGGGAACTCTTACGGGGAGGGGGGGTGGTTCTGGGCTGCAATATGGAATGCCCCCAAGTTTAGGGGGAGGGGAAGGAGAATCCTGTACTGAAATTTATTTTAAAATTTAACCCTGAAAAGGGGTATTTTAAGCTCATCTTGGATTCTTGGAAATGAGAGAAATAAAATGGAAATATAAATAAAACAAATCGTTATTTACATGATTATTCTGTGTTTGTTGGTTTCGGAAAACCACTCAATTAATTATGTCTAAAATTATACTTAATTGAGGGTATGCAGACGAGCCAAGCCAACAAGTCTGCTTTCCACCATAGTTGTATTCAGACATGTCTTGATTAGATGCAACGATGACACTGCCAGTTACCCTTAACAATCTTTGCAATACCTCATTTTGAATTTTCCTTCTATATTATTATACATTCTTGTCTGTTCACAATTCACATGACTCTTTTTATGCCACCTATACCGTTGATTTACCAAGATGTGGTTATTTAGGCTCAATTCTAATTCTTTTATCCTTTAACAAACCATTTAGGGGAAGGGGTGAGTGTAGATGGGGTAGTTCCCTGTGGCTACATCTCTTTATGGAAGGACTTTTTCTAATAGAATTAAACTATAGCCTAATATAGTAATTTCGAAAGGAAAAAGGCCTTTCATAAAACCGTTTGCAAGAAAAATTGGGATAATACTTACAGCAATGGATTTGTAATAATCTGGTGCTAATCTAGTGGTGAATTATTTTGCCATTAGATTATTTTACTATTTGAAAATTAAAAACCCAAAGCTTTTCAGTTTTCATACAAATCACCACTACCCTGTTCTAGATTCTACCAATAGTTTGTGGTATTTAAGTGTAAATTTTCTGTTATCCTTGTTGTAATTTACTGTTAAGGATTTACTTTAATAAAAAAATGTATTAACTGTATCCAACACCTATCACAGTCAGCATCATGTCTGTCTAGTGAGCTAAAGGTCCCGGGTCCAATTCCTGGCATAGCCGAAAAATTTATCATTGGTGAAATGTGGGTTTACCCTTTCACAGAGATAAATTAACAGCCAGAGACTGGATGTTGTGCCTGTCCTAGTCTTAAGATAGATTATAGGACATACAAAGCTACAACAGGCCTAGCAAGTCGGTAGTAGAGAATATATGGCTTGAATACTGACCCAAACCATGGGTTTTAAACAATAATGGATGTAAAGTAAATCTTTATAATATAATCTATAGTAGATGTATCCAACCTTTTTTGTTTGTGTACCCTCAGATATTTCTCTTCAACTATGTACCCCAATAGTTGTTGGTGCATGCTGCAAGTTACATACTATATTCTAAAATATACATCTCTATATACTAGTGACCTGGCGGTCTAGGGGTAAGGTGTCGGACTTCTGTGCTGGGGTCCGGGGTTCAATCCTCGGTCCCAGCACAGATTTATCTGATTGCCAAACCCTTCCTTCACTCTGACAAGACGTGTATTAATCCCAACTTGTGAATGTGGGGAATGGCAGGCCTCCACCGTGGTTCAGATTCCACGTTAAACTCCTCCATTTTCATCTCACAATCACCCACCATTTTTAGCGTAAGTGCCACGGTTAGTAAGACCGGTGCTAATAATAATACATCTCTATACAGATAAAAGTGAAAGCCCTCACTGACTCACTCATCACTAGTTCTCACACTTCCCACAAAGCTAGAGGAGTGAAATTTGACACAGGTGTTCCTTATAAGCTAATTAGGAAAATAAAATATGTTTCATTCCTATGTTTTGTGATTAAGGGGGTGAAATCGAGGTAGTTACCCTAATCAACTATATTGCTTTATAAACTCTTTAAGCGTTTATAGGGTAATAATCCAATGTGTTTGTTCTAATAATGCCTTTGAAAAAATAAAGCAATTTTTTAACCCGTAGATTCTTCTAAGGGTGGAAAAAAATATCAAACGATTATTTCAAATATGTAATTACTTTTAATATTCAACATACAGTAGAAGTTTGTAATATATATTTTGCTGCATTTTTTAGTCTCTGTGTGTGAGAGGGCCCAGCCCAGGGTGACCTGTCTAGCCGCCCTCAGCTGATACCACCCTAGGCAGTAGGCGAGGGGCCACCAAAAATAGACTCCCATGAGAAATTATACATGGTCACCTCCTCGCGGTGTTTCTCACATAGCGCTAAGAACCATGCCATTAAGCTTCAAACAAAAATTCCTCATTTTCAACCAAAAATAAATAAAACCACAATATCCCGTGTGAAGACTGGGGATTCAGCTAGTCTAAGATAAATAGAATAAATTACATCAAAAATATGACATTTAAAGTGAGAAAAAAGTAGAACGATGCTTTTAAATAACAGATATAAAATTGACTTTCCTAAAGTCAACAAGCTGCCCAGATAAGATCTGCATAAAGGAAAAAGGATGAGAGATAAATAAAATAGCATTTTGAAATCAAATGTATTTGCATCCATCTTTTGTTGCTAAACATAAATTTAACCCCGATTAATGTCGCTTGTCGTGGAATAAAATATACTTTAAATAATATGTACGTCCTTAGGTGTCTTTCACACATCCCGAGTTGAATACCAATGAGCTAAATCAGGTTTGACTTATAAGGAAAAATATATATCACAAGCAGACAGCGTAGTATTAACCACCGCTAAGATTGACTAACTGTGTAGCCTTGTTTTAATTCCGCTCAGCTGCAAATATAATGGGTTTGACCAAGTCTTACTATGCAAGTTATACTGTCGAAGAAAATCCATTTGTAAAATATTATCTCAATTATGAATGAAACGAGATAATATAAAAGTGATCCTAAGTGCATATAAAAAATAAAACTACACTGATAAATGTAGCCAAATGAAAGGTAAAGAGGGAAATAGGGAGAAAGTCACATGATACAAATTTTCAGGGCAAATTTTATATCTCAAACACCATAAAGACCCCAGAAAACACTTTTTTTTTTCAATTAATTTAAATATGACAGCAATCTCTTTTAACCATAATCTCAAGTGCATTATAAATATCTCATAATTGTCTTAACAGATGGAAGAACAAACTCAATTTGAATTAAAATTAGACCCTTCAATTGTTCAGTGACATTCACAAGGCAATTTTTAATAATAAAACAAAACAAAAAAATCAAAGTTAAAGTTTACCTTTATTTTGAATACAATCATTCTCTCCACCAAAATATTACATAAATGATTAATATAATCGGTATGATAAACATGTGCAACATGCTTCTTCATTCTACAAACATATATTTATAAATATATATAGATTTTTATTATGTACCAAAATATACAACCCCACAGATTTAATTGGTTTGACCTTGCAGAGTACCTTCCAAATTATTCAGTACGTTCAGTGTGCAAATAAAATAGTAATTTTGTTTAATAATTCCAAGTACAGTATTTTATTTTCATAGTGCAGTCCCATTCACAAAAAAAGGCTACTCAGTTTAAGTCCTACTATAGCCAGCCAGCTTTATTTTTAATAGGTCTGTACAAATTTATCTACAAAAATTATGCAAAATCCACTGTATTGTATTATTAATTCTTGCTATAAATACTATTTTGATAAATAAAAAATATTTTGACATAAAGTTAAATTTATCCTAATAAAATTCAAAAACCTTACAGAGATGTATTCATCATCATAATCAAGTACAATAATGTATTTGAAACCAGTTCATTAAATATTATTTAAGGAAACTTAATTTGTTTTCTTTTTTGTTTAAACCTTGGAAAAAATTTAAAACAATTAGTGATTACTTGAATCATCAATTTATGTCTGTAAACAAGCTTGATTATGGAGTTAACTTTTTAAACAATTTTTGAGGAATTCTTTCATGGTTTAAAAAATGTCTCCAATTTAGCAACTTTTCTTTTCTCTTAAATTTTAAGTTATTGTTGATTTATGTTGCTTAATTAAATCATATAAATAAAAGTAATAAAAGGGTTACAACATTAGTTACACAAAATAATATACAATTAGAATTTGTAAAAAAAAAAGTTTTAACAAAGTTTGATTTGAGATTTATCAAGAACCATATTAGAACACCACACTCAATGACCAAACTTTTAAATAATATAATTTTTGGAATGATTCAATTTTTGTACATGTAAAGAAAAAAAAAACTCAAACTTGCACAAATAGTTTTGACAAACTGAAAAATCACTCAAATAAACTTATTACAGTTGCTTCCATTTTCAAGAGTTAACGCTATATAACTTCAGCTGAATGAACATATTGATCTTAATTTTCATGACAAAAAAATAAAAAGCTATGTGAATATGTGAGAGTGGTCATTGAATTAAAAGTCTATAATTTGGAAGAATAAATCATTACAGTCCAATCTTGATAATCCAACTTTTTATAGTTCGACACGTCCAGAAATCAAATGTTGTATGTATGTCTTTGACAGGCCTTCAAGCACTTCTCTATTATCTGATGTTTCTTACATTCTTACCCTTCAGTAGACATACATTTTTACTGTTCCCTGTGGTCCACAGTGTATATGGGGTTATTGTGCTAGAGCTTGTTTGACAATACATCTCGCATGGGAGACATGTATCATTTCTGTGTGCTCTTTTAAAGTTTCAACAAGTTTTTGGCCACACCAGCATCCGATGGGTCAAAGAAAACAACTCAACAGGTAATATAAATCTTATATGACAAAATTAAGAGAGTATATAATGTACAAAAATATACGCTTTCAAAAAAAAAAAAACTACAAATGACAAATTTGTGATTAAAACTTTTTTTCTGTAATGTTTGGTTGGTCAAAGTGTGATTTGAATAAAAACTCTCCATTTTATGTGTGTACTTCCAGTAATCTGATATTATGCTAGTATTTATGGTGTTGGATCATCAAGCTTGTACAGTATTTTTTATTCATTTTCAACACAAATACTCAATTACAAAATATATTGTTCCAAGTATTTTTTAATACAGTTACATGATCAATATTTTTTAAAGAGACACATAATAAAGTATGAGCAAATCAAAGTGAACTAGAATTTTTTTTTATAACAGAAAGTTAATGATATGAATTGAGGCACTGGTATTCCTAGTCACGAATGAAATTAATAAAATATAACAATGTTACACTTGTTCTGGTGTGATACAAAAAAAAGTATTCCTTTTTTTTATTGAACTTTTTATGGCAACTCAGCCAAAAAGTACCGTCATAAGAAAATAAATTTAAAAATACAATCATTAGCACAACATGTTGAGATAATAGGGTGTTTTTTAGTCATTTCTGTCTGCAATATATCCCAAGTGAATCTCATTATTTTAAGATTAATTAAAATGTATTATATTAACAAACATGTTAGTTTGAACTGTTTCATCATATTTATTAAAAATTATGGACTACAGCACATCATAACCAGCCAGCCAAACGGACAATTGGATGTTAAACTTTAAAAATAAATCAATACAATTAAGCCCAAACACATTATCATTAATGTCTGCCTTAATTGAATACTTTGAATTTTTCTATGTCAGACGTGTAGAGAGGTCAAAAGAATTAAAATTTTGCTCTTTAAAAAATATTGCTTGAGAGCCCAGTTTTACAATATCTCATTAATCTTTTTGTTACATGAGTAAAAGTGATAGTGACCCATTTTTTTTTATATGTAATTACCTGAATGCCTAGTGATGAGTACAAAATATGTAGCTCATCATTATGTAACCATCTCCACTCTCCATTATTTTTATTTCAAACAATATAATTAAACGTCAAATCACCTTACATTACTCTGTATGTCAGAAACTGGAACTAAAATAGAAAATGTTCTTCCATAATATTTTCAGTATAACTCCAATTAATTTGAGTGCCAACTCACAGTCTCAATGTTCAAATTTATCTAATCAAAAGTTTTGTAAAAACTATAGTTCTCCGAGAAGATACACAATAAGAACAGTGGATACACTCGTCCATAATCTTCAAGCATCACATAATAATAATTTTTTTTTTAACAAAGCCAAGTTCAACTAATTGTTATAACTTAAAAACAGAAGTTATGAGAAATTTGAATGTGACATTGTAAGATTTGAGTTTAAATCTGTTCTCAGATTTTAAATAATGTGTTTACAAGTTTTAACAACACATTAACAAAACCTATATTTGTTAAATGAGGTTAAAGTCTCGTTAAATAAATACCCAGTGAAAAATCAATCTTGTCAGAGAGAACAGTGTCCAGCCAAGTAGTAAATATGACAAAGAAACACTAACACTCTTGATAGGTACTTCCAGCTAAAATATTTATACTGTATAACAGATTATAGGTATACTTATTTAATATACACCACAGTAAAGTTCCGAGAAAAAGAACCATCCTCTACATTCAGCGACATGTTTAACATGCAATAATTAGGGCCCCTTGTCGTATCGACAGAAAAAACATCAAAAATGCATTTGATTCACAATAACATTTTTTTTTTTCTCACACCCCCATTATTAATATGGGGTTAGTTTTAAGACATTCAAAATGTGATACAGTTAAGTGTGTATCAAACATCTAACAGGAATTTCCATTATGTATTAAGTTATATACATATATTATGAGAATATCTTAAATGTTCATAAAAATAATTTTTTGTATGAAACAATATACATTAGTAGGCTGTAATTTAAAAACTAAAATAGTACACAAAATGTTCCAAATGGGAATTTCATGCACTTCACTTTGATGGTTATTAAATCTTTGATAAGTTAAGATGGGGATGTAGGCAAGGAGAGTTAAGGGCAATGTTTTTGAATTTTCATAGCAAAACTTTTTTTGGCCAAAATAAGTAAAATATTGCTCCAGTAGAAACATAAAGTTTAATTTTCTTCACATGGTAATATCAAACATTATTATTATTATTATCATCATCACCGCGTCTTACTACCCGTTCAGGTCACACGCACAACAGTTGTTATTGTATAGCTATCATGTGCATAGCTGTATTAGATGATAAACTTTTTAAATGAAGGGAAAAAATTGTCATTAAGCTCCCTTGATATATATTCAAGAACTGATGAGATTATCAAAATTAAACTATATTTCTACTGGAGTGATACCAAATTTATTTTGGCTAAAAAAAATTGCTGTAAAAATAGCAAAGACACTGACTGGACTTAACTCTTGTTCCCTAGACTCCCACCTTAATGAAACCTTAATCAGTTTTGAGAAATAATAAATGGGAGGGAAACACATTTGGTAATGCTAAAGATAAATGCATATTTGTCTTGTTTGTTTTTTTAAAAAGGATATTTTGATTCAAAATGTCTTGGGACTGTAAAACAAATGAGGCCCTAGCAATATTATTCCTACAACTAAATTAACAAAGTGCAAACAGTGTAAACCATATTTCCACACGCAAATATACACAAAAAATTAAATAAAATGACAGACAATGTTCATTCATACATATACCCATGACCATATTGTTCAAAAAACATACGTTCCCTTCAATAGATGGAATTTGTTGGTCAAACAATGTTGGACAGTAAATGGAGGTGAAAACGATACAAATGCAAACACTAATCGAATGATTCGCAAATATTGATGGGATTCAGACTGCGCCAGAGATAATGTTTGTGTTATGGAATGATTTATCCTTATTTATTTTTTTACTCCCGCCATCACTTTCCCCCACTCAATGACACAATTTTTAAATTATGAACCATGTTTACTGGCCGAGAATTCTGTCGTGCACTGCAAGACCAATTCTCCTGTTTAATATTGCATATAGTATCGCTACACTGGAAACAACCCACAATTTGTTTGGTGGGCAAAGATAATATTCATCAATTTTTTGGAATCCAAAAAAATCTTTTAGTCAATTTTTAACAGATGAACCTACACAAAGGGAAAAACTTTGATAATTTCACAGACACTGAATTTATGTTTAAAAAGATGTGTACAGTGTCACCCCTTTCATGGTTTTTAAAAAGATGTGTACAGTGTCACCCCTTTCATGGTTTTTAAAAAGATGTGTACAGTGTCATCCCTTTCATGGTTTTTAAAAAGATGTGTACAGTGTCACCCCTTTAATGGTTTTTAAAAAGATGTGTACAGTGTCACCCCTTTAATGGTTTTTAAAATCACAAATTAATCATATTTTATAAAGGGAGAGTGAAAGTAATACATTTGATTAAAAAAAACCTTTTTAGTGTAATTGAAGATGAGAAAGGTCAAATTTGGAGGAAGTGTACCGGGTACCCACATTTGTGTGAAGTGAGAGTCGAAAACCATTTCGATAATATCACCCTGAGTACACCCGAGCTGGATTCGTACACCAATCTATGTCACTGGCAATCTAGTCTATTGTGTGACACCTTAGACCATGTGACCAATGGAGGTGGTGATTAGAGAATGAATTAAAAAAAGTATTGAAACAAGAAACTTATCTGAACAATTAAATCCACCCCAGATGATCAAATAATGATCCAAGATAATGAAAACTAGTGGCCAATCCCAGCCCGTGTAGAAAATGCAATTTTAAAATCTTATAGGAAACGAGTGTTTATAGTGAGGACAAATTTACAGAAAGACCAATTTGAATGTGCATGTATGATGAACCTAGTATAAAAACACTGTAAAATCATATAAAAGGGATTAAAACTGGAGAGATGTATCGATTAGACCTTGATAAAAACAAGAAAACTTAACTCTTGATGATTATTTTTTAGCAGCGCATGTTATTACCTGTTTAGGTTATACACAAACGGCATATGTGATATCTATTCTAATACGGTAGGAATGAGAAAGGAAACATTTTAGAGGTAATTTACCCAAATTCGTGTGGAAGGAGAATCAGAAACCATTTAGGAAAAATCACCCTTAGTAGACCCGACTGGGATTCGAACCCCTATTTTCTTGTCTTCAGCTCACCAGTCCAACACGAGAGTGACACCTTAGACTGTCCAGCCATTGAAGCAGGTATGAGTAAATGATGAAAGAAGTTTTTGCAACTATCTTACCAGTTTGGATTCATTCCCTATCACATACATAAGTGGATATTAAACGATCTGTAAAATATACTATGCCTAAACTATCAAGAGCATTCAGTTTTGAACTTAAAACAATGCATTGAGCACCCCTTACCCCTCAACCATTTGAAGAGGGCTTCTTAATTACTCTTTTTCCAGCTTAAGTATCTGGTGTTGCTTGGGAGAAATATCTTGTCATCTTTTAATTAATTTAAAAAATCTAATATAAATTTAAAATTTTCAACTTTTAGGTGGACATATTTGTGCACAGGGGGTTCCTAATTTTTAAAATTCTAGACCTCTGTGTGCGGTAGATATTGCACAATGCTCATGTTAGACAAATAAACTCTCATTTTATTAATGTAGTTTAAACAGATTTTTGAATGCCTGTGAAACTATACAACACATCAAAAAAGTAAGTAAAGTTGCATTTTTTTTTTCAATACAAACTAGAGCGTGGATGATAAAGAAAAACCTCAATCTCAAATTTAAATACTTGAAATGGGATTGTTAATAACACTGTGGGATAACTAATATTAGATAAATTTCCAAAATGAAGGTGGAAAGAGGGGGGTAGGGGGAATGGAAATTGAAAAAGACCAGATTGCAAACCACTGTGGCTCAATAATTTTCTGGTGAAGCCCCTTCTGCCTAAAGTATTATAAATGATGTAATTTTGTAATCCTCTTAAATGCCTTGGCTAGTAGCTTAATAGAATCTTATAAAACTTGTAACGTCTAAAACTTCCAGTCTTGTAACGCCTAAAACTTCAATTATGTTTTTAAAAAAACTTTAATTTACTTTAAGAGGAATTTGATGTTAAAAATCTGTCTCTTGTCATCACATGTTGGGGTTCACCCTTTCAATTCCTCTAAAAATGAATTATTGGTAAAGGCTCTCCCCCAAAACAGGAGCTCAGGAAGAAAGATTAGTCATTTACCAAAACATTCTTTGAGAATATATTGTAATAATTAGTTGACCAAGATATCATAAGTTGTGGAAGCACTTTCCCTAAAGACACTTTTACCCATTGGGAGAAAAACCACACACACATAAACACACAATAATGACAAACACCTTCGGAAATGAAATCCAATCTTGCACGCACTCATCGCATATGTGACTATAAACTATATCTACCATTACCAAGTCACTATGATATGACATGTGTGTTTGGGTGCATATTATTAATCACATGACAAAGAAGTGCACATTTGGACAGTTGAAAACAAAAATGTATGCAAAAACAAGATGGCAAAAATCATGTTCTCACTTGACAAAACCCAACTTAAATTTCATGTCAAATAGTTGATTGATTTGTGTTCATAAATAAATTAATTTCTAATGAATGAAATCAGTAGCAACACAAAATAGATTTAAACTAGAAGTGTACGGATACTGATAAAAGTTTATCAATAAATAATATACAATGCAAATCAGGTTATGAGTTTTACTCCACAGATAGCATGTTACATATAGCTGTATCAGTAATCACATCAAGGTGTGGTAGTCTGAGGTATTCCATATAAAATAGTGAGATTGAGATCAGTAAGGTCATTTAGAGATTCAACACTTTAGCTCAGTTGGTAGCGTGATTGTCTACAGAATTAGGGTCCCGTGTTCGGTTCCCGGCATGGCCGAAAAATGTATCATTGGTGAAATGTGGGTTTACCCCTTCACAGTGATGAATTAATGGCCGGGGACTGGATGTTGTGCCCGTCCTAGTCTTAAGTTAGATTAAAGGCATAGAAGCTATGACAGGCCTAGCAGGCTGCTAGTGGAAAGTATATGGCTTGAATAAAAACTCGCCCATGCCATCATAGGCTGGAAATAGTAATGGATGTACAAAAAAGCCATTTACATACTTTAAATCCATGTGGTGTCTGTTTGGCCTTGAATGGCTCTTTCTTCTACTTCCCAATATCCTATAGAGCTGAAATTTGGTATGGAAGTTATGGAGCATGCCACCTTTATGACGAGACCAATATGGTGGATGCAACACATAATTTAAGTCCTAGAGAGTGGCTACAACGTACAAATTGAGTAAGATTTGGATGAAATTCTGTTTCTGGGAGGTCTGTTTCCTTTGGTATGTGGTGTATATGCTATGGAGCGTATCAACAACATGGAACAGACTTTGTGCAAAATACAAAATTGAGCCTCCCGGAGACAGACCTAACCCCTAGTTCCACCATATTAAAAAAAATACAACAAAATTGAAACATAAAATCATTTTAAAATTAAAACAAAACAAAACACTGATCCCTATTTATCTGTTGGAGGTGAAAACTGCAGATGGTCACACTTAGATGCGATTTCTGACTCAAGCGCAGTCATGCATCTAATATCCTGGTTAATCAACCTTAAGACGGGCTCTTAAAGGGAACATAAGCCCTGCAGCTTTGTTCAATACCAACCATTAGTTTTATATATTAAAAAAGGCACTAAATTACCAATTTGTTCAACAGTATGCTAAATAAACAATCTTTTATATCAGAGATATCCGTTGTTTTTTAAAATAATATTAATTAACAATAAAAATTTACACCTGTTTTAGTATTCAAAGTAATATATTACTATCTGGTATAGAGCAGTAAAATGTCAAAATACTACATCTCTAATATACACTTCAGAAGAACGCCATTCAATAATCAAATGCAATACTCCAGCTAAGTTCTGGAGTATTTTTTTTTAATAACTACCAAAATATTTTAAAAAATAGATGTTTATGTGTGCTGCACAAACAATGGCCTGGTATCACGGTTTTAACATTTGGTACACACACACTTTTTATCTACTTCACTATACAATATGATAAGATACCTTTAAATTCAAAAAATAAGAATTAACAAAATGTAGAACAAATTTACAGCAAATCTACAAACCAAGACTCATTTTACAAGCTCTATATAAAATTTTAAATCAACCCTTATTTATATAATAAAATAATAATAATAATTAAGTTGTAAATACTCGAGTTCTCGATATGATTACCCAATAGCTAAGATTATATTTTAAAACACAAAGAATGAGGGAAGTACAGAATAAAAAACTAACATGTTGAAACAAGTGAAGGACTTATATAAAAAAAAGGGGCCCCATGTTCAGACATAAGCTAGTGCCATCTCCTATAAATTCCTGGCAGTATTTATCTCTTTAAGGTGATCCAAAAACATAAATTAGATCATTAAAAGATGAGTGTTATCAACTTGTGTTAGAAAAACTAGTTTAGTGTAGTTTTAAAGGGTGTAATCCACTAATTTGTAAACCCATGTTGAGTCCTTATCATAATTTTACATACACATTTTGAATTAGAATCTTAGAAAAAGATGGCAAATGTAATATTCTAGCTTTTCCACCTTCAATTCAGATCTTGTTCATATTGATCAATAAGTTGCACCATAAAATATAAAAAATTGCTAAATGTTCAAACATTTTAACACTAAAATATTTTCATAAATTCATGCATTAGGGAGTAAGTATCTGTAACCTGTACATAATTTTGATCTTCCAAACTTGGTTTTTCATGTGCAATTAATTGTACAATTCGGCACCTTAGCTCAGTCATAGCATGTCTTTATCTACTGAGCTAAGGTTCCTCGGTTCAATTCCAGACATGGCTGAAAAATGTATCATTGGTGAAATGTGGGTTTTACCTTTCTTATTTATGAATTAACGGCCGAGGACTGGGTGTTGTGCCTGTCCTAGTCTTAAGATAAATTTAGGACGTATGAAGCTATGACAGGCCTAGCAAGCTGGTGGTGGAAAATATTATATAGCTTGAATAAAAAACTGACACAGGCCACAGGCTGGAAAAAATAATGGATGTAAGTAAGAATTAATTGTACAAGCCTATGCTTTCCTCCATTATATGGGTGGTAAATTAATAGGCTGTCTTGTAAAGTTTGATCAAGATTAATTATGTTTGACTAAGGAATTAGTAAGCAAAATAATAGCTCTCAAACCTTAATCCAAATTAAGATGTGGATTTTTTTTTTTAATCCTTGGGTCTCAAGATACCCTTTAGGATTATATTAGGGGTGTTCAAGAAGCCATTTTTTTATTTTGGGTTGAGTTTGAAAAGAGTTGGAATGTAAACATGGAGTTTTATTTTAGCTAGAGTAAGTTAAAACAATTTTTGCGTTCAATATATTTAAAGTTTAAGTTATGTAATAGATTCTTGACTTAACTATAAGTGTAGTTTTTTTTTGTGATAAAAGTTATAACCATACCAAGTTGTATCTTTTTATTCAATTTAGAAAAAATGGTTAAGTAGTGTGTCGTATTTGACCTTTTAGTAGGCCCCAGCTATTATTAACAACTTTACTTTTCACCCTAGCCACAATTGAAGCCCCGAGATACTTTCGAGGCTCAAGCTAAAAAAACAAAAATCTAGGTAAAGTGAAATCGAAACAGATAACAAAAAATATAAAGAAAAATACTTTATTTTAAATCTCAAACAATGAAACAAAAAATGAGAGAATTGAAAAAAATATTAAATATTCTTGGAAGACCTATGTCCCGGCTAGAATTAAGTCACCCTGAATACTATTGATAACTGAAGTTTTTAACCCAGCTTCAATTAGAGTGCTCGCTTATATCAATTCAAATACAGTGTGTATATGTGTGTGTGTTTATTTATATTTATATATATATATATATATATATATATATATATATATATATATATATATATATATATATATATATATATATATATATATAATATATATATATATATAGAGAGAGAGAGAGAGAGAGGAGAGAGAGAGAGTAATGTCCCAACTTGTTAACCCTATGTTGTTTCGAAAAGGAAGGATGAGACTGCCGTTTTAATAATTTATTTGCATTTTATATTTAAATTCGGGAATTCTCTTTATTTGATATTATTTTTACTATTCATTTGCATTTTAGAATATATAAGTCCTTCAGGCAGTTTGGAAGTCAATACATTTCTTTTATTTTAAATGTGCTTACTGGGTGCATTGGACGATGAAACCAATACAGAAAGAGCTGATATTGCACTTAAGTTTCCGTTCTAAGAGAAATACACCTCTTCTGCAGTAAGGAGAGGTTGCATTGTCAAGACAACCAGAAAGCCAGAATTCAAATTACTCTCTTGTGATAGGTCTAGATTGTCAGTCCACTCTGGTGCAATCGTTGATGTCATCAGAATTTGAAAAACACATGTGGGAGGAACAAACTCTGACTGTTACAGACCAGTAAGAGACGTGCGGTGTCCGGGGTGTTGACAAGATGTGTGTTGCTTGTCGCCACATGTTTTAATTATGATTTAGTGTACAGGGACTAGCGTAGAGACGGGTCGATTGTATGAGCTGAAGTTAAAAATTGTCATAGTAATAACGTACAAAGGAATACATAATAATAATAATAATAATAATAATAATAATAATAATAATAATAATAATAATAATAATAATAATAATAATAATAATAATAATAATAAATTGATCAAAGAATATTTATTGTATAAGTGGATATTTTCTTATACGATAATCGCGTGATAAGAGAAGATGAGCTAGCCAGGGACAGATGTAAAAAGATAAGTCGTCATCACTGATGTATTATAAATTGGTGCACATCCAGGGGCTTTTCTTAACTTCTTCAATTGGCCACCCAAAAGAGGGGCTTCACTTGTGCTTTTATAATTTGAGCCCAAGAGTGGGGCTTTCAGCAAACAGAAGCGTAACTCGTATTTAATAAATTGGCCACCCAACAAGTGGCCTCACTATAGTATATTACAATTGGAACCCAATGAGAGGATTTCTAGAATTCAACAATATATATTTTAAATCAAACAAAAGAAAATATAGGACTGTATTTGCTAAAAAATGATATCTTGAAATCTAAAAAATCAATCAAAATTAATTAAACTCGAACTTTATGAGTAAAAAAAATCAATATAATTTTTAACTTTCATAAAAATTAGACTCAAATGTGAATTTATGAATACTTGCACACTAATTATTATTATTATTACTATTCATACCATCCTCACTTCCTGTGTTTTGAAATATCATGATCCTATAGAAACTATATACAGAAAACAAAGCATACAATGAAATACTCAAATAAAATATTACATGTGATTACTGTTCATCATAGAGTAGGGAGGGCATTATTACACAAAAAAAAGTTCCTAGCCAATATGAACGAACTATTATTTAAGATTCTTTAGGTAAAAAAAAAAATCTATTTAGAAGTCCAAATTTTGACTAAATCAACGATTTCAAGGACATGAAATAATTGACATATCGATATATTAAAGGAAACCATAGAACAATTCTTTTTCAAAAATATAAGCTTAGCTAAAAAACAATCACCCATTTTTAGTAGATAAAAACATACTTCCCCTCAACAGTGGAAAAAAATAATCTCCAGATGAGCACTAGTTTAATAAATAAACAATATATCAATAAACAACAAATATAACTAATATTATATAAATGAATGAAGACACCATTTACACTGAAAGGTACCAGTCTTACCTTGACAGAATACACTATGGACCATTATAACCTATGCCATGGTGGGATGATGCAAGATAAGTTTGCTAACTTTCAGAGAAATAGAGGTTATATTTGCTCTTGGTGTGTTCAAAACATCCAAAATATATTTTTGTTTAGGCTTTCAGTGTATAAATTACAATTTAATGAAAAACTGGCCATTTCCACAGGAAAGCTTATGTAATTCTTTAAGGAAAACCTAAACACTTATTGAGGAACATTACGTTAAATATGGAAAAGGAAAGATTTTGTTCTGTGTTTTGATCTTTCAAGAAATTGCGCTAAGCATTTAACATTTCTTCTTGTAAAGATTTGCTAGAATGGAAACTAGACCGTGGAATTGAACAGTAATGATACATTTTCTTAAAGCGGCAGCCATCACCTATTTGTTTAATGGCACCAATATAAAGTTTGAAATGTGTTCCTCTTTTAATTGTAATAGTCATCTAGTTTGCTTTTTCTTTTTCCTTCTTTCCTGTATATTTAACATATTTATTTATTTCAAAATTTCAAAGCATCGAGAATGGTTTTCCTTAAAGAACTTATCGATAAAGTCAGAAATATTTGATCATAATAATATTGTATAGCCCCAAAATATTAAAAGGCTTGAATCATGGTCAAGTGTTTAATTGCCGGGAAAATGCAGTAAGCAAGAATGAAAATCTTATGTGCCTTAAAAACTCGTTAGAGAAAAGGAACTACACATGTAAATACATCAGCTATCAAGAAAATATCTCCATCTTAAAATAATAAGATGCTACATCATCAAAATTGGAAAGGGGAGATTTTTTATTCCAAATAAGTGTAATTAGGAATTTTGTGTTTTTCCGAGTGTTTATTTTAAGCCCATAAAGCTTTAAAATTTCAAGCTCAAAATTGAATCTAGCTAAGATTCGAATTCAACTCAAAGTTCAGAATCTTAATAATTTGAAATAATTAAATTTGATTAAAAATTTCAAATCCAAATAGATACCAGATTCAGATCCGATGGAATGTAATTCAAAATTAAAATCTTAAAAAGTCAGAATTTTGACTAATTTAACTTTCCATAGAAAATGAAATCAACAATTTTTTTTATGGCATTTTATTTTTACGAATCAGAATTTAAATTCAGTCTGTCTAGCCAAATATTTGGTTTGAATTTGATTTGAAAATCTCAATTTTTGATTCAGACTCAAAACATTTTCACTAACAATTTGTAATTCATATCCCATTCCAAAATGAAAATCTTGTATTAGTTCAGGCTTAGTTTATTTCTGTCTCAAACATGTTTTTAAATAGTTAGCCTGGAAAAGTGAGCTGGATATTTTCATTTCTTTGAACGATAAGAGACTAGACTGTTATTGTTATTATTATATATTATTATTATTTGCAATGCGTCTCACTACTCGTTCAGGTTATACGTACTTATGCTCATGTGTAATGGTAGGAGGATTGCGAGATGAAATAGAGGACCTACAGTTTCTAACATGGGATCCGAACCACGGTGGCGGCCTGACATTCCAAACTTTCACAAGTTGTGATTAATACACTTGTTGTCAGAGGTGAAGGAAGGGTTTGGCAATCAGATAAATCTGTGCCAGGACCGAGAATTGAACTCTGGAAACCCCAGCACAAGAAGTCCGACTCCTTACCTCTAGACCGCCAAGTCACCTTTAGACGTCACGGCAATAAAAACTATTTAACAGCTTAAAAAGGTCAATTTTTCCTTAAAACAGCATTTCTCTTAAAATAAGCAGGGCTGTGCATCAAAGCCAAATGACAAACTAAGTTTATGACCAAATTAAAAAAAGTTCTACTATGTTGAGAATGCCCAATCAGTGGGCGTGTAAACTTTATGTCAAGTTCACCTAGTCTAGATTGCTGGCGAGTGGGAGGTTGAGGTTTGAATCCCAGCTAGGTGTATCATTGGCACTTTTTCTTAAATTGTTTCACATTCTTCCTCCATGTAAATGTGAGTACTATTCCTTTAAATTCTACCTTTCTCATCACCACCACATTAGCGTAATTATATGTGAATATCCCGGAAGAGTGGAAACACATGGAGCAAGAAAAATCCATATGCAAAATATTGTTACTACAATAATATAGGCTTGTAAAAAAAAAGTCCAATAAATGAAATTAGGGGAGCGGGGATGCCATACATAAATAAGTCATATTTATATACACACTAACCCATTTTGGTAGCCATACGGTTTAAAGCGCCACTCTCGCAATAGACAGATGATGGAGGACAGGAAGATTGAGGTTCGTAGCGCATTTGGGTGTACTGTGGGTGGCTTTTCTACTCTCCCTCCCCACACAAATGTGGGTACATTGTCTCTAAATTCAACCTTGCTCACCTCTAACACAACAGCATAATTAATATGTATGCATAAGACCTGAAAGGGTATAATATACATTGTATATATTTAAAGGATTTTTTTACATACTTCTAACATGTTATGATGTATATAATGGCATACAACCTCTTGCAAATTAATATGAGCGTCTGATCATAAGCTTAAAGCAGCCAATGGAGGAGCTTCTAGAAATATAACTTTTGAACATTCAGGCATAGTTCTTAGGGGTGAAAAGAAGGGTGTCCAAGAAATGGCACAGAAATACAAAATGTTCAAATAGTTGCAAGAGGGACATAAATAAATGATTCACTTTTTTTTAAAGTCAAGCAATTAAAAAAAAAACAGACCAGCCCAAAAGAACCCACAATCCAATTTCTTAAATGAAATTGTTTACATAACATGCTTTCTCCCAATAAAACTGGAAGTATGGTATGAGAAGATTTTTTTTAAACAATATCACTTTGTTACAAACAAGTGACAAAGACTAAAACAAAACATAGTATTGCTATTAATTATCTTTCTTAGTACATCTTAGAACCAAAAAGTTCAAACTTACTATGTTGAACAAACAAACCAATTAACATACAAAAATAGTGTTTATGTTTTCAGAAACATTATTATACACATCAATATATCATAAAATAGAATATGTCCCCTGAAAAAATTAACTGTTGCAAATGAACAGTTGTCGAACCATCTAAGTAGTGCTCAATTTACAAACGAACCCTAACACATAAGCTTTAATCCAAGCTTGTTTAACTATTCAAAACTGACTGAAACTACAGTTTCCAAGTGCAGAGTGTAAAAATAAACAAAATATACAATTGAGGTATCATGTAACACACAAATATGTACCATATACAACTTTCTGCACCATGAATGAAAAGGAATTAAACATTTCTGAGATGTAGCACATTTGTTAAAACAAAATCACCGTGAACTTTGCTTCATATCTTACAAATGACTAGGGATGTGTGAAGTCTTCTTTCTCTCAATTTGAAGCCAAGTCAAATCAAATAATGAGATATTACTAAAGCTGAATTGAAGTTTGAATATTTAAAAAAAAAATGTTGGATATAAATAGTATACTTTGCATAGCTATATAAGTTTAAGTACTAAATATATATATTTTAGCAGTGAATTTTACAACCTCTTCAGTTTATATACTTAAATATAATTTACAAATGCTATATTCCAAAGGTAATTACTATATTTGATCTTAAAATGATAAATAAAGTTAAAACTCAAAATTTAATATAATTAGTTCTGATTTTTTTTTCACAGGGATAATATATCATGATGGAAATAGCTCAAGAGAATTTAAAAAATAAACATAAATGTGTTTTTTAATTCATAAATTGCCAAATCTGGAATTTTACTCTTAGATCAAAGTGAATGAATATTTGAAACAAAGTCAAAGTTTTTGAAACTTCACACACCCCTACAAATGACAAAATTAAAAACATATTAGGTTGTCAGTCTCTACTTGTTCACAAGGGTATACTTTTTGTATGAAGAACTAAGAATACCATAGTGTTATAACTGAAGATAGGTTGAATTATATATTTCTCAAATCCAAATCTTAAAATTGTCAATCACATCTCGAATCTTTAAAAATGTACAATTTTAGTTTAAGTTAAAATATTTAAAATTAAATTTAAAAAATAAGGCTGTGTTAGGCTTGGTACTACTGACAAATGCTATTTTGTTTGTCATGTCTATTAAATCATAAATAACAAAGATACCACTTTTTATTTTATTTATTTGAGGTGTTTAACGTGCACTTTCCGAATCGACTGATCAAATCAGAACACGATAGTTTTTATGAGAGAAAGTAGAAGGGCCCACAAATTTTTCCGGGAAAGGTATTTTCACGTATTTTCCAGATGGGATTACAGCTTTATTTCCCCTCAGAAGGAAGCCGTGCTAGAGATTTTTATCATTCAAGGAAAATCAGTCAGCTCTGGCTGTGTTTGAACCCACCAACGTCTGGTCTTGTGGAGAGCACCTTACTCCAAGACCATAGAGAATAGATTTGAAATATCTTACTAAAGAACATATTTAAATACATAAACCTTTTTATGACAGCCACTAAACAGTATTATAATGCTGACTAGTAATTAAATGCCAACTAAAACGTGAGCAGAGATAAATTCAGATGTCAGAATAAAATAATGTTTTTTACTTTTTTTTCCTCCCCTCTAAACGTTTCTCTTTACTTAGATGTGCTTAATGGATTAGTTTAGAAATTAAATGCAATTCTCTGTGACAACAAAAGTCCTGTATTTAATTCAGCTTCTACTTTGTTTTGCATAGTATACTGTTGCTTTCTTCTAGATTAATTCGCTTGTAAAGTACAAAGTCAAGGTACTAACAGCAGCATGAAGTCACTCCCAAGTCACCAATGGCTGTGATATCAATGATACAGTAGCCACATGGCTTCTTTGGTGCTGACTGACAGCTAACAGCTGACTTCTAACAGTCAACATTTAGGTATATACCTAAATTTTGACCGTCAGAAGTGACAGCTGCTAAACACATGTGTTTGCAGATCATATGGTTCGGCATAGGGATACATAATTTGGTCTGGTAACTTTTAAAAGCTTTTAGCTGTCAGCTGTGAGCTGTCAGTCAGCACCAAAGAAGTCATGGGTTACTGTAGCTCTTAGTAGCTGATGATATCCAATCACACGTCATCACAGACTCTGGCTTAAAATATGAGTGAAGATTTTACTCTAAGCAAGGGATGATGATGATCCCAGGATAACTCAGTGGTAGAGCCTCAGTAATCCAAAGGTCACAGGGTCGACTCGTATCCTGGCGTCATTTTTCAATTTATTTGAATTTGCTTTGCATGTTTAAAGCTTCACTTAGCATTTAAAAAACGACATTTGCACATCCCTACATTCAAGATGGTGGCTGCTGCCAGTGGTGGATTTAAAAATTTTGCGCCCCTAGGCACAATTATAATATGCCTCCCTTTTTTTTTTCAAGTGTTTTAGGAGGTTTCAGAGGAAAGAGGTCTTTAGGGGGTAGGGTGGAAGTAGGTATTCAAGAAAAGATTTCTAGAAAAGATAATCAGGCATGTGCAGAATATGCCCTACAGTAGCTTGAGTTAACAGGATGAAGGGAAGACTGACGTAAGTTACAAAGCGATTGCAAAGTACAGTTATATAAAAATAAATATTGTAATTATGATTCTAACTTGGACTATTTCGATAATGTTAGTCAATAACTTTTAAACGTAATTATTAAAAACAAAATATAAAAATAATGCTATCCAAAATGTGACGCCCCCAAAGCCACCACCCCTAGGCCCGTGCCTAGTGAGACTATAGTGTAAATCCGCTTCTGGCTGTTGCAACTACACCTTTTTACATCCATTGCTATTTCCAGCCTGTGAACTGGGTCAGTTTTTTATTCTAGCTATATATTTTCCACTATCAGCTTGCTTGTCCTGTCGTAGCTTCATACGTTGAAACTACACATGAAATGTCAAAAGTTATTTCTTCATCTTGGTTCAAGTTTCAATACATTTGTAGTAACGTATACAAATAACTAATATATAAATTGTCCTCTTGATTCTTTATAGCACAATGGAGCTGATAAATACAGAGAAAAATCAATAGCCAGTGTTACCAAGCCTCTACCAACAAATCCGTTTTTTGCAGGTTGACAATTTCCTAAACAAAGCAAAATTTCATTTCATATCATATTTTTACTTTTTACTAAAATTATATATTTTTTAAAAATTCGAGTAATAAAATTTGGGATCCCAATATGATAAAGCTATATTAGTGAAAATATTGAAATATAGCAATATGTATTTGAAAAGGACTTTTACCTCTCAAGTTGCCAATTCTTTGTTTACCAAAATCGTTTATTGGTAGTTTCTCTCTTACTCAAGTACGAAAAAATGAAACAGTTTACAAATTAACATATTTAATCACAAGTTTCATTTTTGTGTACCATGTTTGCTATAAGCAAACTAATGATAATTTAAATCTAATTTTCTCAGATGATCTGAAAAAATTAATTTGTGCATAAAATTTTATGCAAATATTTTTAATTTAAATAAAAACCAAAATATATTTTTACTGCATGATCTATTATTTTCATGACTTGTAGTTAGCTCTAATTTTACTTCAACTTTACTCCAACCCCAATAATAAAATGGATATTGAAAGAAAGATAAAATTGAATTACCTATTAATAAAGCAAAAAAGAAAAAAAGGGTGTGAAGTGAATAAAGCACTACTATCAGCACAGCCAACAGTTCCAAATGAAGTAAATTTTTAAAATTTCAACAGCATAAAACAATGCACATAAAACTCTACATTCCTTATACGCCATAAAAACATAAAATAATTTAACTTGTATGTAATTTTTTTATTATATTAAATAAGTATCAACCTTGCAGAGGTAAACGAAAGAACGTTTTTGTAAACAAAAGCAAAAATAGACTAATGTGACACAAAAATGCAATACAATCAGTTGAAATATATTTATTAGGAAATAATTGAAAGTAAAGATGGGTCAGTTTGTTTAAAATAATTATTTGTACTTATAATTAAATTAATTCAAATTTATTATGTTTTAAACTAACTAGCTCGTGGGAATTTCTGGATAAAGAGCAATTGGAATCAATACGTCCCTAACCGAGATTCAAATACGAACCCCTTGGAAACGCTTAAGAGATGGTAGATAGGCCAACGCTCTCGGACATAGGGGAGCCCTCACATTTATTAAAATAAATATTAAAATCTAATTGTGATAAAATCTGAACCAATTACAATGATAGCCACACCCAAACCGGTCGACCCTGCAAGGTTGATAAACGCAACGCTCAACGAGTGAAGGTTTGCAAAGTCTCACTAACTAGCAGGAAAACCTGGTATGACAATATATAAGATACTGAACCCATTGGGTTGATAATAACAATAAAAAGTATAACTAGGTGAGTCCGGCGTCCGACGAGGTGAAAAGTCCGAGAAGAGCTCTCAGACTAAACAAGGATGAATGTGTCAGGTTATGACCAAAGGGGTGATATTATTAAAATTCTTTTAGAAAAGTGTTTGGAAAATGCAGCGAGTGACTTCTAATAAACGAGTGTCAGGCACTTTTTAAGGTAAAGCATTTTTTTCACCATTGAATGGGTATCAAATGTTTTGAACAAAGTATTTAAAACAAAAAATGTTCTTAATTTGTGAACATAGATGAAAATCGAGAAAACTTACATAAAATACATTTAAGTTGCTAGTGAAAGATAATATGAAATAAAATTCACGATGAAACATATAAGTAAATTAATATAATAGGATTGTAGAAAAATGAAGCACAGGTAAAAGTAAAATAAATCCACACATATTTCACACATAATATTATTACAATGTAAAAACGTGTGTTTTTACTAGCCGTGTACCGATGCGGATATTGATGAATCGTTATCGGGAGATTATTAGTTCATCGTCAATTGACCAAGATCGGCAATTATTATGTCGATTAATGTTTTTTTTAAGTGTAATTTAAATCAACATTTTTTAAGCAAAAGTTTAGTTATTTAAAAAAAATGCAAAACAAACCACACTTATATACACACATATTATAGGTTATGCATAAAATATATTTTTGTATGCATACAATCTTTTTGTATTAATTACATTAACTGTTATCATTCTCTTAAGCCTATTTCCCAATAGTTATTAATAAATAATCGATAATCGGGATTAAGAGGTGTAAATAATCATAACATGAACAATTATTTTAAACAATCGGTATCGGTAATCGATTTTAATGAATCGGTACACCTCTAGTTTTTACTTTTATCTGGGTTTCATTTTTCTAAAATTCCAACAAATTTATTAAATGATATATTCAAACAAAGAAAAAGGGGCACCAATTGGCTGTATTCAATCAAACATTGAAAGGCGGATAGAAGGGCAAGGCCTATATACTTACCAGAAAACTGTAGACTCTAAAGTTTACATCTAAAAACATAACAAAACACATAATTATGAAATGTCTGGGGTACATCAGTCCTCTTCTGCTGAAGAAGGGGCCTGATGCACCTAGAAAGACTCATGATTATGTGTTTTGTTTAATTTTTAAGTGTAAACTTTTGAGGACTACAATTTACTGATAACTGTGAAGGCCTTGCCCTTCAATCCGCCTTTCAATGATTAATTCAGTTATATACTATGTAATTAAAGATAGTGTAAAGACGAAAAAATCATTTCAGATTACTAGTGTTAATATCTGGTAAATAAAATCGATATGTTGAAGCATCTCAACAGTATTTTATAACTTATGTATCAATCCCTGCCGTTAAATCAAGGACAACTTTATTTGTAAAATAAAGAATGCCCCTGTAGATTTTGGCCGGACAAATCGACGATACCCATTCAATAACAAAGAATTGCCTATAAATTATAAAAGAGTAAACTGCTGGTCACCCCAAGCCACTCTTATCGGACTTTCTCCTCCGGGCGAATTGGACTCTTTATGAGTTTCAGTCCCAGTTTTCACTTGTTACACAGCTCCTCCTCGCAGGACCAGTTCTGGTCCTGTTCCTCAAGGTCATTTTGCCAACGCAACTCTAGCTCGCGCATGTCGTTGGCAATCCCCACTTCGTACAGGTCTTCCTAAAATCAAGAGATCGCAGATACTCATTTTCACTAATAGAAGAGTCGATAAAATTAAAATAGCTTATTTAACAGGGAGGGGTTTGCAAAGACAATTTTTTCAATTCAAAGTGAAATCGTATCAAAAAGTATGAGATATTCCCCAAGCTAAGTTGAAGCTCAAATATTTAATAAATACATATTATATTTGAAAGGTATATAATGCTATTACCTCATAAAGTGAAAAGAAATTTGCCTTAGATATATATATATCCATTCCTGTTTCCAGCCTATGTCTTGGGTCAGTTTTTTTTATTCAAGTCACGTATTTTCCACCACCAGCTGGCTAATAAATGTTATATTCTATTTGGAAGAAGTACAGGAAAGCTGGATAAAAACATTTAAAAGGGACAAACACAGTATGGCTTTTACAATGAAAAGAAGAATACAGTTCCCACGTTACATTGCTGCCACTAGACAAAGAGGTAATGGCTCTTTAAGAAAATCAATTGTTACCGTCCAATCCCCTGACCTAGGTTTAATTCTATCGGAACTCAACAGGGAGGAGTGTGAAACGCGCAACGCAACTTCCTAAAAAAAGGGGGGGGGAGAAGGGAGAAAGGCAATCGTAAAGAATGATAGGACACATAGATAGGAACATGTATAAGGCTTAAAATAAAGGACAAACACAAGAAAAGGACATTGAATATGAATATATAATATATCTCTATAAGGAAAACTTCTTTTCGCTTTATGAGATAATTGTATTATATTTGGAAGAAAGTATAGGAAAGGTGGATAGTGTAATAAATAAATCATCACACAGTGGTTTATTCTGATAAAAATTAATAGGTATGCTGTATTCTAAAAGTTGCAGGGGAGATTTGGGGGCTGAGGACCCTCAACAACTTTGTCCAAGAACGCCAAGAGATAGTTCAAGGGAAATATTTGAAGATGTGTGTCTAGAGAAAAGTGGTTCTGCTTCTCAGATAATCTTGAAATACTTTTCAGAAAATTTGGAAGTGCTGGGAATCAAACCCGGGTCCTCTGAGTCCGTAGCCAGAGCCTCTTACCACTAGACCACAAAGGTGGTCCTCAAATTGTAATGCTACCTACATGGTTAGAAATTTAAATGAATATTAATGTCGGGGCTAAGAGTGGTATGGGTACATTTCTGAATGCATAAGAGAGACATTCAATTAGCCTAGTGTAATTAAAAGCACACAGTTAGCAATCCTCAAAGCAAACAATCATAATAAGAGTAAAATGGAGTGCTAGGGCCTACGTGGATCAAGCGTCCATCAGATCGCGTCCATCAGATCTTGGTGGAAGGGAATCAGGTGGATTATTCAACTCACCTTGCAATTAAAACTATTTATTAAAGCCTAACTTATCTCACACAATGCTGCTTGGAAACAAACGAGTCTCCCAACTTGAGAAGTTATGCTCCAGGAGCAATTAGATGCGTAAACTCTGACTAACATAGGGGAGATTATCTCGGGCTATTAATACTCTAACGCTACGTCATTGGCTTATTGCTAAGATATTTACAATATCTTTTGCTGTAAGCAATGGCGCACCCAAGGGGGAGGGGGCAGACAGGGTATATACCCCTCCCCCCTCTTCAACACCACAAATAATTTTAATATATATTTAAATGATATGAAGTATAACTAACATATTTAGCATTGAAGATAGGTTGAATGTATAGGCTACATTTTAAGACCAGGTTTCTGACTTAAGCCTAATATTCAAAAGGTTTACAGTTACACCCACAAAACTGACAATTGAAAAAACCCACAAATAATAGCTTCGATACCATGAGTTATTTAAATGTCTTAATTAATATAAAACTACTCCAAATTATTTCTAAAAACCTTTAATATTCATAAATATTCTCGGCCTTCAAGGGTTAGGGCTGTGCAACCTCAAACCTGCTCTCTCCACCAAAATTTCATTCTTGCTACAGCCTTAATTGAATGCCTCCCCCAAAGTAAATGGCTGGGTGCGCCACTGATTAAGTAAATTTTATGAAATTATATTTTACTTTACCTTTTCTTCTAAATCATCTTGAAGTGGTGAAATTACACTCCTGACTTTAAGGATGCTTTATTTATAATTATTAGTATATAAAATCACAATGATTAATAAGTCGTTAATGTGAAACCAAAACTAAAAGAACACTATTAAAACTTCGCGCATCCTTTCTACTGAAGAAAAAACAAGAATTACCCTCAACTACGGTTAAAGTAGCTTTGTCACAAGCCCTACCACCACCCCTCTCCCGCTTCCTCACTCTACCAGTGCTGAAATGCCTACATTTAAAAGAGTGGTTAAATGTGTTTGCCAAATACATGATAATACATGTGACTAGAATACCTAAACATAATTCAGTGTATTTAATTTGTGTATAATTTAAAGCTTGTTATGTATACTAACTATTATTTTACAATTAATTTTATCTATATTTTATGTATTTTTACTTAAACTATATTAAATTAGCTTAATAAATAAACATTGTGATCTTGAATCTTTTTTCAAAAGTTGGCACAATGCTTAGCTTGCTATACACGAACAGCATGACCTGGGGTGTAAAAACCCGAACTCGTTGGCCAATGACTTGTGGGCAAGTGGAAAGGAATGTGTTGCAACCCCCTAGACATTGGGCAGGGTTATTAGAGCCTCCCTAGCTTGCATTGCGGTTTTCAAGCAGCAGGCCCTGGGTTTCCTAGTGTGTTAAGTAGAGCCTTTTGAAGAAGAATTACTTAAAACACAGTATTCTTGGAATATGAATCAATATTAGTATTAAAATTATTTTTAATGTAATTGTTGAATTCAAAATCTTTCTTTTGAATCTTGTTTGAAGCGAAGTCAAAGTTTTCCAAACTTCACACACACCATTTATTTTATCATTTTAAATAAAATTAAGGATATGAGTCGAGTTAGAATTAAAATATTAAGTTTATTTGAGTTTGAGCAATATACAGCAGTATATGTATTGCAAATATTTTGGCTTGAACTTCTGTAAGAGGTGACCTGGCAGTCTAGGGTAAGGTGTCAAATTTCTGTGCTGGGGGTCTGGGGTACAATCCTCGGTCCCGACACAGATTTATGTGATTCCCAAACCCTTCCTTACCTCTTACAAAACATGTATTAATCACAACTTGTGAATGTGTGGAATGCCAGGGCCTCCACCTTGGTTCGGATCCCACATTAAATTGTAGGTCCTCCATTTAATCTCACATCACCCAACCATTACACATTAGCGTAAGTGTGTGTAACTCGAATGGGTAGTAAGACGCGGAAAAAACTAATATATAATAAATAATAATAATAATAAATAATAATAACTTCTGTAATAGAGCTATAAATAAACCATAAATACAATCATACATTTTTATTGATATTTTTTTTTGTGAAAAATCATCATATAATCACTCAAATTCATATTTTTAACTATATGTAATACAGTTGCATAAGTCTATCTATTTTCAATCAAACAAAAGAAAATATTGAGGGAAACTGTTTGAACTCGAACTCAAATTTTCAAGTATCTGCTCACCCCTAAAGATATTTACAAACAAATAAAGAATAGTTAAGAAGAAATCAATTCAGGATAGAGATGTCACGACTAAGGTGGTACAGTCTTGTGAGGAGAATGGAGAAGATAGCATAGATATGTTAGATAATGAATTGGGGGGCAGGAAGCCAAGAGGAAGACCAAGGGACAGGTAGCTCAAGGGAGTGCAGAGAAGTGTGAAGGGGAGAGGTGGTGGCGAGAAGGAATACATCGGAAAGGGTTACGGTCTAAACTCTAAAGAGACTCAGCCTTTGACTTGAAAATGATGGTGGTGGTGGTGTCTCTTAGATTAAATGTTATACCATTTAATTAAATGAAATATAAGAATCAAATAATCAAAGCTATTATTTATGCTTTTTAGTGAGAATTACTCCATCTAGATATCATATTCTGATAATTGAAAAATGTCCCTGGACACAGGAATCAAACCCGGGACTTTTGGTTTAGTATGCCAATGTTCTAAACACTGAGCTATCCAGGAATCATCTCGTGCCCAGGGTCATTCTTCATTCATATTTTAAGGCAGTCTATATGACAAACGTGCGGAAATCGTCGGCTACAAATGTGTGATTTTTTTAAGATCACAAACTATCAGATAACGCAGCCACCTTCGACAGCACTAAGCCAACTACCAAGTCGAAGGTGGCTGCGTTATCTGATAGCTCGTGATCTTAATAAAATCACACATTTGTAACCGACGATTTCCGCACGTTCATCATAGACTCTGCCTTAAAATATGAGTGAAGAATGACCCTAGGTAAGAGACGATTCCTGAATATCTCAGTGGTTAAAGTATTGGCGTACTAAACCAAAGGTCCCGGGTTTGATTCCTGGTCCAGGTGACATTTTACAATTTTCAGAATATAAATGAAATATAGTTGGAAAAAAGGACAACTGGAAACGAGAATCATTTTTAAACTATATTTGATTTGATTGAAAAATATGCAACAAGGACAGATTGGAAAATAATCACAAGGAGATTTATGTAGATGAATAATGTAAGAAAAGATCTCAAGAGAGAGGGAAGGAGCGGATAACAGCAAATGTGCAAGTGGGAGAAGAAAAATGGAAGCAAATAAAGAAGGAAGAGTGGTGGAAGAAAAGAGGAAGATGGAAACATTTTACTAAATTGACCCAGTCACAGGCTGAAAACCATTGTTGACTGAATATGTTAGTAAAAGAGAAAGAAATAAATATTTTCTTTATTGGACATTTTAGTATCTCCATGGAATGATGAGTGGGTAGACAACTTTGTATCAATCGTAAGTGTAGGAATTGCTAAAAAAAAAAAACACAAACCTCATCACTTCTGTAATCTCCATTGGACTTAAGACTCCAGTTCATGGTCCTGTCTTTGTTCCAGCCTCCAGTGGGGGAGGTAATGGATGCCGTTACCAGCTGGGTCTATAAACAAATAACAAGGAGCCAACCGTCTAAAACCCACTATCAAAAAAACAACTCAAAAAAACTGACAACACCTCTAAGGAGGCTATAAAGAAATGAAGGTAGTAGAATAAGTTAAACATGAAACTCTTAGCAAGGATACCAAAATCTATTCCTCAATAAGCTGGACTATTACAACCATCAAAATTATTATTATTATATTATACTTTATTATCATTACGATTTTCCTCAATCCTTAGCTACCAAATTCCAGTAAATTTGGTTATATATATGGAAGAAGGTACAGTAAAGAGGAATGGGATATATATAAAAAAGAATGAACAAAATATGTCTTTGACAATGAAAAGAGGAAGTTTCAACTAAAGAAGATAGAAGAAAGAAAGACATCACTTTTGTGCATTGGATTCTTCCCACATCTTTCCTCTTTCGCTAGGTGAGCTTTCTTCATTAAATTTACATCTATTAGTTTATTTTTCTATTTTCTTTAATTATATCAATTTCCATTATAAAAAAAGAGGAAAGATTTTGTAGTACAGTGTCTTTATACCCATTGGGGGTTATACGCTTATGAACTAATTACACTGATGGGTAGGAATTAGGAAGATTTAATTGAGAGGAAGTGTACCCACATTTGCATTGAAGGAGATTAGAAAAAACATTTCTGAAAAAACTACCTTCAATGCACTCGACCAGGATCAAACCCCAATCTCCTCGTTTTCGGCAGTCTAGTCTAACACGAGAGTAGCGAGTTAGCGGGAAGACAGTTCACACTTTACATTGCTACCACTGGACAAGAAAATGGCTGCCCCTCGCATAAAATCAATCCATAAAGACCCAATCCCTCAACTTAGTTTTCATCATATTGGTCGGTAGTGATCGATTTTCTCCAAGAGGTGCCCATTACCTCTTTGTGCAGTGGAAGCAGTGTAATGTATAAACTTATCTGAGCGTTTTGTGTTAATGTTTCACAACTTTTATTTATTTCTCATTCCTGTGTCTTCACCCATATGAAACAAAAAAGTACCTCATAATAGTGAAAGGAGGTTTTCCTAACCAAGCGATAAATCCCAGTAAATCAATGTCCTGACAGTGAAATAAAATGGAAAATTTTAAAAAAAAATGTGTTATGTGACTATTATGTTATTTTGTCATTTCAATTTACAGTAGTAGCAGTAGTAAATGTACTCTTGTGCAAATCAAATGTGTTCGTTTTATTTAGTTACTTTTTACTACATACCATTTTTTGTTGTTTTTATTTCACATTTCATAGTAAGTAAATAAAAGTAATGTAAGATTGGCTGCATGTAAAAAAAAAACTCCGCATGTTACTACCTATTTAGGTTATATGCATTTGTACTAATTAAATTAATGAGTTAAGAGCTATGAAGGTTCAATTTAGAGTAAGTGTACTTGTATTTGTGTGTAGGGAGAGTGGAAAACCACTCTCAGAACACCCGACCAGGATTCAAACCACAGTACCTCAGTTATCAGCAGCCATCCTATTGCAAGAGTGGCACCCTAGACCATGTGGCTACCAAAACAGGTTTGTAAATGTTGATAAATCGAGGAATCGAAATTAAAATGTTAAGAATCAGAAAATGGAGTATGTAGGCTAAGGTGTCAACCATGTCTGATTTGCTGGTGACTGAAGGTTGAGGTTTGAATCAAGGTTGGATGTATTGATAGTACACTTCCTCTTAATTCTAGCTTCTTCATCCTTGCCCAAAGACAAGGTATACACCAGACACTCAACCTTATGGGAGTTTCGCTGCGCTCTATTAGCCAAGTTGAGTCCTTGAGCACTGGGGAGTGCTAGTTGCAGTTTTCAGTAACAACAGCCCTTTCCGCCAGTGTTGGCCCAAATATAATGATGTTTTTCTCCTAAAAATGTTCTTCCGAACACCGTACTCGTAACATACACACAGCCTAACATTTTTCACTGAAAAAAAAAGGCAGATTCCTACATAGGTCTAGTATGTATAATGCAAGGACTGTACTTGCTGGTGGCACGCGTATTTATTAATAGACTCAACGGCAGGCAAAACAAAAAGAGAGAGTTACTGTATTGGCAGACTGTTGGGAAGCCCAAAGTCAAAACGCGAGAGGATTCCCCCCCCCCCCCCCCCCCCCTTCAGTGTTGCAGGGCATCTAATATTTCTACCCTTAAGTGTATAAGTGAACTGTTAATTCAGTAAGACAGTGTTAGTTCGTGTTGTGTTAGTGGTAAAAAATCATATATGGCAGATCCGCGAGTGAGTGAAGACTGATAACTTTAAATAATAATGAAGGCAATTTTAATTTTAAAAAAAAGTGTGTCAAAGTTTTTAAGTTCTTACCTTGTATTCTAAGTTTTCTTTGTAATGTGCAGTCTGAGTAGGATCCTTTTGGGGTTTGAGGGTAGGGCTGCTACCTGAACCTAGCTTTGTGAAAGCCAGTTTATTGACAATACAAGTCAATTTGTATCTGTTATCTAGTAAAACCATCTTTAAAGTAAACTGTTTCTAAAATCCTTGCTTGATAGGGATGTTTCCTCTTGGGAGAGCACGTAGTAATCCCTGTGTTGAAGGACCAAAGCTCTCCAAATGAGTGCAACCATTTTAACCTAGAGGCTGTGAGTCTGGTGTATACCTTGTTTGTGTCCCTACTCCATTAGGATAATTAAAAATGTCTGTATTTCAGATGAGAAGTAACACACTGTGAGGGGTTTGGATGAAGAGTGATTTCAGGGTGGCACGTTATATGTTTTATAATACGATAGTTTTAACACAATAGTGACATTTCTGAAAGTTTCGCCCCCCGTCCCCCTCCAGATTGTGGAAGACAAGTGTTGCGACAATACTCACCAGTCGAAGTTCCTTCTCCTTCTCCCGAATCCCTTGCTCCACCAGTTGCAGTTCCTGGGTCAATTTCTCTCCCTCAGACAAGGCCGCCCCTTGCGTGGCTAACTACAAATACACCCACAGACCCACCACCATCACTAACTACACAACCTTCACTCCCTACAAATTTACCATGACATTCATGCAAACCCACTACTAAACATTATCAGACGGGTTTGTTTAAAAGTTTTTGAAAGAATAAAACCAATTTTTCATTTTGAAATAAAATTGAGTTCATGTTTGAAAATATTTTATATAATGAAAGGAAATTAAAATTTTAGGAAGTTTACTACTATGGATAAAAAGAGGTTGTTTGTTTAAAGTTGGGTTGGAGGGAAAGCAAGTTAAGGTCCATTGCCAATAATCAGCCTAAATTATTTGCCACTTATCGAGCGATGATCGGATTGGCAACCGGCATCATCCCAAACCCTAGTAGATATGTTTAGTTTAATGTTCTACACAAAGTAATTTTAAAATGTCTTAAATATATGTTATGGGGCACTGTGGAATTTGAACAGGAGTTTATTTTGTCAATGAAAAGAGATTCTGTTTGGATGCTGATATACTTGTGAAAAATATTTAAGAACTGTTGACATTACTACACGAATAAAATAAAAATAAACATATCTCATGAAGCAATATAATATTTTATTTATTCTGGACAAAAAAAAAGGCATTTTTTGTTATAGAAACTTGTATGGGTTTGCAAAATGCATTTTTTCAATTCAAAGCTAACTTGGGGAATCAAATATATGAAATATATAAAATCGAAGTTCAAATATTTTTTGTTAGTTGACTTATGCCTGAAAAAAAAATTATATTATGGTTATTTATATAGCTTTATGTAATAAAATAACTTAGTTGTTTTATTGCACAGTCGTTATGTGATATTTCATCATAAGCTAATAAAACAAGTTAAAATGCAAATAAATTACTTGAGGTATTTTTCTTATGAATATTAATTTGCAATGTACATAACGGCTCAAAATGACAATAAAAACATGAATTGACTATTTTAGTTGTCAATATATTTAATAATGATGCTTTGTAATTGTCAAAGTTTCGAAGCTTCGCACACCCCTAGAAACTTCAAAAATAAAGACTTTAATTCAAGTTCCCAGGAAGATAAACTTGAATCTAGGTCATGGGTCTTCAATCTTTTTATGTACAAGAGCCAAAGTATGTCTCTTGTTGGCTCATAGGCTACAATACTGTACCAACAATGCTCAGAATTAATACATATAAAAATATTCATGTCAGCTCATTATTATACACTTATACTCAGAATAGGAACTAGGACTAACTCTGACAAATGAAATTTCGGTTTCTCATTAAGTATATTCTCTTGTTGTTTCTTCCTTTTTTTAGATCTTTCATAGCAAAGGGTAGCACGATTTGTTTGGTCTACTATAATTGTAATTGCCGTTTCAAAGAACATTTGTATAAAAAGTAATACTTATCTTCACGTAAAAAACAAAAAATCATTTATAAAATAACTTAAAATATTAAATAAAATACATATTTATTTTATTAATTGATAATATAAAACATACATCTGTATTTGTCATTTTTTCTTTTAAAATAGTTTTATATTGTTCATTAGCCAGCAGGCCGCAAAAATGTTATCACGGTGGCCCGCAGGCCGCAAGTTAAAGACCCCTGATCTAAGTGCAACATCAACTCTACTAAAGGCCATTTGAAATTGAGTACTGCAGAGGGTTGATGGAATAACACTACGTAAGTTACTCGACATACCTTCAGATCATTTATTTTCCTCTCCAGGCTGCGAAGCTGCTGCTTCACTTTCTGTGACTCGGCAAATAAGCTAAAATCAAAAGAATAACAGCAAATAAATAAGATAAACACCCGGGTAGGGCCGGCAATGCATCACAAGATTGAGTTTGTCCCAAGATGATAAATTAACTAAGAGTGTTCAACAAGTACTAGAAAATTATAGTTTTAGTCAAGTTTCAGCTGTTCAAACTTGAAATTTTTAAGTTCATCCCAAAAATATCGATTTTAATTAATTTGATTCAATTTTAATATATCTCTTCATAGTGAAGAATTCGTCAATCTTTAATACCGGATTTTTTTTATCATTTAATTTATTTGAGTTATTTAATGTGCACTTTCTGAAGTAATTGATTTTAGTTATATAATTTTAAAATTCCAACATATTTATTTGACTACATCACTTTAATTTGCTTAGAGCACTTGTTTCATTCATTTTTTTTAAATAAAAGAGCATTTTAGCTGTCAATATATTTATTGGTGGAGCTTTGTAATTGTTTATAATAGAATTCTATTTTAAATAGCAGTCAAAATTGATATTTTTTCAAAGCAAAATAAAAGTTTTGAATACTCCCCCCCCCCTCCCCCCTTGTTTTGAAGGTTTTTCAGAAGGAATTTAAATTTTTCATACAGAAGTATAAAGAAATTGAATTAAATGTTTCATATACATGACTAGTGTGAGGTGTTTAAAAACATGATTTTTTTAACCTCGCTTGGCTTTACAGAACTATACCCTAAATTTGTAATCCATGTTACTGAAGATATAGAAATAATATAAACAATTATGAAATAAATGCCCCTAGATTAGCTCTTGTTTAACACCTCGCCATCTTAAGAGGAATTGAATTAAAATAGCATAACCTTTATTTATTACTAAAAGAAATCATTTGCATTATAATAATATATTGAATTTATGAGCTTGTGTTATATTTTCAAGGAGCAATGCATTCAATTTCTTGACTTAATGAGTGAGTGGCCAATGCACAATGAATAAATATGTTATTTTCCTTTTCCTTGTTTCCAGTGAATGTGTGCTTTTTTTTTAACAAATCTGACAAACTTCCCTTTGAATGTGTTTAGACCCGTCCAAAACTTTCTAACACAAGTGCGTAGTCAGTCGATTGTTGTTCCAAAGTTCACACATCAAGAAAAAGATAAAAAGAACGAAGAGTCTTCTCTGTTGTCAGACAGCCGCTACCGAGGAATGATAAAATAAGAGAATTCCCAAAATGAAATAAAAAAAATTAAAAAAAAAAATAATTGAAATTTATTATAAGAAATAAAATAAAAGATTATTATTAAAATGTATTTACCCTCTACAACAGCTATTTCATCCCATAGACTACTTACAGACTGAAAACATTATCCAAATTCTCATTGATCAAGGTTAGTTGATATCTTCATGTCCATCACAGACTGCTTTAAACTAGATTTTCCCTGAATGGTTTCTCATTCTCCTTCAAAGCAAATGGAAATACATTTCCAATAAAATTATAACTTCCTCATGTATATTATCTTAAAGTAATTATCGCATGCATATAACTCAAACAGGTTAAAATACGGGATGGTAATTTTTTTTTTTTTTGTGAAATTTCCTGAATTTTTTAGACACACAAAAATTCCTGCATTTTCTCTGTTTCCAGATGTGCGGCAACCATGCCTAAACATAGCTACAGTCCTATAAGATGGCCAGTGCAAGGCAAAACCAACACTTACTCTTTAGAGGCACTTTCGGCCGTGGCTCGATTGTTCAAGAACAGCTGCGGGGGGTCCAGGATACCGTGACCAATGGTGATATACCCCTCCCCTAGCCCCGTGGTAGTCGGGCCCATGATGTGGCCGGCAGCCAGCTGAGAGGTGGGACAACCTGCAAGACGCACCAACATGTCGGACACTGGGGAGATTCACAACAGAGTGAGCACCAACATAATGCAGTTATATATTAAACAACATTACACAAAATTACAAAACAGTGAAAATTCACACCAATGTACAATTAACACCATTATTCTATGTATTTAAAAAATATGTATGTTTGGCTGACTTCAAACTAAAAAGAAATGGTACCTTTCTATTCTCTTAACATTGTCTAATCCTGCTTTTTGGTGGGCCAATCACAAAATAATTATAGGAACAACTCAACAACCAGAAAATTAATTAAACACTAAACTGAATGTATGAATGTTATAATGAAACCACAACCAAAATATGTATTTAGGATATGTAATACCTAGCGTAATATATGTGTAGGCCTTGTCCTTCTATTCTCCTTTCAATGTTTAATTTAATATAGCCATTTGGCGCCATTTATCTTCTTGTCTTGAAGCAAAATTATAGTTTTGTTTTGTGCTGCACTTTTAGTGAGGCATTATTCTACTTTACCAACCTGTGTAAGCCACCGTTTTCAATTAAAGTTTGTGAAAGCTATATACAGAAGTAGGCTCACATATGAAAAGCATTAAAAATTTCATTTTAGTAGAATATTCCATAAAATTGTAATGCTATTTTCATTACAATTTTGAATCCAAGACATATAGCACACCCTTGAATGAAAAAGATTTGATGACAAAACCTTTGTAGAAGCTATATTAATATGCAATAAAAGTAATTCTTAATCTGAGTAGCTCACAATACAATAGAGCATTCGAAGATAGCTCCCATACTCAATGAGTTTGGCGACCCCTGGCTTAGAGATTTTGATCATCAAAACCATATTAAAAGTTGATATGTGCGACTGACCTTGAGAGTTGTTGAAGAACCAGGATGCAACTGGGCTGACTGCAGGAACGGGTCTCCTCACCATGGGTGTGGAGATGGTGGCGTCCCCAAATGTGGAGGATGCCTGCACCGAACTACTGGGGCGTAGGACACTCTTTGACATGCGCGAAATGGGCCCGTACTTGCTGACATGGGGTGGGTCAAATGGGATGAACTCGTCGTCAGCCTGGAGTGAGTCGGATCGGGTGTAGATGGGGGTGGTGGTATGGCCCAACACAGGCAGGTGCTGGTGATGGCCTGCCCCCTGGGAGACCTTCCCTCCCGTGTGCAGGATGCCCCCTGAGGTCCAGATAGAGTAGGTCGACGTACAAACATGATCATGAGAGTTTGGGAAAGATGTGTCTAAACAAGAGGTCAAAACAATTGTATCATTATTTGTTTATGTTTTACTTAAGCATATTTGTATATTAAATGTCTTTGACAGTCCCGAAAAGGGAAACATTGATTCTTAAAAATTTAAAACGTTTATTTACTTCTATGTATTGTTATTATCTGAAACTAAAGAGTTTAGTGACATCAATCATCATCATCAACAACTGTTTCCCCAGCCTGTGACCGGGTTGGTTTGAATAAATGCCTCCATCTTACTCTTTCTTTCCACCATTCTTCCTCCTTTATTACGTCCATTCTTCTCTTACTCACACATTTTTCTATCTGTTCCTTCCATCTTTTTAGTAACATGAATATTAATTATAAAAATTATTATATGTTGCATGGACATAGTATAGGTATCAACAAGGACACTGACTTTTCATGGATTTTTTCACAAAATGTTTGTAAAATCCATTTCAAAATCGCCAAAGCTTGTTTCAAGCAAAAAGAAATCATTATTACATTATTTTGAGTTCAGGAAATAAAACGAGAGGTGTATATTTTGTCTATCAAGTGTTGAGAAAAGTTTTGATGTAAGGTAAAATAAAAAAAACTTAGTTCTGATGCAACTATTATAAAGTGTGTGTTTTGGTTAAGCATTTAAATTTAAATTCTAAAATGAGATTTTAAAATTTAATAAAAGGTTCTTGTATAAAATTCATGGCATGAATTTTAATAATACATCATCAACTATTTCCAGCCTGTAGCAGGTCAGTTTAGTAATATACTTCCATCTTCCTCTATCCTTCCATCATTCTTTTCCTCTCCTTTTAACACTTTCTGTTATCTGCTCCTTACATCTCTTTGTTGGCCTCCCTTGCGGTCTTTTTCCTACATACTTCATTTCCAACATTTTCTTTGGCATCTTCTCTTTTTCAATCTTCATTACATGCCCATACCATCTCAGTCTTGCTTCCTCTATCTCATGTACTCCAACTCTTTCTGAATAACTTCATTCCTAATTTTGTTTCTCCTTGTTACAGCTAACATGCTCACAAACTTCATTCCCATGACCTTCACTTTCCTAGTCTCATTCAATGTCCTTGTTGTTTGTTTGTTGTTGTTCATCGTCGTTAACATCATTATCATCATCATTGTTAATATATATCATCATCATCATCATTGTTGTTAATAATAGTATTATCATCATCATCATCGTTGTTGTTAATAATATCATCATCATTATCATTATCATTATCATCACATCAGGGTGATAGTGAGATGAAATGGAGGACCTACAGTTTAACATGGGATCCTAACCACGGTGGAGGCCTGGTATTCCCCACATTCACAAGATGTGATTAGTACACGTCTTATCAGAGGTGAAGGAAGGGTTTGGCAATCAGATAAATCTGTACCGGGACTCCCAACACAGAAGTCTGACACCTTACCCCTAGAACGCCAGGTCACCCTAATGTCTATGTTTCTGCTGAATATATGACAATGGGTAGGGCTCTGTGAGTACTCAAATTTCGAGCTTCAAGTCGAGATCATTCTTTAAGCTCGAGATTGAATCAAACTTTTTAGGCTTGTCATTTTTTAGCTTTCACTTGATGTACTTAATAATCAATTTTTAAAACACAATAGTAAGCATAGGATATTTAATTTAGATAATATTGGCATTTCCACTTAAACATCATTTGGTTACTTGATAAATTGTTAAAATTAATATCAATTTTCACATTATGAATGTAATAGAGCTTTAAAACTACTTTTGATCGGTAAATTTATTCAATATTGTCAGTCCATTTTGAATTAACCTTGATAGTAGTTGTTTTCTTGTATTTCCATGACAAAGCAATGAAAATAAAAATAGCTAAGTAGGTTACTGAATAAATGAATGATATTTTTTACTTTCTAAAATAATAATTTATGTTCAATTAAAATGTAATATCAAGAATATTATTACGTTGAATCTTTTCAAACTTAAGATATTTAAAACTCATATCAATTAAAATGCTTAACTACAATAGTAGCACTAGTTTCGTTACTATTTATAGAATTATGTTGATTAACCTGCCTAAAATCAATGTTGATCTTACTTATGCAATACATATTTTCCTAAACTTACCAAAGTTATATTAAAAAAAGCATTTATTATTTCATATTGTTTGCTAGAAATATTATTTTAGTCATAATATTTTTAATTTTAAAGTATGAGCATCAACTTTCATAAGCATTAAAAATTGAATTAAATTAATTTCTCATAAAGATAATGTCTAATGAGAGCCTGTACAATTCGCATATGCAACTGCACATAGGGGAATGGAAATGGAACAGAAGACGTGATCATGCATGATTACACTAAGGAATAATAAACAAAATATGAAACACTGTTTATGATTCTTATGTTTTCTTATAGAGTAAATTAAGTTACTGAAGCATATTTTCGGGAAATATCAGCTTATTAAAACATCACTTTTATAAAAGTTTTATCATGACAGTGTAGAAACACTCTACAATAATGTAAAGTGAGAGTGAAGGAAGCTGTATCACGGCTACAAAATATCTTCGCCACCAACCTTCGCCACCTAAAAAAGGTGTACACACACTTACCCAATTTTACCGGGAACCAGCACCTTGTATGGATCCTCCGCGCACGTCAACACAGAACACTGTTCATCGTTCAAGTTAGATGAGAAAACAAGAATAAAGACACGGAGCGCCATGCAATCCGGCTCATTTATCCCCAAGTTGTGGATGCTGCACAGGCGCTAAAACTGTGCTATCACGTGTGTCTCCCTACCTCTTCATAGTTATCCTCTCGATGTTTTGCGCAGGTGTCGATGAGACACCCAAGCTCTAACTAGCTGATTATGACATCATTGGACATGAAATACCTCCCTACCATTTTTCACCGCTGTTTTAAATTAAATATAAGCATGTAGCCAGAATGGAGCAGTCACTCTAATAGCAGTCAGGAATTTACATAAATGCATGTTATCATTATTTTGGAGATTTTTTTTATTTAAAACTAGGCTTTGGTTAAATTTAGTTAAAATCATGTAAGGATTCTATTGGGTCATCTTTGGATGTATCCGATTTGGGATGATTATTTTTCATGTCAATGTTGTTCTACTTGATCTTTGAGCACTATCATACACCTTAATTCTATTTTATACATTTAATTTTGAAATAAGTCCATAAGTTAATAATAAAAATTTGTATCGCAGTTTTTTATATTTAATATTATTGGGTAATAATTATTAGGTGCAGTGTAGATACGAGCATATCTCCTCTAGTTATGTTATAAAAGTATTTTAAATGTTGTTAAACGTGATGCGATCACTATTTTGGAATATTGTTTAGTAGACATAGATATTAATATATATTATTTCTTGACTTGTATAATGGATTCTGTCTAATATTGTGTACTGTTCGCTATCTCAATAGATCATGTTTTCCTTTGATCTGGGAATAAATTGGCCTAAGGGCCTATGTTGATTCTTTGTTATTTGTTTTGACATTAATATTTAGCAATAAACTCCCTTGAGGTTATTTGTTGAATGCTCAACTTTACTAATGTAAAGATAGCTTGGTCAGGACACTTGGGCTTGGCATATTTTAGAGTAGAACAAATAAAGTTCCCTGGTAACAAACATTATTTTATTCTGTGTGTCACAACCTTTTCACTGCGGCCGGCCGGTTTCTTTAGTGTATGTGGCATGTACATTCTAGTATGCCGAGTGCTTATGAGAACGGTTGAAAGCCAACCTGAAAGGATAATTATGTTAGGTCTAAATATGAACAAACATACTTTTCTATTTCTTCTTACACTTTTACACATCCCACTTGTATAAACTTCCACATTTGCAAATTGTTTTGAATTTTCAGAAATATTTTATTTTTCATATGAAGAGACATTAATGAATAAGTAATAGTTTCAAAAATTCAAAATAATGTGCAACTGAAGAAGTTTTAAAGAAGTGGGAAGTGTAAAGATTTAAGAAGAAATGAAGAGAGAGGCAGGTTTGTTCCTATCTAGGCCTGACCTAACTATCCTTTCAGGTTAGCTTCCTTCACTAGCACTTACTTTACATCACTGTACAGTGTTTCTATATTATCTTATTGTAAATTTCTAAGCCATCATGGAATTATTCATTTTATTACTTTTTATAATTGTTAATGTACTTTTTATGTCCTTAAAAACATAAGTGTTTAAACCATTTTAATTATTTTTTCTATTAGGCCCTATATTTTTATTTGTTCTTATTTTTAAATTGTGTCTTTTAAGTGCTATTTCTAATTTAAAAACCGATATTTACATTTCTTAGATTTTTTTTTTTCAAAATATTAACTATTTATAAAAATGAGTGTCATTCATATTTTAAGAACATGACTGTGTTTTAGTATATTTTTTAAATCTTAAATTTTAAATCTGTGATATTTACATTTAAAATAAACAAATATATACTCTTAACATTTTAAAACTATGAATATACTCGAACTCGGGAGATTTTATAAATACTCAACTCGAATGAAAAAACTCAAGCTCGCAGACCCCTAGCAATGGGTGCAAAGTACACCCTGTACAATACGTCCTTGCACTTCAAGGCCACTTCTCTTCTTCCCCACAGGCTGGAAAGAGTTGATGATGATGAAAAGGGGACAAACACAATATGGCTTTTACAATGAAAGGAAGAACACAGTTAACACTTTAGATGGCACAATTTTACAATGAGGCAATAGCTGCCCTTGAAAAAAATTAATCATTACGCTTAACCGCCAGGTTTCATTCAATGAAACCCATCGATTGGGAGTGTGAAACAAACACCACAACTTCTTAAAAGAGGAAACCATCAACAATCAAAAACATTCTAAAAGGGCTCAGGGAAAACATAAAACAAAGGAGAAAAGGAAAAAATTTATAAAAAAAATGATAGGGTACTTAGATAGGAACAACATAAATGACAAATTTCCTTTCCCTCTTTTTTGTGTGTTTTGGTTTCCTCTTTTAGGAAGCTGCATTGCAAATTTCACTCTCTCTATGAGTTCCGATAGAATAAAACCCAGGTCAAGGGAATGGACGCTAATAATCAATTTTCTTAAAGAGGCAGCCATTACCTCTTTGTCTAATGTCAGCAATGTAAAATGAGAACTGTGTTATTCTTTTCATTGTAAAAGCCATATTGTGTTTGTTCCTTTTATATGTTTCTATCCACCTTTCCTGTATCTTCTTGAAAGTGTTTTAACTATGAATATGTTTAGTAACCAAAACTTTGAAAGTACTGGATCTTGAATTTTACTTTCAAATTGAAGTTGATATTTTTGAAGATTCCCACACTTTGGTCATACTAGTGTTATATTCCAAATAATCACAACTTATAGTAAAAGGGACTGACCACTCTAGTCTGGCAGACAGCAGAGCTAGTGATCACAGACGCAGCAGACTTCCCCACCATCTTCTCTAGTTGCAGAATGATCTCCTGCTTCCTCTGATGCAAGACCGCTAGGTTTGAAGCCGCTCTCTGGAAATAAATACATGTTTATTAACTCTATGGCCTCAGCCCGCAATCAACCCATACATCTGATGGTGAAAAATAGTGTGATCCTGGGCTAATAGTCCGTTTATAAAATATTGTAGACCGATTCAGAGGTCAAATAGTTTAAGGCATCACTTTTGCAACATACTAGACTGCAGTTGATGAGGAGATGAAGTTTGAATCCCAGTTGAAGTGTACAGATTTTTTTCTCCTAAATTGTTTTCCACTCTCCTTCCATGCTAATATTGGTGCACTTCCTCTTAAATTAACCTCCTTCTCCTAACAATTAATTGATCAGTAATTTGTGTCAACTGGTAGTAAGATGGCATAAAAAATTATAAAAATATTATAACAAATAACTAATAATTTAGTTTTTTATGATAATGGAAATTGATAAAAAAAAAAATAAACTAATTAGTAAAATGATATAAATGATGAATGCACAAGATGTTTGTATTTTCTGAACGGCTCTTTATACAAGAATCATACTGTACCTTGGTAACTGCAGGTGTTATTAGCCAAGACGAAGGCTGGTGAATGTTATTGTTGTTGCCGTTACTACTGGCAGTCTTGTTCCCTCCTACAGACTCCCAAGTGGTGGAGCTGGAATCAAGGGGTTGAAGATCACCCAGGGCTCCATAGTCTGGACTGGAATACAACTGGGCCTGCTGGCTCATTACCATGTTGTGGGGGGCAGCACTGCAAGGTGTCGTGAACATTACAGTGGGAACCAAGACAAATTTCTCAGTTCAAAGCAAAAAAAAAAAAAATGTGATTTCATCTTGCAATCAAACCATGCTGACAGAACAGCCGCTGTATGTTGGCGAAGATAGTGCCAACTTCTGTTAATACAGATGGAGGGTGTTATGTGTCATCACAATGAGCCTTCCAGATGTTAATCTCAGGTTTCTAGACTGGAGCCACTGCTTTTACATTCAAGTAACTCTCATTTGTCTCCACAAGGTTGAGTTGACTGTTTAGGACCCACTGTTACACAGAAAACATAAAAGCGCCGAAGATTGAACCCAGTGTCTTCAGAACTTTAGCCAGAAACTCTAACCACTAGATCACAGAGGCGGTCAATTCAAAGAAAAGCCGGATTGAATTATATGAATATTACTGAAGCCTAATAGAATTTTGAATATTTAATAAAATGTTTTGTGAGGCAAAATATACCATATTTTGCATAATTATATAAATAAACACAAGGGATGTAACACTCAAATCCTTAAATCCAGGAGAAAATATCTTATTCGAGATTTTTAAAGACATTGTTTATTCAAATTTAGAATTGGAATTTGTTTTAGAGCTTTAACAATGTTAATTTTGTGGTTTGGCCCTAACATAAATATAGGACAAACTTAACAACTACCATACCATTAATTTTATACTTAACCGAATGTATTTTAACAAGAAATGTTAAAATATATTTACTATTTTATCTCATATTCTCATTTTCCAAAATTTCAATTTAAATTAGAAATTTAGGACTCATCGGTAAAATGAAGATTCATAAAATGGTGGACTCGGCCCAAACCTAATAAATAATTTTAGGAGCCACCAGGGAATAAACCGTACCTGTATATGTCTGGGGTGAATGTAGGCGGTGTGGGAGCGAACATCTGTTGCTGGGTGGGTTGGTAAACAGATGTAGCCTGTCCCGCAGTAGAGAACTGCGCGGGGAATGTGTTGTAGTCTGCCACCACGGCTGCTGCACCACCGCCGTAAGGACAGGAGGAGGCACATGGAGGGACACCGTGGTGCCCAAATAGTCTGACAAAACAAAACGCTCAGATAAGTTTATAAATATCAGAATTGAATACAATCTTGTATTGTATACGTGGCAACATAACAGCCTGTGTACAGCCCGAACGGGTAGTAAGATGTAGTGCTAGTATAATAATAACTTAACAGCCCCCCCTCCCCCCAAGTCACAGATTGCTCTGATATTTGATAAATCATGTTACTATTGGTCGCTCATATGTAGATGACAGTTTCCACACGTCCATCACAGACCAAGTCTTATGCTATGAGTGAAAATTGACCCTGAGCACAGGATAAATCCTGGATAGCTCAATTGTAGAGCATTTGCGCACTAAGCTAAAGATCCCAGGTTCAATTCTTTGTCGAAACGTCATTTGTCTACTAATCTAAATTAATTAAATGAGTGCATTAAGTGTGTATAATATTTTCTTAGATTAGACATGCAATTTCTTAATCGGCTGATTATATCAGCGCATTATTTATAAGTTAACTTAAATCCATCCCTTTTACAGATACAAAATCCATTCCCCATCACAGTTGTTAATTTATCAATGTGCAAGTTAAAATCCAGATTTCACCGATTATCAGTTTTTTTTGACCGTGCCGGGAATCAAACCTGGAAACCTTAGCTCAGCAGAGGTAGACAGACACGTTACCAACTGAGCTAAGGCATTGAAAGTAAGAGTTAATGTAAGCATCATGTTTACGTTCTCTGACAGCAGAGTTGTCGTAAGGTGTAGCTGTGATGGTGGGGGTATTGGTCGAGTATATCACGTCGTCAGCTTGTACAAACACTTTGTCACTGGTGAGAAACTCGGACTCACTGAGATCACCGACCCGTCCGTTCCCTTCACTACTCCACTGCCATTTCTGGCCACCGCCTTGCGGTTCTTTGCCCGGTACCTGTGGTGAGAAATATCGCACAGCTTTGAAAATTTCAGATTAAAGACTCAAATTCTTGTGACTTATTTCTTTCAATTTTTTAAGTAAAATTTGTTTTAGAGCTGTAATACTGCTTGTTGGTGGTTCACAACAAATTATAATAAAATATGAACTCAACAACCAGACCCCTGAACAGTAATTTAACACATAACAAAATTTATTACTGTTATAGTAAATGGATTATAAGAAAGAATGCTAACATTTAGATAATGTTTGTATTTTCTATTACTCTACTATATTTCTATTTCCTCTTATGTTCATAATTTTTTCCAAGATTCATATTTGGATTTAGTATTTGAAGGTGAATCAGGGATTCAAGACTGTGATTCATAAAATAGTGGATTCGACTAAACTCAAGTATTTTAGTGTTTTATATAAACAATTTCCACTCCAGTACCAGTCAGTTAAGTGTTCTGCTTATCCCTCTCAATTTAAACCATGATTAAGACTAGTCCTCTTGTCAAAATATCCTAAATATTTAACTATTAATTTAATGAACCAAAAAAATACTACAGCTGGTAGACTCACTTCTCCAGCTCTTCTTCCGAGTGGGCGAAGGTGCAATTGTTTCCTCGAGGGCAAGAGCCCTTGAGAGCCAGGTCTCGGCACATGCTGATCTTGTACTTTGCGTTGTGAGGATGACCAGGCTCCTGAAGCTTTCGGCTGCCGTGGTGTTGGATGAACTCCACAAGACCCGTCACTACGATCCGCACCGCCTCCACCGCCTGGCAGCACTCACCCCATGAAGGTACATTGCACTCTGAACAAACATATTGAAAAGATAGAACTTACAAAAAAAATAGTGAAAGTATATTAATTTTAAAACAAGATGTGTGCGAAATCCACTTTTTCAATTCAAAGCAAAGACAAATCAAATAATATTAGATATTCTCAAAGCTGAATTGAAGTTCAAATATTAAAAAAAAAAAGTTTAATGTTGAGAAAAGGAAACACATTGAATAATAAATAACTTAAGTTAGTGAATATCATTTACAAAATACTTTATTCAACAAATTTCGTAAGTTGATAAATTAGGAAAGTATTACAACTCTTGGGGTGGTATGCAATAATGCCACTAATTGTGAGTGGATGCTTAGTGGTGCATTAGTGCAGTCCCAAGCACACTCAAGGACCATCTTCTAGCCTATGATGATGCAAGCAAACCAACAACAATAAGGGTCCACTCACACTAATTATCAACTTAGTGGTTTTCTTGCATTGATTTAATTATTTTGGATTTTCCTCGTGTGAACGTTAGTTTGTGACGTAAACTACATTTAACCCAAAAGGTAGAAGTCTTAGCTTGAGAGCTTACACTATGACACTATATTACAAGCAACACAAAAGTGGGATAATGCAAGGTAAGCATCTACCTTAGAGGGTAAACGCAGAGTAGAAAAAGAATCAAACATAAATGTGTATTGTATTTTAATTTTCATATATTTATATTAGTTAAGGTCGTGATTTTCAAATCCAGTTTTTTGTTGGGTTTTCCTCGAATTAGAGTAATTTTTCATTTTTTTTACATCTATTGAAGGTTTTTGCATGCACGTTAAAATGACTGATTATATCAGCACTGAACCTATAAACTAAATTAGATATAAAACAGACACAGCAGCCAGTCCTCAACGGTTAATTCTTCACTGTGAAAGGGGAAACTCACATTTTACCAATGATAAATTTTTTGGCGATGCCAGGAATCAAACCCTAGACTCGTAGCTTAGAAGGCAGACATGCTACCTTTACTTTATGTTCATTACCGTTTCCAGTCTGTAGCCTGGGTTAGTTTTTTATTCAAGCCATATATTTTTCATTACCAGCTTGCTAGGGCTGTCGTAGCTCCATATGCCTTATAATCTAACTTAAGACTAGGACAGACACAGCATCCAGTCCCCAGCCGTTAATTCATCACTGAAAGGGAAGTCCCACATTTCACCTATGATAAATTTTTCTGTCATGCTGAGAATCGAACCTGGGACCCTTAACTGCTTGCTAGACACATATGCTACTGACTAAGCTAAAGTGTCAGACTGAATTGGTGTCAAAACTGACCAATATTTGAAGCTTCTCACAGTTGGATGTTGAAGTAAATAGTGAGCATACCCGGGCTAGGATCAATAGCAGCCAGCAACTCCAGATGAGTCCTGAGCACAGAAAGGCTCCCCGGGTCACCAGTCCTCTGGAGCGCAATCACCAGCTCTTGAACGCTCTGCGCAAACGACTGCGGTGTCTGCAACTTATCGATGATGCTCTGCATATGTGACTTGTGGGCTGTGTCCCCATACAGGAGGGCGGACCACTGGTCAGGAGCAATGCGCAGTCCCGCCTCAGTCGCTATTTGCACAATCTGGGCATCATGCTCACGTCGCAGCGCCTCGTAAGTGCGAAACTCTTCCTTCAGCTGCATTAGTGAAGAGTCACCTTCACGTTTCGACACCTGGGACATACAATCTCAATGTTTCAAGGCAGTGGTTCCCAAAATATGGGCCAAGACCCAATAAATAGGGTCAAAAAGTTTTTTTTTAGCTTTGCGTCTTACTACCCATTCAGATATATTCTTTATGTAATAATTAAGATAATGGGCAAGGGATAAGAAAGGTTTAATTTATAAGTGTACTTACATTTGCATGAAGGGAGAGTGGAAAATTACCCTCAATACACCTGGCCCAGATCAAACCCCAATCTCCCGGTTATTGGCAGGATAGTCTATTGAGAGAGTAGCGCCTTATACCTTGCAGCTCACAAAATGAGTGAAAAGTTCTTGAAATATAAAATTGTGTAGTGATTAAAAGAAAGAAAATTGTGAAAAACTTTTAAAATGATGAAAAAAGGGAAAAAAATTAAGGCGCATAAAATAAGGATGGGCTTTTAAAAAAGGGGGGTGTGTTGACAAATTAAATTAAAAATACCTCCTCTCACCCCTCACGCTCATGTCCATTAAAGTTAGGTGGTTCATGAAAGTTTGGTTTAAAAAATTGAATCACATTGAAATGTTTGAGAAGCATTGTTTAAAGGTATTCCATGGCAACTAATGTTAAAACCTTAGTTCTAAGCACTTCTATGTGTGTTTGTTTTAAATTAGACATGGGATCCTCGAATCTTTTAATGCTTATGGATATTCAAGATTCGGTAGTACGAGAAAATATAAGATTTAAGAATTAAAAATATAAAAAGGTTTTTTTTTTAAATTTGAAATACAATTAATTTTAGAGCTCAAAAGATTGTATTGGTTTTAACACTAAGTTTTACTACTATTTAAATTAGAGCCATATTTATTAATTAAGCTAATTAGTTAAAAATGAGGAAGGTTGAATCTAACCCTTTGAGTGCCACGCCTATTCCAGAATTTGTGCACGAAGAGTGCCAGAAGCCTGTTAGATTTTGTGTGCTAAGAATGCCACAGCTATTTCCTTATTTTTATAAAGATTTGCAAGAAAATTCGCCAAACGTTTATTTATAAAGCAATTATTTTGATTTTTCTATCAATTTAATCCATATGTACTGTTCTTTAATAATGAGTATAATATTGATTACAATTATTTAATTTCTAAATTTTGAGTTGAATTTTAATTTTTTTTAAATTGATATTTCTTTTCAAAACTAATGCTAACTAAGATATTTTAAAAAAATATTATATATACATTTCAATATTATTTTGTTGTAGTGCATTTAGTTTTATAGAAGAAAATAAAGTTTTGAATATATATGATTATAAATAGGAATTACAGGAATTTTTATTTGATATCGTAAATTAGATATTTTTGGGCCATTATTGCTTACTTACAGCAAGATTTATTGTATTGCTTACCTCATGAATACATATTTAGTACTAAGCATAGTGAATGTGTTTTTCAAAAAATCTTTTATAGTGAATAATTTAATAATTTTTAAAAATATTATATAAATTTATAAGTCATTACACTTATTTGCTTACAGTGGTAAAGAAATCTTTTCATTCACAAGAAATAACATGAAAATCTAAATAATATATTTTTTCTAAACTCAGAACAATGTAAGCTGTATATTTGAAAACTGTTTACAAAATTATTTACATCAGTTTGAATGTGAGTCACACTTACATTTTCCATGCAGCTCGTATGTAAACCAGTGTTGCACTTAGCACATTGAGTATGTGATCGGCTGCCATTGTAAATATACTTCCTGGTCCAATAAAAACTAGTTACAGTTGATTTTTGTTATCAGCCTAATATAAAATAATAGAGGGAAATGTTCTCTTTCCAGTGATTGATGACAATACTACATTTTCTATAAGATAAAGAGAGAACTAGCTTAAATCTGGAGAGCCGACCTCATCGTCTCTGGCACTTTTAATGGTAGTAGGCGGAGCCGATCAGATCGAATCGTGGCACTTTTAGCGATAGTAGGCGAAGCCAATCAGATTGAATCATGGCACTTTTAGTGATAGTAGCGAAGCCAATCAGATTGAATCATGGCACTTTTAGTGATAGTAGGCGTAACAATCAGATCGGATCGTGGCACTTTTAGCGATAGTAGGCGGAGCCAATCAGATCGGATCGTGGCACTTTTAGCGATGGTAGGCGGAGCCGATCAGATCGGATCGTGGCATTTTTAGCGATAGTAGGCGTAACAATCAGATCGGATCGTGGCATTTTTTTTAGCGATAGTAGGCGTAACAATCAGATCGGATCGTGGCATTTTTAGCGATAGTAGGCGTAACAATCAGATCGGATCGTTGCATTTTTAGCGATAGTAGGCGTAACAATCATATCAGATCGTGGCACTTTTAGCGATAGTAGGCATAACGATCAGATGGATGTGGCACTTTTAGCAATAGTAGGCATAACGATCAGATTGGATTGTGGCACTTTTAGCGATAGTAGGCGTAACAATCAGATCGGCTTATAGCACTAAAAGGGTTAAATAAAATGTACCCAAAATTATGTAGAGGGAGATTGGAAAACTATTTAGGACAAGCCACAACCAGTACACCCAACCAGGATTCGAACCCATATCTTATTGTAAGTCCAGTCTATCGCGAGAGTGACACCTTAGACCATTCAACCACTGAAGGGGGTGATATCCATATTACCAATACATGTGATGTATCTGTAAAGAGTGTGGGACTAGCCTTGAAGCAAGACGCCCTGTACAACAACTGCACCACATGTCCGATGCTGGTCTTTGAAGCCTGCGGGAAGTGGGGCTCTAGCCTCTGGACGACAAACATCACCAGCACTTTCCGAGACAGCGCAGAGCCGTCCTCCAATGCCAGGAGTACCAACTTCAACACTTCCTCTTGCATTGCTGCACACATATTCATAATATATATATATATTTTTTTTTTAGCACCGTGCTTTACTAGCTATTCAGGTTATATGCTTATGAAGTACTAATAATACTAATGGGTTAGGGATGAGTAAGGTTTAATTTAGAGGAAGTGTACCCACATTTGCTGGAGAAAGAAACTGGGAGACCATTTTAGGAAAAAAGTGCCCTAATAAACCCGATTGGGATCAAACTATGATCTCCCAGTCATTGGTAATCTAGTTTATTGCAAGAGTAGCACCTTAGACCATGCGGCCACTGAAGCAAGTCATTAATAAATGCAAAACATATATATTTTTTTAGCACTGCGTCTTACTACCAATTTGTATTATACGCTTAAAACATATTAAGGTTCATTATGTTTTATCTACTATAATATTGACCTAATTTAGGAACAAAGTTTAATGTTAAAATACAATAGTAAAATGTGTTTGTGAATAATTATACTCAAAGAGATGAAAGAGTGATAAATTTTATTTTATTTTTTACAGAAAATGTTGAGAAAAGAGTGTATGGAAAGTACAAACAAGGACACATTAGAAAATGCAAACATATATTCTTGTAGTCAACAATGATTACATTTTAGTGTTTTTAAATAGTATTATTTTATAAATAGGCCTATTGATAATATAATCAAAAGCAACAATTGCAGATCACATGAATTAAGGGTGTTGCAAATTCGCGTTATGAATTCAAAGCTATTTTGTGAAGTGGGAAGTATCACAATTAAGACAACAATTTACAAAATAGTAACAAGAAGAAAGAAAATGATAAGTTTACTGGCTAGTAGCATTTTCCCTCTTCTGCTAATGAGTAAAAACACTCACTCTTCTATTTGCAGCTGGACAGCATTGATTTGCATTTAAAATGAACTTCTTCTTGTCTCCTATTCTAGATACACATTAGCTTACAAGGACCTTCCATTTGCATGAATAAACCAAATAGTTTAAGTTGTAGACAATTAAAAAAAAAAAAAAAAAAGTACTTCAAGACCCAAAAAAAAATTATATGACAATGTATCTTATGACTTATTTTTTGAATTATTTAACAATTTTTATTTTGTAATGTATCTTTAAAACTTAGCAAATAAAACATAAATACACTAACAAGAAGTCCTATTTTAACTTACCGTGATGGTGCAGGGAGGCAAAGTTCTTAACATATAAAAGTAGTTTTAGTAGCTGTTGTAACTGTCAGAGACTGTACTTTGTATAGTGTTTTATTATTTATTTAACGTATTTAAAATGCACTTTGTTAACCAAATGATTATACCAGCACACAACTTATAAACTATCTCAAATCTAGAACAGACACAGCACCAAGTCTCCTCACCATTAATTTATCACAAAGAGCAAGAAACCTGAAACTCATCCCTGCAATTTCACCAGCACTAAATATTTCAGCCGTGCCAGGAATAAAATCCACTGCCAATCGAATTAAGGTGTCGGACTACCATATTCTTAACCCTTTCCCTGGTGCAGGCGTTGAACAATACCTATGTATGCCTGAACGTTCACTGGTGTGGGCGTAAATCTACATTTCAGAGCAATAGTAGTAGAGTTAATTTGAGTCTAATGGCTTGGAAATGTATAATAAGACAGTGTAGAAAGTACAATAATGTAAAGTAATTGATAGTGAAGGAAGCCAACTTGAACTGATAGTTAGGCTGGGCCTATATAGAAACACACTTCTTTTTAAATTCTTCTCTTGTTTTTAAACTGTTACACTTCCCACTTCTAAATACTTCCGCAACTATATGTAAATGTGGAAGTGTGAAGAAGTGGAAAGTGTAATAGTTTATGAAGCAATGAAGAGAGAATTGTGTTTGTTTCTATCTAGACCCAACCTAACTATCCTTCAGGTTGGCTTCCTTCACTATCAATTACTTTACATTATTGTACAGTGTTTATACACTGTCTTACTATATATTTCAGTGCAATAAGTTATAGTAATGCTATCTATCAATAATCACTGTACTTTTTTGCCAGTCAGACCCATAGTTATGTATGCAGCGGAAACTTGGACTTTGGATAAAATAGAAGCAAAATAAGTGGAGGCTATGGAAATGAAGTTTTTGAGGAGCATGCTAGCTAGCTGTCACCAGAAGAGATAGGATTTTAGTCCAGCAGCTAAGTCCCTGAATATTGAAAAATCATTACTCCTTTTGATAAAAGCAAAATACTTTGTAGGTTTATTTAGAATACCCTCTGAACCAATTTCAGTTGTGGAGACAATCAATCTCTGCATGGTGAAGGCCGCCATCTTGAAAAGAGGTCAACATATTGGACAATTTTGTGATTCAATATATCTTCGGAATGGTAGCACCTATCGACGTCTGATTTTCACGGAAATATTCCAAATAATGTAAAATTTCACAATCAAATGATTTAATTCAATTTTGCAAAAAAAAATATTATTAGAAATAAAAGAACTTTCAATAGCATATTATTAGAATAACTGCGAGTTTAAGGCCTTAATAATCCTGCAACAACAAAATTCTTCAAATAAAAGTTTTGTCCCCTTGAAATACATATATAAACACCCAGGTTTGTTGCTGTAGCGAATACTGTGGCCTATAGAGTGGGTTGATGGTTGCTCTACATTCAACCATCCGTGCACCCAGAGTTAAGAGTAGCGTTCCCATGTGTCCTCAGGGTTTAGAAAAGCTGTCTAAAAGTGGAGTATTTATAATGTTAAGGTGAAAATCTTTTCTTGTTCTTTTCCTACTGTGACAGGTGTAACAAATGTGTAACTTTTGGGTAACCCCCCAATCAACTTTCCACGATTTTTCAAGGTTAGAATGGGTTGTTTTGTTCCAGTTTAGTCAACATCAGGATCTCGAAAAAAAACCTTCATAAATAACTGTAATAATTACTTTTATATTAAAAATCAAATATAAATGTGTTTTTTTAAAAAATAATATATATTTACATATTCTATTATTTACAATCTCTCCTATATTCAAATAAAAGTGAACTATTTGCCAAGTGTGTTTCTCTATAAAATGTTATTTAATTTAAGGTTACTTTTTAAATATATTAATATGATTTGAGGGGCTTAGTCGGTCTCATATTATAAAAATTTTAAAACAAAGGTTTTTCACCTTAACATGAGTATAAATACTCCACTTTTAGACAGCTTTTCTAAACCCTGAGGACACATGGGAACGCTACTGTTAACTCTGGGTGCACGGATGGTTGAATGTAGAGCAACCATCAACCCACTCTATAGGCCACAGTATTCGCTACAGCAACCAAACCTGGGTGTTTATATATGTATTTCAAGGGGACAAAACTTTTATTTGAAGAATTTTTTTGTTGCAGGATTATTAAGGCCTTAAACTCACAGTTATTCTAATAATATGCTATTGAAAAATCCTTTTTTTTAAAAAAATTGAATTAAATCATTTGATTGTGAAATTTTACACTATTTGGAATATTTCTGTGAAAACCGGACGTTGATAGCTGCCACCGTTCCGGAGATATTATGAATCACAAAAATATCCAATATGGTTATCATTTTTCAATATGGAGGCAGTCAGCATGCAGATATATTGATTGCCTCCTCGATTTAAATTTGCTTAAAAGGTATAATAAACAAACTTATGAAGTCTCTTGCTTTTATCAAAAAGTGTAACAATTTTTTCCCTTAGCCACTTGACTATTAGGAATAAAGATGTAGGTCAAAAGTTGCGATACAGGGGTTACATGAAATAGTTGAGGAAGTAAGGATGAGATAGTATAGACACGTAATGAGGATGGAAGGGGAGAGGATTCTAAGAAGATTACTGGATAGGAAGCATGTAGGGAAGATGCCACAAGGGAGACCAAGAAAGAGATGGGAGGAACGGATAGCAGCAAGTGTGCAAGAGAGAGGAGAGTGTAGGAGGAAGAATAGTGGAAAGACAGAGAGAGTGTAGGAGGAAGAATAGTGGAAAGACAGAGAGAGTTGGAGGAATTTTACTAAACGGACCTGTCCACAGGCTGGAAACAGTTCATCATGATGATGATGCTTATGATAATGATGAGGATGATGAGGATTATGATGATGATTACTTCATATTGAAGCTGAGAGATAGAATACCAGTTTGATGCTATAATATTACTTTGAATAAAGTAATAAATGAGAAAAATGAGCAGCAAAAACAATGGATAAGAGTATACGAGTAGAAAAATGGCTGTCTTGATCACACAGATAGCTATGCTATAAGTGCGCCAGAGAATGGGTTAATATACATATTGTGTGCACAGGAGAAATAAATGAAAGTGTATTTATTCCCACCCGTGAAATTTTGAAGTATTAATTTTAAATGTTTGCAAATATAAAAAAAAGGCACAAGTTACCTGGCCCGAGGAATTGGCAGCCTCTGGCCCGGACGGCAGCCCACAAGTTGGCCGACAGCTGCTGTGGGTTCTGGTGCTGCAGTATCAGTTCCGTGACAGTCCTCTCCCCTAAAGACCGAGCCGCCCTCATCGCCCGTGACCTCCCTTCCTCCTCCATCAGCTGGCAGTTGATCAGGGTTACCAACTTGCGCTGCATGGGACGTGAAAGAACATTGCTCCCAGCACTCCCGCCATTCCCTGTGTGGGCGGAGGGGGGGGTGGGATGAAAAAAATTGGATTAAACTTTAGATATGTTGCAATTCATTCCTATTTTTCTCAATTCCCAATTTCCCATTTCTATTATGAGATTTTAACAAAAGTTGGATCGTATCCACTATTTTACAAATTCAAATCTTTAATCTGAATTTTAATTTTACTTTCGAATCTCAAATTTGAATGTTAGAAAAAATTATGAACATACGAGAAAATATAAATACAATGGAATGATATAAAGTAGAGATAGTAACTAAATGTTAAAAATTTTTTACTAACATGCATTCATTATAACATTCATACATTCAGTCAAGTATTAAATTATTGGTCTGAGGTTTGGTTGTTGAGTTTGTCCTATAATTATGTTGGTCCTGAACCTCCAATAGACAGATTAACTTTAAAATAAATTTCAATTGAAAAATGGAAAAAATTAAAATAGGGATTTCTGTCTCGAATCGTGTCTATGGATTCGAGGTATTTGAGGATTTGAGGGTGGCACCCATAATTTTAACCTCGGGTTTACAGTTATCAATTCCAATTCCTTAATATTTACAATTTAAATCTTTTTCCATGCTTACGACCTTTGGATTCCAGAACTTTCATTAACTGAGATTTGAGAGCTGAGAAAGTGATAATCGAGATATCAGTAGAATTAATTGAAAGTATAAGGTTTGACTGTCTTAATAAAACGTGAAACAAATAGCATAGTTAGGTACACGATCACACAAATGTCTGACCCTGGCCCATGTCCATTGTTTTTAGCACCACATCTTACTACCTGTTCAAATTATACGCATATTACTATATACACTAGTGATAGGGATGAGGAAGGTTGAATTTAAGGAAAGTGCACCTGCATTTATAAAGAGTGAAAAATCATTTAGGGAAAACCGCCCCCCCCCCCTAGTACACCTGACTAGGATTCGAACCCCAGTCTCATTGTTATCGGCAGTCTTCTATTATGAGAGTGACACCTTGGACCATGCAGCCACCAAAGCAGTTTGTCCAGTGTTATGGATGAATTTGAGTAGGATTTTCCTTAATCTGATTACCCATACCAATCAAGAAAATGCCGACATATTTGCTTATAGTTATTTCACATTAAGATACTTCTATCGTCACCTAGATTTTAGATTTAAATTTCTAATCTTTTAGAAAAAACAATAATAAAATGGAATAGCCAAAAAAAAACATAATTATTAAGAATTGTTTAAGTCTTCGTAGCTAGATGAAACATGAAAGATCACTTGACAATAATCAACAAGCTGGTGGTCGAATGGTCCAAGACATCTTGCAAGTGACTGGAATGCTGATGACGAGGAGTTCGGGGTTAAGAATCCTGATAAAGGGTGTACTGTGGGTGGTTGTCTGTGATTTTTCTTTGTCTCTCCAAGCAAATATGAATACAGTACCTCTAAATTAAACCCTACTCATCCCTAGCACATTAATGTAATTGGGAAATCAGTGTGGATCCAAATGGGTAGTAAGAAGCAGTGTTAAAAACTAAATAGAAAAAACTTTGACAAGAAGCTACCACCTACCCGAAGAGAATGGTTTAAGATAGAGTGCCAACTCCTCGATGCATTTCTTGGCCTGAAGGTAGCTGCTGAGCTCGTCAGTGCTCAAGTGCTTGATGTTGCATTACACTCGATCTCCGGGACTATCACCCCCACCAGTTGCAGCAGGGCATAGTTCACCGGCAAGTTCTCTATCTCAGTGTTAATTGTCGTCTGGCGGACACAACCAAATCACTCAAGAAATCTCTTACAGTTTAAAATATTAAAACATAAAAAAAAATTCAATTTGCTGCAAAGCTTTGGAATTAAGAATAAAAATTTTAAATATCAATATTTAACAGTTCAAATTATATTCTAAATTTCAACACTAAGAATATCTCAAAAATGGACTCAAGAAAATGTATTTCAAAATTTGAAATGAATGGTCAAAAACTTAAGAATAGATTAACTTTTTATAGAAACTAAAATAAATCTGTTACTAAAATACAATAATCAATAATCTCACGGTAACATTTCAAGACAAATGGTCATATTTATATTTTGTTTAGTCAAAAAATATTTCATCACAAAATATTCAATTCAGATTAAATTTTGAAAATTTCTAAATATTGTATTTGGAATTGATTCAAGTCAATAAGCAAATAGTCAGATTCGATTTGAAATTGAAAATCTTGTATCTACACAGGCTTTAGGACATGAGGAAAAGTCAGTCTTTTTGCAGTTTTTATATAAAAACAGTTTTTTGATCAAAAAAATCTAATATTTCTCCAGTAGAAACATTAAGTTTAATTTTCTTCACTTATTGACCTTAATGGTTGTGGAATAGCTGTCAAGGGTGAACTGGAATTTAATGACAAGTTTTTATCTTCATTCAAAAGGTTTCTCATCTAGTGCAGCTATGTTCATTACGGATATATTCAACAACTGTTGATACCACCATGAGAAAAAAAATTAAGCTTTGTGTTTCTACTGGAGAAGTATTTTATTTATTCTGGCTAAAAACTTTTTTTTTTTAAATACTGTCCTTTATCTCGCGTCCCCTACACTCCCACCTTAGGAGGTTTAAATTTCCGTTTCTTGCGAGAGATAAATTAGCACATTACAGACTAACATAACGTAAACACATCACCTAAATAATCTAGATCAGTGCATAAAGGGTTTCAGGGAGTATGCAATAGAGGCCACCGCCGAGTTTTATTAAAATATTTTTTTGATAAAATAAGTATCATTAAAAAATTAACAGTTTTTTATGCAATAAACTTTTTATAAGCCTTTTTATTCACTCTGTGGTAACTTTGTTATCTTAACACTAAAGCTTTATTTTTAAGTTCAGCAAAAGAAGAAAGCAGAATCTGCTTGAGAGGCACATGATGCCAAATGACCCATGGTGCATTTCAACACCAACTTAAAGCAGCGAATTAATAAAAGATTTTATTTTCTAGTGGATAAACATATATTTTAGATCATTCTCCCGGTTGATGTTTCCTAATTATAATACAGTGTTGTGGAACAATCCAATACATTGATATCCACGATTCCTATTAACAGTTTATTTCAAGTCTCCTCACAAAAGCCAACAAAGCTGTTTGCTTGCCTATAGCTCTACAGTGCATGCACTTTCAAATACGCGTGTGCACTGATTTGAAATGTTTGGTTTTGAAATTTGTTTGGTTCTCCTATACCAAGAATCTCAGGCAGAGCAGAACAGGTAGAGATGAGTAGGACATTAAAAGAACAGCTTGTCCCAATGAGGTGGAAATCTTGCAAATTGGTTTAGAGCTCGTCACGTTACTAGATTACTGTTCCACACTCATTTTTTGGCAAAAACGTGAATCCACAGTGAGCTTTAGTAAATTTCAGAATGGTGGTTTATGGTTTACACAATTATGCAAGATTTTGTTTTTATTTCAAGCCATGGACGAAAGTTTGAAAGCCACTAATATAATGCCCGAGTGTAATGTGGTTGAACTCACCTGGTCGAAGGGGCACTGTTTTCTGTGCAAGTTAGACAAGCATGTCCTGCACACCGTGTGCCCACACCCCAGACTGATGGGACTGCGTAGAGTCGCATCAAACTCATTGCAACAAACAGGGCAGGATAAAAACTCCGTCCACTGTGGCGCCTGGATCGGCATGCTAGAAGAAAGCAATCGGTGGAGTGGGGGAAAAAAAAGTCAATGATGAGAAATAAGTGTTCAATTATTCCCCCCTCCCCCCAAATTTAAAATTGTATCATGAATCATAAACCATCAAATTGTTACCAAGCACAAAGCTATTACATTCATTAAATTCAACTCATTGTAATTAAATATTTAGAAATACTAGCAATGGTGGTTGAATGGTCTAATGCATTACTCATTACTCTTGATTTTCAAGCGACAAAGAAGTCGGGGTTCGAATCACAGCCAGGTGTAATGAGGGTGGCTTCCTCTAAAACTCTCCCTCATGCAAATGTGGGTACATTTCCTCTCAAATGCTATCTTTCTTATCCCTATCACAATGTGGAATACACACACAGAGTTAGGCCTACCTCCAATGTTTTTCCTTTAATGATTTCCCCACTTTCTCTCCACACAAATGTAGGTGCAGTTCCTCTAAATTCAACTTTCCTCATCCCTATGTCATTAGTGTTTCAAATATGTGAATAGCCCAGACGGGTAGGCTATTTGGGTTGTTTTTGTGCAATGAGTCTTTCTACCCGTTCAAGTTATCCACACGTTTATATTAATGGGATAGGGATGAAGAACTTTGAATAAAGACGAAGTGTATCTGCATTTGTGTGATTGGAGAGTGGAAAACCATTTTGTAGAAATCACCCTCAGTACACCTGACAAGGAGTCAAACCCCAATCTCCTTGTTATTGACATTCTCGTCTATTGTGAATGTAACGCCTTAGACTATGCAGCCACCAAAGCAGGTAATGGTAATAATGTTAATATTATCGTCTTCTAGTTATAAGAAAACAGCACTATACAGTTCAGTATGCAGGGTATTTCAGTGAAAGTGTGCAAAAATTAAACACGACATAGGAGATGCTCTACTGAACATTTTGAGATAGGGAACATGTGGTCTGCGAAGCCAGCTAGGTGGGATATAGGCCTAAAAATGTCTATAACATTGTTACTGATGTCCGTATTTACAGATAATCATTACATGTAATTTATTTACATTTAGCTGTATCATTACATACAGGTAGTACTACACAGTATACCATTTAATGACAAACCGGAGGAAACCTATCATTTCGTACCTCACAACAGTTGCTCAAAATGACGGCCACCAACCCCAATGCAAGCAATCACATCACAGGTGAGGACAATCCTGGCGACCAATTCCAAGTCTGTGTGCACTGGGGTGATTTGAGATATCCCCATATGAAATAGCCTTCAAGCTCTTCCCCACATGTTTAGGTCCATATCCTCCTTAGCTGGCTTCGCAAACCACACATTCCCTATTTCAAAATGTTCGGTAGAGCACCCCCTACGTCCTGTTTATTTTGTGCATGTTTTCACTGAAACACCCTATATATGAAAGGTGAAGCTTGGGGAATGAATGATTATAACCATGCAGATCAGCCATAAATGAGGTTCACAAAGCTTACAACTTTAATTGACAGCCAATTTAACGTTTTAAAACAAGAAAATTGTTTAGGTAGTTTTATTAAAGTTTCTGGCCAAATAATTTAATCAAAAAACATCAAAACCCACACATAGTGTCAACATTTATATGCTTGAAGCATTTTACAACTGAAGAGTACACTGCAAAAACGATGAATGTAATTTTTTTCGCAAAAATGAGTTAAGGCTGGCAATATAGACTTCAAGTGGTATATAATTATACCGCGAGAGTCCGCAGCATTAATGGTTGTAGTTCCCGAGTTACAGAGAGAGGAGAAATCCCATGCAGGGAAAGAATGCTGGTTGTCACTGGTAAACATAGCAAGAATGTTGGATGTCATAAAAAAAAAGGCTCCATTTGACCTGTGTATTGCACCACACAGATCTGATTGTGCTCGTCAGTTTACCATGACGCAGCTAGTGTACAGTCTGTTGTTTTAGATAATTATAGTGTTTGTTTGATTGCTTCCTTTTTGTTTGGTTCTGTATTCAAATATCATGAATACAGAAAGTAATAGTGAACCTGTATTAAGTAAAATGAAAACAGCTGCAAGGAAGAAAAGTGGTAGGATGAGTGAAGTTATGAAGAATATGAGATTATGTAGTCACAAGACTGGCCCAGACTGTGAGTGTGTGTGGCTTAATTGTTTTAAAATTGTGTCTGATATACAAAGAAAACATATGCTTCCACGGAGAGAGAAAGGACAACAAAAAGAAAAGTTAAGAATCACAGTGACAAGAGATGAGTGAATTTTATTACCTAATACATTCCTTTATAATAACTTTATTAGTGACTTTCGCAAGTAACATGTACTGTTCTTTGATTCTGTAAGTGCTAAATTTCTACCCTATGACATTCATCATTCTTGAACTTTTTTCATACATTCATCATTTTTGTACTTTTTATTGTGTAGTTAACAAATCTTTTTATATATAAAAACTGTATTTTGGGTTTAGGAATTATTAGATAGTTTATAACTATACACATCCTCAATGGGTGCTGATCAAAGTGATATTGACCCGCAATGAGCACCAATTATAAGGATTCGGCAGCGCGTTGGGCGCCAATCAGAAAGATTTGGATTTATATACTAATGATGCCCTGTGAATGGGAGCCAATTATGGTTATTAGTTTCTGCGATTGTACATATTTATAGCGGTTTCCTATTTTTATTGATGATGTGAATGTGCCCTAGTATGCACTTATCACGGTTATGGAATATGATTAATTGTAATATTTATTCCTATGAAATAAACAAGATTTTTGATTTTGCACACGATTTATTTGGATAATTCCATTTTCGGTACTGAAGATATGATAATAAAATAACAGTTTTTTGTTAAATTCATAGATTGTTTTTCTGTGGTTTTTCTTTCTAATATATTTAATATACTCTATGGATATAAGTTACTGGCACTGTGTATATATTACCGATACTGTTAATTACTGTCATTTGCTAATATATTACCGGCACTGTCAAACGAGCCGTGTGATAAATCTAACTGTATAGATTTGTGCTACTGCGCTGTAGATTCATTCGCACAAGTTGCTTATATATGATCTACCCCTTGCTTCTTGGACCCCTTGTCATCAGTGTTAAAACTAACTAATAGAAAAACTCCTGGCATCAGGTGTTGTGTAGAGGGAGCCAGTGAGTCACAAGATCTTTCGAATATGAGGGAGTTAAACTTTTATAGGAAAAAAAAAAGTTTGTGGTGCAATATATAGAAATTACTTCTGAAAATTGCGTGACTCTCCATGGATGAAGTGTTAAAAGGATATTTATACACAGTTCATAAAGAAAAATACCTTCATCCATGACTTTTTTAATATATGAGAGGGGTCCAAAACAGTATCATTACAGGTTCAAGTTTTTTTTCTACTGTCTTGAAACCATAACTAAGTTACAAACTTTTCTAAGTAAAATAGATATTCGTCCAGTAAAAGGGGCCACAACTTAAAAAACTGTTTCCTGATAAATAAGGATTTATGACAGCCATCAATTTTGCAGTGGACCCTTCAACTTTGAAAAATAAAGTCTTCTCACTTCCAACTAAATTAAGATTTTGTTTAATTTACAATTTTTCTGTTGTTTGAAAAAAAATAAGTAGCCCTAGTACAGAACATCCAACTTTTATGAATGTGTTTTAAATCTATTGCATGCGTTATTGACTACATAAAGTCTGATTCGCAAAGGAAGCCCGTTATTTGAAAACAGGAAGCTTATGTTGCCACAATGACAAAAATACAAGTGCCACAATTGTGTTCACATTCTTAGTCAGTTTAATTGGCGATGAAGTCTGCAAGGGATACCAAGAAAAAGATGGAAGAAGCAGATAGCAGAGTGTGTTCAAGTGAAAGGAGATGAATGGAAGCAATTAAATCCGGAAGAGTGTGTAAAAATAAAGTAATATGGAGGCATTTTACTAAACGGATCCGGTCATATAGACTGAAACTGATGATGATGATGTTTATTATTTATCTTATTCTGTTTAGTTAGTAATTTAAAGAGAAATATTATAGAGTAATCTTCAAGTAAAGTAAGATATTATTGGAAGTTTTTGATAGTTTTTTAAAATAATGTTATAATCACGGTAATAAATCAAATAAGACATATTTGTAGAATGTCAAATTATAGTGACTTTTAATCAATATTGGTGGTCGAAAGTGGGATTACTTTAAAAATAAGAGTTCAGACTAAGTACCAATATTAGAAGTGACATTTAGAGAAATAAAAATATTGTTTGCAGTGAAAGTGTAATTTATCAATTAGGCTAGTTAAAAAGTACCTTCATAATCATACGGTTGTTTGCATCAGTGTGGCAGCTAGTGGTGCGTTTCCATACAGGGTTGCCACTATTTTTTAATACAAAATTAAGTATGTTTTCCAGACTACCCATAGTGAGTTTCCATTTCTTTCAAGAAATTTAAGAGATTAGTATGGAGGAATGAAATTTTATTTTCTATAAATATCACTCTAGTGAAGTCATTCCATCGGTGTTTAGAACATGATAATTTTACAGTGCTGGGGACATTTTGTTGTTACACAGCCCAACGATTCAAATAAAAAAAGAGGCAGGTAAAGGCAATTTTGGTAGGAAGAACAGTATCTGGTAGTTATTAAATTCTTAACACGATTTTAATATAGGCCTATTCCTACAGTAACATAAGCCCTAAGTCATGTGTTTTGCAGCGATAAAACCAGCGTGCTTAGTTCAATCAGCTTTTTTATTTTGCAAAGGCCTACTTAAAGCTTGTAGGCTGATTAATTTAATTAATTTAGCACCGTGTCTTACTACCCGTTCGGGTTATACAATTATTTACTTATTACGCTAATGGGTTAGGAATTGGGAAGGTTGAGTTTAGAGGAAGTGAACCAGCATTTGCATTGAGATAAAGAAAAACCATTTAGGAAAAACCACCCCCAGTTCACCCGACCAAGATTCGAACCTCGATCTCCCCGTCCTCAGCAGTCTAGCTCAACATGAAACTAGCGCATTAGCTAACTATGCCACTGAGACGGGTCTTAAATCTTGTAGTTTAATGTCTTAAATTCACTAATATTCCAGTTTTGTGTGTGTTTTTATGTGTGTGAGATTCACTGTTTTACTGGAATTTTTAAGGCACAAAATTCTTGTTTTTCTGGCTAACCCGGTGAGTGGCAAACCCACAAATTGAAACCACATTTTGAAGGACTGTACTCAAAATATTGAATTTTTTTTTAAACACAGCGTCCTCGTATCTGTTTAGGTTATACCCAGTATGATAAATTACTCTATTGGGTAGGGATGAGGAAGGAAGCATTTTAGAGGTAATCTACTCACATTTGCATGGAGGGAGAGTGGGAAACCATTTAGGAAAAACCGCCCTTAGTAGACCCGACCAGGATTTGACCCTCTATCTTCCCGTCATCAGCAGGCCAGTCTAACGCGAGAGTGACACTTTTGACTATTCGGCCACTGAAGCGGGTAATATTTAAATTAACATTTGCTATACATTATGTGCAATTAACAAATACTTTTCATAAAAGTTATATTGTAAAATTATGGATATGGGAATCAAGCCCAGAACCCTTGTCTTAGTGTGCCAATGCGCTAGCCTTGAATTATCATAGTCTGTCTCATTTCCAGAGGAAGAACCTGAGTATTTCATTGGTATTTAGAGTGCCATGTCAAAGGCCTCATTTTTTTTTCGTGTTACTTGGTGTTAATTTAAAACGTATATTTGAAAGATTCTCTACTAATAAATGGTTTCCTTCCCCCTACTTTCCATTTGAAAAAAAAACCACTCATTACATTACAAAACCATAATAAAGCAAGTGAAGTGTGTGGATTGGTTTTGACAGGTACTAGGTAGCTTCTTAGAAACATACAACCGGATATTAATAATTCGATCAGAAACCAGAGTATAATGAATACAAGAGAGAAAAATCACATTATGCCAATTCAAAATTTATTAAGCTTGGGTTAAAACAATCAACTTGTGTCAAAACCATTTCCATGATTAGACCTATGTCATCAAATAAAATTAAGTGTCTTGCATGGCAATAAATGTCATCAAACAGAAACGTTAAGAATAAATATGAGATTTGTGAAATTAGTTACCAACAGAATTTCGCTTTCCCCCCTTTACAAATACCAGAAACACTCTATTTTTTTTATAAGCATAAGTTGCACAAAAACATAATGTAACACTAACAAATGTATGGCCCTAAAAATTATAACGACACCAAAATTGGTCCACATTAAATATAGTGCCAAATCCTGTGTAGAATTAAAGAGAATGGTCCTTTGACGGATGTCGACACAAGACATCATTTTCTTACAGCCATTGGCATCCCCGGTTCAATCAATTGCTTATGTCAATTTTAACAGAACCAGTGCCACATCATAACGTTAGTGTACCATAATAAACCAAAAGAAAGGTGTGCAGCATAAATGATCAAATAAACAAACAAATTAAACATATTAAACTATAATAATACCTTATAAATTCTTACGCAGCACATTTGGCAGCGAGCATGTCAGCCATACTTGATTATTGTTGACATAGCTCAAAAACACGGAAGAGATTATTAAATGGAATTCATTTACTAACAAAAAAAAGTTTTAAAGTACATAATAATCATTAAGCCTTTATTGACTGTGCGTCATTTAAAAACAAGCTGTATCAAAGAAACGTACATATACAAAGTAAGAACTTTAGGAAATATACTATTCAGTGATTACGTTGGTACCATTGGGGGGCGTGGTACATCGCAACAAATTTTCGAAAGGTCATCCATTATCAACCATATACCTATTATGTCTAGAGTGTTCATTCTTTAAAAAGACTGTGTCACCATAGAATAGTATTTACATAAATAAAAATTGGTTTACTTATGTCAGATATTAACAATTTAAATGATCTCATCCAAGAAATAAGTATGATGACATGTGGCAAACATCGATCTATAATTAACATAAATAATCATGCATTTTTATATTTTGACAATACTATGTACTATTTTTATTATTATTCTTTTCATTTGCCATGGAGCAGTTACATTAATTAGATTTCTTTACTTGAATTACCATAAAAAAAAGCATAGTTTGTAAAAAAAATGTAAAAAAATAATCATATTGCCTGTATTGTTGACTGGATTACCTATTAAACCAAATCTAAAGGAAGTTAATGATGCCTAATTATATTTTCTTTCTTTTAACAGATAATTTATAATTGAACACAAATACATAGAAACAAAATACTTTATAATTATTATATTATATTTCAATTAATACATTAAGGTGTACTAAGCCCTATAATCTATTTAATCAAATATATATTAAACGTGACTGTGAGGAAGAGCGTTTCGGATAATCCCTTGTAGTAATGGATAGCATTATTAAAGAGGCTCAACGCCTTGTATACTCTGCATAGTTTTGGCTGACTCAAACTAGCTGTAACTGTGACGTCACTTAAGACAAGTGTTACGTTTGGCAGAACATTTGCAATTTGATGCAGAATCATATATTAGTGAGACACCTAACTAGATAGATAGATATCTAGCCAGAGCTCTGTTATTTTTCCTGTTACTATACAAAGATCATTATTAGTTTTATTACAATTTGCTGTCTTTTGTATTCGGTTGTTTATTGTTTGTTATTCTAGTCTTTCACTGATGTTATGTCTATTTAACAACTAGTAGGTAAAATACTAATGCTATTTCTTAATAATATGCTAGTATGAGTGTTATTCTATACATTTCAAATAACTAAATTGATTTTGAACAAAATTTGTTCATACATAGTCGGATAAATGGGCTAAGTGGTAAACAATTTAAGTAAATAAGCGTCTTCAGTTCACCCGGTCAGGACTCGAACCCCTATCACTAGCAAGCCAGAATATACTAGCCTGGCGTTTGGCTCGCGTGTCCACCCTTACACGTTCCATTTAATATTAGATAATGTGTAGGTCGTTCGAGTATTGTTGTGAAATACAAGACACGTCTCTTTTATCAAATGACCCTAATTAATCTCAGATAACCAACTAGACACCCCCTCTCCCTCCTATCCCCTCCGATACGCGTTGATATACAACACATGCGAGCCTATCAAATCAACAACTAGCTTTGAGAACAAACCGATCGACTGATCTACATTAATCCTACAAATTAGTACTCCGGGAAACGTACTTGACACGATAGTTTCCATACGCTATCTACCTGCGCTCTCTATATGGCCTGTTAAACGTTTTGATTAAACTAAGATCCCGGAGTTAAAAAGATTAACCTGTCGTTATAGATCATTCAAAGCTAAACCCTAGATGATTTACTGAGTACTGTAAAGTAAAACTGCACCCCCCCCCCCTTCTCCGCCACCGTTTTTCAACTCATTCAGATCATCTTGATAAGGAAAAGGGAGGGGGGTAATTGGGGAGAACGATATCAAAGTTATTGTTCGTTAATATGGTCTTCTCTCAGTGGATGACCATCCCGTGCCCAGACCAGACATGGCGGCCCTCCCGAAAGAGAATGAAGGGTCCTCTGAGCCTCAGAGGATGGACGATGTAGCCGAGGAGAGTAAGGAATCTTCTAGGACGTTATCTGCTGCGGAAAAATCTTCTCGTAAGTTGCTACCCCGTTAGAGGGTCTAATGGTGACGTGCTTTGATCATCCTCTGCAACTTGGCTCTTGCCAAACTTCTTTAAGGTGTGAATGTAGGGAATACGAGTTAAGGGGCAATGTTTTCGAGGTTCTTACAGCAAAAAAAAAAAAATAATATGTTGACCAAATTAAATAAAAAATTTCTCCAGTATAAACATAGTTTAATTTTTTTTTTCACATGGTGATATCAACAGTTCTTGAATATCTGTCATGAATGAGAAACCTTTTAAATGAACTGATAAAGTTGTCATTAAATTATAGGACACCCTTGACATAAATTCAACAACTGTTGATATCAACATGTAAAGAAAATTAAATTATGTTTCTACTGAAGCAATGGTTGATTTATTTTGACAAAAAAAAAAAGTTTTGTACGCAATCTGAAAAAATACAACCCTTACCTCGCTTTCCCTTCCATACCACCTCGGTTAGTTATAGGAGGGTTACCAAAAATATATATTTTATTTTACGAGTATTGAACTTTAAAAATCACCCTCCTTTTCCAAAAACACCTTGCAAAATCCATAGTCTATATTTTACCATACAATATATTTAACTACTTTTGCCTTACAAACATATTGAACTCAAGTGTCAACCGACTTAATTTATTTGAATGTGAAATGATTATTTAAATTGAATGTGTTTATGAGGCCCTAATCACAAACCAACTATAATTTAAACTTTGAACATGCGGCAACAGAAAAGGTACAATGCCACTGTGTTATTATTTTTATATAGCTATTAACTAGCCCAAGTTATCAAGAGAAGGGAATTAAAGCTTAGAGGAAACGCATCAGCATCTGCGTGAAAAGAGGTTGGAAAAGCTAAAGTGACAAACCGCGAGTGGAAAAACACCCTCACCTCGGTTTTCACATCACGATCAATCCAATGCCTTACGCATATACCATGTGACCATCGGGCAATCATCACAGGAGCTATTGACTACTCAATTTACGGAGATAAGGATTTTTTTAATTGTAAATGCGCCTTAATTTCCCTTGGATAAAGGATGGAAAAGCAGGTTACCGTACAAGATATATCCTTTAGTGCACCCAGCGAGGATTCGAACCCTCTACATTCATAGATAATTTCAATAACACCGAGATAGCTCCGTAGGTAATAAAAAGTTAATTGAAAACTTCAAATTTTCCAATATTCAAGTGATTCAACAAGACATATCCTGAAATCAATTTTGTACACCCAAAATCAGCAAAAAACCTAAGTTGAGCAGTTACGTAACTAAAGTCTGATTTTCAAAGGAAGCCGATTATTTTAAAACTGGAAACTCATTTTGCCACAATGGTGTGAAAAGGTTTTACAAATTGTATTTACATTGTTAATACGTTTAATTATTTATGTAAAGAGAAACCATACAGTCATCCATAACCAAGGAAGTATTCTTGTAATAACTTTTTGATGAACTTTATAATTAATAAATCGAATAAGACATATTTATGAAATGCCAAATTTTGGTGAATTTCAATCAATGTTGATGGTCGAAAAATTAAAATTTATAAAAATTAAGGACTACAGTCTAATTTTCAGAGGACAGTTACAAAAGCTACTAGATCTACGTTCACATATTCATACGTCAAGCCATGAGATTTGCAGCTGCTCCATGTTACATTTTATTTTTTATTATATTTGTTATTTTACATGCCTAGTGTAAATTTTGAAATAAAACATTGATGAAATGAATACAGCTTAAACTATTTTAATATAACGTTTCTTAAAGATGGCCTAGAATAATACCAATTTATACCATAGCTAGACTTGAAGGGAATAAAGGAAGGGGGGTCGGGAGTGGTCGCTAGTTGAGGTCAGTATTTTTCAATTTTTATAATAAAATTCTTTTTCAGCCAAAATAAATCAATTAATATTGGTTCAGTTGATACGTTGAAGTTAATTTTCTACACATGTAATCTCAACAATTCTGTATTATTGCCATAGTGGATTTGACTATAAACTTTTAAAATTAAGAGAAAATATCGTGGTAAAATTCAACAATGCCCATGACCAATAAACATTCAAGGCTGTTGAGATTACTGTCGCAAATTAAACTGAATATATATAAATATATAGTTATTATCCGTTAGTCAAAACGATAAAGGAGCCCTACAAACAAAAAACTAAACCACTATCTTAACTTTTACTCATGAAATAACAACAATCTATCAATGGCAAAACTTTATTGAAAAAAAAAAATGGAAAGCATGAAAAATGATTTTTTTTAAATATCAAAAACATGTCTGAGTAAAACACTTGGCTTAGATAGAATACGACCCTCTCAAATGGAATATATAAACTTTAAGGGAAACACCATTTCATAAACCTTTTAACTGGTAAATTCTTCAAGACTTTTGTTTTAATATTATTATGTAGACGTGACATTACAGAAAGGAGAAAATATAATGATATCATTCTTTAATCATAATAATCAATCAATTAAACTTAAGCACTTTCATTAGACACAAACACATATTGTTACATGTGTTTATTTTATTGGTATCTGTATATTTTGATCTTTATCTGGGCTATAAAAAAAAGTAATAGATGGTAAATAATTGGTAAGTAGTAAACATACTTTATTCAGAAGATGCGCACATATATTCTGTGTGAGCTTATATTACGTTATGTTACTTATTACTATCACTATTGTATTTGTAACGTATGATAAATTGACTCAATATTCTAATAATAATAATTGTAGCTGTATCCATCTCCACGTATTAATACACCGGGTCATGCAGCTTTTGACGGTGGGGTTCAATTTCGACAGCTGAAACCAACCTGTTGTTTATACATATATATTGGGGGGGGGGGGGGCAAGAAGGGGAGTTGAAGTACAATTTGAATACAACAACCATCATTTGACTTGTAAATTATTTATCTTAGCACCTTAAATCCCAAAAGTTACATACATATGACTTGATTTTCTTAAGAATGGACATTTGGGACACTATATATATATATATATTTTATATATATATATATATATATATAAATACAGTTACAATTATTTCAAACCACAAAAAAAGGCCCAAAAAATCGTGAATATTAAACCCCCAGCCAAGGAATCTCGATCCCACTCTGGTTCGTTGGGCGTGGACCCTGGACAACTTTCATGCCTGCAACCCATTTGTCATCCTTGATATTCAGATTGCATCCCATTCAGGAGTTTAGCTAGGTATCGGCCTTTGTAGGGTTTTGTCTGATGGGAGTAAGAAGCTACTACTTGAAATCCGGAAGCTAACTACCAGATATAATGTCTAGTTCTAAACATTTTCGAAATTAGTTGTTATTAAATAATAAAACAAAATTTAAAAATAATTGTTTTAAAATACCCTTAATTTCTCTGTTGTCAAGTGGAGAACGAAGGAAACTGCATTTCGATGCTATTTCTGGTTCGAGTGAATCTAATATCCGGTAAGTGGAATAACAGTGAATCGAATATCTTTGTTAATCTTGTTTACAATATCCTGGATAATCGTGTATGTTTAATCATGTTTTTAAGTCTTGTTAACCATGTATGTAATATAAAAGTTAAAATGTAATCATGTATCAACATCCTGGTTAATCAAGTATCAATATCGTGGTTAATCATGTATCTAATATCACAGTTAGTCATGGATAAATGTCCCGGTTAATATAACGCCCCAGTTAATTGACCGTGAGAAAGGCTTTTAACAGGTGTTAAGAGGCTGGTGCAATTTTCATTGATAAACCGCCGCCAGTTCCAAACTCAACTTGAAACTTTGTGATAAAAGCCATACGCAGTATTATTACATCATGTTTGGGGAGAATATAATAGAGTACTAGACCACTTGGAATGTTTTCAGGTCAACAATTGTTTGATAAGGGGAGTACTATCACACACTTAAAGAATATTATATATACACTAATATATGTTGTAGCTGTCAAACATTTATAACATTAATTTGACTATATTATTAGTATTATTGTAGGTATTAATAATATATATCAAGTGATAGCTATAGATACACAATTGACGTATGGTTGCATGAAAGTAGATTTTTAGCTTTTTCTAGCTGTCAGATGTATTCATTCCTAGGAAAATTGGGATGTATTCATCCTCTAGAAATATATACATTAAATGTATTATTATTTGAGGTATTTAACGAGTACTTTCTCAACGGACTGATTATATCAGCACAGGGCTTATAAACTAACTTAAATCTAGACAGACACAACACCCAGCCCCTGGTCGTTAATTCATCACTGTGTAAGGTGAGACCTACATTACATCAATGATAATTGTTTCGGTCACGCCAGGAATCAAACCCGGGACCCTTAGTTCAGTAGGAATACGCGCTACCGACTTTGCTAAGGAATTAATAACTGATGAAAATAAATCGGATAGAATCAAACTGAGAGAACTTGTTTTTTTTTTAAATATGTTTGTAAAAAATTACTCTAGAATTCATGTTATGTGAATCTATACACAAATTAGTTTTTTGTTAAAAAAACATGTCTGGAGAACTAATTTTCAGGACATACAAAAAGTCCCAAAAATAAGTAGTAGTATATAATCCTTTTTTTATGTTTACAGTTCTGTTATAATGTCTGGTAGCTTGAAGAATTACTAAGGAAATTCAGGGTAGAAACATTACCACAAATGAGATTAAAATTTTCCTCACCCGCTTTACGTCCGAATGGTCTAAAAGAGATCGGGGTTCAAACACCGGTCGGATGTAGTGAGGGTGTTTTTTCCTAAAAAGTTTTCCGCTCTCCCGCCATGAAAATACGGGCACACTTCATCTAAGTTCAACCTTCTCATCCCTAACACATTAACATATTATGAAGTGGAAAGTTGCGGGCCTACCAAGGGGAAGGTCTGGGTTGGGAAGGGGGGGGGCACCTAGAGTCTATTACTTATAGATAAGGCCATCAAATGTTGCGTTGTTGGAATAAAGGACAAGGAAAAAACTGGTAGCATACATGTAATATTGAAGTTTTGACAAATATGGTGTACAGAAGACTCAATGTTAGTGATACGTTCAACCACCAAGCGCTATAATCGATACGCGAGTGTGAGAAGCGAACTAAAATCGCTTTTATTTCTTTATTGTAACTCATTTTAAAATGTTTTGGGTGTTAACGCCCTTGAGTTAAATTAAATTAAATGTGTAACCTTTAAATCTCGAGGTATCTCTCTTGCATTCTATCATTTAGATACTTGAGAAACCTCCCATGAAATAATAAGCGTAGGCTCTCAACACAGCCGGTATGTAGTACAGTAATAATGCTGTAGGAAGGAACTTTTAGACATTTTTTGGTACCAACATTGATAATTTTTTACCATAGTTTTAGTATTATTTTAAAAGCATTGATATTGTCTATCAAACGTGACAGTGGAAGATCACATAGCTTGACGTATGAATGTATTAAAGTAGCTTTAGCAACTTTTTTGTCAGATATTGGTTCTAACTATCGCGTCTTATTATTATTTTATATACTGCTGGTAGTCCAGAATCACGTGTAGCCAACAGTGCGTGAAGGGAAAAAATATATGGGCAATTAACACCTTAAGTTTGTTTCAAAATGAATTACTCACGAGTTAAACTTAACACGAGTCCACCCAATCGCACATGTAGTTAGCGGAGTCCTCTTACGGACAATAACTAAAACTCAGGCCGCCACCGTGGTTCGGATTCCACGTTAAACTGTAGGTCCTTCATTTCATCTCACAATTCACCCTACCATTACACATTTAACGTAAGTGCGTATAACCCGAACGGGTAGTAAGACGCGGTGCTAATATAATAATAATAATATAATATAATATAATTAATAAAAATAATAATAATAATAACTAAAACTGAATTATTGTTGGGTCATTTTAATGCTAGTATTAAAACTTAATAGATGGGGAAAAAAATCCCCTGTATTCATTTTATTAAAGTTATAAAAAATATATAAAATATCAAAAAGGTGCAACATTTAATAAAGGGCAAACTAAATTCAATTAAACTGAATCTACTTTCTGACTGGTTGAAACAATAACTATCCGTGAATAGAACAATTTTCATAGGAAGGGCCTTCATCTGACAGCTATAAACGCTACTAATATAACTTATACGTATTAATTCACTGACCACAAAAGTATATGTTTTCTGAAAGTACCTTTCTATTAAAACTCTACTGTATTCAAATACAACAGCGAAAACTTGTTGTCCTATTGTGAATTGTTACACATGATAGCGTTAATTCATTTCTTAAGAACATGTATTAGACGCATTTGTAAACTTTTTAATTTTTCATTTGTGAGTCCAAATTAATACGTTCACCTGTCGAAGGCTAGCTAACACGAAATTCAATTGTTGAGGTGAAAGTAAAACTTCAGCCCTAGTTATAGCGGCCGTCCGTCAGATGGCTCTAGTGGTCGCTTCAAGTTTTCCATGACGTTTGTTGATTATTTTCCTCTTTGACGTAACCTAAGCCTCTACAATATGTTCATTGTTCTCTGTTGTTATACTAAATATCTCGTGACTTAACGTGACAGAAAGTTGACAAATTGTGTTTTTCCCTTGACTTTAAATTCGTAAGTGGAACGTTTACATGTTATGAGCTTGTTAAATTACGCTATAGTTAATAGACTATTAATACAAAACAATGTACACCTTCCTAACCAAAGAGATTTATCAACACACATTTTCAAATATCTGTAAACAAATTATCTGCTGTCGATGTAGGATATTCAACTTTCATTAGTTGTATATCCTGAAAGTGTACAATCTTGCTCTAACTTACCTAAGACAGCTCGTTCTGTGTTTAACTGTAATGCAACAGCAGGAACGAATCTAGCTCTCAACACTATCGCATGCATAATCAAATATTAAATAAAGCTTCCCCAGACTTGAAGTTGACCCTCATTAACGCTTTGCCATGGAGTTGGTTATTTTTAAAGATATTGACGCCAGATACTTCAGAAAGAAAATACATTTAAGATACTGACAGATCGGCCGGTGAGCTCAGCTCTGACTTGGGAGGCATGAGTTCGAGTATCTGACACATTGTGAATTTTAATGTGTCTTTCTCATTCTCTCGCAAGGATATTGCTGGTGCAAGACCTTAAAACTCACTTTTCTCATCTCGTCTCTTTAGATTATTGTCAAATATAAAGATTTTTTTTTTATCGTTTAAATGTTGTCCTAAACGATTTGTGCTAACAATACACGTCCAATTAAAAAAAATTAATTCGTATTGAGATATCTAAACCATAGTAGGTTATATCAACACACGACCTACAAACTAGCTTAATACAGAACATACCACAGATATCCATCCAACACAGGTTTTATTTAATACCCTTGAAACCCGCCTCGGTGACGTAGTTGGCTAACACGCTAGTCGTATTGAGCTCGACTGCTGAGGACGGGGAGATCGAGGTTCTAATCTCGGTCGGATGAACTGGGAGTGGTTTTTCCTAAATGGTTTTCCACTCTACCTCACGCAAATGCGGGTTCACTTCCTCTGAATTCAACCTTTCCAATTCCTAATCCATTAGCGTAATTAGTACTTAAAGGTATAACCCAAACGGGTAGTAAGACGTGGTGCTAAATAATAATAATAATAAAAATACCCCTTAACCTCACCAAGCTCTGCGTTAGGATAGTATATTCATGCGAATGCTTGTGCCTTTGATTAAAATGTATCCTTTCTATCTTGTCGACTTAAAATAGTTTGTTTAAATACATTATATAAGTACGCTGTCACTTAAGTCATTAGCCCAGTATCTAATACAAATATATTCTTAAAGATTTATGAGCAATCAATACTAAAAATATCCTTATGGACATCAATGGGACCGAACGAGAGTCTCCAGGACTTGTAGTGGGATTCCCTCTCAACGTGTCCACAAATACAAACAGGTTTGTTGATTTCAATATTTGTTATAATTATAAAAACACATAAAAAAATTATATACTCTCTAAAAGGATCGTTTAATATAATCACCTTACTTCTGATCTAAATATATGTTACAGCGGGTCTGTCTATACTAAATGACATTAATATTACGTAAGTGGTAGTTTGGTGCAATAAAATACTAGTTTCTCTAAACGAGTCAGTGGCACCTGCAGGACATATTAAACAGGTAGCTCTATCGCCGCGGATTTCTCCCCCCCCCCTCCCACTCACCAAAGAGAAAGTTACTAATCGCGTCATAAATAGCACCGGAGGAATCTGGGCCATTTTGCTGGGGAGGACAGATATTTTGCAAACATTGATTTGTCCAAAGATAAATGTCAACATATCACCCTCAGTACTAACGGTCGAAGGATTCAAACCCCGATATTATCATCAAAGGTAATCCAGCCTATCGTGAGCCTGACGTCTTAGACCATCACGTAACCATCGGTGTGGGTTACCTTGGTATACACTAAGATACGGGGACCTACGACACTTTATTGAGCTTGAATTATATTATTATTATTATTAGCACCGGGTTTTACTACCCGTTCGGGTTATACGCACTTACGCTAATGTATAATGGTAGGGTGATTGTGAGATGAAATGAAGGACCTACAGTTTAACGTGGAATCCGAACCACGGTGGAGGCCTGGCATTCCTCACATTCACAAGATGTCTTGTCAGAGGTGAAGGAAGGGTTTGGTAATCAGATAAATCTGTGCCGGGACCGAGGATTGAACCCCGGCCGCCAGAATAGAAGTCTGACACCTTACCTCTAGACCACCAGGTTACCTTGAGCTTGAAAATTGTTCGATTGAAAAACCCGTTGCTTATATATAAAAAAAAGATATAGTTCCATAAATTTCCTAATTAATTTTAACTAGCCTAACATTGTTATCGTATTATCCCTGGATTATTTACGTATCAACTGTTAATACCGTGAAATATCAGATATGGCTTGATAATTGTTTATTTGCGATGTTATCAGAGATAATATGGTATTATAATACATGAAGTTGATTAAGTGATTCTGAGGGAGGGGGAGGGGGTTTATGGGGTGATCATTGTAAGGCGTTAACACGCTTAGGTGGCCATATTGTCTAACACGCTACTCTCGCAGTATACTAAGACTGCCGATGACGGGGAGATCGAGGTTCGAATCTCGTCGGGTATACTGAGGGTGGTTTTTCCAAAATAATTGTCCACACACTCTCACTCCACGCAAATGCGAGTACATTTTCTTGCATTAAAACTTTCTAATCTCTAAAACCATTAATGTAATTAGTACATAAACGTATAATCTGAATGGGTAGTAAGACGCGGTGCTAAAAAAAAAGTAAGGCCTTTAATTTGGCTTTACGGACGATCATGTAGAATTATCCGTGGCTTATTTTTATTTATTTTATGTAATTGAATGTTTTTAATCTACAGCTTTTACGAGAATGTGTATCGTGGTGGGGAGTATCTCACTATAAATCCGAAGTAAATGGTCTACGATTATGATTCTCAAACTGGGGTCGCAAGCCTATTTTTGGTGTGTCACGAAATTTTTTTGCAATGCGAAAATGTTGTAGTTATTTTAAAATATAAAATTATGTAAATATGGGAAAGTGAAAAAAGGAAAAAAAATTAAAAAGATTATAAAAAAACAGGTGCATAACGAATACGGAGGACAAAAAATAAATAATTATAAAATCTTCCCCCGCCATTAATAATCATTGTGGATCATGTAAGTTGTTCAAAAATTAAGTCGGGGCTCAAATTCCGGTCAGGTGTACCGGGGGCGAATTATTCCAATATGGTTTTCCACTCTCTTTCTCTCTGTGTGCAAATACGGGTACACTTCTTCTGAGTCCAACCTCCCCTATCTCTAACACATTAGAGTAATTATCACATATGCGCATAAACAGAACGGGTAGTAAGACGCGGATCTAATATTTTAAAAAAATAGCCTTTTACAACTGAAATATTTCATGTGTGTGTTTTCCTCTGTCTATACCGCTCACTTTCTCTTCTCTTTGAGCTGATTGGATACACGTAAGAAAAATGAACTTACATCACGACGAACATTTACGTCTGGTCGAAATAACATTAAAACACGCACAAGTGACCACGTGACAAAGGCGTGAGTCTTATTGAATCTGTGAGTAATTCGGGTACCATATCTCTCCTATGTGTATTGGAGTGTTTTTTTTCTAGTCTTGTGTCGTGTTGTGTTGCCAATCATACATTGCCTCATCTCCACATCTCGCATGGGAATGCATATTCGTTTATACCTGGCCTATGAGTGTTCTACTCGGTGACTGGAACATATCACAGGTACATTTTCAACAAACTCTGACTACCCTGGCAGCATGACACGCCACACCACTGATACCCCCACCCCTAAGCTGTTTCCCACTATCCCTCAACGCAAATGCAAGTACACCTCTTCTAGAATTGTACCTTCCTCATCCCTACTCTTATTGCGTATAAATTCGAATGGGTAGTAAGTCATATAGTGCGGGTGAAGTAGGGGGACTGTGAGTCCTCTTCTGTTGTTTGGTACTAAGTATAAATATGTTTGTTTACTGTGAACCCACCCTTAGTGTTTGTCTCAAAGTACAAACATGTATGTGTGCTCTGTATCTAGTCATAATATTTGTTCTAAATACGAAGATGTTTGTGTACTGTGAACCAACCCCTAGTGTTTATTTCTAGGTATAAATATGTCTTGTATTTGAACCTAATCCTGTGTTTGGTTCTAAATATGAACATGTTTGTGTACTGTGAACCTACTTATAGTTTTGGTATTAAATTGTTACTGTGACTCAACTCGAGTTTGGTTTTTAAGTATAAACATTTATGTGTATTGTGAACCCGCCGTTAGTTTTGTATTTAAATACAACTTTTTTTACTGTAAACCCATCCCTAGTATTTGTCTCTAAGTATGAACATACATGTGTACTGTGAACCCACCCTTATTGTTTGTCTCTAAGTATGAACATACTGTGTATTGTGAACCTACCCTTAGTGTTTGTCTATAAATACGAACATGTATGCGTACTGTGAACTGCCAGTTTTGTTTGTCTTATGTTTGTCAGCAAAGTCCCCAAGGCTTGTGACCCAGCCTCCAGTAAACCCGCCCTTATTGACCTTGAGTCTCCAAGATGCGCAGGGGATCGATCAACGAAGCTCCCAGCTCGGGGGAAGAAATAAACTTTTTCGAGCCAAATGAAGGTGGGTGCGCTAATCTAAGAGTTAGAGATGAGGAGGGCATCGTGGAAGAAATGCATTCGTATTGGAAAGAAGGGATTTAAAAGTCACAGTGGTGGATAACTGTAGAAGTCAGACGCCATTGATCAATCGGTAGCGTGTCTGCTTACCGAGCTAAAGGTCCCTAGTTCGATTCCTAGCATGTGCGAAAAAATTATAATTGGTCAAAGGTTGGGTTTCCCTTTTACAGTGATGAATTAATGGACGGAGGGCTGTGTTGTGTCTGTTCTAGATTTCAGTTTGCTTATAAGTCTTGTGCTGATATAATCAGTAGGTTCAGAATGTGGACCTTACTATTGAAAAATAATAATTTAAAATCGTGAGATAACCACCTCAGGTACACCTGACGAATCTTGAACTTCTTGTACGGGGAAAACTAATCTTATACAACCGAATTACGTAGGTCTTTGTAGCACCAGTGTAGGTTTTAATATTCTTCTTTTCCTACGCACGTTATTTCCTCCGAATGCATGTTTACATCTCCACGTGTTACTGACTACCTGTTCAGGTTGTTAACATATAATGATAATTACTTTATTGGGTAGGGACGAAGAGGAAATCATTTTAGATGTAATCTATACTCCATTAACGGTAGGAATTACTCTCTGAAAGGTCTTTTTTCCTACCAATATCCTACTATATAATAGATTTCTAGTAGGGAAAAGGCCTTTCAGTAAACAATTCCTACGATGAACAGACTTTACCTGCATTTGCGTGGAAGATATGGGAAACCATTTAGGGAAAACCACCCTCAGTAGACCAGACCGGGATTCGAATCCCGATTTACCCATCATCAGCAGTCCAGTCTAACACGAGAATGTCGCCTTAGACCACACGGCCACTGTAGTGGGTGAATATACTATTAAAATACTATTTCAGAGGACGACTCTAATGGCACGCAGGTTTGTGTTACAAAATAATTGTTTCATCAGATTAAAAAGTACGTATTATACTCGCCACTCGATTGAACTGACATTTTAGATTTGATCTAATTTCCTCAAAGCTCTTCAAACAAGAATCAAGGTCAGTTTTGACGTTAAGTAATTTGTTTGTAATCATAGATAGTAGCGAAATTCTTTTCTCACAAAGGACGACTGAAAACCAATTTGTAATAGTTTCTATATGTGTTATCGATTAATATTCAGGTGTATTTAATAGGCATATTTTTTTTGTTCCATTAGGTCACTTCGAAGGCTAAATTTTAAAAAATGTTTATTTTAAGGTAAATATCTGTTTCCTTCCTTATTGATATCACGAGGTTAAATATTTAAAACTTAAAAAACATCTGCTATACATGGATCTCACATACACACACTAGATAAAATTAATGAATCAAATTTATTATCAATCCATATATTTATCTATGAACTCCTAGATAAATAAGTCTAAAACTCGTTTCATCACTTCATGGTTTGACAGGATGATTGTTATTTAATCACTGAAGAAAATTAATTAGTTTTGGGCGTAGATTTTCGAGGCTCTCGATAAAAACAAAGCTATTCTTCATTGCCATTATATAAACTTTATAATCACAAGAAAATGATAATTATTCATGTGGTAATGAGTTAAAAAAAAAAAGAGGTTTCGCAATTGCCATTTGTCACCCCTAAAAGAAAAAAATATTCTGTTTATCTTGTTTTAAAATATAACTGGTCTAGTATACCGTAAATATTCGAACGAAAAAACTGCGATTAGGTTTTATTTTCACCAGATTTAAAATATATATTTTTAAACGCATCTGTCCACACGTTTAGGGTATGGATGAGCTCAGCCGACAGCAGAACCATTTCAGAGCCAAAGTGTAATTTTAATTATTTCTTGACATAGTTTTATATCTATAATAAAACGATCGTATTCAGGTGAAAAATCGTTCGGGTCAACTTTCTCGCTTAGTTCAAGGCACTGTATTTGTAGTGAAGATGAGATGTTTTGTTATTTTTAGGTGAATCTACAGCTCTAGACAGTTGCTTTTTTAGAGATCTCAACCATATTTTATAGCATTGGTATAGCATTCATACATTTTCCAATTAGAAATATCAGTAATTATATATTATATATATATATATATATATATATATATATATATAAGAGAGAGGAGAGAGAGAGAGAGAGAGAGAGAGAGAGGAGAGAGAGAGCCTGCTTCGGTGCACGCATGGTCTAAGGCAGGGATCTTCAACCCTATGCCCGCGGGTGCCATGGCGCCCGCCGAGACTTTTGCGTCTTTCCACCACTTTTTGACCACAGCTGAAAAGTTCTTGATTAATAGTTCTAATCTGTCACTTTTCAGACAAAAATCAAATTTGTTCTAATCTCGTATGTTCTCAATAAGTTGCTGATTGAAATCGCCCTCCACCCTTCTCATTCTTCTTTCTTTGCCGGCTCATTTTCAAAATGTACTTTATTACTCGGAATTATCATTATACTCACTAGTTATGGGTCCACCCAGCTTTGTTGCCTGAATAAACACAGAATAAATATATATATTAAAAATGTACCCAAACACCAAAATGGTTGTGAGTATTCAAATAGTCCCTTGTGTCTTTATTTTGGTCTTGTTAAAACCGTAAATAAAGCAGTATTTTTGTTATTTATTGACATTGACTTTAGGTTTGGTGAAAATTGTTTCAATTGTTTAAACTGGTTTTGGACCAACTTTGCGTGTGTACCATTTGCCTTATTTTATGTGCGATTTTTTTTAACTCACAATTTTTTTCAATGATATGTATTTTGGTGTGTGTGTTATTTGCATTAAGAATTATGTTCGGCTATAAATTTAGTTGAAAATGTTATTGGTGCCCGCCGCACTACCGTTAGTTTTGAATGTGCTCTAAGCTACAACAAGGTTGGGGACCTCTGATCTAAACTACCCATGACAGGGAGATCGGGGTTCGAATTCCGGTAGGATATACTGAAGGTGGTTTTTTCCTAAATGGTTTTCCACTGTCCCTCCACACAAATGCGGGTTCCTTCTTCATCTCTAACTCATTAGAGTAATTAGTACATATGATATAACCCAATCATGTAGTCATTTTTTTAAAACCGCTGTATAGCTTGAGAAATTTCTGTCAAAATAACTTGTTTTCTGAAATGTAGTCTTCCCTTTTGAATACACAAAAGTAGAACAGTATAAAAAATCAAGCTAAAATCTAAAAAATTGTCAATTTAAAGAAAATATCAAGAATCGCTTTTCATACAAATAAAAATACCTGCACAGTTGGGCACATGGACAAAGGCGTCAGTCTCGTCCAGTCTGGTATGAGAACTATGGGGAGATTGGGGTTCGAATACTGGACGGGTGTACTGGGTTGTTTTTTTCCTTAATTTTTTAAAACCCACCCTTCCACGCAAAGGTGGGTAGACTTTCATTAAATATCTACCATCCTTATACCTACCTTGCTATTGTGAATATTTGAAAAACCCGGACGGGTAGTAAGACGTGTAACAGGGGAAGGTGGAACCTTAATTAGGATCCTTGGTATCTTTATGTCGAGAGTTTTGAACAAATTAGAGTGACGTCACGTCGCAATTTCGGCTTTCCCCGACGAAATAATGACCGCGATTAATAAAGAAGTATTCCAAAGGACAAACAACGCCGCGTTTTAACCCCTGACATCAGCGTGACGACGCAGAAAATTGTTCTTACGACTCGTCTGATGAATTTAACGCGATACGAAACTATACTTCGTTCGGTTAAATTGTGCGAGCTATAGTCAGATTCTGGTAAGAATGTGTTAGCAGGGAGGAAACTCAATCTTTTTAGAGACAGTGTACCCGCGTCTTCTTGGAGGAAGAGTGGCAAACCATTTAGGGAAAACCACCCTCAATACACCCAACCAGGATTTGAACCTTAATCTCCACTTGCGGTGACTGGCAATAGGGTTGCCCCCACCCCATGTCTAGTCAATAAGGAATAAGTATTTCCTTGTGGAGTGTTTATAGTTTGCTACAGTTGGAGGTTCAACTGCCGTCAACAATTTTCATGTAATTATAATAATATGTGAAAAGGGAGCACGATAATGCGTATATATAACTTATTATGACTGCTTTGAAACATAAGATAGTTGATCAGTTTAATAACTAACTACGTTTATAAGCGAATCATAACAGTCACATGTTTGATTTAGTGCCAAACACGCCACTAGATGTCATTGTGTTTTCTCGACATTTAATTTTAATTGGCTGAACCAACCACAGGCTGCGGAACATTATTTGTGTAGAGACTTTCCTTGAACCCCTCCCCTCAACCCTCACCCATAAATGTTTGAAAATTGGATGTCCTTAAAATCTATTTGGAGTGGTCCTCCTCCCCAATTTTTGAAAAGATTAAATATATATAATTTTTGAAAATATTATATATATTTATTTATATATATATTTATTTATTTACATATATATATTTATTTATATATATTTACATATATATATTTATTTATATATATTTACATATATATATACATATATATATATATATATATATATATATATATATAATATTTATATATATATTTATATATATATTTATTTTTATATATATTTATATATATTTATGTATATTTATATATATTAACCTTTTGGAGTAATCTTTCCGCGAAATTTCTAGAAATTTGTATGCTTAAAGAAGATATTTGAATGGTGACCTGGTGGTCTAGGGATAAGGTGTCAGACTTCTGTGCTGGTGGCCGGGGTTCAATCCTCGGTCCCGGCACAAATTTATCTGACTTCCAAACCCTTCCTTCACCTCTGACAAGACATCTTGTGAATGTGGGGAATGCCAGGCCTCCACTGTGGTTCGGATTCCACGTTAAACTGTAGGTCCTCCATTTCATCTCACAATCACCCTACCATTACACATTAGCGTAAGTGCGTATAACCCGAACGGGTAGTAAGACGCGGTGCTAATAATAATAATAAGATATTTGAAGTGGTTTTCTTCGGGAAATTTTTGAAAATTGAATGCATTTAGAAGTTATTTTGAGTTTGATTTAAGGCCATCTTGCAGCTTCATATTCGATAATATCAGAGAATTTGAAATATATAGGGTGGGAGAGGAAAAAAATGTATTACTGGGATGGGGGGGGGGTTTCTTTCCATATGACAGTGACTCCCTGTCATCTCCAGTTTCACCAACACTAGTTGAGCGTTTAAATTTTGTAAATTCATAGAAACATATTGTGTAAATACTAATTTTTACAAATAAAACTGCTTTTTGTCTCAAAGTTAAAATTTATTAAATTGAAACCAGCAGCATTTTGCCCACGAAGCTACTCAAATAAGATTAAAAAGTGACATGAGTGAAACCTAAATTACCAACCAGTAGCTTGAGCGTCACCAAAAATGTATTTCTGCTCACAGGGCTACTGTTTGCTAACCAGTTTGCGACGTGTCTGTGACTATTCACTGGAAACTCCATATGAAAGTCGCCTAGCTACCTAAGTTACAAACTCAAATCACCGTGAATAAACAATATAGAACATTTAATGAAATATTCAAGGTAGTTTTCCTTCTACATTTTGTACAACGTTATAAATTTTGCATCATTTTTGTACAGTCTCTTTCTCGCAACAAATAGTCGATTATTACTATTATTATTGGTGACCTGGTGGTCTAGGGGTAAGGTGTCGGGCTTCTGTGCTGGGGTCCGGGATTCAATCCTCGGTCCCAGCACCGATTTATCTGATTACCAAACCCTTCCTTCACCTCTGACAAGACGTGTATTAATCACAACTTGTGAATGTGGGGAATGCCAGGCCTCAATCGTGGTTCGGATTCCACGTTAAACTGTAGGTCCTTCATTTCATCTCACAATCACCCTACCATTACACATTAGCGTAAGTGCGTATAACCCGAACGGGTAGTAAGACGCGGTGCTAATAATAATAATAATAATAATAATAATAATAATAATAATAATTTAATCCTTCATACTGATTCTTTAGTACACAGGGGCAGACTAGGCTGTCCCGGAGAGTATCTATGCTGTGTTGGAAGTCTAACGCACAGATATATTATTATTATTATTATTATTATTATTATTATTATTATTATTATTATTATTATTATTATTAGCACCGCGTCTTACTAACCATTCGGGTTATACGCACTTACGCTAATGTGTAATGGAAGGATGATTGTGAGATGAAATTAAGGACCCACAGTTTAACGTGGAATCCGAACCACGGTGGAGGCTTGGCATTCCCCACCGATCTATAAATAATTATTTTTTCTTTCTTTTTTAACATCGCGTCTTACTACCCGTTTGGGCTATACGCTTCTGTACTAATTACGCTAATGTGCTATGGATGAGGCAAGTTGATTTTAGAGGACGTGTGCCCACATTTGCATAGAGGTAGAGTTTAAAACCCTTTAGGGGGAAAAATCACCTTCAATACACCTGACTGGAATTCGAGCCCTAATCTCTCTCTCTCTCAGCAGTCCGGTCTATTGTGGGAATGACGCCTTAGACCATGCGGCCCCTAAGCGGATATTCTTGTTCCCTAATACGCTTAGCACCACGATAACTAACGGCTTGGGGAGGGAATAAGGAAGCTAGTAAAGAGGAAGTGCACCCGTATTAGTTGAGAGATAACAGGAAAATCACCCTCCAAGGTTTGAACCTTGATCTTCTATTCACTGTCCCAGTCTATTGCAAGTTTGACTGACGTCTTGAGCCACGTGGTCACCGGTGTGTATAACTCGCAATAATAAACTCAAATACAAAAGTGTTTTGATATACCCGCGCTGTTGGGCACGTGGTCTTAATTTCAAGCTAATTTATTCTTGTTTGCCGCTGACGGTATCGTCGAGGTTCGAGTCCCAGCCTGCTGTACTGAGGGTATTTTTTGTCCGAAATATTTTCCCACGCTCGCGCCACGCAATTGTGTGTACATTTTCTCAAAAATTCCCTCTTCCCCATTCTTAATGTCAGTATAATTGATTGCAATTTTTATAATCAATTATTTACATTGTGAGTCTAACGCCTTAGACCACCCGATCACCGCCAGTGTGGGTTGTAAAGTTTTAAAATATATCCTTCATTTTTCTCTTTAGATGACATACAGTCCAATTTTCATTTGGAAGAACCTTTTAATAAATACAAACATTTTTTTTTTTGCCGTCAACATCGATTACATTTTATTGTATTTGAGTGAAAACTGACCCTGAAAACGGAACAATTTTTAAATAGCTCAGTAGTAAGAGCATTGGTGCGCTAAATTAAGGGTGCCGGGTTCAATTCTACTATCCAGGTGTCATTTTTCAACTCACGAAACGGAAACATTACTTGTTACAGCTTTATCTGTAACTAGAATATAATTTTGATCTTCTAAGCTTTGCTAGTCATGCTAAATTAATTGAACAAGCGGTTGCTTTCCTCGATGAATTATTGTTGTTATTTTATAGTTATTGATTCTTCTTCTTAAGTTAACAACCTGAAAGTTGGTTTGATGTTTTTCTTTCTATCATGAGCTGGGTATGTACTCAGCCTTTTGGCTGGTTAGTGCTGTCCACACCATCTGGTAGAAATGCCATGTACTAGGGGAGTTCAGAAAGTGTGGTGGTTCCCCGTTGCCTTCCACACGGAATTTACACAAGCGAGTGACAAAGAGCCTACAAATTTTGCCGGGAAAAGTATTTTCACATACTTTCCAGGGTTTTTTTACTTGCCATAATCGACATGAGTTAGGCGGCTTTACTTCCCCTCCGAAGGAAGTTGTGCTACGGAATTTTATCGCTCAAGAAAAATCAGTCAACCCCGGCTGGGTTTGAACCCACGACGAGCACTTTACTTCTAAAGTGACAGCTCCAGATAGCATGACTTGACGTATGGATACCTGATTATATTATTATTATTATTATTATCACCGCGTCTTACTACCCGTTCGGGTTATACGCACTTACGCTAATGTGTAATGGTAGGGTGATTGTGAGATGAAATGAAGGACCTACAGTTTAACGTGGAATCCGAACCACGGTAGAGGCCTGGCATTCCCCACATTCACAAGATGTCTTGCCAGAGGTACCTGATTATAGATCAAGTAATTTTTGTAGCTGTTAGATATTCTATGAAAACTGGGCTGTAGCCTAACTAAACCTTCTTCACGGTGAGGTTGAGGGGGTTTTAGCGACTGTAAACATTGTAAACGAGCTTCTAGACAAATTGTAGTCAAAAGGACGGCGAGCTTGACCCGTCAGTAGCGGTGTGACGAGCTGTGAATGCATGGGCGAATCCACTTTGGAAATCACTTCGCTTCAAAGACAATGACAATCAACTTTCTACTGTTGGCGTGACGTTGCTCTCTGGGTTAATACGAGCTTCGTGGCACGGTAGTCGCTTCCAGAACAGGTTCCATTGTTTTATTTATGCTATTCCAAACAATTCAAATACGAAACATGCGATGAATGATATTCAAGGTCGTGTGGGAACACATGCTTGAAACTACATTGCATACACACGTCGAGATAGTATTGGCTGAAAGTCGGTTTAACAATGTTACACATCAAACAATAACATGAACGTTATGTTTGTTGAGAAACGCGGAAGATTAGTTTGGCGAGCAAGATGATTCGCGTGCGCATCAATGGGTCACACGGTGTAAGACATCATTCTAAAAAATAAAAGAGAGAATTTATTTAACTTGCACATTGTGAATAGACTGATTATATCAGCACTCTACTTATAAATTAACTTATAACAAAAAAAAATAGGTTTTTTAAAGTGCTCTTTGTGACTCGACTGATGTCAGAAAATTACTTATATATTAACTTACATAAGAAACAGACACAACACCCAGCCCTCCGGCCGTTAATTTATCACTGTGAAGGGGAGACCTACATTTCACGAACGATTATTTTTCTGATATGATAGGAATTGAACTTGGGACCTTTAGCTCACTAAGTTTACATGCTACTGACTGGGATAAGGTGTTGGACAGCTCCTAATTTACTGTATATCTGGTGACGGGGATATCGGGGTTCTAATCCCGGCTGGATGTAATATGGATGGCTTAACACTCTCTTTCCCCGCAAACGTGAATACATTTACTATAAATTCGTCCGTAATCATTTCTTCTTTATTAGAGTAAATAAGTGAAGAGTTTGGACGGGTGGTAAGAAGCGGAGCAAAAAAAAAATCGTCGTAACAAACTTAAGACAACAACAAACAACAACAAACTTATACAGTCCAATTTTCGTTGGAAAGGCCTTTTAGAGAATACTAACATATTATTTTAGGTCAACATTGATAACATGTTATTATATTATTATAGTTAAGTATTGATAATATCTCTTAATGGTGTCGGCAGCCTATCATATGGCTTGACGTATGAACATGTGAAAGTGTATATAGTAACATTTCTAGCTGTCAGGTAAGATTCTTTCTATGAAAATAAAACTGTTCAAAGGTTTACTGTACACCAAAATTGTTACCAACCGCTGTGGGCGAAAATATTTCTCAAACATAAATGCCTCTAGAAACTATTTGGAACATTTTTTAATGGTTGCTAAGGCAGAAACTTACTTAGCACACTTCCCCTAAGATTTCAAAAATCATCACGGAGCACAGTAGATTTTAACAGAATTTATTGACACATAGTACGAAAAATGTTTTAACATAATATTGATATGAAATCAATTAGTTAACTTAGAACTGCATAATATTAAAAACTTTACAAAAAAATAAATATATATATATATTTTGAATATTTTTTTTACAAAAAGTAGTGTCGGAACGGCGTTCCCGCTCCACTACACCCCTGGAGCTAGCGTATCTAATAATATTGAATAGGTTAACCCCTGCCCCAAATATGTGCATATCACCCAGAAACAATAGTTTTTATCTTTGACACATATATAACATGTATTTTTATATTTGGCTCTTAGTTTTAATTACACCCAGGATAAATGATAACATTGTAAGAAATGAGTGCACTTGTTTGACATATTAATTCAAGTAAATAATTATTCAGATTGTACCTAGTGAATTGTTAGAAACCTTAAGAAAGCTATAAGAATGAATTTTTTTACAGATTTTTTTTAATTACAAAGATTTTATACGGATGAAAATTATCCGTGGAAGCGAATGACAGCCTTTCACTGAGCTGCACTTTAATTTTCTTTTTCTTACCCGTTTCAGTTACAACACGATACAAGGCGTTACTCTCGTGTTAGACTGGCTTGTTGATGAAGGGGAAATCTAGGTTCGAATCCCGGTCAGGTCTACTGAGGGTGGTTCTTCCTAATCGTTTCCCACGCAAATGTGGGTAGATTACCTCTAAAATTCTTCCTTCCTCATCCCTACACCATTAGAGTATTTATATCATACATGCGTATAGCCTGAACAGGTAGTAAGAAGTGGTAATATATATTTTAAAAATCTTCTTCTCTTTTTTATATTAATAAAATTAAAAGTTTGTGTATCTATCATGATCGTTGCACGATATCTACCTCACGCAGAGGGATGACATTTTAATTTAGTAGCCCATGTGTACCAACAATCACTAAACCAAATAAATTTCTCCCGAGCAAAATATATAGTTGAAAAATGACACCTGAGCCGGGAATGGAACCCAGTATCCTTGGTTTGCCACTTTAATTATATATCACTAATCTATTCAGTGTTATAGCCTAATGATATCCTTGGCACTCTAAGTCAAGGGTCACGAGTTCCATTTCCCATATCTGGTGTCATTTTAATATATAATTTAAATACTAAGTATTTTTCCAACACGTCTTTCTACCCTTCCAAACGATACGCACTTTGGTCGCGCTTTTAAGTCAGGATGAGGATGGTGACATTTAGATTAAAGCTATCCGTATTTTGGTGTAGTTAGAGCGAGAAATTATCCATACAAATTATATCCGCTGGTATTCAAACCACGACCACACTTTTATTGACAAAACCAAACTAGGTGGGTGTGACATTTAGTCTGCCTGTCCACCGATGCGGGTAAATGCTATTATACACAGGCGTATTATTATTATTATTATTATTTTATTATTATTATTAACCAGCCCCATAGTGTAGTGGTCAGTGCATCTGGCTACGAGCCTTGGTGTCACGGTTCGATTCCCGGCTGGTACCTAGGTTATTTTTCCTGAAAATGAACTAACCCCAACGGTCACCAGGGTTTGGTTAATTAGGCTCAAGCTAGGTTTAACTGTTTCCACTGGTTCCACAGCTTCATACTCACTATCATCATCACCTCATCTCACCGAGACACGGAAAGAGCCTCCACGGAAAGGATGTACGATTAGTACATTCGGGCGTCACCCAAATGCACAATAATATTATTATTATTATTTGACATGTAGGTATTGATAATGTCTATCAGGAGATACAGCTGCCGGTCACATCAATTGAAATATTATCAGTATGAGAAAGTAGTTTTAGTATATTTTGTGACTGTCAGATATCGATTGATCTTCATGTCACGTTCCTGCTGTAGTTTTTATCCGCCACCCTGTAATTCCATGATTGTGTCACGTGATTGTGATATAATCTATTGTGTTGAGATTAGTCCGGCTGTCAAACAAGTGTCAATTGGTCAACTGTCTCGGTCACAGGGTGTCTACTAAAACTATCGCATCAGTTTCCATTCTTCTACAAGTTGACTAGATTATTCTATTTCTTTATAAAAAAAATACATATATGTTTGAGAAATAAATGTAGGATGTAACAAAAATTAGTTTTAAATAATAATATTTAGCACCGCGTCTTACTACCCGTTCGGGTTATACGCTTTAAGTACTAATCACGCTAATGTATTAGGAATTGGGAAGGTTGAATAAGAGGAAGTGAACCCGCATTTGAGTGGAGGGAGAGTGGTAAACCATTTAGGAAAAACCATCCCCAGTTCACCCGACCGAGATTCGAACCTAGATCTCCCCGTTCTCAGCAGTCGAGCTCAACACGACAAGCGCGTTAGCCAACTACGCCACCGAGGCGGGTCGTTTTAAATAAATATCCTATTTGTAGTTACAGTTATTTTTTGAAGATTTCTTTTATTTTAGGTAGGCCCTATATTACGTGAACTTCCTGAACCGACTGATTATATCAGCACATGATTTTTAGACTATCTAAAATCTAAAATGGACACAACATTCAGCCCCGGCCGTTAATTCATCACTGTGAAAGAGGAACCTCCAATTTCATTGTTGGTACAATTTCAGCCATGCTGAAAATCGAATTCGTCACCTCTAAATGAATAGGTAGAGACGGTAATGACTGGGCTAAAGTGTCGACATTTTAAATATAAAACAAAAACAAACTTTCTTTTCATATTTATAATTAATGTATTTTCATTCCAACGAATAAAATATTTAACAAATCAATTATTAGTGTATTTCCTGTCCAAATACATCTAAGTAATTAAGTCAATTTTACTATTTTTTTAAAATATTTTTTTAAACATTTTCAAACAGATTTGACTATCAAAATCATTCAAATAAATTAGAACTTTAAAACAAACACTTAAAATTAAATTACCCGCCTCGGTGGCGTAGTTGGCTAACGCACTTGTCGTGTTGAGCTCGACAGCCGAGGACGGGGAGATCGAGGTTCGAATCTCGGTCGGGTGAACTGGGGGTGGTTTTTCCTAAATGGTTTTCCACTCTCCCTCCACGTAAATGCGGGTTCACTTCCTATCATTCAACCTTCCCAATTCCCAACCCATTAGCGTAATTAGTACTTAAAGCGCATAACCCGAAGGTTAGTAAGACGTGGTGCTAAATATTATTATTAAAATAAAACTGATAATTTGAAACAAAGCCAAAAATTAGTTTAATATACTAATATTTTACGCAACTTTATAAAAAAAAATCCTTTTAATTTTTGAAATGTGTACTGTATGTCATTTTGACGTATGACACTAGCCACAATAATCTTTATTATTTTGTATCCCACCCCCTGTCCCCCACTCCCCTCCTACTCAATCATCACAAAATATTTCACCAATTCAAACTAAAGGGATAAAAAAAATCAACTAAATAGTTCAGGCACAGTAATAGACTCATTGTTTAATCTTGCTAAACATTTTAAGATCTTTGTTTGAACTTGTTGCAGCGTCTACGCTGCTACCTGAAAAAGCGTCAGATGGCGTCTTGGATTCCGAGGGCGACGAAGTGGTGAGTAAATATGGACATCTGTCTGAAACCTGGTTCACAGTCTTGCCTACCTGTGACGTCACGGCCGGTCAAGATAAGATTTACCATGTTATTATTATTATTATTATTATTATTATTATTATTATTATTATATTATTATTATTTAGCACCGCGTCTTACTACCCGTTCAGGTTATACGCTTTAAGTATTATTTATTATTATTATTATTATTATTATTATTATTATTATTATTTATTATTAGCACCGCGTCTTACTAACCGTTCGGGTTATACGCACTTACGCTAATGTGTAATGGTAGGGTGATTGTGAGATGAAATGGAGGACCTACAGTTTAACGTGGAATCCGAACCACGGTGGAGGCCTGGCATTCCCCACATTCCTTTAAGTATTAATTACGCTAATGGATTAGGAATTGGGAAGGTTGAATTAGAGGAAGTGAACCCGCATTTGCATGGAGGGAGAGTGGAAAACCATTTAGTAAATATCACCCCCAGTTCACCCGACCAAGATTCGAGCCTCGATCTCCCCGTCCTCAGCAGTCGAGCTCAACACGACAAGCACGTTAGCCAACTACGCCACCGAGGTGGGTACCATGTTAATGAATTTACGTTTTACTCGGCGAGTTTTAAAGATATAACGTTGAAATAAAAACCATAGATTATTAAATAATTCTAAAAATAGTCCTACAGTGTTACGGAATGATTATGTTTATATTGAATTAGTTTTTTTATAAAAGTATTTTTTTATGAATCCTCTACAACTCAGGCTATTTGTCTTGGTCACGAAAATGTCCTGTCGGAGTCTTTCTGTCAGGATGTTGATTAAAAAAGTATGTGGTGGTATATGTCTATCTAGAATAGGAAATAAGAAAAAGGTAAAATTAAAAAACAGGTCGATGTTTTCAAGACCCAAATATTCAAATGACTGTTCAAACTCGTCAGAGGAATAGGGAAAGGGTTATCAGCGCGTTAGACAAGAGCACTCTCAGGGTGAACAGCTCATTTTCTTGCCTCTCTTTCTATTTCGTACATTGCCGTCTAAGTGTGACAGTATTTAGATTGCTTAGGGGCCTCAAGTTTATATTCAACCCGCTTCGCAAAATAGGTTGGAAATCTCAAGGTAGGCGAAGTCGTTAAGGCGGCCGCCATGGACAGCAGGAACGTATCATTCGTTCTCAGGCCACATGGCTTAAAATACAATGAATGGCCTGTGTCGTTTTATGGATCTAATTCTCTATTACCTCTAAGTTTATACTCCCTTTCACCCTTCATCTACAATCACCCTTTATCATTTGAATAAGAAAGAGCGGAAAGAAAACTACGAAATTTCTTATCCCAAGGTAAAGAGGAAATCTCGCTGCTAGTTCTCAAATATCTTAAAATGTTATGGTGTGAGCCTATTATTTTATTTTTTTATTTTTAGCATCACATCTTACTACCCATTCGGGTTATAAGCCCATGTACTAATTGGTAAAAATTATCCTAATGTGTTAACGATTAGAAAGGTTGAATTTAGAAGAGGTGTACCCATTTGGGTGGAGAGAGAGTGGAAAACCATTTAGGAAAAAAAACCTCAGTACACCCGACCGGGGTTAAACTCCGATCTCTCCATCTTTTACAGACTAGTCTATTACGGGAGTGACGCCTAAGACCATGCGGCCACCAAAGCGGTTCAATGATATTAATTGTGTGTGTAAAATAATATTACTAAGAGTTTTCCAAAAAATTCTGGGAATGTAAAGATAAACTCAATATGAGATACGGTTCAATCTTAACGAAACTTTTTGCTATACATTTTATCTCCCCCAACTCCTTTTTATATGGCATTGTCGGCGGGATATTAACATAATTTATGATAGATTTAATTTCTAGTGTTGATACGAGTTATCTTTCCAGTGTCTGCTTCAAATAAATGAATGTTTGGCGCAGGAAATTGCATCAGAGTGTCTACAATTTTATCTCTAGTCTAGCCTACAGTCCAATTTTCGCATGAAGTGCCCTATTTAATATCTATAAAAGCTACTAACTTATACCTACTTTCACGTAATCATACGTCAAAATCAGTTTTTCCCAAATTTGTTGAGCTGACGCTCGGTAGATCAACAAAGCCTCTCCCCCTCCCTTTCCCCCTTTTACTATTTTTTGTGGCAGTTATAAAAAATATTTTTAAAAGTATTGTTCTTCTAGTCACTTCTTTATTTAATACAAAAACCAATTAAGACTTGCAGCGCAATGGTACAAATAGAATTAGTGTGATGGTTGACAGTGTTTTGTTCTTATTAAAATTGAATCGTAGGTTTTATTATTATTATTTATTATTATTATTATTAATTATTATTAGCACCGCGTCTTACTACCCGTTTGGGTTATACGCTTTAAGTACTAATTACGCTAATGGATTGGGAATTGGCAAGGTTGAATTAGAGGAAGTGAGCCCGCATTTGCATGGAGGGAGAGTGGAAAACCATTTAGGAACCCCCCTCCCCCAGTTCACCCGACCGAGATTCGAACCTCGATCTCCCCGTCTTCAGCAGTCGAGCTCAACACGACATGCACGTTAATCAACTACGCCACCGAGGCGGGTGAATTGTAGGTGAAATCAGAGAATTACGAGTATTTTAGATGATAATGACTTCTTAGTGGCTCAATTGAAGTTTCATTATAACTTTTTTTTAATGTTAACAATTAAACAATAATTCTAGATAAAACTGAAACACAAACTTTATTTACCTAATAAAGATAATGGACGTTTCTTGTTTCCTTTGTTTGCTATATTTTAAGGACGAGGAATTCACAATTTAAAAAAATAGAACACGTCATTCCATGTCTACATCGCATGCGCTTCTAGCTTCAGCGAAAAAATGCAACCTGTCTTATCTTCTTGTTTACGTTTGTGTGTCTATGATTGATTCTGGTTTTGATAGTGGTTGCCACGACAGTTGGAAGATACCACGGTAATGTTCAGATTGTACTATGTAATGAATGGGCCTTATATTTGTGTTTCTGAATGCATCATTGAATATCTCGAGTGGGTTTTTTCTGCAGAGTTAAAAGGAAAAATCATTGGAGATGGCTAAGAATGAATTCAGGAATACACCCCTTGTCTGCATTCCTTAAGGTACTGAAGAATAATTCGTTTCAGTCCTCGGCGGTGTTAACGTTGCTGGTTTAGTTCATTCCATTGGGACGGGGAAAGGGGGGAAGGCGGAGAGGAGCTAAGGTATTATTGCAGTTTTTATAACAAAAAACTGTTTTGATCAAACCCGCCTCGGTGGCGTAGTTATCTCACGCGCTAGTTTCATGTTGAGCTAGACTGCCTAAGACGGGGAAATCGAGGTTCGAATCTCACTCAGCTGAACTGGGGGGAGGGGTTCCCTAAATGGTTTTCCACTCTGCCTCCCCGCCAATGCAGGTTCACATCCTCTAGACCCAACCTTCCCAATTCCTAACCCATTAGTGTAATTATTACTTAAGCGTATAAACCGAACGGGTAGTAAGACGGGGTGCAAAGTATAGTAGTATTTTTTGATCAAAATAAATACAGTATTAATTTAATTTTCTAAACTTTGTAATCTGGACAGTTCTTGAATAATTGTCATATGGAACGATAAATTTGATCTGAAGGTTTTTAAATGGAAATAAAAAAGTTTTTTTCAAACTAATGCTAATGACAATAAATTCAAGAATTACTGTTTAGGCCACTTACTTTATGGCATTAGGAACTAGAAAGTTCGTTGCCGTACTTACAAAAGTACGCCACCTATCCTTATCTTGAGCTAGTTCTATTCAGTCCACCTCATTACACACTATTCCTATTTTAAGCTAGTTCTATATAGTCCACCTCGTAACGGGTGACCTGGTGGTCTAGGGGTAAGGTGTCAGACTTCTGTGCTGGCGACCGGGGTTCAATCCTCGGTCCCGGCACAGATTTATCTGATTTCCAAACCCTTCCTTCACTTCTGACAAGGCATCTTGTGAATGTGGGGAATGCCAGGCCGCCACTGTGGTTCGGATTCCACGTTAAACTGTAGGTCCTTCATTTCATCTCACAATCACCCTACCATTACACATTAGCGTAAGTGCATATAACCCGAACGGGTAGTAAGACGAGGTGCTAATAATAATAATAATAATCCACCTCGTAACACCCTATTCCTATCCTGAGCTAGTTCTCTCCAGTCCACCTCATAACTCCCTATTCCTATCTTGAGCTAGTTCTATCCAGTCCACCTCGTAACTCCCTATTCCTATCTTGAGCTATTTCTATCCAGTCCACCTCGTAACTCCCTATTCCTATCTTGAGCTAGTTCTATCCAGTCCACCTCGTAACTCCCTATTCCTATCTTGAGCTAGTTCTATCCAGTCCACCTCGTAACTCCTATTCCTATCTTGAGCTAGTTCTATCCAGTCCACCTCGTAACTCCCTATTCCTATCTTGAGCTAGTTCTATCCAGTCCACCTCGTAACTCCCTATTCCTATCTTGAGCTAGTTCTATCCAGTCCACCTCGTAACTCCCTATTCCTATCTTAATCTAGTTCTATCCAGTCCACCTCGTAACTCCCTATTCCTATCTTAATCTAGTTCTATCCAGTCCACCTCGTAACTCCCTATTCCTATCTTAATCTAGTTCTATCCAGTCCACCTCGTAACTCCCTATTCCTATCTTAATCTAGTTTTACCCTGTCTACCTCGTAACTCCCTATTCCTATCTTGAGCTAGTTCTATCCAGTCCACCTCGTAACTCCCTATTCCTATCTTAATCTAGTTCTATCCAGTCCACCTCGTAACTCCCTATTCCTATCTTAATCTAGTTTTACCCTGTCTACCTCGTAACTCCCTATTCCTATCTTGAGCTAGTTCTATCCAGTCCACCTCGTAACTCCCTATTCCTATCTTAATCTAGTTCTATCCAGTCCACCTCGTAACTCCCTATTCCTATCTTAATCTAGTTTTACCCTGTCTACCTCGTAACTCCCTATTCCTATCTTGAGCTAGTTCTATCCAGTCCACCTCGTAACTCCCTATTCCTATCTTAATCTAGTTCTATCCAGTCCACCTCATTACACCCTAACTTTTTCAGGTACATTCTAATGTTATTCTCCCATCGCCGTCTAGGTCTTCCCAATGGTTTTTTCCCATCAGGTTTACCAGCCAATAATTTCATGAACGTGCTTTTAGAATCTTCCGTTCGCACTGCATGTCTTACCCACCATAATTAACCTAACAATGTCTGGTGATGAGCACAGCGTATGTAACTCATCATCATGTAACTTCACTCACTTCCACTATATTCATCCCATTTTGGACAAAATATTTGTATGGGTACTTTGTTTTTGAACACTATTTGCATTACTATAAAATGAAGAAAATTAAACCAAACGTATCTGGTGAGACAATATTCCATTAATTTTGTTCCCAAAAAAGTTATTAAAAAAGCTGTACAAATACTGACCTCATGTCACGTTCCCTTTATTCCACCTAAAGTGAATTTCATAAAGTTGGCAAAGAGTGGGGGTAAGAGGGTTATATCAATACTGGTTTCTCGAGCAATTATTTCCCAGAACGCCACTTGTTGCTTGTGACACGTGTTATGGGTAGTACAGAGGGAGGAATGATTTGAACCCCCCACCCCTCAGACGACCCTGTTAAGTGACAACAGAACGACACTAAACACCCGGAAACGAGGCTGATAGAATACAATCCTCAGTCGTCATCGCTACGAGAGGTCGTTCCTCCCATCGACTGTTCTTTCGGCGGCAGGACCCATTCTCCAGGCAGCGGCTGGTGGCGCCTTGACCTACACTCCCATTTTTATAAGAAGAACCTTAACTGACCACCCGAAAAAGTTACAAGATAATATCATCAGAAGCGGATTTATACTATAGGCCCACTAGGCACGGGCCTAGGGGCGGCACATTTTGGATAACATTATTTTATTTTAATATTTTGTTTTAAATATTACGTTTATGGCGTGTACATGCCTGATTTTCTTTCGTACAAGTCCTTTCTCGAATACTAACGTCCCCCTCCCCCCTCCCCAACATTTTTTTTTTTCAAAACCTCCTAAACCCCTTGAAAAAATGGAGAAAAGAAGCGCATATTATAATTGTGCCTTGCGGCGTAAATTTTTTAAATCCGCCACTGCATATCATACGTCATGTCATGTGATTGCAGCTTTCACTTTGCTGTTATACATCAATACTTGTAAAATAACACATAATATTGTAATCATTTGGATTATACTCAGTGGCCCACCCTAGTGAGGGGGAGGGGGGCAAATAGTGCAGTTTCCCCTCCCCCAAAAAACCTCAAATTAATCTTCAACAAATTTGCAATACTCCAAATAACTTCTAGAGTTCAAAAATTTGCCTGATTAATATATCAGATGGGTTTTAGGGCAATGAAATTTACTAAAAATCTTCAGGCAAAGACCATTCCAAATAGTTTCTAGAATATTGAGCATACAAAAGCTACAAAAATAGCTTTAAAGCATTGTATTTAAACTAATATCACTTACATTTTTTAAATAGCTGCCCTTAGTTACCATAAAAAGAATTAAAATAACATCTAGAGACATTCACGCGAGTGGTTACGAAGCTATATCCCCTAGCCTCCCCACTCTCTCCCCTCCAAAATGTGATTTTGACCACAACCTTGACTGTTTGCTCCCCCACCCAAATAACATTTCTGGGGGCGCCACTAGTTGTACGCACATTACGGTAAAATATTAGAGATGAGGAAGGTTCAATTAGAGGAAGTGTACCCGCATTGGTATGAAGAAAGAGAGACTGGAAAAAGTTCAAGGAAACAAAACCCTCAGTAGACTCGACTGGGATTCGAACCCCGATGTGCCCGTCATTAGCAGTCCAGCCTACTGCGAGAAAGACTCTTTACACCATTACACCACCAAAATTGGTGTTATCACTGTTGAACACAAATAAAAATGTTAGGCTATAATTTTCTTTAAAAGGCCCTTTCTATGAAAATTGTATTATACCTAACATCCGGAGAGACGCGTCAGTATCGTATCGTTTGGTTTATTGGTCATGGGGAGATGCGTGACTTGAATCCCGCGAGGGTGTGGCCAAATATTTCTTCCCTAAATAGTTTCTTACTCTCCCTTCACGCAAATGGGGACTATATTTTCCCTAAATTATGCCTCTATCAACCCTACTCCATTAATGCAAATATGCAAATGTGGTGGAGCATTGGGACGAAAAAAACTAAGGTATCGGGTTTGACTACAGTATCCGTATCCGAATTAATACCCGACAACCAACTCACTTCGGTGGCCGCACGGTCTAAGGCGCTATTCGCGCAATATACTAGACTACCGATGATGGGGAGATCGTGGTTCGATCCCGATCACGTGTACTGAGGGTTGTTACCCCTAAATGGTTCCCCAATCTTTCTCCACACGAATTCGGGTACACTTCCTTTAAATTCATTCCTCAATTCCCAACCCAATATCGTAATTAGTACATGAGCGTATAGCCCAGGTGGGTAGTAAGACGCGGTGCTAAGAAAAACCGTCACCAAACCTTAGCACCGGGAATTAAAATGTTAGGTGACATGAATACCACGCACACATACTGGAATGTTTTAAGTCCTACCTGGAATTGAACAATGATCCCTAAGCCACATAGCCATCGCAACTCCAACTAAAGACGCTGGGGAGAAAAATAAAACCGTTGCTATGGTAACAAGAGAAGCCGCAGTAGTAACAAGAGACGCTGAGAAGGAAAGAATGCCGTTGCCATAGTAACAAGAGACGCCAAGAAGGAAAGAAAGCCGTTGCCATAGTAACAAGAGACGCCAAGAAGGAAAGAATGCCGTTGCCATAGTAACAAGAGACGCCAAGAAGGAAAGAAGCCCTTGCCATAGTAACAAGAGACGCCAAGAAGAAAGAATGCCGTTGCCATAGTAACAGAGACGCCAAGAAGGAAAGAAAGCCGTTGCCATAGTAACAAGAGACGCAAGAAGGAAAGAAAGCCGTTGCCATAGTAACAAGAGACGCAAGAAGGAAAGAATGCCGTTGTCATAGTAGCGGTGACGCCACACAACCTCAGCTGGAATGGCCGCACTATCAATGTATCCAAGAGGTTAATTCATTCCTGACGTCTGTCGCGTGCTATGACCCAGTTCTTGACACGATGACTTGAAGTTTTCTGTCCGCAACTGCCCAGTGGGTAATTTATTATCCTTCTCTGTTAGAAAGTGTTACAATGGATACAACAGATGCGAGGACGAAAACTATTTTTTTTTTTTTTTGCAGCTAATATCGTTTATATCCGCGACAACTATTTTGCACTTGTCTCCCTTGCTACTGGGGAACTTGATGATTACGTAACCCTTGGTTAGGTAAGGTTAAGTTAGGTCACTTCCATTACTTCACCATATGCGTATAGTCGTGTCGTTATATGAAGAGCCTCACGCAATAGTTCAATAAGCTACCGGATCCACTTTTCATGTATTTATATGCCAATCCGTGAATCTTGAAGCTGTGTGATTGGCATATGGCTTTGAGATAAATACAGTGATCTTTGGTCGATGTTTTCAACTCTAGTCTCTACAGTAAGATTCTGCTAGAACGAGCTTTTTATAAAATACCAATATAATTTTTTGCTGCAAACATTGATAACATTTCATTTTATTATTGGTATTATTTTATATATATTGATAATATCTACCACAAGGGACAGTTGCAGATAACATCACTTGAGGTGTTACTAAATTAATTGCGTAAATTTTGTAACTGTCAGTTAAGGATGGTCCTTATTTTTATTTATTTATATATTTATCAACGTATTTTACTACACATTCGGGCTCACGCTTCAATGTACTAATTACAATAATAGGTTAGAGAGGATGAAGATTTAACTTAGAGGAAGTGTAACAGAATTTGCGTGGAGAAAGAGTGGGAAACCATTTAGGAAACCCCCTCCCCCTCAGTACAGTGGACCAGGGTCGTACCTCTCTCTTCATCAGCAGTTCAGTCTTTCGTGAGAGCGACGCTTTAGATCAGTGGAACTCATCCTGGGGTACGCCAAGACATCTCAGGGGTTACATCATTTAAACATAGATATGTAGCCTTCACATACTTCTCATTTAAAAGTTATTGTTGATTACATTATTTTGGATTGGTTCATTTTATTTATTTTAAATGTTGACTACAACACATGTTGCATCATGCATAAAAACTTTGTTGTACAAATTATTATCATTAGGTGTTCTGTCTTACGACAGGTCCATTCCTTTTGCTAGTAAACTTAGACCGCCAATACGCCCTGTCCTGTCCTCTGTCTCCGAGCTCTAAGAACTTTCTTATTTCTTTCAAGTCATCCAATATTTGAATCCTCCTCCTTCCTAAGCTCCTCTTTCCCTCAACCTTGCCTTCCATGACGTAGGGCAGAACTGAAGACAGTTCCTCCTAAGGATGTGTCCAATCCCGTTTGATTTGCACCGCAAAATCACATCCAAAATGGTACTCTTCTCAATCACTCTTTTTATGACTTCTTTTGTCAGCCTGTCTGTCCGCCTGATCTTCTCAAGTCTTCTCCAGCACCACATTTCAAAGCTGAACGGGGTTAGACGTGGAAGAGGGTATGTGGGCAAAAAAGTTGAATACCACTAGTTTAGATCATGCAGCAGTCGAAGTGGGTTAGAAACATAAACTAAATTAACTAAAATAAGAACATATTTTCAGGGCACTAAACCTACTTGAGGACATAATTATAAATGTCTACATATTTTTATGGCAATCAAGAGAACAATAATACCCTCTAACTCCGTTTGACCACCCCTGCAACACACTTTAAAAACAGTTATTCCTAAGGAGATCCTACTATAGGTCTACGTAACATTTGATTAAGCTAGGTTGAGCTAGAATATTTCGAATGCTTTGTCATTACTTACCGGATATTTAGTTATATTTTGTATACTCGCTTGAGTGGACTAAGTTATTTCCATTAATTTATCTCTCTTTATCGCAAGGATAAATAATGTTTGTTGTGTAACTTAGAGTAGCATACTTCCATGGCTTTGACATTTGTATCACCGCAGACCTTCCTGGTGGCGCCATTTTCCACTGTCAACTATTATTATTATTATTATTATTATATTATTTTATTATTAATCATTCTTAGAATCCATATAAATAATTTATCACTAAGAGGTTCTGCCTATAATATTTAAATTTACAATATTCTGATTTATTTTTTGCATATTGTTGCTGCTTTTAACCACTTTTAATTAATTTGTTATTATTGCTATTTTTTATTCTTATCATTATTAATTACTATTTTTTTTGTAACTATTCATCATTATATAACATTATTTAGCCATTTTTGTTTATCTTATTTTCTCGTGTAAATATATGTATTGTAAGGTACTTGTGTACTTTCAGTGCTGGCCTGTTATAGGTCCTACGACTGTTGACCAGCACTATAATAAAGGAAATTGAAATTGAAATTATAATTATTATATTTGTAAATTTGTCCTTGATCATGTAGGTATTTATGCCCCTTCTCGGGCCTCTCGTAATCCAAAACTATTTTCTCACAATAACTCCTAAATGGTTAGCCCTATAGGACGTTTTATCAGTTGAAGTATTTTCTCACAATAACTCCTAAATGGTTAGCCCTATAGGACGTTTTATCAGTTGAAGTATTTCAACCAATTTAAATTAATTGAACAATGAGATCGCTTCCATACGGATATTTCCGGCGTCTCACTGCTCGTCCGGTTTATTTGTTTGTCTTTACTCGCCGAATTTTGGTTTTATCTCGCCTCCAGACTCTCAACTTTCTTTCCGTCATCTTGATTGAAAGGTTCACTCTATTTCCTATAGGGTGACCTGGTGGTCTAGGGGTAAGGTGTCAGACTTCTGTGCTGGCGGCCGGGGTTCAATCCTCGGTCCCGGCACAGATTTATCTGATTTCCAAACCCTTCCTTCACCTCTGACAAGACATCTTGTGAATGTGAGGAATGCCAGGCCTCCACCGTGGTTCGGATTCCACGTTAAACTGTAGGTCCTTCATTTCATCTCACAATCACCCTACCATTACACATTAGCGTAAGTGCGTATAACCCGAACGGGTAGTAAGACGCGGTGCTAATAATAATAATAATAATAATAATAATAATAATAATAATAATAATAATAATAATAATAATAATAATAATAATAATAATATTTCCTATAATTAATATTCACTAGCACTGGGGAAAAGTAGCTGATTTGACCTTTTGGAGTTATTCCACTTCGTGTGAATATTTCAACATTTATGTATGGATTATATAAATACTGACTTGTTTTGCTCGTTGTGGACTCCGCCCCCAAACCCTCAGTGAATGTAAACTAATGTAATTCCAGCGTTGTTTTGAACGTTGATCTATTTTTACAAATTTAAGATTCTAGCTGTCCCATAAGTTTATCAGAAAATTTAAAAAAATGTGTGGAAAAGGTGCAAAATTTATCTCTAAAATCAAAAAATCTAGCTCTGGTACAATCCGTTTTTTTTGTTAGGTCTTACCGTTTAGCCACAAAAGGCCTCCAAAGAAAGGTCCGCACTGACTTTAAAGTTGCTCCGCCATTTCGAATTCTTTTCGAGGGTTAAGAATTAATTTTTTTTAACTTTTTGGAATTTTACCGTCGATTACATGCTAGAATCAATAAGTTTGCCAAATTTCAAGTTTCTAGCTCATCTGGAAGTGGTTAACATTAATGTCAGTGAGTGAGTTGTGAAATCAAATTAAATATGCATATTGGGTGAGGAATTGTGTAATTTGTAGTTTCATGAACCAGAAGCTATAGTTAAATTTTCATAATACGTTCTGACAGCTAGAATAACTACTAGATCTACTTTCACATGCTCATATATCAAGTCATGTGACCTGAAGCTGTCACTTTTGATAGATATTATCAATACTTATAAAATAGTAATAATATAATAACTTCTTATCAATTTTGTCTGCTAAAAATTAGTTTATTTTTATTTTCTTAAAGGTTCTTTTTGGAAATAATTGGACTGTAGACAAGGTCCACTATCTGTTGTCATTTATCTAAATGTGATAAAAATTGAATACAAACTTCTTTTTTTTTTTGCTGACAACATTAATAATATGATATAACGTGATATATGAAATTGTATTTAGTAACTTATGTAACCGTCAAAAATCTTTCCTCTCTGAAAGTGATCGCGTATTTTGCCTTTGTAGGCAGATGGTATCGATTAATTCCATGTCGATTGTGGCCCGTAAAAGAACCCTAGAAGGAATCTGAACGCCAAATTTGTAGGCCCTTTCACTCGCGCTCATAGAAATTCAGTGTGAGAGGTAACGGAGAGCTACCACATTTTTTGAACTCTCTTAGTACATGAGATTTCTACCATATATAATATATATATATACATACACACGATTGATTGTCTGGGCTACACCATTCGTAGCCCAGTTTGTGGAAAGATTAGCCAGTACGAATGTATCGTTGCCCAGGGAATGCCCGCATGTAATGATCGTACATTCTTTCCGTGGAGGCGCTTTTCATGTCCCGATGAGGGCATATTGCCAATGGAAGCCCCTAAACCTAACTTAAGCCTAACTAGCCAAACCCTGGTGACCGTTGGCGTGATTACCCTTTCGTGAAAAATACCTAAGGTTCCAGCCGGGAATCGAACACGGGACCCCTAGACTCGTATCCAGGTGCACTGACCACTCAATACACCATGGGGCCTATTTTCTACCAGATGGTGTAGGTAGCACTAACCAGTTGGAGGGCTGAGTGGGTGCCCAGCTCCGGATGGATGGAGATCCCAAAAAATCAACCTTCGGGTTGTTGATTTAGGAAGAAGAATCGTCTACTTTAGCGTTTATGCTGAAGTTTGACTACCCAAATCCTAAAACTTCAATAAACGTATGAGATTCTTATATGTAAAGATTAGAATATTGTGAAAGGTGCACACTAGTGTTTTTTTTAAGATAATGATCTGTTAATTTCAGAATACAGATTTTTTTTCCACAAAAAATTAAATGCTAAAAAGAATTAATTCAAACGTGGTAGGCGCATCTTTGATTTAAGTGCACATCTTGATGGTTTTCATTTTAAGACAGGAGAGTAATCTTTACGTTGCGTGAACGTGAAGTTAACTGAGCCTAGAAATCACTCGGAAACATTTTCCGGTAACTTTCTCTGCATACATATGCAAATGATATTGCTCTTGTTTTCGACTTTTTTTTTTTAAAGGTTTTTCAAAAACCGATTGTGATCTGTTGGCAAACATTTTTTCGTGTTTTCTTTGTGTTTCCCAAAGATGAAACACTGTTTCTTGTCATCCATTTAAAATGGGTTGCAAGAAACAAAGTTAGCGTTTCTGGACGTGTTTGCAAACATTGTCGACGATAATCAACGACCCGCTTTGGTGGCCGCATTGTCTAAGGCGTCACTCTCGCAATAGACTAGACTGCCGAAGACGAGGATGATCGGGTGTACTGAGGGTTGTTTTTCATAAATGATTTTCCACTCTTCCCCTACGCAAATGCGGGTATACTTCCTCTAAATTCAGCTCTCTTAATCTCCAACACATAAGTGTAATTAGTGCATAAACCAATAATTTAAACGGGTAGGTAGATGCGGTGTTAAAATAATTAACAACGTGGGCCAGTCTGATTCTGCTGATCGTATAGATTATAGAGCACATACGTTCCTGATTTTTTCCCCGTTATGTTTTAGTTTGTCATTTCGTGGAGAGCTGAAAAAACTCCTGATCTGATAGAAATATGTCCTACATTGTTGTGGGATGTGACGTCTGCACAAGACTACAAAAATCACTTCGATAAACTGGACGATTTAGATGAAATCTGATTAAAAGTTTTCAATTAGTGCCAATGAAGTTGAAAAAAATCTAACGGCCCTTCGTGTACAGTTTTGTAGAGAACAAGAAATGATTTAAAATAACAAATTTACGGAAACAATGTTTGGTCATTGGAGATTGGACGCGAAGCCATGTTTTTTTTAACCATTTCCCATTTTGTAAACAGTTATCTTATGTTTGTGAGCAGCAATAAACATTTTGTAAACATCAAGAAACAGTTTCCGAATAAAATTTGCAACAATTATCTATGGGATGCTCGAGTCATCGATTCCCTTGAATCTTATGGTATTTGAGAGATTCGAGATTCGTAAAATTCTCAAAAGATTATCTCTAATTCAATTATCATGAAGACCTTGACTACAAATGACTATTTTAAGCAATTAGTAAAAAGAATAATTATTTAGACTTGTGTAATTGTGGAGTATTGTTGGAAAGAGCGGAAGGAATGTAAGAGAAATAAGTGAGAGAAGAAGGTGAGCAGAGTCATTTTCCAGAAGTGTGAGCAGCTGATTTGGAGCAGGGATATGCCAGACAAGTGCAAGAGAGTGATCTACAATGCCTATTATCTACCACTATTGACATATGATGTAGAAACATGAGTAATGAAGGACCAGGATTGAAGCAGAATGCGGGAGAGTGAAATGAGATTTCTGAGAAGCAGGATCGATGTGACAAAGTTTGAGAGGATGAGAAATGAGAAAATAAGACGAATAGTAAAGGAAGAGCCAGTCCAGTACAGGATAGAGAAGACACGACTAAAGTGGTATGTCTGTGTGAGAGAAGGAGAGGAAAGGATGCCTAAGAGGATGTTGGATATGGAGGTGGGTGGTAGGAGGCTGAGAGGAAGACCAAGGGACAGATGATTGAAGGGAGTAAGTAGGAGTGTGGAGGGAGATGGTGGTGGAAGGAAAGGAAGAGGTGGAGAGACTTATGTTCCGCATGGACGCGGCCACTGGCTGGCAGCTGTTCATTGATGATATTGAGAAAGTATCAAAATTACAAAAATTGACAAAATTATAGTAATATAATTAATCTACTAAAAAAGTGTTATCTTTGCAGTTTATGATGTAATAGACGTGACAAAATAGCATCTGTCAATAACATCAAGCCTTAAAAACTTTTATTTTAAATTTTTATTTTAAAAATTTCTCGCTTTTACTTAAATGGTAATTTGTAAATATTCGAGAATTTGAATTTGGATCCGAAATAAAACTTAAGATTCTTATAAAAGAATTAGTATTCATCCATGTCTACTACCAATGTTTCTAGTGGAAGGGCGTACTAGGCTTTTTAGGTTTATCGTGATTCTGATATCAGTCTAAGTTCGATTCCAGCCTGTTCAACCGAGGTTAGCTAATGACGTACCATAACAGAAGAAACCTTGACCTATCACATGGTCATTCTCTGTTGAAAGCGTGGGAAATACTTGGCATTGTTGGACAACTGACGGTAGTTTCTTAGTATCTCATCTACAATTAGAGACGGTAAAAAAGGATAAAAAGAGCTGATTGCGGATGTCGGATATTTTAGTGACAGAACTTGCTTCTCCCTCTAACAGTGATGCCACTATATTATTTTATTGATTATTGTCTTATGTTTAATCATCAACTTTTTACTTCAATTAATTATCGCTACCCCTTGGATAGAAAAAGTTGGGACCGTAAAAAAAAATTATAATTCGATATTTTGATGGATATTGATGTTTCAAGACCCCCTGAAACAGAAAAAAAAAAAAATTCGGGATGGCACCCATCTGTGTCTCGGCCTAGATCCGGACCAGTTTTACCTACACGGCTAAAATTATGTTTTCATAAGGTTCGCTTCAATTTTCAGCACACTCTTGAAAGATATTCAAGAACGGTTGAGGTCATCATGTGAATAAAATTAAACTCTGTTTTTCTACTGGATAATAATTGGATTCTATTTTACCGAGAAAAATATTTTGATATAAAAATTTCAAAAATAATGCCCTTAACTTGTAACCCCTACCATCTCACCTTAAGGTCACGGAATAAAGATTAATTTTAAAGTAATATATTGTAATATATCAGCATTTCATTTTATATATATTTTTTTGCTCTATACCTTTCAGTACAATTTTCCTAGGAAGAATCTTATCTTAGAGCTAGAGAAGTTACTAGATCTACTTTTACATATTCATATGTAAAGTCAAGTGATTTAAAGCTGTCACTTTTGATAGATTTGTTATTTATATAGGTATTAAAAGTGCACTTTTGATAAATATTATTAGTACCACTAAAATAACATAATAATATAATAAAATGTGATCAATGTTGATAACAAAAAAATAAGGTTTTTTATTTATAAGAACCTTTTCTATGAAAATTGGACTGTGTGTGGCAGGTGAGATCAATATTGATAACATTTTACTATATTATTAGTGTTATTCTATATTTGTTGATAATATCTATTGAAAGTACCAGATGCAGATCACATAGCTTGACGTATGAACACGTGAAAGTAGATCTAGTAGTTTTTCTTACTGTCAGATAAGGTTCTTCCTATGTAAATCAGAGTGTATCTTACTTCTAGGCTCGTATTACTACGCTAGGTAGGGGTTGGTAATCTTCCTAAACTTTCTAACACGCCCTTTCTTGTAACTTGATAACAGTGAAGGGTTGAAACCCCTAATAAGGTTTCAAGAGTAATTTGTGGTTTGATGTTTGGGAGCGTGTCTATAGCACGGACGAACAAAACCTAATACATCAGAGTTTGGTGGGCACATGGACTAGGGCGTCAATATCACCTAGTTTGATTTTGTTGAGGATGGGGAGGTCTGGGTTCGAATCCCAGCCGAGCGAGATTTGTGATTTTCTTAACATAATTGTTTCACGCTTTCTTTCTTTCTTTCTCTCTTGTCGAATTCGGATACATTTTTTCTTAGCTTTACCTTTCACTATTTCGACACTTTATCTCAGTCAGTAACCCGCCTCGGTGGCGTAGTTGGCTAACGCGCTAGTCGTGTTGAGCCCGACTGCTGAGGACGGGGTTCGAATCTCGGTCGGGTGAACTAGGGATGGTTTTTCCTAAATGGTTTTCCACTCTCCCTCCACGCAAATGCGGATTCACTTCCTTTGATTCAACCTTCCCAATTCCTAATCCATTAGCGTAATTAGTACTTAAGCGTATAACCCGAACGGGTAGTAAGACGCGGTGCTAATAATAATATAATAATAATAATAATAATAATCTCAGTAGCGTTTCTGCCTACCGAGCTATGGGTCCTTATTTCGATTCTCAAAGTTGTAAAATTGATCAATAGTGAAATTAGGGTTCTCTCTCTCACACACACGGTGATGAATGCTCGAGGGGCTGATTGTTGTGTATGTTCAATAGTTTAGTTAGTTTGTAAGTTGTGTAGTGATATAATCAGTCAGTTCAGATATTCACGTTAAATACCTCAAATATATAAAAACAATACCTTCCACAACGTCTTACTACCTGTCTGTGCTATCCACATTTTATTTATACTAATGGGGTCGATCTGACAAAACTAAACTTTTAGAGGAAATGTATCCGCATTTGCATGGGAAAGAGGGAAAAACCATTTATGAAAAACACATCGGCACATTAGTTCTGGATTCTAATCCCATATTCCCCATCACGGGTGAAACCAGATGAAACGGTGGCCTTAAAGCTTAAGGCGTCAGACTCACAATGAATGTTTTCTCTGTGACGGGAAGGTCCAGTTTCGAATCTCTCTTTAGTGCACTGAGGGTTGATTTTCCACGTGGTTTTACCGTCCTCTCTCCAAACTATGCAAGTGCATTTTATCTTAAACTCCTTGCTCATCCTCACTCCGTAATCACGCTGTTAAATGTAGGAGTAAAATAAAATACGATCTTTTAGAGCTGAGTTTTGTTTAGCATCGGTCTTACTATACGTTCAGGTTAAACGCATATGAACTAATTTACTCTAATGTAATAGGATGAGTAAGTTGACTTTAAGGAAATGTACTTATATTGCGTGGAGGTAGAGTGGTAAAAAAAAAAATTAGGAAAAACTGCCCTTATTACAACCAATCAGGATTCGAACCCTAATCTCCCCGTCATAGTCAAAGTGGTGGCTTGGACCGTTCGACCATCGAAGCGGTATCTTAGCACCGAGTTAATATGTATCACACTCCTGACAAAAACGAAACGCATTCCTACCTAAATGTTCCAAGGTCGACGAGTGTTATTATTATATATTATATTATTATTATTATTATTTATTATTATTATTATTATTTATCAACTAGAACGAATTCGTACCAGTTTCTTCGGTCCCGGCAAAGATTTATCTGATTATCAAACCCTTCCTTCACCTCTGAAAAGACGTGTATTAATCACATCTTGTGAATGTGGGGAATGCCAGGCCTCCAACGTGGTTCGGATTCCACGTTAAACTGTAGGTCCTTCATTTCATCTCACAATCACCCTACCATTACACATTAGCGTAAGTGCGTATAACCCGAATGGGTAGTAAGACGCGGTGCTAATAATAATAATAATAATAATAATAATAATCGTACCAGTTTTAGATTACCTTTAAGATTTGTTATTCTACTTGGAAGATATCATTAAGAAAGTTTGAAATCTTTAAATAATAGAACGAAGGATATTTCAAATCGATAGATTATCTCAAATATTCTACGTATTTAACGTGCACTTTCTGACCCGACTGATTATATCAACACACGACTTATGAACTAACTTAAATCTAGAACAGACACAGCATCCAGTCCCCCGGACGTTAATTCACAACTATGAAAGAGGAAACTCACATTTTATCAATAATACCTACATTCTTTCGTCCATGCCGGGTATCGAACCCGGAACCCTTTACTTAGTAGGTACCGACTGAGCTAACGTGTCCGACTTTGTATTATTCTCACCAAACATACTGTACATATGATAGCATATTTGTGGAGGTCGAGGTTCGAAACTTGGCTGGTCAGTTTCCCACTTGTGAATCTTTCCTTTGGTTTCATCATCCTTTCTCTATGCTAATGCGGGCGCATTCCTTCTCGTTTACCCTCTTCTAATTTACTCCTTGGCTTAAATTATTAAATTAAGTCGTTGTGTTGAATATACTAACTAAAATACATACACAGAAAAATAAACTTTAACCCCACTGGTATTCGAAACGACAAAGTTGCCTTGATGATTCAGACAGAATCATGCGTTTTTCACGTATTTGTTTCCTCATCACACCTCCAGCTGAATGCTGATGCAATTCCTTCTATTTAGCCTATAATTCTTCTCCATATACGAGGATTCGTCGACAACCTTGTGTTGAAACGTGTATCAATGATAAAGACAGGTTTCGTGTTTTCGGCATTGACACGTCTAGAAGTAAACTGCGGTGATAGCAGCTCTTCAAGGCACAGAGGGCAGTCAGTCATTCGTATCGTCCTGTAGAGAGTAGAGAGTGTAGAGATACTATAAGGTTGCATCAGTCAGTCATTGTCCTGTAGGAGTGAGTGCCAAGGAATGAACTGCAAGGACCACCTCCATGGTATAGATATACTGTAAGGTTGCATCAGTCAGTCATAGTCCTAGTTCCAAGGAATATACCGCGCGAGAAAACTAGCGCCCGTCCAGCCAAAGAGCCCCCTCGAGTATAGGTCTCTGCATCTTGGAGGTTTTGGGTAAAAGAGAGTGTGTAGAATCAAGCAGTCAGACTTGTGGGCCGTCGTAGCGGTGTCAGTGTGTCATCGGCGCTCATAAGCGACGCAACACGACGACTGTAACGGTCGGAAGATACAAGAGCGACCGCAGGAGTGTTCGCGTTCTGAGGACAGGATTGTGTGTGCGTGCATGTGCCGACGTCTGAGGTGATGTAGTTGGTTGGTGCGTCCGTGCGTGATCTCCGTATTTTCGTTTTGTTTATTTCCGTGCGTGTGTGTCTCTCTCTCTTACGTCATGGGGCTGTCATTGAAGAATAAGGAGGTAAACAAACAAGTTTCAATTTTTGACCCCTTTGTATTGGTGACCTCTTAGTTTTGAGGATGTTTTTACACCACGTTCACCGTGAAGGGTTACCTTGATGGTTTACACTAAGGTATAGCTTATTAGATAGGGCCATAGTGTAATCGGTCAAAGAAAGATTGTCACCACGAAGTGTACCAATGGATCTCATTTTACTATATTATTAGGGTTATTTTATGTTTATTGATAATATCCATTATACGTGATAGCTGCAGATAACATGACTTGATGTTTGAACATATGAAAGTAAATTTATTAGTTAGGTGACCTGGTGGCCTAGGGGTAAGGTCTCAGATTTCTGTGCTGGGTGTCCGGGGTTCAATCCTCGGTCCTGGCACAGATTTATCTGATTACCAAACCCTTCCTTCACCTCTGACAAGACGTGTAATAATCACAACTTGTGAATGTGGGGAATGCCAGGCCGCCACCGTGGTTCGGATTCCACGTTAAACTGTAGGTCCTTCATTTCATCTCACAATCACCCTAACAGTACATATTATCGTAAGTGCGGATAACCTGAACGGGTAGTAAGATGCGGTGCTAAAATAAACATTGTGTGAGCCTGATTTTATTTAAATACCAAGAATAATGTTTCTAGAACTGTGTATTAGTTTTAGATTTTAATTTATTTAGATATAAAAGACATGGAAAACTAATAAAACATGTTAAATTATTATTATTAGCACCACGTCTTACTACCCGTTCGGGTTATACGCACTTACGCTAATGTGTAATGGTAGGGTGATTATGAGATGAAATGAAGGACCTACAGTTTAACGTGGAATCCGAACCACGGTGGCGACCTGGCATTCCCCACATTCACAAGATGTCTTGTCAGAGGTGAAGGAAGGGTTTGACACTATGTTAAAGATGGAGGAAAAAAACTTTGAATGTTGACACAACACACTGTCGCACGCTAGGAAACAGTTCGATTTCGATAGAAAGAAACCCTTATGACAGCTATAAAATGTACTTAATCAATTTTCATATATTCTTACGTCAACTCATGTGATCTACAGCTGTCACTTTTGATAAACATTATCAATACTTGTAAAATAACACTAATTATATAATAAATGTTATTATGGTTGACCGCTAAACATATTTGTATTTTCTAAAAGTTCCTTCCTAACAAAATCCTACTATAGTTATCCTTTATTTTTCTAAAATTCCTTTATTGTAACAATCTCTCAGCAACTGTTTGCTGAGACCACACAGTCACGGTTCCTTAAAAAAACAACAACAAAAAAAAAACTCCTTGTTGCGGTTTACGGACCTTCAAAATGAAGGTTTCAACATCCGACTGAACTCTTGAAGGACGAAAACTATCCGATACACTTTCGTGGTGACCTCTCATGACACAGGGTCATCGGCTTTGATGTACGTTACGTAAGGTTCTGCATGCTTCGGGGGTTAAGAGGGGGATGGGGTTCATTTAAGGAAGAACTCACCCTTAGGACAGCCGGCCAGTATTTGACAGTGTGGACCTTTATCCGTAACACTACGCGCCGTATTTAACATCGATATCAACCTGAAAATCTTATCTATTTGGACAAGCTGTAGCCTGTAGGTACACTTTTCAACGAAACAGTTGTTTTCAAACGGGAGGTCTATAGTGCAATTTTTATAGGAAGAACCCTTTAGATAATACAAACACATATCTTTGTGACCAACATCAAAAAAAATTAGAGCGTTCTAATAGGGTTTACATGCAGTTTTATGTAGCTAACTGGGTAGGTATGGTAAGTGTATAATTGAGATGAAATGTACTCGCATTTGCGTGTTGAGATATTGGAGAAACCTCCGTTCCACCACCCCTGCCCTCCGACCAACTCTTTTACCCAGGAAGGCGTAGAGCAAAATTTTAAAAAATAGTAATAAATAAACAACCCTTATTCTAAGGGCTAGAACTAAGATTTTAAAAAGGGCCCCAGATAATAACATACAATACCAAATATAAAGTTTTAACAGAATCCATCAAACTAGGTACAGACAGACAAACCAAGGGACAGACAAAATTTCCACATTCGTTTTTTTTTTTTAGTTCAGAGGCACATTAAATGTAAATATGCATCATAATCCCGATTACAATATTTTCTCTACAAAGAAAAAAGCGTTTTGTATACAAAATTATGTATATAATAATAAAAGGAAGTGTTTGTCTGTGATGCCCAGTCAAATCTACGGCACGCAGAGATATGACATTTTTAACATAGGTGGACGGAAGGGGGTCTGAATGGACCTCGAAGCAGGATTTTTAAATTTTTAATTAGCTTTTTAATTAGGCTATTTTAAAGAAATTTTTGAAGAAAATATTGTTAATCTGATAATTACATTCTCATGACAAATCGGTTGCCATGAGGGCAGGGAGGGGGCTTATATAATTATTATACCACAGTGGGTCACGGGCAACGCCGTGCGGGACTGCTAGTATTTTAATATAATGTTTATCTTAAAAGTTACACCTAAGCTAATATATTATTAATATTAGCAGCATTGAAACTATAATTATTGGAGCTAAAATCATTAACAAGATCATAAGTCTATTCTACTGGTAACTGGGACGTCGGGGTTTGAATTCCGACCGAGTGTATACTGAAGGTAGTTTTTTCCTGAATGGTTTCCCACTCTCACCAACGAAACTGCGGATACATTTATTCTACACTTTATCAATATCATTCTTACAACAATAGCCTACTTATACGTATAGGCGATTAGGTAATGAAACGAGGGGAAGTACAAAAATTAAAATAAGATCCCACCTCTCTTGGTATCTTGTAGGGAATAGTTTCTGCTGGTGGTTCTTTTACTAACCAGGTCTTTTTCAAGCGTATATCTACGTTTTTATAAGATTTGACCTATTTTTTTTATGTAACTAACACTACACTGTTATATTAACAACAGGACACTACTATTTTATCACCGATTCCCTTTTAACACAACCTTTCACAACCTTGTACTAATACTGCTGTCATCATTTTGTGTAAGATAACAAACTTTTAAAATAACGTTTTGAATAAGTAGGTGTGTTGAAAGAATGGGCGGGGAAGGGTAGTATAGCAAACCTACAAACTCCAAATCTGACAAATTGTTCTTTTCTCTTGTCAATTCCCCAAGTAAGATCTTACAGGTGATAGCAAAGATGTTTGGCTCCTTTTCTTGGACGTATTTACTCAGCTGACTCCAATAAACGTCCTTTGTTTTCCGATACCATGTTGCATGTAAATAAATAAAGACAGAGTTAATTTTACATTCTGCATCTTGGAGGGAATATTAAAATATTAACTGGTATATGTTTATTAATCGTATGGCACGTAATAACCGGGTGGGAAGTGACATTCAGGTTCAGTCGCCTTATGAGTAGACTATTACTGCTCTGTTAGCACAGAACGTTGCCCAGGGTGCAACATAGGAGGTTGTCTACACTTCGTGCCAGCAAGGAGCTTATGTGATGATAGCGAGTTTCAACTTAACTTAAGCCTAATTTAACAAACCCGGGTGACCTTTGGGATCATTCCCTCTAAGGGAATAATACCCAAGGTACCAGCCGGGAATCGAACCCAGGACCCCTAGGCTCGTAGTCAAGTGCACTGACGACTATACCACGATATTCTTCAAAGCAGGTATACACATTCGCCCTGTGCCCTTTCAGTACTTAACTTCTCTCAGGTGATGGACCGCTCTTACGTGCGTGGTATAATGTTCAACGAGGTCCAGTTAAATGAGGTCAAGGAGGATCGAGGCTTCTCTGACATGAGATCACATCTTTCCTTTAGCACCTGCGGTGTCCTTTCACACGGACCACTTTCAAGACATTGTGGCGTCACAGCAAAACCATCGTAGGAAAATGGAACTTTTCACGTGAACATATTGTCTCGTCATTCCCAGTCGGAGCGCTAACAGAGTCTGTGTTTGAACCAAGGAAACACCTGCAGTTGGACGACAGCTTTCACTAGTTGGCTTGATGGTTGAAGTCTTTTGATTTGGATATGTTTATTAGTGCAGTGCAAGCACGTCTTGAATTATGGGATTAACGCAAATCGGCCATTCCAACAAGATAATAAAGCTTGCTGATTACAGGGATATCGGGGTTCGAATTCCGGTCGGGTCTGGGTGTGGTGGGTTCATTCCTCATCTCTACTCCATTAGAGTAATTATCATATGTGTGTGTGTGTATATAACGTGAACAGGAAGTTACAAGCGGTGATAAAAAGAAAATAAGAAAAAAGATAATCAAGCGAGATAAATGGGAAGGATAATTAACAATTCATCCAAATATTTTCCTGACATCCTGAAATAATTAAAAAAAACTTTTAGTAGTTTTTTCACCTCTTCTTACTAACTGTTCAGGCTATAAGCATATATCATAACTAGATAGCTGTTGCCCGCGGCTTTGCTCTCGTGGAAATTGATTATATACAAATACGAAAATATACATATGTATTTACAGATTAATTTAAAATACTACGTTACGTTGATGGCCATAACTTGACCTCAGATCAAAAATAATGCAAGTCCGATACAAACTTTCACCCCCTTTTCATCTCTTATTAAATAAAATTTCCAAAATTCCTGAAACACGTATTTATTTGTTTTACGTCAATAACCGAAATACAAAATTTTGTTTATGTAACTTTCAAAATGACGGACTTTTCATACATATTATCATCCCCTTTTTTGACCCTTTGGGGTAGAATTTTCTAAAATCCTTTCTTAGTGGGTGCCTACATAACAAAATGAATATACAGTCCGAATTTCATGTTTGTAGCCTTGATAGTTTGCGTTCGGCGATGATGAATCAGTCAGTCAGTCCGATACAAACTTTCACCCCCTTTTTAATCCCTTATTAAATAAAATTTCCAAAATTCCTGAAACACGTATTTATTTTGTTTTACGTCAATAACCGAAATACAAAATTTTGTTTATGTAACTTTCAAAATGACGGACTTTCATACATATTAATCATCCCCTATTTTGACCCCTTTGGGGTGGAATTTTCTAAAATACTTTCTTAGCGGGTGCCTACATAACAAAATGAATATACAGTCCGAATTTCATGCTTGTAGCCTTGATAGTTTGCGCTCGGCGATGATGAATCAGTCAGTCAGTCAATCAGGACATGTTATTTTATAAGTATAGATTACTCTAATGGTATCGGGATGAGGAAGGAAGTAAGTATAGGTAATAAACCCGCATTGCATAGAAGGAGAGTGGGAAACCATTTAGGGGGGCAAAACACCCTTAGGAGACCTGACCGGGATTCGAACTCCGTTCTCCCTGTCATCAGCAGTCTAATATATTTAGAGACCAAACCATTTTTTTCAACCAGGACATTATATTATTATACATGTTTATCAAGCAATAAACGAGAACAATTTTTTGTTTCATATTATTTGGTTGTCTAACCGGTCTCTATGGTGTTGTGGTGAGTGTACCAAGCCTAGGGGTCCCGGGGTCAATTCCCAGCCGGTTTCTTGGCCATCTTTTCCTTAAAGTGGAATGTACTCAAAGGTCACCAGGGTTTGGTTAATTAGGCTTTAGTTCCGGTTCCATAACTCGACAATAACCATCACACATCATCTCCTTGCGGGTACGTGTACCCTGGGCAACGTTCTGTGCCACCAGAGTGGCTAATAAATAATCCACACATAAGGTGACCGAACCCGGATGTCAAAGTCTCTCCTGGTCATAATTATGTACCATACGATTTTTTAAAAAAAACTGTCTGAATCAAATCGCTTCTAACATCTCTATTATGACCAAGGCCGCAATGGCAGTTGAAGTTCTATTGCGATTAAGTTGGGAATGCAGAGAATGCGAGAAAAAAGTAGGTGTTTTGCAGTTTTTATATCAAAACATACTCTTTGGTAAAAAATAAATCAAATATTGCTCATATCTGTCGTGAACATACTATCATTAAATGATACACTTTTTACATGAAAAGGAAAAGTTGTCATGGCATTCCAGCAACTGTTGAGGTTATTATGTGAAGAAAATTAAACTTTGTGGTTAAATAGAATAAATATTTGATTTATTTTGACCAAATAATGTTTTTCTGTAAAAACGCGTTCCATGCAATCCCAAAGTGTATCTTACTAAAGAGTTAAATATAGACGTTCCTCTTCAAGGGAGTCAATATCAATAAATAAGTCAACAGGGTCATGGCTCTTATACTAGCATAGTCAGACCGACATTTACTGACTCTTCTCTGACAGTTGTATCAGTCATGACTTGATGCTATTGTCAGCAATTTATGACTCTTCTCTGACATGTCAGTAGTCAGGCTGATGCTATGAACTATTTACTGACTCTTCTCTACATTGACAGCATTATGCTATACTGTAGTCAGACCAACATTTACTGACTCTTCTTGACATTGTCAGTAGTCATCCTTTATATGTATAGTCAGACGACATTTACTGATTCTTCTTTGACACTTTTAAACGTTACAATATTTACTTTCATACTTGCAGGTTTGGTGTAGAGGCCCGCACTCCTGACTTTGACTCAGAATCCTAGGGTTCGTACCAAAACTGAAACTGGTTTACTTCAATCTGTTTTACATTCCATCTTAAGGCTAATACTACTGTATTTACTTAAAATTCCTGTTCATTGTCTATCTCGTCGAATTGTTATTTTTAAGTTGCTGATAAAACTAAAACAAATATGATTTCACGCATTTACCAAAATAAACCTTTATTTGTTTGATTACGTCAGCGAAAGCATGCGGGCTATTACTCTCGTAAATGGCCGTATAAAATATTATCCAACAAATATATATTTGTGTTAGAAATTTTTTAAAAAACACATAGAAATACAATATCTTTATTTTTCATATGAACAAATGTGTTTATTTTGTTGACACCGCGTCTTACTACCCTTTCGGGTTATATAAACTAATTACAAAAATGAATGAGGAATTAGGAAGGTTAAATTTAAAGGAAGTTCACCCGGATTTGCATGTAGTGAGAGTAAAAAACCATCCTCAGTACACCCGACAGGGATTCGAAACCTATTCCCTGTCATCGACAGTCTAGTCCAACACGAGAGTGTCGCCTTAGACCATGCGTCCACCAAAGCAGGTGGATCTGTCATTCAATTATTAACAGGGGTGACCTGGTGGTTTAGGGGTAAGGTGTCAGACTTCTATGCTGGCGGCTGGGGTTCAATCCTCGGTCCCGGCACAGATTTATCTGATTTCCAAACCCTTCCTTCACCTCTGACAAGACATCTTGTGAATGTGTGGAATGCCAGGCCCCACCGTGGTTCGGATCCCACGTTAAACTGTAGGTCCTCCATTTCATCTCACAATCACCCTACCATTACACATTAGCGTAAGTGCGTATAAACCCGAACGGGTAGTAAGACGCGGTGCTAATAATAATAATAATTATTATTATTACAGGATGGGTGTCATTTTTGGCAGCACTGAAAGATGGTGGTGATAATAATAATAATAATATAATAATAATAATAATAGTAATAATATGCTTCTGGGGACTTTTTTTTACGACTTTTAACTATTTTATGTTATGAAGTATTTTTCCTAAAACTTTCAATATATCATGATATGAGTATATTTGCGCCATTTTCTTAGATTGTAATGCTACTAAAAATACGATCTCTGGTTTGGTCACAAGACAGGAAGTAGCCTGTCCGTCACTTCCTGTCCGCTCTTATTTCATTGGTGATTATTTGAAAGGGAACAAGAAAACTGTTAAAGGATCGCAATAGTTTATTAAAATACGCAAAGTATGCTTGACTGTATACGGAAGGCCTAGGGTTCGATCTTACTCGCATGCATACTGACTGGTTTCAACACATAGGAGGGATTGAGCGGGGAATTCATTCTCGGTTTTTATCTTTTCTTATCTTACTTTTTCTGTTTTTATTTTCCTCTTTCACTTTCTCTTTTCCTTTTATATTTATCGATTCCTCTCTCTTTCACTCGTTGTTTTTCTTTTCCTCTCTCTTTCTCTCTTTGTTTTTCTTTTCCTCTCTCGCTCTCTCTTCATATTTTCCTTTATCTTTCTTTCCTCTCTCCCCCTATTTCTTATTCCTTCTCTCTTCGTATTTTCCTCTCTCTCCCCCTATTTCTTATTCCTTCTCTTTTCGTATTTTCCTTGCTCCTTTCTTTCTTCTCTCTCTCTCTCTCTCTCTCTCTCCAGGTGTGTCCATGTGGAGATCTCTATGACAGTTGACCACGTGTTTATTTGTTTCAGAAACTCAAGTACCCCAGGTCTGTGTTCTTCATCATCAGCAACGAGTTCTGCGAGAGGTTCTCCTACTATGGCATGAGAAGTAAGTTACTCTGGAAGGAAGTAGGAAGGAAATTGCCTTTAAAATAATGGAAAATACCGCGGAAATTGATATTTGTTTACTTCCGTATTGGCAAATATAAAAATTTACACCAGAATGTAATAATTCATAAAAAGTACCATTAGGAAAATAGTGCCGCAAAAATTGTTAACATATTATTATAATTATTTTTCTTTTCAAAGGTATTTATAATATATATAAAAAGTGTCAGCTTCAGATCACATGACTTGACGTATGAAAACGTGAAAAGCTGATTTATTAACTTTTCTAGCTATCCTCGTATTATAATTGGACCGTAGTTACTCTTCATCCTTTGATCCATTTAAGCTAAGAGTCCACCATGCTGAAGATGTTTGTTTTGTTTGCAGCGATCCTGGTGATCTACTTGAGAAACATTCTACTGTACAACGACAATGATGCGACGGTCCTCTATCATACTTTCACCATGTTCTGCTACTTCTTCCCTCTCCTGGGGGCTATGTTGGCCGACAGTCTTCTGGGCAAGTTCAGGTACTTTACCAGACCCGCAATAGACTGGGAGGTCAAGGTTCGAATTGCATCATTGCAACTAAATAAGCTAAAATATCGTCCTATGTATATTTGAATGTTTGTTATTTCAGGACCATTCTATACCTGTCGGTGGTGTACGCCATCGGGAACGTGGTCATCTCAGTGGCATCTGCGACAGGAGCTATCGACATACCTGGCAGGTAGGCCTGAATAATTTCTCGTCTGAAACATGAGCCATGATGTATCGACATACTTGGTAGGTAGGCCTGAAGAATTGCTAGTCTGAAACATAGGCTATTAACATGACTGACAGTTAGGCCTGACCAATTGTTTGTCTGCAACGTGATGTATCGACATAGCTGGCATGTAGGCCTGATTTTTGTTTGTGTTGTTGTTGTTGCAGAAACTAATAATGTAAAGCTTTCAAAAATGTAGAATTGAGATATAAATTCTGTCCAACTCCGATCTGTAAGTGTGACTCGGTGTGTTGTTGCAGGGAGCTGACTATCCTGGGTCTGCTGCTGATAGCTCTAGGGACAGGAGGTATCAAGCCGTGCGTCTCGGCATTCGGTGGAGATCAGTTCGTGATGCCTCAACAGGAGCGCCAGTTGCAGACCTTCTTCTCTCTCTTCTACTTCTCCATCAACTCTGGGAGTCTCATCTCCACTTTCTTCACCCCCATTCTGCGGCAGGACGTCAAGTGTTTCGACCAGGACAGCTGCTACCCTCTAGCGTTCGGCGTACCAGCTATTCTCATGGTCGTCTCAATAGGTGAGGGTCTTAAGAGCCCGTCTCACGGCGGTTAACTGGGATGTTGGATTCATTATTAACCAGGAGTTTAAACCGGGATATTAGATAAACGATTAACCAGGATATTAGATAAAACGATTAACCGGGATATTAGATAAACGATTAACCGGGATATTAGATACACGATTAACCAGGATATTAGATAAACGATTAACCGGGATATTAGATAAACGATTTACAGGTATATTAGATAGTACACGATTAACCAGGATATTAGATAAACGATTAACCGGGATATTAGATACGCGATTAACCGGGATATTAGATAAACTATTAACCGGGATATTAGATAAACGATTAACCGGGATATTAGATAAACTATTAACCAGGATATTAGATAAACGATTAACCGGGTATTAGATAACGATTAACTGGGATATTAGATAAACGATTAACCGGGATATTAGATACACGATTAACCAGGACATTAGATACACGATTAACCAGTATATTAGATAAACGATTAACCGGGATATTAGATACACGATTAACCGGGATATTAGATACACGATTAACAAGATATTAGATAAACGATTAACCGGGATATTAGATAAACTATTAATAGGTATATTAGATAGTACACGATTAACCAGATATTAGATAAACGATTAACCGGGATATTAGATTTTTTAACTGGGATATTGGATGAACAATTAACCAGGATATTAGATACACGATTAACTGGGATAATAGATACACAACTAAACGGGATATTTGATCGCTGATCCTTCGGACAGTTATTCTAGCCACTCTACCATCACGAACCTACTTTCCCAGGGAGAACTAAACATATTTTATAATTATAATTAACTTATAATTTAAAACTGACACATGACACGTGAAACTAAGCCCGGAACCTTTATCGCGCAAAGCCAAAGGTCCAGTGCTCTATTCTCATGTCGAAGGGTCATTTATTTTTTTAAATATTTAATTTAATTTGCCGCTCATATGTATCTGATGATTTACATACGTCCATCACAGAGACTTCCTTAAAATATGAGTGGAGAATAACCCTGGGCACGAGAAGACTCTGGATAGCTCAGTAGTCAGAACATTGGCATACTAAGCCAAAGGTTCAGGTTCGATTCCCCTCTCCTGGTGTATTTTATCAATTTAGAGACTATAAATTTAATTTAGAGGATATTTATTTTAGAAAGGGTGACCTGGTGGTCTAGGGGTAAGGTGTCAGACTTCTGTGCTGGCGGCCGGGGTTCAATCCTCGGTCCCGGCACAGATTTATCTGATTACCAAACCCTTCCTTCACCTCTGACAAGTTATCTTGTGAATGTGGGGAATGCCAGGCCTCCACCGTGGTTCGGATTCCACGTTAAACTGTAGGTCCTTCATTTCATCTCACAATCACCCTACCATTACACATTAGCGTAAGTGCGTATAGCCCGAACGGGTAGTAAGACGCGGTGCTAATAATAAAAATAAATATTTTAGAAAGTTCATGATAACCCTATATTCTAGAATATCAGAGTCCTCCGGTTAACTATAATGACTTATTTTATTTTCAGTCGTATTTATCATCGGCAAGAGCTCTTACATCTCAAGAAGCCTCAGGGTAACGTGGTGCTTGAAGTGTCCAAGTGCATCGGGGTAAGGATTCAAATAGGGTTCATAGTAGGAGGGAAAGCTGGGGATAAGGCCTCCCTACAAAACATTGTAGTACACTTTGTCCTGATGAGATCTAGACCTCGTATTCTGATAGCAACTATCAAGGTGCTGGTACAATCTAGAGCTCTCAAATTGTGAACAAATTAAATGCGAATAGAAATACACTCTCCATCGATTGGGAAAAATTTGGCTCTATATCTTGTTCAAAAAGTATGTGTATATACTTATCTGATAGTCAGGCGCGTTGACCCCTATGCCAAGGGGCCAGTTTTGAATAAGCTAGAGATATTGATCTGATTGCCAAACCCTTCCTTCGCCTCTGACAAGACATCTTGTGAATGTGGGGAATGCCAGGCCGCCACCGTGGTTCGGATTCCACGTTAAACTGTAGGTCCTCCATTTCATCTCACAATCACCCTACCATTACACATTAGCGTAAGTGCGTATAACCCGAACGGGTAGTAAGACGCGGTGCTAATGCTAATAACAATAATAATAATAATAATAGAGATAGTGATTTAGGAAAAGTGAGAGATGGTGAGAAAGAGAGTGAATGATGACTTTTTAGAAAATTTGGGTGTAACCCATTTTGCTGCAATATTTTGAAATAAATAATTTGCCAAAAATTTTGCAATACTATTTTTCTACAGGAAAATTTTCATAGCAAGGTCCTTCCTTATCTGACAGCTAGAAAAATTACTAGATCAAATTTTATACGTCAAGTCATTTGATTTGTGGCTTTTGATAGATATTATCAATACCTTTAAGATAACAATAATGTATTGAAATATTATCAATATTGTCAACAATAAAAGGCCTTTCCTGTGAAAATTGAACTGTAAACATATTTTATGAACTTTATTCCAATTTTCACATTTAATTTTCATAGTAGCACATTTATTTTTAAGTTTACATTTTTTGATATGAATGTGTATCTGCTTTATGTACCCTTTACTAATATTAAAAACTTTTTTAATAATTTGGCACATTTTGACGGTCACTATGGACTACAGGGAAAAAACATAAATTTATGTTTTGTTTAATATATAAATATTTTTAGGAACTAATGGAAAAAGTATATTCTATTGATTTGGTCCTTTCCAAGGTAAAATTTGTCTTAATATTTTGTGGTTGTGACCCTGGTGTGTCGGTCTTGTCCCTAGCATGCAGTGGCCCAGAAGTGGAGGAACAAGGGAGTGTCTCGCAACCACTGGTTGGAGCACGCTGATGACACCTACCCCAGGAGACTGATAGAGGACATCAAGTCAACACTAGGGGTGCTGTTCCTCTTCCTTCCTCTGCCTATCTTCTGGGCGCTCTTTGACCAACAGGTGATCAGCCACGACCCTCTTTAACCATATCAGACAGTGAGCAGGTGATCAGCCACGACCCTCTTTAACCATATCAGACAGTGAGCAGGTGATCAGCCACGACCCTCTTTAACCATATCAGACAGTGAGCAGGTGATTAGCCACGACCCTCTTTAACCATATCAGACAATGAGCAGGTGATCAGCCACGACCCTCTTTAACCATATCAGACAGTGAGCAGGTGATCAGCCACGACCCTCTTTAACCATATCAGACAGTGAGCAGGTGATTAGCCACGACCCTCTTTAACCATATCAGACAATGAGCAGGTGATCAGCCACGACCCTCTTTAACCATATCAGACAGTGAGCAGGTGATCAGCCACGACCCTCTTTAACCATATCAGACAGTGAGCAGGTGATTAGCCACGACCCTCTTTAACATATCAGACAATGAGCAGGTGATTAGCCACGACCTCTTTAACCATATCAGACAGTGAGCAGGTGATTAGCCACGACCCTCTTTAACCATATCAGACAGTGAGCAGGTGATAAGCCACGACCCTCTTTAACCATATCAGACAGTGAGCAGGTGATCAGCCACGACCCTCTTTAACCATATCAGACAGTGAGCAGGTGATTAGCAACTACCCTCTTTATCAATCTCAGATGTGAGCAGGTGATTAGCCACAACCCCTTTAACCATATCAGACAGTGAGCAGGTGATCAGCCCCGACCTCTTTAACCATATCAGACAGTGAGCAGGTGATCAGCCACGACCCTCTTTAACCATATCAGACAGTGAGCAGGTGATCAGCAACGACCCTCTTTAACCATATCAGACAGTGAGCGGGTGATCAGCCACGACCCTCTTTATCAATCTCAGACAGTGAGCAGGTGATTAGCGATGATACTCACTACCAAGGTTCGATCACTGTGTCCAGGTTATCATTTTATACTCAATAGAATTTAATTCTAGGATCAAGACTGATCCTAAGGACAACCTTCACTTATTAGTTCCTGAAAGATGAACATAAATGATATTAACTAAATGACGGCTCTTGAACTATATTCTGATCTTCATAGGAAGCTTGTTATTTGAAAAGCAGAAACTCATGTTGCCACAATGGTGGGGAGGGGTGAATACAATTGTATTCTTCTCCAGCTCTTTACTTTCTTCTCTACATCTTCTTATATCTGGTCCACCCACCTCTTTCTGGGTTGTCAAACTAGTCTCCTCTTCTCTTTTCATGTACACAAGTGGTGGTGTTCTTGTGTTTGCCATTCTTTTCACATGGTCAAACCATCTAAGTCTTAATGACCTGAACATTCCTCCATTGATTCTTTCACTTTTAATTTCTCTTTCACATCCTTATTTCTTACTGTATCTCTCCGTGTCTTCTGCAAGGCGCTTCTTAAAAATGTTATTTTATATGCATGCAGCTTACACAGCTATTTATTCTTTAAAGTGCAAGTCTCTAAAGTGTGTTTACGGATGGGGTCAAGGTATAGCTTACATAGACTCATCTTGGCTCTCCCTGACACCTTATTATCCCACATTAGTGTTGTTTAGTTAATACTGTAAATATAAATGATACAGTAATCCATAAAGAAGTTTTATAAGAGGTTTTTTATAATTTTTTTACATGCATTACTGTCTTCAGCCTATGGCCTAGGTCAGTTTTTTACTCAAGCCATATATCTTCCACTACCCGCTGGCTAGGCCTGTCTTACCATCATATGCCTTATAATCTAACTTGAGACTAGGACAGGCACAACAATCAGTCCCTAGCCGTTAATTCATCAATCTGAAAGAGGAAACCCACATTTCTCCAATGATAAAGTTTTAGGCTATGCCAGGAATTGAACCCGGGACCCTTAGCTCAGTATAGACATACATGACACCAACTGAACTAAGGTGTTGGATATTATTTTTTTGTGTACATTTTATAAATAATAAATCGTTTCTAGAATGCCTGAGTGACTTTCAATCAATTTTGTTGGTAAAAAGTGGGATTCTTATATAAAAAAATCAGAGTTTATCTATGTCTGTTTATTAATTTAGGGTTCCCGTTGGACATTCCAAGCGACGCGCATGAACGGCGTTATCGGCAGCTGGATCTTGAAACCTGACCAGATGCAGGTCATCAATCCTCTGCTCATCCTCGCTTTCATCCCCATCTTTGAGACTGGAATCTACCCTCTGTTGGCTAAGTGCAACCTCCTTATCAGGCCTCTGCAGAGGATGGGCGTGGGAGGAATCCTCGCTGCCGCGGCCTTTATCCTGTCCGCCATAGTGGAGTTACAACTAGAGGTAGTTGTAGGATCCTTGAAACCTTCATTTGTTTTGCAGAGGATACGTTGAGTTAAGTTTTCTGTACAGAGTGAGATCAATGATTCTTGATTATCAGTAAAGGGCATAACAGGATTTTAAAAAAATCCCATGATATATATTCAAGAACCGTTGAAATTACTGTGCCTAGAAAACTAAACTAAACATGTCTAGTGAAGCGATATTATAATTTATGTTTTTTGCTATAAAAATTGAAAATGTTCTGACCTTAACTCTGGTTTACTTTCATTCCAGCTTAAATAGCTTAGGTATGAAAGGTGAAGGTCATGTAGGTTGCATATGTGTAAAGGTGGGGACACATGGCTGTCACGTTACATGAGGGCACATGAGCTCATGTGAGCAACCGAAATATTAGTAGCTTTATTTTTTGTTTAATAGAGTGGTGTGCATTCACACTGAAGTCACTACATACACATCATGTGAGGTCATGTCTTCTCTCTCTATCTCTCTCTCTCACACACACACACACACAACACACACAATTTCTGCGGGTGCACATTTTTTGTGAGCCGCGAGTACGTTGAAGTCGCATGAGTGGACAAGTCACATTGTTTTCTTGGTTGCCAGAGTGGTGAAAATCGTTAAATATGGAAGAAATGCTTATTGGAAAAAGTGATTAGTGGAGTTTTTCTTTATGATGCCAAGTCATGAGACTACAAGATGATTTAAGAACATGAATTCTTCCTTTGTCAACATAAAGTACATTCAATATCAAATTGTATGTTCCTGAAGTTCCTTAACCAAAGGATAAAACTCGCCCTTCTTCTTCGTTTTCACTAATACATTAGTTTAAAGCGTTTAGGTTTATATTGTGAGATTATTAGTATTTATAGCCCCGTGATCAAGCACCAATTAAAATGTTCTCTTTATCTGATTAAATAAATGGGTAATTATAGCCCCTTGATCGAGCCCCAATTAAAATGTTATTGATTTAATCCCCACGTTGGGCGCCAATTAAAACGTTTTGGTTTATATTGTGAGATAATTGGTATTTATAACCCCGTGACCGAGCGCCAATTATAATGATATTGGGTACACTTCTGAAATAAATGAGACCTTTAAAATGGCACACGATTTATTAAGATGATTTCACCTTCGGCACTGAAGATATAATTATAGATGATACAGTTTAGTTTAACTGAAGATTTATTTTTGTGACGTGATGTTACACGTTCCGTGTTTTGAGTACTGTGTGCTGTGTATATTTATGTTAGTACTCTGTTAATATTTTGTATCACTGCTTTCTGTACATTTATGCTACTGGCACTGTTAATAATTTGTATTACTGCTACTGTTATCTATTCATACGCACAAGCGGCTTATATATGACCTACCCAGTGCCCCTCTCGTGACCCGTGTCAAAACCAGCTAATCGAAAGAGTCCTAGTGACAGGTGTTGTGAGGGCTAGCTTCCTATTGGATAGAGGGAGCTAGCGTCACTTGCTTTTTTGGTAAACACTACGGAGTTGATCTTTGAAATAAAAAATAAGTCTTGTGATGTAATCTATTGACATTAGTTCTGAAAAGCGCGTGATTCTCCATGGATGAAGTATTGAAAGGGTATTTTATATACAATACGGTACTTTAAAGAACGAATGCACTTCATCCATGACTTTTTTTAATATACGAGTATGGAAGGGGTCCAAATCAGTATCATTACAAACTGCATCCACATCATTTCCTATGAGCCATCTTATCAACCTCTAATACTGAAAAAGCATTTTCAAACTCAGATGAACTGCTTGATCCCCTTGTCTTCATGGTTATTCCAAGACTGAAGAACTTTACAATTCAAATAAGAAATTCATTGATGAAGATGAAACGAGCGTGCATGTATTGACATAGTGTGACTATAGTGTGAGTTTGTACAGCAAGTCACGTCATATATCTACCATGTGCGGTTACATGAATTCACCTGGCATAACGGCAGTGCCCCTCCCCCTCCACTTAAGGTGTGGTGTGCAATGTTTTGCATGACATTTTAGGTGCCTGCCTCAGTGGCTGAAAGGTCTAAGGTGTCACACTCATGTTAGACTGGCCTGCTTAAGACGGGAAGATCAGGGTTCGAATCTTGGTCAGGTCTACTGAGGGTGGATTTTCCTAAATGGTTCCCTACTCTCCTTCCACGCAAATATGGGTAGATTACCTTAAAAAAAATCTTCCTCATCCCCACCCAATTAGAGTAATTATCATACATGCCTATAACCTATAGAGGTTGTAAGATATGGCGATAAAAAAATGGGTATGTAATTGTGGGCGTGTATTTCTAGGTGTTTAGTATTGGCTGTAATGTGGGTGTGCAATGCCGGACATGAAATTTTGTGTGTGTAATGTTGGATGTTTACTGTGAGTGTGCATGGTTAGATGTATAATATTGCTGTCGACACTCTTATTAACCTATTGGACGTCTTCCAGCCGACGTACGCAGTGCTACCAGGGTCCGGGCAGGCCCAGTTAAGGATATTCAATGCCTACAACTGTCCTATGGACCTGATGTTGAATTCTGAAGCAAGCGGGACCGTCAATGGTTTGAGTAAGGTTGACCTTTTGGACCTGCGTGTGAGCGGCACGGCATTGTACAATGCCAGCATAACACCCTCGCAGGACTGTGTTGATGTGAATACGCCAGGGTCGTTGTTAGACTTCCAGGTTGTGGAAGGGCAGGTGAGCCACGACGAGGTAGCAGTAGCATATTAAGTTGTCTTATCACCAGGTTGGGCTATTCACAACTTTACACTAAACGGAGCTGGAATGGGGAGGGTAGAACTTTAAGAAAATGTACCTGGATTTGTGTGGAGTGACAGTGTGAAACCATCTAAAGAAAAGAAAAAAACCTCAGGAAGTCCGACTGGAATTAGAACTCCAATCGCCTTATCATCGACAGTACAGTCTATTTCAAGAGTGATACCTCGAACCATTTCACTACAAATGCGGGATATATTATGTTAATTGTGCATTTTTGTAGGTGGGGCAGTGCTTTTTTTCCAAGGAATTTGTGAAGTCAATTTTTTTTTCAATTATAAGCAAAGCATAACTTAATATTTTGAAAACTTTCCCAACCCCAAAGGTTTATTCATCTCTATAAACTATGTTTCTACTGGAGCGATATGTAATTTATTTTGACCAAAAATATGTTTTGATACAAAAACTGCAAAATCACCAATCTTTTTTCGCGTTCCCACATCCCCACCTTAAAGGGTAGTTTACTGAAAAGATTTTGAAAATTTAATCCCAAACCATAACAGACAATATGAGAAAGAAGGTATGATTGTATAGTAACATTTATTTCATGAAGTGTGTGTGATGTGGTTTTGTTAATTTCTCAGGCTAAATCTGTATTCATCACTCAAGAAGGGAGAGAGCCAGTTTTGAAAGATATATCTGGGTACGATACGATTGAGAAGTCTGATGACGGCTACCCTGTGATAAGGTAAGGGTTGGACTATAAGTAAAGATAACAAAATTTCATGTGACGTGTTTAGAAAAAATTTAAGACTAATGACTATCAAAATACATGTTGAGCTCAATGAGGACCTAGCATTAAAAAATATGTTTTATATTTATTATTATTATTAGATGTTCTTTCTTATGACCGGTCCATTTATTTTGTCAGTGAACCTAGACTGCCAATATGATCTGTCCTATGCCTTTTCCTTTGGCCCTGTGAATGTTCTTCTTTCCTTCAAGCCATCTAATATTTGAATCCTCCTTCTTCCTAAGATATTCTTTCCCTCATCCTTGCCTTCTATGACGTCGTGTAGAAGACAGTTCCTCCTAAGGGTGTATCTGATACAATTTACCTTATATCAAAGAATCACATCCAAAATGGTTCTCTTCTCACCCACTCTTCTTAAGGCGGCCTTACACTGTAGCATGCTACATATTGCCTTCTGTTTCCTCTGCCGCATGCGACTTTGCTACAAAAGTTGCTTGTTGCCACATGTTGCTACCTTCTCGTCAACAGTGGGTTCTGAGGCAACAAAATCGTGCGACTTACCGTATTGTTCATTGTATTCTGTGCCCCTATTTGGAGTTTTTATTATGAGGGAGTGTTGTAGTTGTGGTGGAGATGCGAAACTTGAGTCTTTTCTCGTTCCTCATTTTGGTATGTTAAATATTTCGGCACCATCATAGGAAAAAATATTTACCCTTAGCTGTAGACTTTTTCCATGCTATTATCATATAGACCAAACTAATATACTACAAGACGTTTTTTGGACAGACAATAGAGATATTATGATCCGTTGTGGATCTCATAATCCATTGGTCTTGTTCACTGACAATTCATCTGCGCATGAAAGCATATCGTCTTGCCATTAAGCGACCCTAAAAAGTAATGCCTCACCTAGGAATGTAGTATTGAAACTTAACTCATTTTTATAAATAGAAAATACTATCAATACTACACTTGAATCGAAAAAGAAGTATTAATATTTTACTCTCACCACAATACCCCTCCTTCCCACGCAGTAGGTTATTATGTAACCACACGAGTGGCAGGTTAAACTGATAAGTGGAATGCTGCTTATGTTGGAAATTTTCACGAATAAAATAATACTATCCATGTCGTCGCACAATACTTAATCTCATGACATGATTATTTTTAGGGTGTTCTATAATGTGTTGACCGGACACGAGCTCAAATTCAACCATGATGGTGGAACCAAGAATTTCAATTACGACCTAAGCCCTGAGAGTTATCAGACAGATTACACCTCTGCTGAACCAGCCAGGTATTGAGAAGATGATTAGGAGGTCCCAGGTGCTGAAAGAATAGTTCTACGCTCGTTAATCAAAATAATTTACCACTCAAACTTTTCCCTCACAAAAAATGGATGGTATGTTTGTTGATTTGCTGGGTTTTTTTCTCTTTTTATTCATCAATAAGTTTGTGTTATTGGCATCTGGGACCTCCTGCTTATAGGCCATAGGGAATCTAGAAATATAACTAGAATAGTGTACTGTTACTGTTTACTTAGGTTAAGTCTTGTATTAATAGTTTTATACTAAAATGTGGTATTATCAAAACTTTTGACAAACATATTACAATTTTGGGGTCATGGTCTAGCTAATGTTCCCCTTCCAGTTCTTCATAAAGAAAAAGACACAAACATATGATTTTGTGTAAAGTATAAATGCTCGTTATAAATTATAATAAAGCCAAACAAAACCATGTTAGAGGTAAATAAACACTTGTAAAGTCTATGACACTCACGTCAAAATCTGCATTAAGTTGTATATCTGACTTATAATTTGTCATCCATGGCTGTGCCTGGTGTGAAGGTAAAAGGGGGGGGGGGGAGAATTATAACTGCCACCCCTTCCCCCAGATATTTGTACTTTTCGGGAAGTCCCCTTCATTATAAAATTTAGTTGATTGATTTGTTTAAATAGTTAACTTCTTTGCAAGATTTCAGTTACTATTGTACGTCCTTATTAAACTGATTTACCTTACTTTACCTGTGTAGACAGTAGTGCTACAAGTGCAATATTATCCACCAAGATGGAAATATTTCTCGCTTACCTATATAACCATAAAACATAATTGAAAAACAGTTTATAGTAAACTATCTCGAATATGATTAAATGTGTGGTTGTTTCACGCACTCAAATATGTTTTTGACAAGCTCAGAATCTTTAATACTATTTAGACAAGTTTATGTTATGTAGTTAATCAAAAATAGATAAGGTGTTTTTATGATGTCTGTTCAACTAAATTGTTAGTTTTTTAACATATAACGAATAACCCTCTTGAAAGTGGGCCTGTGCCTAAACCTTTGTTTTTCAAATATTGAAACAAATTATTGATAAAAGTGTTGGCTATATTTGAATCTGGGGTGCACTGGAAATCTTGAATTGTATTAGTGTTCAAATAAAATTATTATTATTAGCACCGCGTCTTACTATCCATTCGGTTATACGCACTTACGCTAATGTGTAATGGTAGGGTGATTGTGAGATGAAATGTAGGACCTACAGTTTAACGTGGGATCCAAACCACGGTGGAGGCCTGGCATTCCACACATTCACAATGGATTAATACACGTCTTGTCAGAGGTGAAGGAAAGAGTTTGGTAATCAGATAAATCTGTGCCGGGACCGAGGATTGAACCCCGGACCCCAACACAGAAGTCTGACACCTTACCCCTAGCCTGCCAGGTTACCCTTTAAATGAAATTGAGTATTTTGTATAAGAACATGAGTATTTAAATGGGTACCTAATGTAAGATTAGGCTCCATTCATGTTAAATAAATAGTGATCAGTGAGGGTCAAATTAATAATGATGTGCCCACCCCATCCCCCCAAGATGGAAAGTAAAGCACGTCTATGACTTGATCAATAAATATTTTTATGGTGAATGAAACTCAGTTCTATGTCTTGTACCCCCTTGGTGGTGGTATATGTATCACAATTTGGTAAACGCTGCTCTGTGAATTAAATTGTGAGATAAATGAACAGCTATCTGTTGTCTGTGACAGTTTCACTGTGATGCTGGGCAACAACAGCTTGGGCCAAGTGAACTTACAACTTGGGGGCGTCTATACATACATCCTGAATGAAGAAACTGCGTCTACCGTGAGTTCTATTTTATGATTATTGTTCGATACACATACGGGACCACCCATAAATTTACACATGCGAGAAACTCGGTGGGTTTATTATGTTCCTGAGCAGAGCTGTCCGGCAATAGGAGAACAAACAGGGGAGGAGGAAAATAAAAATGACAATACATTTTGTGTTGTGACCACTCCCCCTTCTTTTAAATTATATCATTTGATTCACAAAGACTCATTGCATACTATTATACCAGTTAGGTATAGTTCGTTTACCTGCAATTTAGGTCATATTGATTAGCCAAATATGTTAAGTTTTGCAATTTTCATAGTAGAAAAACCTATGTTTACAAGTTTGTATTTTTATAGGGTCATAGAAAATAGTTTTGTGTTCATTTCAGTAAATACCAAACTTGTCTAGCTTATTGTCAAGGTTTTTATCAAAATTTAACTCAAGTGCAACATCTGAGTGGCACTATCTTCGGCTACCTCCACATGAGCACATGTCAGCAGTGAATGCCAGTCGGCCTGACGTGCAAAAACTGTGTAGTGCGCATGATCAAACTTGCACTCCTTTGTGAGGATTGACAAAAGCAGAGGGGCACAAAATTTGAATTCCCACATGTACTTTTATAGCTATACACTAAATATATAGAGTTAAAAATGGCAAATATTCTGTACCCCTTTTCAAATTCTATCACCTGTAATGTACTAATGTATTTTACGTGCGCCCCGTGCTGTGGGCCAGCCCTGGGTACAAATTATCGTTTACTTAGCGGACATCGCCTGTTAATCTTGTGTTCTTTAACGCTTTCACATTATATTTATTGTTTCCCTGTGGTTCCGTCCCCGGGTTATCTGTAACCCTGCCTCACACAACAGTTTGAGAACCAATGTGCTAGATTACTAATTGTTTGATATCATGTGAGCCATGCTGTTCGTCTTATATCGAGATGCTCGATGGTTTGCTGTCCCGTAGACTGCCCAGCTGATCACGGTGACGTCACCCAACACTATGCACATGCTGTGGCTCGTCCCCCAGTACGTCATCATGACCATGGGGGAGGTGATGTACTCTATTACCGGTCTAGAGTTTGCCTTCACTCAGGTAGGAACAAGGAGCAACATTTCACACTGACTTCAGTGATTAGAGCGCTGGCTGTGAGTAATAAGTATATTATTGTACTACCCTCCCTTATATTTCTGCTTTGGTAACAATGGATTCCCGCCAAAAGGCAGACACTAGATATAATACGTCTAGAAGTAATAAGTATATGAATATACTTCTAACTCACATATGTTACTGGAATTTTGCCCAAAAGTCATCGACTAGACATGCAGTCTAGGAGTAATAAGACTAATAGTTTAACTGATCCCCCTATACTGCTGCTATGGTAACACTGCTATCCTACTCAGGCCCCGGTGAGCATGAAGTCCGTCCTGCAGTCTGGCTGGCTCCTGACAGTGGCATTTGGAAACCTCGTAGTCATCATAATCGCCGAGGCCAAATTCTTCGATAGTCAGGTAACGTGTTCATCTGTTCATCTCTCACCGAGAGAGTGACATGTGGGGAATTAGTTAAGTCAATCAGCAGGGGTGGACTGGTAGGTTCCAAGAAGCCTAGGACTACATATCAAGTGATGTATTTAGACACCAGAATATCACAAAAACAAAGCATTTAGGAAAAAAATTGTTTTGAACAAAAGTTTTGAGGGGGAAAGGGAAACTAGCTATTTTAGATTTGGTAGACATCTTCAAGGTTATTTCAAGATCAACTTTGTTTCATTAAATAAAAATCTATACTTTTTTAATGTCATTTTATTCTAAAAAAAAACCTTCTAACATTTTTTATTTTGACAAAGTGAACCAACCACTCCATAAACCATGGAGCACATTATACATGTTTGCAGAAATATTGATAGAGAGATTTTACTATTACTGTTTATAAAACAAACTGATAAGTATATTGAAATAAATGTTCATCATTTTGAACATCGATTAAAGTAATTTTATAATAGGAAATGAAGTATGTAGGGAAAATACCATAAGGGAGGCCAAGAAAGATATGGGCGGAACAGATAACAGAAAGTGTTCAATTAAGGAGAAAAATGTAAGAAATTAAAGGCGGAAGAATAGAGGACTATGGAGGCATTTCACTACACTGATCTAGTCACAGGCTGGAAACAGATGATGATCATGAGGATTATATAATATTGCATTTAACTTAATAAAGACGAAACAATGTAATGCATTTTTTAAATAAACACTATAATAAAAAATAAAAGTTAAAATATCTTCAAAAAATTATGTCAAATAAAAAGGTTACTGGCAAAAGTTTTTCTAGAGCAACATTCTATTAATTTTTTTATAGATATTTTCAGTTAAAAAAATAAAGTTGATCTTTAAGACGTTCACCAAATAAAAAATAACTAGTGTTGTTCTCTTTCGCCCTCAAAAACAAACATTTTTTTCTAAAAATGTTTCGTTTTCAGGATGTTTTGGTGTCTCAACTGAAATGCCCCACCTGGTATACGACAGACCTTAACATACATTCATAAATAACTCTGAAGCTATGTATCAGTGTAATATGAAGTGGTGAGGTGAAGCATTAAAATTGTGATCAGTAAATTTAATCCAGAGGCTAGTTTAGATACATTATTGATGATTACATCTTTATTCGGCCCACTTAAAATATTGGTACTACTGGTTGGACTAGTGCATACTGAGGGCAGGATTATTTTTAAAAAAATCTATGTGATATAATGTCAAATTTCATATTTTTGTCTATCTTTACACACAACAAATGTCCAATAATAACAAATTAATATTGTAGAATAATTCTATATGGTTTTAAAGAAATATGCAGAAAACGCACCTGATTCACAGAAGAATGTTAATATGTAGAGGATGTTGTGGTTTTGTCGCACTCCCAGGCGAATGAGTTCTTCCTCTTCGCGGGCATCATGTTGCTGGACATGGCACTCTTCTGCTGGATGGCCATGAAGTACAAGTACGTCGAGACACCCGAGGAGGACAACGCTGGCGCCAACCTACCCTTGGAAGCACCCAAGAGCAAGAGCAGGAACGGGTCCACCAGTCAACCCTTAAACAGCGAGGACAAGGGAAGGAATGGCGTTGAGAACAAGTCCTTCAACAGGGACGAGTGAGCGGTGTTCTCAATGGTGGGGGATGGTTGTGTTGCTAGGTGATATCAGTGGCGAGGGATGGGTCTTTTGCTAAGGGATGTCATTGAGAGCGACTGGAACTGTTGTCAAGAAGGCACAAGTAGAAATACCACACAAGAATTGGAGGTTATGCAGAGGATTTGACACTACTGTTTAACTGATATCCAAAAGTGTGACTTTCTTGCTGAAACTTGGGAGGATTTTTAAGAAAAGATAAATCTATTTAAAACTGAACAATCTAAATGTTCACCCTCTCTTAGCACCCTTAAGTACATACCTCAGTGTGGTTTGTGTCTAGAGAATGTCTTGTGGGAACATGGCATGGGTATATTTAAAACAAGCTCTATTTGCCCTAGAAAACTTTAATTCTTCGCCATTGATCTGATAAACATGTTTGGAAAGGAGGTAGAGCTGTTAAGTATTCACATTTGAAAAACGGGACCAGCAAAATATTACCTGACCAAATCAGTTATTCAAAACCGAATTTCATCGAACTAAAAGAAACAAGAGTTGTATTCTACTATAACTAGTCAAATTCTCTGTAATTTACAAAAAAAATCTCTTTTTTCAGTCCGAATATTTGAGAGAGATTCCGTGAAAAATCTGTTAAAGGAATTCCTTTATACATCTGCAGCTGAAATAGATTTTAACATGTGGTTAATCTTTGCTTTTATTTGTGTAACTAAATTTGCTACTAATTGTTTATTATTATGCCGGCTTGTATCCATCTACAAAAAAAAACTTGGCAAGAAAAATATTTTAAAAGGAGAAATCATGTTTAAAATGTTTGTGCCGCGCCAGAAAGTAAAACTCTTAACTGCTTGTAAATAGCTATATGTGCAATGCTAATTCTACCATTTTAATCTGCAGATAATTTTGTTAAGATGGATACAAGCTTGGGATATGTTTCCTATGTACAGAAAATAAGTGTGGCTGTGAAAGATTGTTAAACGTAAATAACAGTTACTACTAGGGTCAGGACGCAATTGTTTTACAAATATATATTTTTTAATCTTTAAACTTTGCTAAGCAAACTTAAAAAACTACAAAATTACATTAGATTAGTATATTTATATTTTGAACTAAAAACAATATATATTTCTATTCACACAGAAGCTAGGCCTATATTTTAAACAATTCCAAATAAATATAAATGTATATCATTAAAATATGATAAATAGTGTACTTAATACAATTGCGAGACTCTTTTTAAATTAATATTAATTTGACTCTAGAAAATGCAGGTATATGCATTTAAAAAAGCTTGTAAGTGGTAATGTTTTACAAACATGTTTTATTGGCCATTTTACTAAACAGTCCAATCAAGTTGATTTCTTCCATCTTATCTTTTACATTAATTAACATATTATAAATTAGGAAATTTTCGTTTTTTTTAAAAAAAGATGGATGATTTGACATGTTTTACAGTTTAAAAAAACAATATCAGCGATGTAATGTTGTAATTGTGTTATATTATAGCCATTGAACTCCTCAAAACTAATCTATTTGAAAGTATTGTGATAGCAATACTTGTTTTTAGGATATACATGAATTTCAAAATTACACACACTGGTTACATGAAAATGTATATAATTAGGTATCTACCAGTAGGCCCACGTATTTTTTTTTCATATATTAATAAACTAATTTTTACAACATTTTAAAATAAATACAAACAATTATAATAAATGAGTTTAGCTGTAGGGCTATATCACAATTCATATGAATTAACTTAAAACCTATTTTAAAAGATCTCTTTGTTCATTTTAGAATTTTTAAGATTTTTTTGTTATGGATGATTACTAAACTAATTATAATGTTGAATTTTTTTTATTAAAACCAAGAATAACTTTTTTCCTACCAATATAGTATTGTTTCCGAGTTAGTCTTACATCAGCTTCAATGAACGTATTTTTAGATTAAGTTCCATTAAAACTTGAAAAGATTTTTCTACCTATCTGTAACTTTTTTTTTTTGTACGTTTCTATATTTTAAGTTTTATAAAAAGAATGGTTTGTTAGGCCTTTTAATAGTTATATTTTGCTCTGGTATTTTATACTTGAATTATCTACATGAATTATCTACATGAAATCAAACTTCTTATTTATTAAAAAGATAAAAATAATAATAATAATTAGGTATGTAGCAGCTCAAAATTGATTGTTTCGTATCCATTGCATGATAAAGTAACTTGATGATCATTAACACATTTTGTGTATAATTATGAATACCCCTACATATTACATTTTAAATATTTTATTAAAATATTTGATTTTTTTAAAAATAAAATCATGTATAAATAAGTATATAATATGTTTGTTTACCCAAAAACATAATCATTATTCAAGAGCACATAGGAATGAAAACACATTAAGCCAAAGTTTGAAGTGAATTGGCTGTATGTATCTCTTACCAAAGTTTGTTTGATTTTGAGAAATATGCATTAGTTAGAAAATTCAAAATAAAATTTTCCGACAACTTTGTACCTTTATCACAAAATAAGGGTAACCAATACTAATTTGAAATTAATTGAGTTATGAAGAATGAAAAATGAAAACACCCCCTAAACAAAAACAAATGCATACTAAAGTATAAATGTAACTTAAATGATTAACATAAAATATGTGTTTACCGCAATATAAGTTTTATTTCCCAACCTCATTATTTATATAATCTTTTAAATGTGATATATGTATAGTCAGTGGCGAAGCATGATGATAATTTGTGGGTAAGTTGAGTCATGAACACTCATAAAGGGACACACTTAACAATGTTAGAAATGGGATTTTTATGAAGTTGTATAATACAGTACTAGCAGACAACTGTTACTAATAATAAAAATAATAATTATTTATTCTTTGCTATACCTACTGTCAAGTATCTAATTTTTACCATGCTCTTTTTCCTTTTAAATGCACTTTTCATTCAAAAACCAAAGCCGCGATAAAATTATTTAACAAAAAACTTAAGAGTCATTTTCTACCCTTTATATTTTTTTACAGTACATACACCAGATCCTAAAACAATACTGATATATATTATAATACCAGTTTTAAAACAACTCAAAAAATAATAAAATTTAAGTTACATTCACAAACTAATCTACACTGAAATAAACCTTTGCATTAGGCTGAAAGAAATTGACACATTTGCTTTGCGCGCTTGGTAAAGTGTCACTACGCTTTAAAAAAATTCCATTAAAATTTCAATTTTACATCTGTTTTTGGTAAAGGGATGTTTTCTCTCCTTTTTCAAAACCTTTTGGGATAGTTGAGCTTATCCTGCCTACCCTGAAGCCTCGCTACTCTGTATAGTAAAATAAATAAAAATGTAAATGTTCACATAGTGGATTGTACATATAGAAAAATGAAGCTACTTTTTTAAATTTAAAAAAGTGGTAAAATCAGTATTTAAAAAATCAAGAAGGAACTGTATAAAGTGTCAATAAATGTATGTAAATATAATATGAAAGCTATTTCATCCTTTTTTTCCCCTATCATATCAGAAGACATTTCAATAAATTATGATTTTGAAATGCAGATAATTAATTTAATCCATCAGTCATCACAAATGTTTGACAGTCCTTATTTTCAGTTTTAGACCGTCAAATCTTTACCGATATTCAAGAAAATATTAAATTCAAGTTAAAAACAAAATCTATGTCAACATTTTTATTTGCAATTTGCTTAGAGTTCTTAACACTGTTAATTGGCGGCTTAGCCCCAACATAAAGGCCCCAGGATATTAATTTTACACTAACTAATGAGTTAATGCTATAATGAAAGCATTATAACAATAACATATTTCCTTTTCTGTTAATAATTTTTTCCAATATTTTAATTCAGAATTTATATGTGAAATGAAGATTCAGTTTTAGAGATTATGATTAGTAAAAATATAATTTTATCCAGATTAGTGTTTCGTGTGTTTAGCAGCACAAGGGGAGAAGGACAAGTGAGTTTAGTTTACAACTTAGTCAAGGTCAGGAACATTTAAATATACATTTTTATTTTTTCGCACCGCGTCTTACTATACATTTGGGTTATACTCCTATGTACTAATTACAATAATGTGTTATGGATGAGACAGGTTGAATTTAGAGGAAGTGTACCTGCAATTATGCGGAGGTAGAGTGGAAAACCATTCAGAAAAAAAACACTATCAGTACACCTGATTGGGATTCAAACCCTGATCTCCCTGTCATCGGCAGGTCGAGAGTGACACCTTACACCATGCAGCCACTAAGGTGAATATATATAATATATATCATATGTTTCTTATGAAGAATTTGAAGGATGTGACCATTTAGAATGGTGATGAACAGGTACGAATAAACCTCTAGAACATACAAACATATTTTTTTGCCGTCAACAGTGATAACATTTTACTTTGTTATTATTGTTTATTGATAATATCAATCAAAAGTGACAGCAGCAGATCACATGACTTGATGTATGAATATGTGAAAGACTGAAAGTCGATCTAAACTGCTTCAATAGCCGGATGGTCTAAGACGCCACTCTCGCAATAAATTGGACTGCCAATGACGATGATATTGGGGCTCGAATCCTAATTGAGAGTATTTTTCTTATAAGTTTTTCCACTCTCTTTCCACGCAAATGTGGATGTGTGAGTATAACCTGACTGGGTGTTAAGACGCAGTGCTCTGGCCTCATGGTCCAGGCCACTACTCTCGCAGTAGACTGTACTGCAGATGACGGAGCTATCAAGGTTCTAATCTCGGTCAGGTGTACGGAGGGCGATTTTTCCAAAATGGTTTTCTACTATCATTCCACACAAATGTGGGTACACTTCCTTTAAATATAACCTTCCTAATACCTAAAACCATTAGCATAATTATTACATAAGCATATAAACCGAACAGGTAGTAAAACGCGATGCTAGAAAAAAAAATAATAATAAAGTAGATCTCTTAACTTCTCTAGCTGTCAGAAAAAGCCCTTCGTTTAAAAAATTGATTTGGTTGAGGATTATAAACTAATTAAAACATCAGCTAGACCTCGGCAAGAACAGGATACGAAGGAGCATTCAGAATACAAATATACTTTTTTGTCATCAACTTTTTTTTTATCACCGCATCTTACTACCTGTTCAGGTTATACGCATATATGATAGTTACTCTAATGGGTTAGGGATGAGGAAGGAAGCATTTTGGAGGTAATCTGCCTGCATTGTCGTGGGAGAAGGGTGGACAAACCATTTGAGAAAAACCCTCAGTAGCCCCGACAAGGATTCAAGCCTCGATCTCCTTGTCATCAGCAGGCCAGTCCAAACTGAGAATGACAACTTATACATTTCGACCACTGAAGCTGGTGCGATCAATATTGATGTACAATTTCCTCTGTATCGTTAATATATCTAAAATTACAATTATCTCAAATTAATATAAAGCCAATGAGATAGTCTATTGTCCTGTCACAAAAAGGAAATATAGATAGCATGGAAAACTGCCTCATTGCTAAGGAAAAATGGATATTTGACTTTTAAGTAGCTTCCTCCCCCTCCTCCCCTCTATACAAATATTTCCCAATTATCCAAGAAACATATTACATATTTCTATTACAATAGTAAACCGAATTAAAATGTGGTTTAGTTTTACAGATTCATATAATAATATTTGGCCTTGCTATCTTAAAAAAATCAAATTTTTTATTTGCTCGAAATACCATGGTAAGTTTGTTCACATTCAATTTTTTTCTATGAAATCTTTAAATGATAAAACATTTCGAGCTATAATTTCTGTCCGCAAGGGTGGCGTGCCTGATTAAACCCAAATTTGCTGCCAATGGAAAGCAGCGAGAAAATTCCTCCCCAATTGTGCTTTACTTCCCATCCTTCCTATTTCAAAGATAATGGTGATAATAAAGTAGCTTGTTATTCATCCAAAGAGGCCCTAGCTTTATTACATTTTTTTAAAAATATCTTAAAAGCTTGATGTTTATTTATAGCTTAGCTGAAACAAAGCACAGGCAATGTGTTTCAAACCGTTAGTAGGCTTGGGCGCATTTCTCTCCCTACGAGCAAATGGACTGGCATCCAGCCCTCCTATAGGGGCCCTCTACTCCAATCCTTATATCTAGGTCACGTGATGAGAGATCTAAGCCAATCACAAGAAATTGGCGCGAAATGTGTTGGACACACTACATTGGTAGAAATATTCTCAGCTTTGTCCAAGTTGCCCATAAAATCTGCTTGGTAGAATCAACCAAATAAAATCATCACTCTAATCGATCAGTGCAAATATGGCTATAAAGTGAGATAAAAGCAGACAGCTGCATTTAATGTTGTGAGAGTTTGAATAATTTAACTGGAAAGCAGGTGTGTTATTCTTGTTCAGTTTTAATTTGTTTTCATGATACAACATTGATCTTTAAGAGGTGTGTATCCACTTGAAAAATAAAATATGTTAATAATAATCAACTGTATTAATATATTATTTAAATTGAAAAATGACACTTAGACACGAGAATTGATCCTAGAACTTTAGACTTAGTGTGCCAATGCTCTAACCACTGAGCTATCCATGTGACATATTTTTCTATACAATGTCCTGGGTCATATTCTTCTTTGATTCTCGTATCCAGGTGTCATTTTTCAATTTAGAGAATATATTTAGATAGATTTAGAAGAAGATATTTAGATAAGGCAATAACCGTAACTAACCAAAAAGATTCAAGCTTTCATAGGGAAGACCTTGTCTTCAAAGGCACGGAAAGCTATTTTTTCTAGGAGAGTCCATCAAATTCTAGGGCGGTTCACCCCCTCTCCCTTTCTTTGTTACCCCTCTTTCTACACCTGGTTTACGTTAAAAAAGCTAAGTTACTAAACATACTCTTATATTACATACTTATATTTCATCAGGTCATGTTATCTTAAGCTGTAAATATTGATAAATATTATCCCTCTTTTTTAATACTGTATCTTACTATCTATTCAGGTAATTGGGTAAGAATGGGGAAGGAAGCATTTTAGAGATAATCTGCCCGCATTTGCTTGAAATGAGAGTGGAAAACCTGTTTGGAAAAAATCAGCCACAGTAGACCCAGAACTGCGATTCGAGCCTCGATATTCTGGTCATCAGCAGGCAAGTCTAACACAAGAGTGAAGCCTTAAACCATTCGACCACTGAAGCAAGTTATAGATATTATCGAAACCTATAAAATAACAACAATTTAAAAAAATGTCATCAATTTGGCTGAAAAAAAGTCCTGTATTTTCTAAAAGGCCCTTCTTATGAAAATTGGACTATACAGTAGCCAACAAAACCGTTACATTTAAAGGATATGCTAAGAAAAGTGTTTCAAAAGAATGGATTTTAAACTTGGAATTATTTTATTATATAAAAGACTGGTATGATAAATTTCTACATAACTTTTTAAACAGTATTATGTTATAAGCCCTACTGATGTTCTTTAATGATTTTTAAAAAAATCTAATTTATTTGTGATCAAATCGAGTGTGAAAATGAAGCTCCTCCTTTGAAGGGCGACATAGTATCCTCATAGAATGTAGCCGAGTATAGGCTAAGGCTGTCCCACAGTCCTTTCATAGGTTGCGGCCGGATATACAAACTCAAGACACCACACTCATCTTCTTGACGTAGGCACAGTACGCCAGTTTCCTGTTGATAGCCCTGATCTTCCTCTCGTCCTGCATTTTGATGATCTTCTGCGCCGAGCGCTCGGTCAGACATGTGCTACAGTAATTCTCCATGAGATAGCGTAGCGGCGTGTTGAACTTTCTCGACTTGCGATGGCTCCACGCGTGAAGACAACATTCCAGGAAGATGTAGAGGCTCATTATCGGCATCCAGGCCGGGATAACCAGGAGGAGGGGCAATAGGAGGTACAAGGGGGTGATGTACTTATCGACAGGTTCCTCTTGGTTAAGGGGGAGCAGTATCGGGACCAGCCCCCTCTTTCCTTGGCGGTTCATGGACCTCCCAGGCCGCAGGACGTTCTTGGGGACCTGTTGCAAGGAGATTGTTTGTTATTGATACAGTTGGCTTAAACCAGTGTTGGGGAACGGGGAGCTTTGCCATAATAACCCTGTAGATGTATTTCACTCCCTCTGAATTTCTCAGATATGAAGATGATAAGATTAATTTGTATCAAACTATACCTATCTTTTAGAGAAATTCCATTTTCAAACATTAGCTTGGTGAGGGGTCCTTGTTTTCAGGATGTAACCCACATACCTGGAAGAACTTGGTTCAGAGTGTACCCCACATACCTAGAAGACCCGGGTTCAGAGTGTACCCCACATACCTGGAAGACCCTGTTTCAGGTGTACCCCACATACCTGGAAGACCCTGGTTCAGAGTGTACCCCACATACCTGGAAGACCCTGGTTCAGAGTGTACCCCACATACCTGGAAGACCCTGGTTCAGAGTGTACCCCACATACCTGGAAGACCCTGGTTCAGAGTGTACCCCACGTACCTGGAAGACCCTCTTCTTGCCTGTGGGGGGCTGCTCACGCGCGAACTCCCCTGTCTCCATGTCGTGCATGAAAGAGCAGCAGTAGTCATCTGTCGTGATGGGGTGCTGATTCATCTCCCCGGTCTCAAGGTCGAACCTCAGCTCTCCCGTCTCCTTGTCTTCAAGGAGGGGAACTGGGGGACCACTCAGGCTCATGGCCGATAGCAAGACTGGAACAGGGCACAGCTTGGTTTGTACATGCTCCTGGATAAGGGGGTAGGCAACAGGAAGATACAACTTATCATCATTATCACGGAGGGAGGTTGGGAAAAGATTCGGCTAAAAAAATACTCTATCAGTAAACCAGATCGGTATATGAGCCCCCCCCTCCATCATCAGAAAACCCGAATGATTGTGACGACTAACGGTAACGCCTTTGTCCCCAGAAAGGGAGTAAAGGTAAGGTGGGGTTGGAGGAGCGGCTCATGTAGTTTGACGGATCCCTTAGGGTGAGTCTATACTATCATCATCATGAGCAGTTTCCAGCCACAGCCGAGCCTCCTCGCCACCTCTCCTCCACACTACCTTCAGCTACCTGTCCCTTGGTCTTCCTCTTAGCCTCCCACCCCCCACTTTAATATCCAGCATCTTCTTTGGTATCATCTTCTTCTCCGTTCTCCTCACATGACCGTACCACTTCATCCGTGTCTTCTTTATCCTGTCCTGAACTGGCTCCTCCCTAACTATTCCTCTCACCCTTTCCATTTTTGTCACTCCTATGGTACCTCTCAGAAATGTCATTTCACAGGCTTGAGTTCCTACCTATCAAAACTTTAGCTAATTTTTAACGGACCCTCCCCAAGAAAGATGAGCTTTCTACAACCCTTACACATCAGTGCGGGTCATATGTTTTAATCAAAGGCTTAGTCCTCGAGGTAAGGATGAGGAGGGTCCACATCAGGATGGAGAAAGGATTCAAGAAAGGCCGGGGTGATAAATCATACGAGCTTATACCTCCTCAACACCGGTAATCCAGCTTATTGCGAGCCTGACGCCTTAGCGCGGGTGCACCTCTGCTTACATTTATTTTATAATTTTTATAGCACCACGTCTTACTGTCCGGTCGGGTTATTCGCAAGCATACTAATTAGTATGATAACATGTTCGGGCTAGAGAAGATCAATTTAGAAGCAAGTGTGCCGACATTCTTGTGTCGGTAGAATGAAAAACTAGCCTCAGTACACACGACCAGGATTAGAACCCCGATTTCCCCGTCATCGGCAGTCCCAGTCAATTGCGAGAGTGACGCGATCCTCTTAGGTGGTCGCATAGTCTAAGGTCTCACATTTGACTTTATTATTATTATTATTATTATTATTATTATTATTTATATTATTATTATTATTATTATTATTATTAGCACCGCGTCTTACTACCCGTTCGGGTTATACGCACTTACGCTAATGTGTAATGGTAGGGTGATTGTGAGATGAAATGAAGGACCTACAGTTTAACGTGGAATCCGAACCACGGTGGCGGCCTGGCACACATTTGACTTAATTACTGATGATGGGGAGATCGGTGTTCGATCTCGGTCGGGTATATCCAGGCTGGTTTTTCCTAAATGGTTTCCCTCCCACCACACAAATACGGGCACACTTCTTCTAAATTCAACCTTTCTCATTCTTAACACATTAGCGTAACTGGGGAAAGATTTGTTTTTTTGTTTGTATTGGATAAACTCAAAAACTACTCGACCGATTTTAAAAATTCTTTCACCAATATAAAGCTACATTAGCAACGAGTAACATAGGCTATATTTTATTTTGAAAATTTAATTTATTCCTCATAAAACTGTCGATAGTATATTATATAGTCGTTGGAAAAAAAAAGTCGTTGAAGGGAAAGTGGGGTTGGTGAAGGGGGCGGTGGGGTAGGGGTGAGGAAAGAGAAATGAGATGAAAATAGGAGGGAGGATAAAAAGAGGGAGGGGGCTATACAGTGATGGTAGGACTGTATTTAAAAAAAAAAGTAAAACAAAGTTTTGTTTTTATATTGACATGATGGTTGATTTGAAGCTTTGTTTTACAGGATTCTTTACAGTATTTTTTTACGGGGAAGGGGGCTAGTATGCATATAATCCGAACGCAGCACTAAATAAACAAAAACCACCCAAGCTAGTCTCTGCATGGATATTTGAGTGAGATGTCAACGTACTGGGTCACCCCTGAACTACAACACGCCTACATTCCCACGAGGACCGAGTATTGGACACACTTGACTTATTGTTAATATGCGGCCTTGGGAGCCCCAAGTTTAATGGATCAATAGGGCGTCTCCAACAATATAGTTTGATTCTCCTCCAAACAAACAGAACAATCGCAAATAATAATAATGCCTTAGGGTTTAGTGAAGTGGTGTTTCAAGGAACCGGCATTTTTTACTTTCTCATATAAAGAGAAAATATTGTGATCGTGAAAATTGTTGGCCTCAAGATTATGAAGAATATTTTGTGTACGAACCCAAAAAAGTGGATTTTACAATTCTGTCTGTCCCCAGCCACAGGTCTGAAACGGTTTGATGAATTTTGTTCATAACTGATATTTACATGTTTAAGGGCAATATCATGAGATTTTTTATGTATTTTTTTTAAATGGCTCTAAAAGTGTTTAAAATTTATACAAGGCCGTAGTCATGGTCCAACCCCCCTCCCCCCGAAATTTTATGAACAAAATATATACGGCTTTATTAATTTTAAGGTTCAAACAATATTAAAATTAATGTACAAGTACAAATTAAGGGGCTGTGTAACCGTAAAAAGCACTTCGGACAACTTCTAGAGGTGTTTAGTATTTATAATTTTTTACAGCCTTTGGCAGTTATGGTGTTATGTTGCCATGAAAAACACTTTAGAGAGCTTCTAGATGTGTTTAATATCTAGAATTCGTCCTAAACTCCAGCAGTTAAGGGGTTATGTAGCCATAAAAAACACTTCAGATAACTTTTAGAATAGTTTGTCACTTAGAATCTTTTCTAGCCTCCGGCAATTGGAGGATGTGCCCGCCAAACCCCCCCCCCCCCTCCATCCCTCAGAAATTACTGGTTGGCTACGGCCTTGAATGTTTATTTTGGAAATGACCAAAAAAATCGTAGGTATTCTTGTTTTACGGGGAAAAGTTGGTTTTAGGGTAGTTTATTGATAAATTGTTTTTATTTGAATATTTTAAGAAATGGTTTTAGCAATTTGGCTCAAAATTGGCATCGGTTGAATTTTATAGATGACTAATAAGATAGATTCACCCCTATTTTTATAGTACGAAATTATCCGTGTTTTCCCAGCTATCCCGGTTTTAGAGGTACGCGGAAAACCACCCTCAGTGCACTCTGTCGAGATTCAAACCCGAACCCCCATTCGCCGGCAAACCAGAATAAACGAGCCTGAAGTTTAGACCTAGTGCCCCACCGATACGGATCCAAGACTATATTATTATCGTTATGACCCACATGCAACCATTGGTGCACAACCCTGGGGTCGCGACCCCATTTGGGGTTCAAAATTATTAAGGTGGTACCAATCTTTTAATGGATGAACGAGAGGATACTAAAAACCCCTGGTAGGTAAGAATCAGCTTTTGTAAACGAATGATATGTGCAATATAACGACTTCGGCTATTAGACACCATTAGAAACATTTATAGGGCGTCAAATATTCATCGTAAACATAAAGGTGTAATAGCAAAAGGCCTTACTTTAGTGGGAGGAATCCGCTTCGGTGGCCGCGTGGTCTGACGCGCTACTCTCTCAGTTGACTAGACTGCCGATGACGGAGAGATCGAGGATTTGTCCAAAATTATTTTCCACTCTCCCTTCACGCAAATGCGGGTACACTTACTCTAAATATAGCCTTCCTAATCCTCAAAACCATTAGCGTAATTAGTACATAAGCTTATAACACGAACGGTCAGTAAAACGCGGTGCTATTTTTATTTTTTTAGAAAAAGTAGGAAGAAAGTGTTTTATTTTATTTACATAGTGGGATGAGGTTTTTTAAATTAATTGGGGTCGCACCCACATAAATGATGCAAAACACTTGTCTAAGAGCAGTTTCACACTAGGCAACTATCATCCGGCAACAATCGCTGGCTGACTATCGCTCTGTTAATTAACACGGAGGTAGATTGAAGGTTTCATACGAAGCAATTGAGTTGCCCGGACCGACAGTCAACTATTGGCAATTCATGGCGTAGTTGCCCAAAAGGCCGATTGTCACACACCCGGCGAAATCTTGGTTAATTATGTGTGTAATTTGTTTCAAACACACTGGACAATCGCCGGCCAGTCTCACAAGTGGTGCCAACCCTTAAGATACCTGTAGAATTTTGTTGGTGGTAATGAAGGATATCTTTTTCTTTTAGTTATCTGGTTATATATTGGTTGAATGTGTTCGTCTGCGGTTCGACCTACGGCGCTTCCAGATTTTCTGTGAAGCTGTGGCTTTGGAAAGATGTCAGTCAGTCAACTCAGCCTCGCGAGGACAATTGAGGAGCTACCTGAATGAAAAAAAGTAGCAACTTCAGTTTAGAAATCTGAGATTAACGAACGGAGGGTTCGTTGTGCTGATCCCATGACACCCTTTATCCGCAAAAGTTGACACTGTCTTTACTAACAGACGGCGACCTCTCTGTTGGTATGACTCGATTGAGAGCTGATGCCATGGAGGTTATTTTAAGCCAAATCTTGTGCAGGTGTTATAGAAGATAAACTTTTCCAGCCAATCACGAATATACGAATGATTATAAAATATCTTCACTTGTGTTATGTTGTGACTTTCCTTACACCATCTCCTTCTTATAAGGAGCCACAGAAAATTAGCCCCATCCTCCAAATCCATCAACTGACACATTTTTTTCGTGTAAGGTGACCTGGTGGTCTAGGGGTAAGGTGTCGGACTTCTGTGCCAGGGGTCCGGGGTTCAATCCCGGTCCCGGCACAAATTTATCTGATTACCAAACCCTTCCTTCACCTCTGACAAGACATCTTGTGAATGTGGGAATGCCAGGCCTCCACCGTGGTTCGGATTCCACGTTAAACTGTAGGTCCTCAATTTCATCTCACAATCACCCTACCATTACACATTAGCGTAAGTGCGTATAACCCGAACGGGTAGTAAGACGCGGTGCTAATAATAATAATAATAATAATAATAATAATAATAATAATAATAATAATAATAATAATAATAATAATTTTCGTGTACTATGGTTGGGTTGGTGCTGATTTTTATGTGCGATTGAAGTTGCCGGTGGTTGCCTGCCAATTCAACAGAGCGATTGTTACCTAGTGTGAAACGACTCAGGTATCACTCTCGCAACACAAGAAGTAAAGCAATCTCTAAAACGACTTTATCTGTCTCTCGCTTATCTGAATATTGTGACTTTGTTAGTAATCTCTTCTGCAAGGGTCGATGCTGATAACAGACCTAGTGGGAGCGTCAACATCAAGGCTAACGGGGAGAGGGAGGACCTTCTATCACTACAATATAGTTATGTTCTAATCATTTGGAAACTAGGATACATTTCTTACAACTGTACAGTTGGTATCAGCTATTAATCAGTTATGAAATTCTTATGTCTGATGTTGATAATAAGTGTAATTACAACTTCTTACGACTGTATGTTAATAATCGGGTAGTCATAATTTCTTACGACTATGCAGTTATCAATCAACCATTTTTGTTCTGTTTATTTATCAATAATTAGTATGTTTTAATGTTAGTACAGAATATTTCCTCAACTCCTTGATGGTTTGCTCAAAATCTCTGCACAAGGCAATGAGAATATGTGTAAAAAGTTCCGCTAATGAGTTTATAATGATTCCAAGCTACTGTTCCTGCACTTTTTTCTCCCTCCCTTAAGGCGCTGTCTGTCGCTTCACAAGGACGGACATGTCCGAGCGGCCATTTTAAGGTCAACCCATGCAAGGTCGGGGATTTGTTAAAATTGCGTATTTTTTAATCATATCATTTGTCCGCTTTTTTTCACTAAACTATTAAATTATCATCAGCTGACCAGGATTTTAATGACTAAACATCTCTCTTGTTGTTTTTGTAGATCACAGTCAATGCTCATGTGCACATATTATTATTATTATTATTATTATTATTATTATTATTAGCACCGCGTCTTACTAACAGTTCGGGTTACACGCACTTACGCTAATGTGTAATGGTAGGATGATTGTGAGATGAAATGGAGGACCTACAGTTTAACGTGGAATCCGAACCACGGTGGAGGCCTGGCATTCCCCACTTTCACAAGATGTCTTGTCAGAGGTGAAGGAAGGGTTTGTAAATCAGATAAATCTTTGCCGGGACCGAGAATTGAACCCCGGCCGCCAGCACAGAAGTCTGACACCTTACCCCTAGACCGCCAGGTCACATTATTATTATTATTATTATTATTATTATTATTATTAAGCACCGCGTCTTACTACACGCTCGGGTTATACGCTTTAAGTACTAATTACGCTAATGGATTAGGAAGGTTAAATTAGAGGAAGTGAACCCGCATTTGCGTGGAGGGAGAGTGGAAAACCATTTAGGACCCCCCCCCCCCCAGTTCACCCGACCGAGATTCGAACCTCAATCTCCCCGTCCTCAACAGTCAAGCTCAACACGAAACTAGCGCGTTAGCCAACTACGTCCCCGAGGCGGGTATGTGCACATAAATTATGTTCGAGATTTTCTGGTTGTGTAAACGTTTTCTTTATTGGTAGTTAGTTCCTTGTACTTTTTTTTTGTCATTTTGGATTCATGGGTTCTTTATTGGTAGTTAGTTCCTTGTACTTTTTTTTTGTCATTTTGGATTCATGGGTAATATTTTCTTGGTTTGCATCATTTTTGGGTAATTTTTAGAATTTCTTGTTGATGTTTAAACACATGTTTTTTTCAACTCAAGTTGTCTAAATGAGAAGATAATGTAGGCAATGAACTGTGTCCTCTTCTCTTGTATTGGTTGTAAAATATACAGTACATTCCTGGTGGGACTGTAACTAAGCTAAAGAGGGTTGCGTTGGAAGGGGGTAGCTATTACTCCTGAATCACATAGGCCTATTTGTAACTCAATATTATGTCTAGCAGAATGTAAGAGTTTAGTTGTTAAAAGTGTGTGTTTAATATAGTCGTATGAATTCATTACGAATTTTTGTTTATATTTTTAGGTCCTCTTTTTTTTTTTAAATTTGATGTCAATTAAAAAAATATATTTTTAGTTAATTTCTTGCATAAATACTTTTTTGTTAATTTTTAGGTAATTAAAGTGCAGGCCCTGATAGTAAATTTTTCGAAAGTACTTGACGCACTAACTTCACAAGCGCCAAACACATATCAGGTTGCAGTTTTATTTCAAACAATTATGGTCACATATCTTCTTATCTCAGTCGGTAGCGTGCATGTCTACTGAGCTAAGGGTCCCAGGTTCGATTCCCGGCATATCCAGAAAAATGTATCATTGGTGGAATGTATGTTGCCCCAGATGAATTAACTGCCGGCGGGCTGGATGTTGTATCTGTTCTAGATTTAGATTCGTGTGCTGATATAATTAGTCATTTCAAAAAGGGCATGTCGAAAAAAAAAACCTCAAGCCTCTCCTCCTACCATATAATAAACAAAATCTGTTTCGTTAGTACGATATGTGACATAACTATTGTCCGATTTTAAAAAGGAAGAACCTTTTAGAAAATAAAAACATGTTTTTTAGCGGCCAACAATGATAATTGATAACATTTTCCTATATATTTTTGTATTATTATCTCCACGTCTTACTACCTGTTCTGGCTACACGCATATATGATAATTACTCTAATAAGGTAGGGGTGAGGAAGGAAGGATTACGTAGCTAATCTACTCGCATTTGTATGGAAAGAGAGTTGGAAACCATTTGGGAAACAACATCCTTAGTAGACCCGACCGGGATTCGAACCCCGATCTACCCGTCATCGGCAGGCCAGTCTATTGCGAGAATAACAGCTTAGACCATTCAGCCATTGAAGAGGGTAGTTATATTATTAATGTTGTTTTATAAGTATTGATGATATCTATCAAAAGTGACAGCTCCAGATCACACGACTTGACGTATGAACACGTGAAAATAGTTTGAGTAACTGTTCTAACTGTGAGATACTGTCCTCCAAACCTCGCCCCTACTAACACTCAAATAATGTACGCGAAAGGGCCCTTTTGCGAGGAAGGGAGATAAAAAGGGGGCCGCAGGTTCACAATTTAGGGACACAGGTTGGGGGGTAATTTTAAGAAAATCGATCATTCTCAAGAGAGAATACTAGGAAAACCAGTGTTCGGATGATAATACTCGTCAGAAGTTGAAAAAAAAAATTGACATATTTTTTGTAACTATTATTATATTTAGCACAAGTGTAATTTATGGATGAGGAAGGTTGAGTTTGTAGGAAATGAACCATCATTTGCATCGAGAGATAAGAGTGGAAAACCAATTTCAGGAAGCAGAAACACCTAAGCACATCCGGTTGGGATTCTAACGATTGACCTCACCGGTCGTCGTCAAAACCAGACACGTCGAGAGTGACGTCTTTACCCGCATGCTGTATCACTATGGAATTAAATCGACCCTCGTCGGGCGTCGATTGAAACACTACGGATTAATTCCCTGATATATAATAATGCTGTGACGATGTTCAGGTTGTCTATAGCTCCGTGGTCGAGCGCCTATCATCACTGTACGGAAAAGATACCGTTTAACCAGCTGTCTATAGCTCCGTGGTCGAGCACTAATTAAATCGGTATATTTAATTGAATTAAGAAAGATAACTTGTGATGGCTGTTTATTCACACACGGTTTATTTAAATGACATCTGCTAATTACTTATACATGCTCCAATTAAATGCTTTATATCAATGCACACTTGTGATATTAATGTTAGTTAGTTATTTTATACTGTGTTAGACTGTGACTGCCAGTTTGTGGCTCTGACTGACTTGTGCGTGGGCGGAAGTTGTGCGGGTGGATCCCCTGCTTGTGTGTCGCTGTTTGGGATCCCTGGCTGATACGCACAAACAGTTTATATATGACATACCCTTGCATCTTTCTCCCTTCGTCAACAGTGTTAAAAACTAACTAATAGAAAGAGTCCTGGCGACAGGTGTTGTGAAGGATAACTTCTTATTGGTATAGAGAAGTGGCGTCTTTGCCAAATACTGCATAGTTGTTCTTTTAACAGGAAGAATGGTATAAAAAATATATTTTACTGGTGAAATCCTTTTCACATTATTTCTGAGAAGCGCGTGTTTCTACATGGATGAATCATAAAAAGATACTCTACATATGTTACTTTAAAGAAAAATTTCCTTCATTCATGACTTTTTATATATTTTAGATTGATCCAAACCAATATCATTTCAATGCACACCGGTGCGAGTGTTGCCCGGAATGGGGCATTGTTACCAACTTGACCCACACTTCCCTTCCCTTGACCCCCTTTAAGGTCAACACTAATAGAATAAAATACGCCCACGCTGGTAAACAAACACCAGCTATACTCCATCCGCGGTAGCCTGGGATTTTCTTTACTGATGAAAAGTTATTATTTTTTAAATTTTCACTTGAAGTATTTGACGTGAACTTTCTGAACCGAATGATTACATCAGCACACGACTTAGAAGCTAACTTAAATCTATAACAGACACAAAATCAAGTCCCCCAGCCGTTAATTTATCACTGTGAAAGGGGGAAACACACATTTCATCAATTATACATTTTTTGGCCATGCCAGTAATCGAAACCGGGACCCTTAAGATGGTGCCAATTTCCGCTGGTCGAACATTTTTGGTAAATCTTTAGTTGGAAAACTCTCCGCATGGTGGATTTGGGCCCATTAAGTAGTTGAAGGGGGTGCGTTTGGGGACGAAGGGGGGTGGCCGAGTTGGACAAAAACTATTAGCAAATAGGCCTACGTTAACCAAACTTAAAATTATTTTAATTGTGTATTGCGTGCAACCGGAACGGGTAATAAGATGCGGTGCTAATAATAATATTTTAACTATCATGTTTATGAGATATTGAAAAATTATTAACTTAATGGCAATAAGAGATATACATGTTCCTGTAAATATTTTAAGATAATTGGTGAATGTATTCATAAAAGCATTTATTATAATTATGAAATATTTTTTTAAATATCCGGTCTACAGCAGACCTGACGTTAGTAATAAATTCGACCACGTGGCACTGTCGTCGATACATGAGTGTGACCGTGAGAAGATAAATGGAATCATTGTCAAAGCTTTGTTATAGTTCATTTAAATAGCGATTCCTTATTGGTATCTGTTGTCAGGTAATTCAATGCCTGTTACTTAGTAATAATTCACACCACACTCCACTTGTTATGTGCTGAGGATTGATGAGTTGCCTACCCCCTAGGTGCATAGAAGCGCCAACTTGGACGTCTCATGGAGCCGATATATGGCGTTACCGGCCCCAAGTTAATTACTTGGAAATACTACTCTTTTCAGCCCCTATAGCTTATACACTTCTTTACCTGGAGATGTGAATAAAACTGTATGCGCACAGAAAGAGGAATAAAAGGGAGGGTGGACTAGATTTTGATGGACTCCGGATATATCTAGAGCTCTAGTCGAGGAAAGATGTCTCAAGGATACTAGTGATGTATATCGCTGATGAACCAGGGATTCCTGGAATACCGGCTGGGGGAGAAGAAAAGTAAGTGGATACAGACGAGACATCAGAAGTTGTTCCTTACTCGAAGAGCCCTGCTCGCTTGGAAACAAGCGTGATCCTGGGCTGGAGCTATCGAGCACTCCAGGGATGTCGACTGGCCACGGTAGGAAGTGACCAAAGAAGAAATAGAAAATAGGACTCCCTACAAGAAATGGATCTAATCTGATTGTGTAGACGACAGCACTAGGTATAGTTAGATTTAAGTCCAAAGCAGACATATCAAAAATATAAAATATAAAAAAGTATATAGTCAAAATAACTTCAATAGGGAAAGAGGGACAAGTATAGTTATCATAAATTAAATAATGATATTGATATATAGTAGACAGAGCTGCTAACAGGAACAGGTCGAGGTAAATAGGTAATGATCAATAACAGGACAAGTAGTTTTAGTAGTAGTATATGTTTATATTCCAGAATATGTATGTGTCAAATTTTTTTTTTTAGATTAAACTATATATAAGGCATATTGTAATATGAACAGAGCAAAAAATCCTGATTTATAGTAAAATAAGATGTCAGGACAAATGTACAAGGAAGCGGGCGGAGACGGAAGGGAGGGATTACGTCTTGCCCCTGGGACTACTACATCCTGGATACGCCTCTGTACTTGAACGCGCTTATTATTCGGTTTAGACGGATGTTGATAAAAAAAACTAAGCTTAGTTCACTCGGTGGGGACTATTTGTAGATTTCCTTTCCACTGATAACTCCTAAAAAAAAAAGGTATATCGTCAATGAGGACACAGAGATGGGGGGAGTATAAGTTGTGGATAGTTTGAAAGGTTAGTACCATTAAGGTACGTACTAATTGATAGTGGCCTTTAAACAAAACCGACAATATTTGAACTGCATTCATGAGTCGATTGTTGGGTTTATACCAAATTAAGCCTTGACAGGAAAGGAATTTAATATAACTGGAGGTGACCTGGTGGTCTAGGGGTAAGGTGTCAGACTTCTGTGCTGGCGGCCGGGGTTCAATCCTCGGTCCCGGCACAGATTTATCTGATTACCAAACCCTTCCTTCACCTCTGACAAGACATCTTGTGAATGTGGGGAATGCCAGGCCTCCGCCGTGGTTCGGATTCCACGTTAAACTGTAGGTCCTTCATTTCATCTCATAACCCGAACGGGTAGTAAGACGCGGTGCTAATAATAATAATAATAATAATAATAATAATAATAACAATAATAAAACTGGACCGCGATATGCATCCACAGACCAAGCGCCAACAACATAGTTTTGAGAAAACGAGCTTTTAACGAAAAAAAAAAGTTATATAATTTTAATAGTTTTTCATATAAAATCAGTAACTGTAATCAAGTTTAACTCTTAGGTAATAACTAGGGAAATATATTGATTTTTAGTGCTTAGTCCACTATATAGATTTTGACTCTATTGTGAAATTTATTAATATATAATAAGACCAACTGCCATTTTTGTCATCTATTCTGTTATCGAAGTCTATAGACATTAGATAAGAATAAACGAAATTATCAATAAATATATAAATTTGTCTTTCGTAAACTCGAAAGAGACATTAATGTATTCAATTCAATTTAAATTAAATATCATAATCACATTACAAACAGTGAAATATGTTAATAACCGCGTCTTACTAACCGTTCAGGTTATACGTTTAAGTACTAATTACGCTAATGGGTTAGGAATTGGGAAAATTGAATATAGAGGAAGTGATCCCGAATTTGCGTGGAGGGAGAATGGAAAACCATTTAGGCTACTAGATATTTCTACATAGTGCTATGTCCCTGCAATAAAAGTAATTGAAGATATTAGCTATTGTAATGACTAACGCTGGGATTTTTATGTAGTATCATATTACAAAATATGTATGTAATTATGTAATAATATTCAAGGAAATATGTAGACAAATATGTAGATTCATAAAAAAAAATCTATCATCATGTAACATGTAAGTCCCTTCAAAGAAACACATTCCAAAATAAATGTTCATTTTTACGCCAAGAACAACTTTTTTAAATTTTAAAATTATCAAATGAATTAAACTTTACTTATTCAACTACTGAGATAGTAAACACAACTCCCTCCCCTCTCTGGAATAAGTTTTGATCACAACTTTCTCTCTATCACCCTTTTCCATTTCTCTAATTAACTTGGTGTTACTAGTAATATTAAATGGACACTACACGTATTATTATGTCATTTTTTTCAATATATTACAATATGATACATTTTTAATCAATAATGGTATTTTAATGAGTTTTTAAAATAAAAAATAAAATTATATACAACTACTTTGTTTCCGAAATCTTTGGCTGCTTTGTTTTAGAATTTTGTGCATTCAAAATATATCCTGGATTTCTTATTTTCATTGATCAAGTGTGCTTAGGATACATTAGCTCTGGCAATATACAATTTAAATTAAATATAGTTAATTTTTATTTTATTTCAATTTTCCAAAACTCATCTTTTTCTAATCTTTCGACTACCATTTTTTTTTCTGTCCATAAGACAAGTAAAGAGTACTTTCGTTGGATGATGTGAAGATAATAATAATTATACTAAGGTAAGGAAACTGTAATAAATCCCATTCATAACATAATATTATGTGTAATTTCCATTTAATATTACTAGTAACACCAAGTTAATTAGAGAAATGGAAAAGGGTGATAGAGAGAAAGCTGTGAACAAAACTTATTCCAGGGAGTGGGAGGGAGTTGTGTTACGATATCACTAGTTGAATAAGTAAAGTTTAATTCATTTGATAATTTTAAAATTTTAAAAAGTTGTTCTTGGCGTAAAAATGAACATTTATTTTGGAATGTGTTTCTTTGAAGGGACTTGTATTCAGCGCTGATACAAGACAGGATTAGTTGAGGTAATTGGGTTTGTGATGTCTACGCTTCCTTTTATCCGAGACAAACCCAGTTTGCTCAGGACGAATGTTGTTGAGACAGGCAGTATCCAAATAGTCCGAGGAACCTTTCCAAGGATATAGTATAATATCTTGTATATATATTCCTTCGAGGAACCTTTCCAAGGATGTAGTATAATATCTTGTATAGTATATTCCTTAAATGTTAGATGTTTTTTCACTTTTGTGAAATAAAACTCACCTAGCCAATGCATTTTTCTTTATACTATTTTATCAAAAATAACTTATGAAATTCACAATATTAAACAATGTTGTGAGCAATATGGGGGGGGGGGGGGAAATTAGAAGTCCTTGCAGTAACTATTAATATTTATTTTTAATGAATATTATTGAACTATACCATCAGTCCTATAGTTATTTTACAGTAAATAGCTAAACATTTTTGGGTTCTTCAAAATATTTTACACCCTCTAAAAATACAAATTCCGCGCCCTTTTGGAAGCTCAGTCCAAACCTGGTTTACTTGATAGCATATAATTTACGAACAATTCGAAAGGCTACACTAACCCCAAAAAGTTTATTATTAAAGAAGCATAAATATAAATTTTTATAGAAAAATATTCACTCTTCAATACAAAATAAATGTAAATAATTTAATACTTTTGTGTCAAGAAAGAGTCATCATAAAGTGCATCGACTTGCGCAACATTCAAATTGAATCCAATTTTGGTATTGAATATTATTTTACCACAGTTATGCTTTGATCGTAATATTATTTCTTTAACATTTAAAGTGGTCTATCATATTTTACGTAGTACTATTCTCATTATATTTTAACCGACACTTTAGCTAGGTCGATATCACGTGTGCTTACAATGCTAAGGGTCCCAGTTTCGATTCCAGGGAAAGTCGGTAATTTAACTATAGTAAACTGTTATGTATGTCATAGCTAACTGCTAGTTTGTAAGTCTTGTGCTGATATAAGCCTTGTTTTAATAAATTATACGTTAAATATCCCCATTGAAAAAATAAATATTTTAGATGATATATTTTATTAAATAATTTTGACGTGTGTTCACTTTCTAGTTTGCAAGAATTTTTTTTTAAGACTCAGAAAAAAATAATACAACTGAAATATTCTAACTGGTCCACTGATGGACAAGTTTCAAGGCCATTAGTGTTATCCTGTCACGCGAACAATAGGATTACTGCCGACTGAGTCTCGGGTTCTACCGAAAAACTTCACTTCTCTTATGGCTTGAGTAGTTGTGGTGGGGGTTTCTACCCCTATCTTGTAAAACCTACATTTATGTAACTAATGACCGAACCGATTTCTAACCGAGGTAATAGGTTTACGCGATTAAAATATTGTAACGTGGGGCGCACGTGACCTGGGAGGGTCACAGGCCGTTCACACGTGAAAGTGTGAACCACGAGTTCTTTTAGAGATATTGGGGTAGGTTGCCGACCAAACACGAATAAAAATGCCCACGGAATATTCAAGGTTTTGATTATTAAAAACACCACTTAAAAACATTCACAGAATTAAAAATACAGCTAAACAATTTAACAAATTAGGTAGTCAAATTAATTATCTAAATTAATAAACCAATAAGGACATAATAAATGGAATAATCTGAATAAATTATAACTGAGTAGTTCACTTAGTTAAGTAATACTAATAATTGTCTTTAAATTAATAAACAAATGAAAACACATAAAATAAAATTACACTGGATTAACTATAACTAAACAGTTCACTGACTAAGGTAATATAGGCAATTGTTTGTAGATCAATACACAAGTGAAAAAAAAAACATTAAATAGGATTACATCAAATCAAGTAAACAGCTTGTTAACAAAAATACTGAATAACTAGTTAAATATCCAAATATCAGTTTCTAAAAACGTTCGTTCACTGTAATTTTACTTTCAATGCTAATTACACTCACGGCACCCCGCCACAGGTCACAGTGCCATACACACTACACTGGCACGCGCCACACAAATACTGTACTCGCTGGTCAACTCCCGGACTCACTGGTTGAGAACCAAGAACTGAATCCCCACGGCTATCGCTGAGCGTGTTTATATAGGGTGGTGACAGCTAATGGTCTGGAATACTCCATTTCTAGAGTTAAAAGTCTAGAATAAAAAGAATCCAGACCCCTCCAGACGCGACTCCGTCCTCCCCCCGCACCCCTTGGCCTCTCTAATCCCCCAGTCAAGTGAGAAGGTCGTTGCCTACCTGCTAGACAAGGAGGGAGACAGAGAGAACAAGGAGCGCAGCCAGGGCAAACAATGAGAGCACGCTGGTTCCACTGTTAAACACCAATCTTGTTACAATATTATATTTGTAAATTACACATAAAACTAAAGATGGTATGTGTTATTTTTAAATACGTTTTTTGAGTTAATTTTAAAATTATATACATAAAAAAATTAATTATATAATTCAATATTAATTTAGAAACGTGTCCATGCAGTCATAAAAAAAATCATTATTGGTTCCTCTGGAATTTCGGTCGTAAATAAGTCATTTTTACTGTTCATTAGTAGCTATGCGACCGCACCTTAATGGTTAACTCTCTTCTTCACCGACAAACTCAAAAACACCACCATATCCATTTATGTCATCGTCAATTTCTTCTTTGGATGAAATGTTTAGTTGGATTCGATTTGTGACACCCGATTCGAGTCTAGATGTTCCCACAAAATCAACCTTTTCCATTATTTTCCCTTAGCGTAACATGATGTTGATAGTCATCCCTCAACAGACGTACGCATGCGCTGTTGGAGTTTCAAGGCACATTCTATTTCTCTATATACTGAATCATTTGGAAAAAATCTGTGTCCAGAGATGAGAAAACTATTAATATATTTTAAAAAGTCATGTTACTCCATAATAGCTTTTAACATAAATTCATGTTTATATGCCTGTTTTAACCTACGCACGAGTTGGACCAAACATTCAACTCCTTCGTTTATTATCTTAAATTGATTTTGACATGATTTATAACAGGGCCGTTTTAAGAACTTCATAGGCCCTAGGCACTTTTATTTCTCGAGGCCTGTGTGTCCGATATTTTCTACTCATTTTCATGCTGATTTCATTGTTAGCGAGCACAAAAAAAAAACAGTTTTCAGAATGTAAACATAGCATTCAAAACCTATCTCTCCATTTCAGGAATAAGTGCTGAAGAAAGAAGTTTCTTAAAGATGAAATTGATAAAAAAAAATATTATCTACGATTAACACAAAGGCAGCAACGACTGTCGTCACTTTCACTACTTTCAATTGAAAATGATATTAAGAGACAATTGACGACATAATCTCTGAATTTGCACATACAAAATGTCACAAAGTAAACATTAAACTGAAAGTATCTACTAGACAGACCTCCACAACTATGTCTGTGATTGTATCAGTGAGGCTATTTGTTGAGAAACGCGAAGACTTAAATTATTGCTTATTTGTCATTCAAATAGCCAAATAAATATATATTTTTAATTGACATTGTCTTTTTTTACTTATTGAGTTTTTTTTTATGTATGTTTTCAAGTGAAATATTGTAGGCCTTAAAAGGTTCGTAGGCCCAATGCACTGTGCCTAGTCGGCCTGATGAATAAGGCCGCCCTGATTTTTAAGCATTAGGCCTAACCTATTTCTTATGACTACGAACTTCTACAGTAGCCCCATGGCTTCTTTGGTGCTGACTGACAGCTCACAGCTGACTTCTGACAGTCAACATTTAGGTATATACCTATATTTTTACCTTCAGAAGTGACAGCTGCTAAACACATGTTTTTGCAGATCATATGGTTCGGCGTAGGATACATAATTTGGTAACTTTTCAAAGCTTTTAGCTGTCAGCTGTGAACTGTCAATCAACACCAAAGAAGCCATGGGGCTACTGTACATCTACCTACCTCTCCTTCTAGCCAAAGGTAACAAAAACTCTGTCGCTGGACCCAAAAAGGTCAACACATCAATAGATCCATAGAGCTTGCTTGTAAAACATAATGTTGGTTGAAATATTGGGGAAAGGTAGGGTCTTGCGCATTTCAAAGATGAGGACTTTTAGACCGGGGGGGGGGGGGGGTTTGTTTAGCTTTCTTCAAATCATCTTTCGTTACATCGTGTGCCAATTTTGCTTCATGTTGGTACGTCTTACATGCTATTCTCCAAGCACACTCAGCTTTAATTAGATCACTTATGGCACTAGTTTTTTTGGTGCAATTAACTAATCACATGTCAAAGGCGTCTTTCTTTAATGGTTTTCTTCGCGAGTTAAATTTTCTGTAAAATACCTTTTTGTAGCCTATAGTGAAAACGAAAGTGGTTTAGTGATGTCATACACAAAATATTCCCTTTCAGTCTTAGACCGTGAATGTGATTTGTGTCTGAGGTACTTGTTAATATTGTCTACAATTTAATGTTTTTGTAATATTATTTGGTTTCCCTTTGCAGTACTAATTGTTCTTTTGTCATCGATAGCCAATGTTTACAAATTTTTAGTATTTTTAAGAAATGTATACCTCAACTCTGCATGATTACATTATCAAAGTTTGCACAAACAGATAGTTAATATAATATAACATCCATTTAATTGTCTACTTTATTTTAGAACCGCGCCTTACTAACCGTTCGGGTTGTACACTTATGAATTAATTAGGCTAATGGTTTTAGGGACAAGGAAGCTGATGCAGAGGAAGTGAACCCGCATTTGCGTATAGGAAAAGTGGTAAAACACTTTTAGAAAAACCAACCTTAGCACACCCGACCGAGATTCGAACCTCGATCTCCCTATCATCGGCAGTCTTCTACTAATGTTGAATTATTACAACAATGAATCCAATTATTAAAATTTATGTTGTTTAATGCACACATTTGGAGAGAGAAAATAAATTTAAAACAAATATAAATGATACTTCACAAACTACACCGTTCGGGTTATACGTCAACTGCATCAATAATATATGTGACGAGTAGGTGGCACTGGGTCTCTTGATGTAAAACTTCAGAACTAGTATTAAGAGCACCAACACACACTGTGGGGATTTGGCCCTTTGGTGCATTACAAAAAAAAAGCTTTACATAAAAGGTGGTTAGGCTATACAGATTTATTAAGCTATAAACGGTTGAAGAACGTACTTATATTTTTTCCCCCTGTAGCTTTTGGCTACAATATGTCATAATTATTATTGATTTTTTTTTAGTGGCACTTGGTCTATTGATGCATGACGCGATCCAATTTTGAGTCACATACCTACCTTGTGCAGTTACAGATAAGAAATTAATAAAAACAGAGGTCAACTGCACAGTATAGGACTTATGAATTGAAGAAGAACAATATTTATTTATATTAAATAAAAAAAACTCATGTTATATAAATAATACATAACTTTTGAAAGACAATGTGCGTTGATGGGAAGTTATTGTTTGAAATAAATAAAATAACTTTTTTTAAAAATAAGGTTTTACAGAGCAGGATTTTTATATTTAAGAGCTATTTGCTTTTGAGAAATACCGTACACACATGCTAGCTATTATAAAAAAGATAGTTTTAGAATATAGTGCTTTGTCTGCGTTTGAATACACTTCAACAATGTTTTTTAATTACGTATTTATTTTCCCGTATATAATGTAAATTTATGGACGCAGTGTTGGGTTACGTAAGCTGATAACACTCGTCACTAAATGATTAAAAGTTTGATTCCTAGATGATGCCCATGTATACAAGTTATTCACGATATACTAACTAAATTTAAATTAACCAGAAATTAACCAACACAATAATAGATGTGACTTTTGAAGTGACAATGTTAAGCCATTTTAACTGATAAGATATATTCAAAATAACAAGTTATGAAAATATTAGAATCTACTTACAGCTCTCACGATTACATACACAATTTTATTCCTTGTAACGCAGAAACATGTAACAGTTGGAAATGTGTTAATAACTAGCCGGATTAGATTATTATCACAGTACCTAAACACAATCAACACCACCTTTAAACGACACTGTTTGTTCGACCGACAGATTTAAGAGGTGACGCAACAATGTGAACACTGAACAGTAGTGAGTAGACTGTGGAAGGTTCTTTAGTACTTCCACGTGATGCTTAACAGTGCTGCCATCTATGAAACGTTACCTGTATAATGACTTAACACTGTTAACAGTTGAATTTAGCGTTCATAATATCAACAACTTAATATGAAATCAACAAGAATTATGCATCGTAGTTAGTCACCTAAAAAAATATCAACGAGGAGTACACAATCAAACAAATTAAATCTATAATAGTGTGCTGACTGCTGAAATAAGTATTCCAAGAATATACACATCGAGTATCAGTTTGCTTGCACATATAGGCCTATACTAGTAATTATATACAAATAATATACGGCAGATTAGTTTGTTTGAATTTTTTTTTTTCACACTAGAGTTTTTCCAAATAAACAAACGTGACTTCAAATCTTCTACAATTTATAGTCTGCAACGCCATTGACTGAGATACATTTTTTGCAGTCAAATCAAATACCCTACAATAATTATAAGTATTTGGGTGAATATAGCCTTGGACTCTTATTAAGTGTCAAGGACAGTACATTAATGTGTGGTAGTGGTTTTATTTAGAATTTTAGCTATCCTAATGGTTTCCTTAAGGCCCCTTTCACACGGTCCGGGCGTGGTTGGGCAGCACCCAGATGATGTCTTCACACAACACACATTTGTGTCCGAGTGTCTCCCGGGTCGGGCAGTTTCTCAGTATTGGGAGCTAGTTCTTCGTGAGTTGCGATGGATAACAGACGCAAAATTGTTGTTGTATTCACTTTGTTAAGCCAGAGGCAAAAAAATAAAAGTTCTAGGCAAGTTTGGGTTCACCCTAGATTATTATTATTAGCACCGCGTCTTACTACCCGTTCGGGTTATACGCACTTACGCTAATGTGTAATGTTAGGGTGATGTGAGATGAAATGAAGGACCTAGAGTTTAACGTGGAATCCGAACCACGGTGGAGGCCTGGCATTCCTCACATTCACAAGATGTCTTGTCAGAGGTGAAGGAAGGGTTTGGTAATCAGATAAATCTTTGCCGTGACCGAGGATCGAACCCTGGCCGCCAGCACAGAAGTCTGACACCTTACCCCTAGACCACCAGGTTACCCTTCACCCTAGATTAGAAAAGAGACGGTAAATAATGGAATAGTTTTAAACTTACCAAATTCTTTACTCTCCACGTCACCTAAAAGTTCAAAATCAGGGTTCAATCGGCAAACAAACACTTTTCCACTTATTTCTTTTTTTATTATGGTCTTTGTATTCCTTATATGATTTGTCTCAGATTACTGGTTTTTCTTCAACCAGACATATTAACATTTCCACGTCTACACCTTATGCCTTTTGCTATGGCTACGGGCGAACACCCAGACTGTGTGAAAGGACCCATGTATTTCTACTTGTCCGGGCAACGGGCGAACACCCTGACCATGTGAAAGGGGCCTTAGCATAACAAAAAAGCTGTGTCGTAGGCTCTTATGTACTGCGGGTAGTATCTAATGAACGCGCAGGATAAGCAAATATTGCTATCCGCCGACATAATCTCGTGTGTAATTACTTCTTTGTGAGGAGGGATCGAGAATGTCATATTATTATTATTTTTTATGCATGAATGAATAGTTCTCAACCCAGAGGTTGGGTGGATCCTCAACGGTTCCACATAATTTTTCTTTTACAATAAAAAGAAATCAGATATCGTCCATAAATCTATACCTATTTATATTTACAGAAATATGGTTATTAAAAATATTGGTTTAAATTTAAAATTCCAGGAATTCAGGTTTAATCATTTCAAAGTATCTTCTGATAGTGAATTATGAGACTTGGACACACGTATACGTATGTGCGGTAAATTAATATTAAACTTTTTTAAAAACCTTTTCAAAGATAAGAAAAAAGTCTCACATTACCACGAACAAATTCCACAAATAATAATTTTTCAAGTGTATGTTTGAACACTATTCATAATATCCCTCATCTAACTAATAGTGAAAAGTTTGAAACCAGTGTTTTATTATTTAATTCCCAATAAGGTACACTATTTCTGAATCAATACTGTTAGAGCCCTTTCACACGAGGTGGGTTAAGCTCGCCACAGTCGCTAGGAGCGGTACCACTCGAAGAGAAATCTGCTTGTTTAAATGCATCCTTTTCACATGAGGTGGGTGTACCCGCCGGTGTTGCTAGTTTGGCGCAGGACCGCTCCTAGCGACGGGACGAACATCAACTACAGACCACTGGCTCTAACGGAGGCTTTCACAAGCGGCGGACGCGGGTTGTTTCTTCCCGCGCTCAGACTGAATTTAAACTTGGTGCGAGGTGGAAGCATTTTGTACTTCAACTATTTTACTATATTATAAGGTTTTAGATGGAGCCCGGATAGATGTAGAGCGTTAGTATCCGATAAGCCTGTTGCTATTTGATACTCTAGAGGAGTACGAATCGCGAACAATAGTAACCGAGGCGTGAAAAGGTGTGTTACTTGAACTACACCAAGACTTTGAGAATATTAGACATTCGAAAAGAGTTAGCTTTGCATCATCCCTCGACAATTCATAATATAAGTGTGAGAATACACCAAACTCTATTTTTCTTCAAGAACGGGTGCAGCCATTGCTCTCCTGTTGCACCTTTGCCTTCTTGTATATAAAACACTCGTCTATAGCTAGGGTGGCAGGTACAACTGAACTGTAAAAAGCGCCCGTCTCTAGCGACAGTGGCGGGTAAGGCCCGCTTCGTGAAATAACTCTTAATTGAATCATTCCCACACAGTACTTTGTATTTTACAGCCTACATGGATTCATTAAATAACTAGTCAATACCCTCCAAAATTGAATAAATGAAACTTTTTATTGTTGTCTTACTTTAGTAGCCCCATGATTTCTTTGGTGCTGACTGACAGCTCACAGCTGAATTCTGACAGTCAACATTTAGGTATAAACCTAAATTTTGATTGTCAGAAGTGACAGTTGCTAAACACGTTTTTGCAGATCATATGGTTCAGCGTAGGGATACATAATTTTGTCTGGTAGCTTTTTAAAGCCGTCAGCTGTCAAGTCAGCACTAAAGAAGCGATGGGGCTACTGTACCTATTCAGAATAAACACATTTATGATAGTTACTATAGTGGGATCAGGGTGAGGAAGGAAGCATTAGTGTGAAAAGAGAGTGGGAAACCATTTAGGAAAAATATAACACAAGAGTGTACCCACTGTGGTGGCAGTAGTAGACTAGACTGCCAATAATGGAGAGATCGAGGTTCAAACCTCAGTCGGGTGTACTGAGTTTTTCCAAAATTGTTTTCCACTCTCCCTCCACGCAAATGCAGGTATTATTTATCTAAAATATAACCTTCCTAATCCCAAAAACCATTAATGTAGTTAGTAAATGAGCGTTTAGCCCGAACAGGTGGTAAGAGGCGGTGCTAAAAAAAACCATGAGTGGCTCTTTAGAATAATGTGGTTAAATAGAACAGTGATTGCCTAGGTATATTATGCCTGCTCAGCTTTTGAGGAGAAATATTAAACTTTTGATATAAAATATCATGGAAGTTCATTTTCCCACTAAAACGGTTTAAGATGTGATCCATTTTGTAAAGCCAGTTAGAAGTCTACGATTTAAGAAGTAATGGTAAAAAATATATTTTTAATCATTCTTTGGGAATGGGATGTTGTGTGTTGCACTCCCAAAATATCCTTATTCAGTACATAGCTCAATGGCGTCAGCCTGCAAGCAAGTGATCTAACAGATGCTACCTGTTGGTGAAGACAGTGCCAACATTTGCAGGGAGAGGGTTTCATGTGGTCAGCATAATGAACCCTCCAGCTGATAATCTCAACTGGAGCCGCTACTTGTTTATTCAAGTAGCTCCTCAATAAATTGTCCTCACGAGGCCGAGTTGGCCTCGCTCCAGACCCCACTGCTCCACAAAAATATCTGGAAGCGATGAGGATCGAAGACCTCTGGATTTCAGGATCAGTAGTCAGGAACTCTGACCACTAGACCACAGAGGCCGTCAATACACCCATATATATATATAGACTCAAAAGTTTTTTAGAATCGTGTACCCAAATTTGTTATAATTATGTGTTGGAGTTGAATTTAGAGGATATGTACTTACATTCATGTGGAGAACATGGAAACCCATAAAGGAAAAACCACCCTCAGTACACCCAACCTAAATTCAAACCCCTATCTCTCCGTTATCAGCAGTATAGTCTATTGCAAGGGTGATGCTTCAGACCATGTGGCCACCGAGGAAGGTAAAACCTGTAACTATCACTATTAAGTCAATATAAAACTAATTAGAAATTACAGATTAAACAACTACCTATTATATTCACATTAGTGGTCACAAAAATCAGGTTGGTATGTGTGCAGCTATGTTATAAAATCCCTTATGTTATTTTAAATATAACAATAAAGGTTAGGAAACTGGGGCAATATTATGGTTTGAGTCGTTTAATACGGGTAAAGTGAAAGGTCTCCAATATTTAAGTGTTTGTTATGGTGCTTAAAGTGAGCGAGATCCAGCTCATTGTGGTTCGCACATCAACAGAAAAGGAGGATCAAGAACCATTACATGTATTTAAGGTGACCTGGTGGTCTAGGGGTAAGGTGTCGGACTTCTGTCCTGGGGTACGGGGTTCAATCCTCGGTCCCGGCACAGATTTATCTGATTGCCAAACCCTTCCTTCACCTCTGACAAGACATCTTGTGAATGTGGGAATGCCAGGCCTCCCCGTGGTTCAGATTCCACGTTAAACTGTAGGTCCTCCATTTCATCTCACAATCACCTACATTACACATTAGCTTAAGTGCGTATAACCCGAACGGGTAATAAGACGCGGTTCTAATAATAATAATAATAATACATGTATTTAAACTAATTAACATAATTTGTACTAAATTGTTTAAAGAAAACTGTCATACAGATAAAAAAAAAGGATAGGATGAATTTATTTGTAAATATACTATATTAACTTAATGAAAATGATGTAAAATAAAAACCATTTAAAATTTAATCATCTCAAGTATGTTTAATAATTTGTACATAATCATCAGGTGTTTTACCCCCTTAAATAGATGAGTCGGTATTAAGAAATACTGTATAATTGACAAATTTCAAACTAAGTAAATAAAATACAATAATAATAGGCCTATGTGAAATATCACACTTATTTTCTTGGGAGTTAGTATCTGTAGTTAATGCTATCAACATAACATGATTTTAGAATTATTTTTAAAGATATCTAAAATGTCCCTATTGTTATTTGATTATTTTACACTACCTTCTATTGTTTTAGAATGACTCAATAATATATTATTAGTTCACAATATTTTTTTGCAAGAATATACCAACAAATAGTACAATTATTAATTCATATTTAGTATTTTTGATTATGGCTTACAACTTATAACTCAATTTTTCATCGAATTTTGAGAACATTTATTAAAGAAAACTTAATTCTCATGCCATTTGAAAGTAAGTTGCTAAATACTTTTATACTTCTTCCCATTTTATGGAAACCAAATAAATATAACAAGCTTGATATGATAATTATATAAAATCAATGGAGATGAAAATATCAGATGCTTATGCCAGAAGTCTTTAAAACTTATTTTCTATCAGGTCATTACAGTTTTGAAAAAATATATTTTGCACACAGCATAAACTTTATGATTAGGTTAGTTATTTTGTTTACCACATCTTTCTTAATAAGTTTGGCAGCTTTACAAGCAAAAATATGACATTAAGGGTTATACTATTCAATAATCAGTTTTACAAATTTAATTAACTGGTAATGGATAAAAAGAACAAATATTCTGAGATTGTGACCAGAGGGTGAATCGTATTTGACGAGTTGCTTTTTTATATGCTTCCTCTAAAGAAAATACAATCAACCAAATTTTACAAAATATGAGAAATTATTTGTTTGATTCTCACATCACATTAAAAACTAATACATTTGAATTCATAAACACTTCAAAAGGAATGTCCTTCACACTGATCCAGCCTTAAGAAAACAAAATTAAAACTTCTCTCAAATTTTGTTTTTTAGGACAATCCAATTTGATGAAGTGACTTGTATATGTATATAAAAAACAGGTCTGTAGTTGAACATATACAGCCTCACTGCTAATATCATACAAATAAAAATGAATAAAACATGAAAGTTTGAAGGGGAAAAAGATTGAATCAACTCAACCGGTTAATTTTTTTTTTTTTTGCATGGCCCCTCTTTTTAATGTCAAAGTCATATTGTGTTTCGGAACAGTTTCCTAATCTAATAATCAAAGTACCGACTATACAAATCCTCTCACTAACATTGGACCATAGTGTATAAAAACTATTTACAGTAGAAAAATCTTGCTTACCTCATAGCTTCTTAAATTGAACAAAATCCTGCAAGCCATCAAATCTATCACAGCTTTCTTCGTTGACACTGCATTAAGTTTAGTTTGTATAAATTTAAATAACACTCTATGCAATTATATAAATATGTTCTGTGCACTGATAAAGTTGAAAAACTACCAATACCCTTTGTATTTGCAAGAACATTTTAAAGTTCCTGCACAACTAGTCACATTCAGTTTACCCTTAAAGGTAGTGTTCTTACCTTGACCAATTAAACTATGGTTCTAGCTGCACCATAGTGGAAACCATCAAGGTAGGCTTGCTACAACTTTATGGGGTGAACACTAAACAGTGTGTATAAGAGGTGGGGATAAAATCTGGAAACCAATGAACATGTCTTACTTTGGTCAATGCACAAACATGACAAAGAAAATTTATACCAAAAAACGCTGATGACATAAAATAAAGTTTTTTTTAAACATCACTGATACAAAATTATAAATATCAAGAACACAGGTGGTTCAATGAGATATGAGGTGGGGGACTAGGACGGAAACATACACATGCACATTATTAAAACCAGAAATTTACGCTTTACACTAAAGACTCTGATCTAATTTAGTTTACTGAGGAAACTGAAGATATGGAATGTTCAAATCTCTGAAATATTATGAAAGATTTGGAAGAATTTTAAACAATAATATCAAAGGCTTTGACTTGAAACAAGAATTTCATACAATTAGTGGGGTCAATTTATATGTTATATATATAAATAAAAATTCCTATTATATGTTGAGCTACTTTCCTAAAAACACAATTTATAGGAATTTTGATGGAAAAGATGCTTACAACAGCATGCTCAACAATGAATGTGATAGAATGGAGGGTGTGCCACATGTCCTGCATGATTCATTGCACAGTGCAGGTGCAAATTGGGTGGTTGGCAAACAATTAAAGCTCGGCTGAAAAACAACGCTATAGCCAGTCGGGGACTAAGAAGAGTATCACATACTATTAACAAAGTTGTAATAGAAAACACTTTAGCAGGACTGTAATAATATATTTTTATAATTTAGAAATAATGGTTTATAAGTTTTCTTTGGACAAAAAATAGGTACTAAATCACATTAAGTCACTCTCTTTGTTCTTTATAATGTAACAAATGACAGATAAATTGATATTCAATAACTTTCAAGAAATTAATTTTGTGGGTTTTTCCTAAACAAAGCAAAGCTTCATTTTAAATAATTTAATTTTCATTATTTTCTTTAAGATTCAAAATAAAATCTTAGATTCAGATATAAGAAAAATACGACTGGCACCATTTATAGTTCTTAATGTTTTGTTTTATGAGTCCTAAATGCATTCTAGACAATCATGGATAAGTAGAGTTGATTTATCATTTTATTCTTTGAGCTATAAAATTAAACACTAGTAGATAATGTGTCTAATAATAATTGTAAATCTCTAAGTTTTACCAAATTAAGTTAAATAAGTAGTGCCGTCATTAAAATAGATTAATAAATATAACCTGTTGACCATGTGTAATAAATCTGTTTCAATTAAAAAAAAGTTTAAAGTTTGATTTCACTGTAATCATATAAATTTATAAATACCTAATAGTTACAATAGACTTGTAATTGTATTCAAATCAAGAAGTATCTAAAGAACAAAAAAAAATTACTTTGTTTTAAAATAATTTTACAAAAATTGTTTCTATACTTTACAATTTTTGAGCTCAAACTTGATTCTTATTTTATAGTCATTTAGTTTCATTCCTGATTTGATATAATGGCAGATTCATTTTAACATACTAAGTAGCAACTTTGCACTTTATATCTACACATTCAATGTACATAAAAGCACATGTTTATCATTTATAAATGAGTCTTGTAAGTTACAATATAGATTAAAAAATAATACTTAAAGAGGAATGCTGTTAATAAATATACTGTATGCCAGGATAGACGGATCGCAGAAAACTATAGTCTGATATAGAGAGGAACTTTATGATAGTTATAAATGTTACTAAAACTGCAATAGTAACATTTCATAAATAGTATCAATACTTTTGAAAAAGCCTTACTAATAAAGTCAAGTGTTGTCAATATTTCAGCAAAAGTTACTTCCTAACAAACAAAGCCCTAACACAAGTGACTAATGTATTTTATTTATCTAGTTCCAGAACTGCAACAATTAAATCAGCATGCCCTGGTAAGAAAATATATGTTTCATCTAATCTCGAGGAAAATCATTTTTAAATGTTTGATGTGGACCAGAAATACCGTATTGGCCCGAATATAATAAGCATGATATAGTATGATCATAACATTTTGAAGCAGTTTTACATGAAAAATGAATATACCTCGAGGTAAACACTTAACAAATCTGACCTCACTTTATCAGGACCTTTTAAATGCTTTTCTTGATTGGTAGGCATGGTTAAACTTTTAATGATTTCTTCGAAGTTGTATATTAGCCTTTGAAACACCAAACTTGTTAGCCTAAATGTTATTTGTGCCTCTTTAATTTAAAAATCATATCATAGCTTATTTTCATTTGTTTACTTGAGACACCGAGGAAGCCTTTTCAACACTATCACTCACTTGTGGATCTGTCACGAGTGATTTTTTTTAATATCAGTAACACAGCATAGATTCTGCCACCAACACTAACCTAGTGAATTACCCTTCATTTTGACCTTGAATTTATTACAACACACCTGCAACGATTCCCACCGGCTGGCCAACTTCTGAAGGAATCTGCATTGTTTTAGTGAAAAATGTTAGGCTACATGTAATACAAGCAGAGTTTACAAGATTTTTTTTGGAGAAAAACATGGCACTACATTCAGGCCAATACAGTATCTATCTAATAATACGTTTTACTAGCATGTTTGTATAGAGTAAACAATGTAAACAAAAAAGAATAAGACTTAGAATTTCTCTTAGGAAGCCCCTTTCAAATATCAACATTATGTTGATGAAAAACACACACACACACACATTACACATAATATAAAGCTTCAGTTTCTTTTGAACATAAATAATTATATCTATTACTATCCACTTTTTTAACAAATAGAAAAGATAGGGTGTGAATGGGGGTGGGGATTCCGTTTTATGGGAACAAAACCAGGTTTTCAAGAAGGCTTACATTTCAGGACTAGTTAAATTAGTTTGGTCGCTTAGATGGAATTTAATTTGTGACAAGTTCGAGGAAGTATTAATTCTTAAGACTCTCACATCCTTAAAAATAAATGTGTTGGAACAAAGTGAAAACAGCTTTTAAAGATTTTTCTTGTAACTACAAAGTGAGAGACAAAATATCTAAAAAAATATCAAGTTTTTACAATTATAGTTTGTTCTTAAAATTAATTATCTATGGATCTTTTTATTATAGCGGTATACCATTGAATTTTTAAACAAGGGATTTATATCGGCATATGGCTAGACATATGCCGGAAAGGTTGAAAGTCTACCAAATAAACAAGCGTTTTAACTGGAAAATACAGTTGTTTCCCAAACTACAGTACGACCCCTATATTAAGAGTTTTATTAAATATCTTTTCGATAATAGTAAGGATGAAAATAACTTAATATATATTTTGACATAACAAGTTTTATTCAATTTACCAACTAAGGTTTTAATGACTGTTTACTCCTTACAGGTACATATTATCTCCCCCCCCACCCCCCTTTTTTTAATAAAGAGATGGAAGGGTTTGTTAGTTAGGCAATGGCCTCAAAATGGTACGTAACTGATAATAGTTCGGCAAACACTGCAGTAGTCAAACTATGGGGACCAAATTTACATCACAGTGTATGTTCTGCCCAAATCTGTTTGCGTTTTGTGAATTTACGTTATGTTTAGAGCCTACAGTTTTTATATAAATGTGCAATAAATTAAATATTGCTCCAGTTTAATTTTCTTCACACGATGACATAAAACAGTTCTTGAATATCTGTCAAGGGTGTCCTAGAATTTAAAGAAAACTTTTTCTGCTCATTAAAAAGGTTTCTCATGATATAGTTGATACTACAATGTGAAGAAAATTAAACTCTTGTTTCTAATGGAGCAATATTTTATTTATTTCAGCAGAAAAATTTTTTAATATAAAAACTGCAAAAACACTATCTCTTTCTCGTGTTCTCTACATCCCCATCTTAAGACGATTAGTTCACAATGGTTTGTGATGTCGGAAACTTTTCAAATAAATAGTATGTACATGTTATTTTTCTTTTATCCCAAACAATATCAAAAATGTTATATAATACTAATATGAAGTCAGATCAGAGTATTCCAATTTTTAAAGGTTAGCTAAAACAAGGTGTTTTAAAGAACCATCTGATATTTAGGAACATTATGAACCAGGTACAGTGTTTTAAATTACATCAGTAAAAAACATAGGTCCTCATTAATTTTAAAAAGATATCACAACTAGTGAACTAGTATTTTCCCCTAATAGGTAGTTAAAAAACTTACTTTGAATTTTTCTTAGAAACATACACACTTCATTCATACTCTATATTATCTAACCAACTTTAGATGATACAAACTTATTTCATATGGAAGAATTGGTCTAGGGGTAAGGTGTCAGACTTCTGTGCTGGCGGCCGGGGTTCAATCCTCGGTCCTGGCACAGATTTATCTGATTACCAAACCCTTCCTTCACCTCTGACAAGACATCTTGTGAATGTGGGGAATGCCAGGCCTCCACCGTGGTTCGGATTCCACGTTAAACTGTAGGTCCTCCATTTTCATCTCACAATCACCCTACCATTACACATTAGCGTAAGTGCGTATAGCCCGAACGGGTAGTAAGACGCGGTGCTAATAATAATAATAATAATAACATATGGAAGATTAAAATAAGTTTGTAAGGAAGCTGTTTCTCGATGCTAACACAATCTTAAACGCTCGTTAAATCCCTCATCCTTGTGATTATGTTTTAAAAAGTGATTTGGGCTGAATTTATAGCCTAGCATTGTGAGTCAATCTATCTCCTGCTGAATGAATAATAATCAGATTTGTCGACCTCGGTGGTCTTGGGGTAAATTGCTTGGGGAAGGCGCGATGTTTGTGGGTTCAAACCCAGCTGAGATTGACAGATTTTTCTTGAGTGATTAAAATCCGTAGCTCAACTTTCTTTTAAGGGGAAGTAAAACCGTCAGTCCCATGTCGACTATGGCACAAAAAGAACTCTGAAAGACATGTGAAAATACCTTTCCCAACAAAATTGGGAGGTCTTTTCGTTCTTGCGCATAGAATTAATCATTAGTTGGTTCAGAAGATGCACAAATAAATAGCAAGAAGATATGGTTGAAAGGGGCATTTGTTGAACCCCAAATCTAGAATATAAATAAGACTCTTAAAATACATTTCACATTTAAGTCAACTTTAGGTAGATTCATCAAACAATTTCATTCGCCAAAAAATATTTATGTGTGAATAATGGAACTTTAATGGAGGAAATCATTATGAAAGATTAAAAATTCAGAGCCTGTAAACTTGGTGGTCAAATATTTTTTATCTTGGTCTTGTTGAAGTGATCAAGTGTTTGAATTAACTAAATGTCAAAAGGAAACTTGGCCAAATAGAAACTATTTATTTTAATTAACATAATTTATATTTTTGAACTTTCATAAGACGTTTCTCATTTTGTTCTTGCATCTCAATTCTTTTTTCTTCATATTCTCATCTCAAATTGAAAAAGTGGTTTCCGCACATTCTAATATTTATTGAAGAGTAATTAAAGCATGTGAACAAAGCTACGTTGGGCTAGTCCACCAATAAGCTGTATTAGAACTATTAAAAAAACATTTCAATTTAGATTTAGAAAATCAAAACATTTTATCTTGAGTAATTTTTTAAGTATTTAATGTTCTTTTCCTATGTAATTTTTATTATTTTAGTTTTCTATATTAAGTTGTTGGTGAGTAACGTTTAAGATGCCAAGTCCAAGATTTTGGAGCCAATTATAGCTTTTTGTTTGGCATTTATGAGCTTCTGTGTTCTTCAGAATGTGTACAGATTTTTAATTTCCTCCAGATTGTTCATATTAAATTCAGATAGGGGTCTGTGAATGTTAGCGGACAGCTTTGTAAACTATGAAAGTTGAGCTTTTTCTGTTTTGTATTGAGTCTAGTAGCCTAATGGATGACTTATTGTTTACACTTCTCCCTCCTTGTCTGGGTGGTGTTTGTGAAATGTATATTTGATTTAAAATTTATGAGTCTTGATTTTGAATTTTTTTTTATAAATAGTTGATTGTGATAGCTAGTCTCAAGAATGAAACAACTCAAGCACACAGATCCCTAAAACAAGGATGGTATTTTTTACTATCACTTATACGAATATGTTAAGCAAGCTAATGGCTAAAGTAAAAACACTGGTCTGGCAGCTATTTATAAGGCTATTAAATTTAGGGCCATAGTGATGTGTGAGTGATACAATCCACAAAAATTACCGATCCCAGTCAACCAATAGCTTAGTTTATGAAATCAAAAGCCGTTCAGGTTGAATGGAAGGTGATAAAGGCCACGGCATGTCATCTCAATTTATGATACTTTCATGTATTTTTGTCAAATAATGTTTTGTAGTTACCTCACTTTTGACAAAAATTATCAAGTGGTTATATATTTCGCCGCTTAGCTCTAAACCATTTCAGGAGTTTTATATTTTTACTATGTTTACTTTTTTAATAACATTCATATGTTTTTAAATTATGGTTTGCAAGTGCCATCCTTTCTTGTCAAAGAAGAACTCTTGGAAAGTATCTTGTGTTCTATTAATATAGCCCCCCCCCCCCCCATCAGTTTATGTTTTTCAAATAAGATCATGCTCTAGACCTATTATTATTATTTGTAAAGCTCATCAGGAATCGACTACATATAATTTAACGTGTCCTTTTTTTACCAGTTAACACAATTGTACCTTCTTATGTTTTAATTATAAGTGTGGGGGGGAGGGGGGGTTAATTTTCAAATGTTAAGATTTCTAGATGGCCATCAAAGTTATAGACAAAATATCAACCAAATTTATATTCAATACAATTATTTTCAGGCTATCAACTTTTCAAATCAGTATTTTCCATCTTTGCAAAGCTATTGTTTAGTTTCTAACTTGATATACTATTTTTTTGTTACTGCCCAGAAGCCTGGATCTATTTTTGGCATACAGGTATATTATAAACAAGTGGAACTTTGTGCAAAATTGCCAGCTAATCAGGGTTTAGAATACGTGCTTACTTTGGAAGGAAGAGGGGTTAGTGTGAGGATGCTACCTCCCGAAAAAACATGGCTACCGATATCACAATGATGACCGGACATGTCGGGGCTTAGTGAGATATGTTTTTGTATATTGACCTATGATAAATGGAATGGGGCCAAAAAGGGTAACTCCTTTGAATGTAAAGACTTAAATTACCAAGAGACACTTGAAGACTTTTTTTTTAGTTTTCTATCATGTATCAATATATTATACTTATTTAGTTTTTAATGAATCACTTTCTACAGTTATCTGTATGTAAATAACTTCCCAATTCCTCACCCCTATCATGTAAATACATCTTGACGACAAAGATCTCTACTCTCCTTTGACAAGTGACTGCCATGGGCATATATTTAAGAACCCAGATGGACGACTAGGTAAAGCAGCAATTCAGATATGACATAAAACCTATCAATTTAGTTACATTTTACCAGCGGTGACCACAGAAAATATTCTGTTATCTTCTAGGCATATCTTCCTACCCGATTACAAAAAATATAGCTACAGTAAAATATATTTAGACTTCTTTCGTAAAATAATTTACTTAGTTTACAGGAATCAAGTAGCCCACCGAACTAGTTTAGTGTGGTTATCAACTTCTAAAATGCACTGAACATTGGTTTGATCTAAACTAAGACTCAACGGATAATATGATTTGCGTCTTTCACACATCAATACATAACAACACACACACACCACAGTACTTAATATATAATTAACGCTGAGTCATAGTTTTTAAACTTAAAATATAAATGAACAAAATGTGTTATATTTAAAAGACAAAAATAAAATTGTCAAATGGAATATAGAAATTTGTTACAACTAGAAATTAAAATTATTTAATTCCCTACATGAAAAATCAAACTGTCATTTAACAGGGTGTCCAGACAAACTATATAATACATTATAAAATTCCTTAATTTTTGCAGGTTTTCCAGAGGCAATATATTTTTCTGACTACTATATTATACATAGATATTAAGTATATCACAAACATTATTCTATTACAATTACAGCTGACCTTGGTGGTTTTGGGGTAAAGTGCTTACCTCAGGTCCCAATGTTTGTGGGTTAAAACCCAGCCAGGGTAGACGGATTTTTCTTGAGCAATAGAATCTATAGCACAGCTTTCTTTACAGGCAGTGTAATAATATTTAGCACCGCGTCTTACTACCCGTTCGGGTTATATGCTTTAAGTACTAATTACATTAATGGATTAAAAATTGGGAAGGTTGAATTAGAGGAAGTGAACCCGCATTTGCGTGGAGGGAGAGCGGAAAACCATACAGGCAGTGTAAAAAACTGCAGGTCCTATGCCGATTTTGGCATGTATAAGAACCCTAGAAGATATGTGAAAATACCTTTCCCAGCAAAATTGGTATGCCCTTTCACTCTTGCTAAGAGACATTCTCACATGCTGATAAAATCAGTCAGTTCAGAAAAAGCATGTTAAATACCTCAAATAAATAAAATTAAGATCGCAACTTAATGTAATATTTTAATATATATACACATTCTCAAATTATGTAGCTCTATGAAGGGAGCAAAAGATATCAGTCTAAAGTGATGGGCTATTGGGTAGTGCAATCAAAGTTAAATATTATTGAGCCATTAAAATATTGCGTTGCGCCAGTACAGTTTAAAATTGTTGCGACACATTTTTTAATTTCTTCTTCCTACAACTTAATCAAATTCTCACAAATGAGCAAAGCCATGACTAAACTTTGGTTGAAAGCAAATGGTAGAGGAGGTGGAAAGATGACACAAAAATCACATGACTTTTGAGAATTGAGATTAGTATGCTCAACAGGGGCAAATGTGCTAAAAGAGATTTGTGGTATGGATTAAAAAAACTGCTATTGTGACTACTATAAAGAAAAATTGCATATTTTTTTAGTGAGTACATAAATATTCCATAAATTTGATTAAATTCTCAGACTTTTTTCTGTTTTCAAGGTCAGTGGACACCCTGTTTAATCATGCTCACACCAAAACTTGTAAAAATAAATGGCTAACATTAAATTAGTTATAAAATGAGATTAAAAAAAGTTATTGAAAATCCACCATAAGACTAAAACTCATATGTAAAAAAAACAACCAAACATAGAAATAATTTAACTAAGAAATGAAAATGTTTCAGAACATTAAAATACCTCAAGAATAAATTTTCTTTTCTAGAAAATTTATGAAAATCTTGTGAAGCTCACAAATTTAAGAACACCATTCTAATTTTGTGATAGTGCCAGTTATATTTGAATCAGAATGTACTGGTCTACAATTTTACCTTGAACTAAACCATACAGACTAATCATACATGATTTAGAACCCCAAGGATGGTTTGTCTAGATAGTATCATTGATTGCATCCAAGTACCAATTAGCAGAATAGCCACAGTGTAATAAAATAAATTCAATAAAGTTGATTAGAAATACCATTAAGTGTCTAGTAAGTATGAAAAATAGAAAAAAAAAAGTACAAAAATAAGAGTGAACATCATTACATTTTTAACACTTTTTTATAAACACAATAGTTAATGGAAATAGCTTAACAACATCCATAAACCATGTAACACTTGTCACGAAGAGGAATGGGGGACAATCTCATGTTTAAATGGTGTTACATGGATTTGGGAGGGAGGGGTATATCACAATGTTATGTAAGGCAGATGTTTATTGTTAATGTTTTTACCATTAGTAAGAATTACCTGGTGGTCTAGGGGTAAGGTGTCAGACTTCTATGCTGGCGGCCGGGGTTCAATCCTCGGTCCCGGCACAGATTTATCTGATTTCCAAACCCTTCCTTCACATCTGACAAGATATCTTGTGAATGTGGGGAATGCCAGGCCCCCACCGTGGTTCGGATTCCATGTTAAACTGTAGGTCCTTCATTTCATCTCACAATCACCCTACCATTACACATTAGCGTAAGTGCGTATAACCCGAACGGGTAGTAAGACGCGGTGCTAATAATAATAATAATAATAAAAAGAATTACTTAAAGATAACTTCCGAGTCTAAGTAGTATTAAACCCGAGTCCCTCGTTTAGTGCCCCAAAAGCTTCCCTCCATGAAATAAGGACCTTGCACTCTTGATGTGAAAAGTTACGTAACACAGTTGGAGAGGGACGGGTTCTGACTAAATATCTATTTGGTGGTACATGGGAGAGGGGGTCAAAGGGCAAAGGAGGATTATGTGGTTTATGGATGAGCCTTTAAAAAAAAATCTGGTTTCACTCATCAGAGATACATAATATTATACAGGAAATCGGGATTGGAACAAGTAAAATTAACACAAAATGAGTTAACTAATGATTTTTTTTTAAGTTCAAAATTTAAATGGTTGCCAGCGTGGTTAGGGTGGTGTTAGTCAATTTTCTCCAAGCAGCCATTTTTACCAGTAGTAGCCGTATATAATGGGTGAAATGTGTTCCTCTTTACATTGTAAGAGGCATAATGTGTGTTACTATCTTTATTTCCATCAATAGTTATTGAATTCTGTGCAGCTAAGAAACTACAAACACCAACGAATGAAACCAGGTTTTTGTCTGAATGTATATACATACTTTTCCTTTGAAAATAAAAATATACAATTTAAATATAATTTTATTTCTTCAAATAAATAGTTTGTTTCAGTAACTTTAAATAGCCAACACAGTTATGTTGATAATTAAAAGAGGTGGGTCGAATCCAAATTTTACGAATCTCAATCTCCATTTTATCTTTTAATCCTGAATCTTGAGTCAGAATATTGGAATAATTATGAATATAACTATCTAATAGAATATAAAACACAAATAGTAACCAGATTTGAACATAATTTCTTATAATCAATTCATTATTACATTCATACATTCAGTTTAGTAATAAATCACAGGCCTGGTTGTTGATTTCATCCTGTAATTACAATTGGTTCCGAAAAACTAGTAAGCAGTATTAGAGCTCTAAGACAAATTTCACTTGAAAGATTTTTTTTTTTTTTAACTGTTTAAGTATTGAATATTATATTTGAGGATTCGAGAGCCCATCCCTAGTAATTAGATTTTAATTTTATATAAATAAGATGCACAATTTATTTTTAAATACCTATGCCATGCGCTATGGAGATTAATGCAATCAATGTTACCAGAACTAAGGATATGGGTAGGAATTTTACAACACTACGTCAGGTAACAAAGTAAAACGTTAAAAATGTTCATCTTATACATTTCATTAGATATAACTCTTTTAAGTTTTATTTCACACACAAAATGGTAAATATAATTTAAAATATGAAAAGAGCTACACAACTCAGTATGAAAATTCTCTGAAAACTATCACTGGAATGAAAAATGCAAAAAAAAAAAGTATATATATAGTACAACATGACACATTTAAATTTCCAAAAGTCACAAGGGTTTGTGTTCCCCCCATTTCTAAGATTCAGTCAAATTATGTTAAAGAGAACTTAAAAATGTCACCAAAAATTGGGAGGCAAAATGGGTGTGTAAGTTCAACACATATTTTATGTTGTCATTGACTTGTTTGTTGAAATATGAACACTAAACAAGAACAAACAAATTAAGATAATTATGACTGACGTGAACCAGTGACCTTCTCAATAAAGATTACAACAGCAAAAGGTATATGTAAGAGTCCATAACTTAAGCAAGTTAATCTATCACGTTAAAAATAAAGAAGCACATCTTCCTTGAACAGTTTGTCACTCACGTCACACACTTTTTATTAAGTGTCTTCTTATGTCAAAATGTTGGTGAACACCCGCCAACAAAAACAAACGACTTACAAGGAGTCGTTCTTCCTCAAACCTCACATGTAAATAAAATTGAATCTGGAATAAAGAAAAAGAATAAAAAAAGATACATTATACATTTTCTTTACTAATTCAAAGAGATTCAAATAAATATGAAACTAGCTTAGTGGTTAACAGCAGATTTATCAACATTAAAGAATGGAAGCAAATAAAGGAGAGAGAGAGAAACATGAGAGGCATTTTATTAAAAATAACCCAGCCAGGGGCTAGAAACAGTTTTTTTAGCACCATATCTTACTGCCTGTTCAGATTATACACTTATGTACCAGTTATGCTAATAAGTTGATGAGAAAGGTTAAATTTAAAGGAAGTGCACCCACATCTGTGTGGAAGAAGAGTGGTAAGCCATCTCGTCAGCAGCAGCCAGTCTAACACGAGAGTGATGACTTAGACCATGTGGCCACCAAGGTAAGAGAAACAGATGGTAATGAAAGTGCAGTGTCTGAACATCCACAATAAGCACCTATTGGCCAAGTATTCACCAGGTTTATATATGTGCGGTACCCGCAAAGGGCCTGGGGCAAGGAGGAGATGATCGGCCCGTAACCCTGGGCGTTGTCATAAAGTTCAAACAATGGAGCGGCCACTAGCTTGTAGTTCTTAGGAACAGCAAAAAGAGCTGCAAAAATAAACAACACAGTTCAGAAATGAACAAAAAAAAAAAACACACATGCAGAATAAACGGGAGTCAGTGGCCCAGGACGAGCACTCCATGGTTGACCACCTGAAGAAGAATAAAGCAAACAACTGAGTCGCAAACAAGTTTTTATTAAAAAAAAAAAAAAAACAATAAGTAGTTGAAAGTATTTCCAAATCATTTTTTAATGTTAACAATAGTTCTACAAACATTATTTATTCACAGTGGTGCAGAAAAACTACCTTTGTTTAAAAATTAAATTTTTAAAATTTATTTATATATGTCCACTTAGCACTTTGTCCACATAATAAGAAACTTGAAAAACAAATTAAATACAAAGTAAATCGTTTTATACAATTAAAATTATAAATAAACTTTGATAATCATCTTTGAATACAATTTTTGCAAAGGCTATTATACTTAATTGTCTTTTACAAGTGCCGATTTAAACAGGATGGCAAATGAAATGACATTAAGCTACAAAATACTATTTATAATTGACTGTATCATGCAATTACTGACTTTATTTAGTGTGAGCTCTAGATTAAAAATTAAATCTTTATGATGGTAGAGTTGAAAAGTTTCCCTAACCTAAAGTCCATAAGTGTATAAGCAATTTAAAATAAATAACAAATCTGCCAAACATGTTTTTTTAACAATAACTTTTACGAGAGACGTTTAAGCAATGTGAACTATACAACAATTTTTTTTCACTATACAATATGTTAATACATATATATCAAATTTTAATTCATACAAACACTGTAAATGATTTATGAAGTTAAGTTTATAATCAGAGATATTTTATGGGGAGGGATGGTTGGGGTAAGGGGGTGAAGAGAAAAAGAGAGAGGCTTGTAATGGAATTATTAAACTTTCCTTCAAGGTATAGATATTTTCATAACTGTCTTAAGCATTATTTAATAAGTCGTTTGATATTTTAAAATATAGTTTTCAACAAAATGTAGGCTAAAATTATCAGAAGATTTCTGACCAGTTAAAATTTATGGTTTAAAGATTTTTTTTAACCAAGCTTTATGAAAAATGTGTACTTCTGAGATTAAAGTAAAAGGTTAAAAGCCTGGATATAGTTACCCTCTAACAAATAGTCATGTGTGTATAGGGTCACAACAGAACATTTTAAGATGTGTGGTAGTTTCATAGGGTCTTATGTAAGTTATTACACATTTTTTAAAGAATTTTAAACCTAGAATTTAGAGTTTTTAACTGGTTAGGTCTTTTGCCTACATCTCAGTGTAAACACTATTAAAAAATATCAAACCACATCATAAATATTTCAGGATTTCTAAATGTCTCCAATGATTCTCCACCCTCTCCAAGACCCCTTAAGATGTTTTTTTATATCTATGAATATTATTTGGTACAAATTCAATATATAGCATTGTAAGCTACTTTGTTAAAATGAAATATAAAGTACTGTATGTACTAAGGAGACTATTTACCCATTTCTCCCCCAACATTCACTTATTTGACAACCATAAAAGTCAAATCAGGGTATGAATCAATGGGGGGACCAAAGAGAGAAAGTATCAGGGTCATCTCTAATAGGGATATTTCCCCCCCACCCCCTCATAATTTGGATTGAAAATTATTTTCAAATAAAAACGGCAAAACTAGAAACTATTTTAATCTTTAGGGGTCAGCTATAAGCCACAGAGCTTTTCTCTCTCTTTAAAATGTCTTACTATTATTATTATTATTACTGCGTCTTACTACCCGTTCGGGTTATACACACTTACGCTAATGGTTACTGGTAGGGCGATTGTGAGATGAAATGAAGGACCTACAGTTTAACGTGGAATCCGAACCACGGTGGAGGCCTGGCATTCCCCACATTCACAAGATGTCTTGTCAGAGGTGAAGGAAGGGTTTGATAATCAGATAAATCTCTGCCGGGACCGAGGATTGAACCCCGGCCGCCAGCACAGAAGTCTGACACCTTACCCCTAGACCGCCAGGTCACCCAAAGTGTCTTACTACCTCTTCATGTTCTTACTATGTTAACAAACTAAGAATGAGAAAATACGAATTCAGAGGAAGTGTACTGACATTTGTGTAGAGGGAGAGAAGAAAACAATTTTGGAAACACCCAGCCAGGATTCAAACCTCAATCCCCCTGTCATCGGCAGTCTATTCTAACACAAGAGCGACGCCCTCCAGGACCAGGTTGTAACATTGTTGAGTGATGGAGGAGGTGTGGGGGTGGGTACATCACAGTGTTACTTAGCACATATGTTAATAAATCTATTTATTTTTGGCATCACGTCTTACTACAAAGTCATACATTCACTTTTGTTACTCGATATTAATATAGACATAATGATATTCACTCCAGCTGTGTAAAATTACATAACACAGGTTGGAGATGGAAGGCTAAATGTTTAGTACTTGGTTTCATGGGTGTGGGGGAAGTCAAATAAGGTACAAAAAAAGCCTTACGTTGTTTATAGATGACCCATTACATTGGTTTTTCACTTCATTTATGAGCCTGGATTCGGCCTCCCACCCTTATTTCAATGTAACACAAGAGTACATGGAGTGAGTGAGAAATACCAAGATCAATAGTTTATACTTTCTACACACTCCTTATCTTATAATTTAATTTACACCCAGTCTAAGAAAGTATGAAAAAAGGTTCAGAGGATAAATAAAGCTATTGTTTTTAGGATTGAGCCTGGTTGAAGAAATATTATCACATCAAGTTATGGCTGTAGTTGAAACAACCATAATTTAAGAGGCCAAATGTAGTGTGTTTTTCTCCCAAAAATGTTCTCTTATTCTGCGTAACATTTTTCCACAAAAAAGCAAATTTCATGGGATCCATTCATCATACACGTTTAATAATAAACCCAAAATTAACAGAGAAAAAGAGAATTTCCACCCTTCGGTGTCCCCGAACTGGTAATTCAATAGGTAAGTGTTAGTTGGCGGCAGAATCTGTGCTGTGTTACTGATATTAAAAAATCACCTATGACAGATCCTCAAGTGAATGCTCGATTTGAAAAGAAGGCTGCTTCGGCGTTCAAAGTAAACAAGGGGCTCAAAAATAAGCTACATAAAGCTGTGTTTGGTTTGTTAAGTTTTTACCTCGAGAAATTTTTATGACCTTTTATTTTTCATCCAAAACCCCTTCAAAATGTTAGGTTCATGTTATGTGCAAAGCCGTAATATATTCATAATTCAGGCTGATACAGTATTTTTCTTCAACAAGGCCACATCCCGAAAGCATTAGCTTTAATTCAAACACCAGCTGTGAGAAGCGGTTTGAAAAATTAATTGTTTGTCGAACATTTAAATAATCATGCACAACTGATAAGGCAATGTAAATTAGATAGTAACAAGACATATTACAATTGTTCTCCATACAATGCTGTTGATACCTAAGAAGCTTCTCCCACAAGTATAACTGAAAAATGATAATAAAAAAAAAAAGAAAGAAGTGAAACAACTTTAGTTGACAACAAACCAAATCTACTAATGAACAATAAAGAAGTAGCTCATTTTTGAATTTAAAAGTTTTATTAAAAATGTGAGGCATCAATAAAATTAGTTGATCCAATTGTTATTGACAGCACCTTTTTTTATAGTTAAAAAGAATAATTAAAAATATATTTTGTTTCACTAAACTTACTATGATGTTGCTATAAAATTATCATAACGTAAAGCAGGAAATAGGTGTTGAGGTGTACAAAGTTTAAAAATCTCTTATTTGCTTTAAATATTCCTCAGCTTGGACTTTAATTAAATAGGGGGGAAAACAGCTTTGGAAAGCTTTCAATAATATTGAACACAAGAAATGTGAACTAAATTACACACTGAGATAACTTCTTTTACCAGAAGGCATAATAATATGTTAATCAAGTTTGCAATATAATATTTAGCACCGCGTCTTACTACCCATTCACTTAAATACTAATTATGCTAATGGGCCTAGGAATTAGGAAGGTTGTTTATAGAGGAAATGAACCCATATTTGTGTGGAGGGAGAGTGGAAAACCATTTAAGAAAAATCACCCACAGTTCACCATAGAGACAGGGTGTATTGAGGTGGAATAGATAGAACTAGCTCATGATAGGGATCGGTGGCATACTTTGGAGTTCCTAATGCCATACAGTAAGTTAACTATTAAAGTAAGTATATATAAAAATTAATCTTATTTATTGTAGCTCAAATAAGTTTTGTAATCTTTAAAAAGCTATTTATAGTTTTCAAACCATGTTCTTTGTGTTGTTCTGGAAATAGTGGGGTACAGAGAGTACATGAGATAGTAGAGGAAGCAAGACTGAGATGGTATAGGCATTTAATAAGGATGGAAATAGAAAGCATGCTAAAGAAAACACAGGAAATGTGTGTAAGAAAAAGACTGCAAGGGAGGCCAAGAAAGAGATGGAAGGAGCAGATAATAAGAAGTGTACAAATGAGAGAAGAATGAAAGAAATTAAATGAGGAAGAATATTGGAAGGAGAGGCATTTGACTGACCTGTCCTCAGGTTGGAAACAGTTGATAATGTTCTCTGTGAAAATATTAGTGCTATTTTCTTTCAAAACTATTTTTTCCCTATTTTAATAAATAATTAATTTTTATTTAAATAGTTTTCTTTTAATCACGGTTTGGGGAATTTAAATTAGCCTACCTTTTTGTCCCTAGTAATAAACAACCACTGTGTTGTGAAGGATTGTTATGTAAAGAATAAAAGGTATTCACTCAATTCCCTTAAAGTGTTAAGCTATTAGGAATAAAATTTCTCATTTCATATCAAAAGGACGCATTTGTCAACAAAAATTATGTCATGCAGTGTTAAAACAGTTAGGAAATATATTGAGAAGTAATACAAAATATACATTAACATACATGATCAAAACAGGTCTATTTGAAAATATTTTGTCTTGTTCAATCATATACTAAGGAAATAAAAGGCAATTTTGATGACTATAACATATACTAAAAGTCAACATAATTGTATTTATATTTAGTTGTACTAACATGAACTAAGCTACTAAGTGAAAGATACCAGAAGTTAACACAATAAAATACAAGATTTAACCACCAGAAATTTTTTAATTTGGCCCTTCCAAAATCAACATTAAAATCATGTTAATTGTTGAGAATATATCAATTTTACTGTTTGCAATTTTTACAAAGTTTTACATAAAAATAAATAAGTTAATTGTGACATAGTAATTAATATTTCATGTTTACAAATTCATATTTTGTCTTTTTTTCGTCGATTAATTGAAACAAAAATGTGTTGGAATAAGACACAGCTTCGCTCTAAGTCACCAATACATAACATTTCTTTAAGGAAAACCCCATTTTCCCTATTTGAGGTATTTTGTTATATTTGGAAGGTCAAGAAAGGTGGATGGATTTATAGGTTTTCTAAACACCTTTCCTGTACCTTATGGTAATGCAACGAATTTCAGTTATTTTTGACCACACCACATTTCTTTTACTTCAGTAAAAGGTTTATAACACCCTTGCCATAATTTAATTACATAATTCTAACATTTAAAATATCCCTTCTAATAATAATTAGGGATAAATTGTATAGCCACACAAAGGTAAGAATTCGACAGTTACTAAAGATAATTTAAAATATCAATGTCAAATAAGATTATTTGAAAATACCACTTTTGCCAGACCATATAAATCTCAATAAAATAATACTAAAGGTAACTAATGTAAGGAGGTTTTCCTTAAAGAGATACAGTCCAATTTTAAAGGAACAACCTTAATTGACAGTAAAGACTGTATTATCACGTCAAGTTATGTGAAATGTAGGTATCACTTTTGATAGATATTATCAATATACCTTTAAAATAACACTACAAATATAATAAAACTTTATTAATGTGAGCCACAAACATATGTTTGTCTTATCTAAACAAATAGTTCTGTTTTGTATCTGTTCCAGACCTGTCGTATTACGATTACACTATACCATCTAATCATATGGTTTGTTAAGGGAATTTTCATTTCAAAGATTCCAATTAAAGTTATTTTCCTTTTGAAATAAAGTTATTTTAAAGATATGCAATCTTAGACCTACATTTGGTATTTTGATTTTCAACCGACAATCAACCCTAACATATTAATGATACAACTTCCCTTTTATTAATTAATTGTTATCATAACTTGAACCTAATCACATACATAACATATGAATGACATCTTAAAAAAAAAAAAAAAAAGAGAATCAAATATTATCTATCAATGATAAGAAACTTGAGTTTAAGCATGTTTTACAAAAAGTAAAAATAACTTGCAGAATGTATTTCCAATAAATTGAGTTCTACTAAATTTAGTGGTCAACATTTAATTTAACTGGTTTGAAAATTGATCTTAAACGATTAATGAGTAAGAAATATATTACAGTAGTGTAAAATCACTCAAATGTTAAGTTATAGGGAAGGGAGCTAGTCTGGAAAGACAATAATAGTTCCAGATTAGCTCTCTTAGATATGACTTTCATTTTACTACTATTCCAATGCAACATAAAAATATAGATATAATCCATTGCAGAATATAGGTGGGAGGGATTAGACAGCTTAGAATAATGCACAAGTATTAATAAAAATGAGAAATGGTAAAAATTGTGTAGTAGCCCTTCTCCAAAGTACCTAGCCGGTAATGGACCCTTGACATCCCTGTCCATGGCAAAACAGACTATTTGAACCTGACATTTAATCTGCAATGCCACAGATTTTAGCGTTTTAACTGTGAACTTTTAAACCCTAATTTTACTGGTGTATTGATCCTACCTGACCTATCTTATGATGGTGTATTTTCTGTATTTTTTTTTGTCTGTCTAATAGACATATATTTTGCAAAAATAAGTTTCCCTGCGAGCAGGTGTTACTTTCCTTAACAAACTTACATGATTAGCTTGGATTTTGCCAGTCACTTTTTTAAAATGAACAATTTGTATGTTAGATAACCAATCCTCCTTCAACATCATATTAAACATGGTATTACAAGACTATATAAATTTATCAGTCTGCTTTTAGGATATCATTTATTCAGTTTTTATAGATGCAACTTAATATGTACACTAACAAAGAGTTGATCAATGCATCAAATTAAAAAAAAAAGATAATGAAGGAAATGTGGTACAGCCCTTTGCTCGGTAGTGTACATTTAATTACTTACATATCATACAAAATTAATGTTGGGGCTTTTTGAAAGTATACACAAACATATGGAGCGACACATTAATACATTTTTAATTAAGGTTTCTGGCCGGTAATTGGTGTCAAAGTTAAGTAACCCATCAACAAATTCTACAAATTACCCACAGCGTGGTATATAGAAAACAAAGTACAGTCATAGTTTATAAACAGTAATAGAAAAAAAAATACAATCTTGTGTTGGCCTACCCTTCTCCGCAAGTTGTACAAGAAACAGCCTCTTGTGTTCTTTAGGCTTGGTGATGTGTGGTGGAACATAAGGGTATTGCGGAGGTTCAAAGTTTGGCCGCCACCAGTTCCCTATTGTGTCCTCAATGATCCATTCCTGCTTTACACCGTCTTGCCTGCCAAGAGTCTGCAAGCAAGCAACATAACAGCACACCGCACAATCGCCCGCCAACACATATACACTTTCTACGTTCCCTTAAAACAGACACACAACTCTATGACATAATATTTTGTGCAGTTCCACCAACATAAGGATTCGACCTGAAGATTATCCCAACGGCGTCATATTTTTTTTTTAGAGGTTTATTATCATTTGTTATGATTTGTTTTAAATAATGTGCATATTTATAAAGCTTTTTTAACAAGTGATTAACATGAGTTGAGTCATTAAATCATGTAATACTTATGTAGTATTTACAATAACTCCAAATAACATGTACGTTAAGTTTACTTAAGATAGTGCCATAGTGTATTCCTACAAGGTAAACGAAGTGTTCAATGTAGGGACTAGACTTTTTATTTAACTTGCCAGGATTTAAACCAAAGCCTTTAAGAGGTGGTTTTACTACAAAACAAAATGGTATTGCCCATGACATTTTGATCTCGCTTAGAGTGATTTTAATGTTACTTGAGAGAATATCAAAACATGTTTTGAGATCTTTTTTAATAGTGCTTGACTGTGAAAATACATTTATTACAAAAAAACAAATTTTAACATTTATAATTATTCAAAACAGGCTCAAAAATAAGTACTATATAACATCATTAAAATATTAAATGGTTGATTTATCTTTATTGTAACATTACAGTAATCACACCGTAGTATTGAATACCTATTACTGGAATTAGTATGATAGTATCATTGAACAATAAAAGTAAAATAGTAGAGTCAAAATAATTACACGCCAAGAAATAATGGTACAATGTAAAGTACAAAATAAAATAAAAATTAATACATTTTTCTTTCTTTCAAATAATTTCAATATAGGTCTACCAACTCAAAATATTTATATAAATAAAAAACAGTACAGATTTTCTAATGAATGTTTTTTTTTTGTTTCAAAATGTTTCTTTAAAACCATCATACAGAAAACTGTAGAATTAAGTCTGCAAAATATTTTTAAATAAGTTGGCCAAGCGCAAAATCTATTAATTCATTATTGTTATACAGAACAGGATATTTCTAGTATTAAAGCAGACACATCTATTATAAAGAATGTTTTATTTATAAAAAAAAGTGCTACGTATTTGGGAAAGTAATTTAAAACTATTGCATAGTATGATTAATTTTTATAAACAAATAAAATTGGAATAGTTTTTAAGTCCACAGTAAATTTGGGGAAATGAATGGTCTATGATAAATTGAAACAAATTATTTGAGACACACAAAAATATTATTTAGACATTTAAAATAAGTAATGGTTTGTGATGCAATATCGAAATAAAAAAGTTAAGTTAATGCACAGGCTTGCATCCATCTTAAACATAAATGGATAAGTTGCCAAAATAATATTTTTCAAATACTCTGTAATATGTGTGGTAATATTAAACAAAATACTACCAAACACATAAATATTGTCTTCTATGTCAAATTATCAGGATTTTATAAATGTTATTTGACAAATATGTCAAATAATTTTGAAACCATTTGTAATTTATAAACAAAAAATATGGATGGAGCATTTATACAATAATATACAGTAATGTTGTTACTAAGAAGCGTTTAAGGGGTTGAAAAAATGTTGAGATAAATTTAAATGTGAATATTGAATTCTATATAAAAAATAACAAAGGAAATAATCTACAATGTTATATCTAATTTCTACTATGTACCCAATTTTTAATTTGATAGCATTTAAAAATATGCAAATCAAGAACATTTAGACTAACTTAAATCAAACGGCCCCAAATTATTTATAAGTAATGTAATAAAAGTTTGTTTTCAATATTTAAACTAACTTAAATAACATCATCATTATTTTTAAATATTATAAGTGTATGATAAAAAAAAGGCATCAAATGACTTCCTCGATGTTTATTAAATTTATAATACAATATCTAACAAAACATATTTTACAATAGCTCAATGTACAAACATAATGTATTTGAACATTAAAGGTTAGCTATTATAATACATGAAAATTGAATTTATATTAGTAAAAAAAAACTCACAGCTGGAAATAGAGTGAAGAAATCTAGAGAAAGAGGGTAGAATTTCCTCTGTACTTTTCCTTCTCATATTTGTTATTGGCAAGAAGGTGAGAAATATATTCAATTCCCATGTTTTATAATATACTGTAATTTATATCCTGGGTCTCATACTAAACATTTTAAAGGTTAAATTATGTTTCAGAAAATTCATGAATGCTAAAACAGAATTATCAGGTTTCATACATAATACCAAAACAGGAGTTACCCATTTACAGGGAATGATTTTGTATGTAAAATATAACACAAAATGTATATGAACAAGCACATACTATCCATGCAAAAAATCACCACCACCCTAAATTTAAATTTGGGCTACAAATAGAGCGCTTATAATTGATTACAGATGCATAAAACTTCAAGTTTGTGCAATAAATTGTTCAGTATGAATGTGTAGCTTACCTTATATATGACATATGTCAAACTAGTCCTTTACTGTCCCATACGTTTTTCATATGATCAAGTTTTATTTCATTAGTTTGACAACAGAGGTCAGCAGAAAATCAAATGTAAAGTCTCTCAAGTGCCCTTTTTGCATAGAACAATTATCTGCAACCTTTCTCTAATGTTTGAGGTTGTTTGGTTTTATTCAAACAGTGACTATCAAGATGAACATTTGTAATACGTAATCGAAAACACTTATACTTACAGTAACATATACATTTTTGCTACGCGGTTATTTGCTCAAGGCCTATTTCTTTTCTTATTTTTCATGAAGCCACACATTTTTATAGAAGTTCAATTTTAAGGTTTATACTAACTATTTTGTTTGATTTTATCTCAAATCACTTGAGTTTACTGGTTTCTCTGCAAGAAGAGCACATGCATGTTTTTTTTTTATTTTACTAATTTTAATTATTTATTGATAATTCAGAGTTAAAAATATTTTCAAAAAAGGTATTTAAAAAAAACTATCTTCAATATGGCATAAGACTCATTATTATTATTATTATTATTATTATTATTATTCAGGGTGATTTAATAAAATTATTAGAGTGTGTATTTTCGACATTGATGTTTACACAAATAATTTTTGGAGACCGCATAATTATTGCTACCGGGAGGTTAAAGTTAGCTACCAGATAAAGGTTATCAGCCACTTTAATATTGTATGCATATTGTGAACTGAATTTATCTGCCTGATCTTTAAGATTTTTTTTTTGCATAAAACGTAAGGTAGGTACTCTTTTTACTGGTGCGTGCAAGCGTACAACCTGGGTAGTAGCCACAACGCTCAACATTTATTAAATAGTGGCGGCTAAACGAGTGCGAGTAAATAGATGGTGTCACGTGGGCACAGAAGCTAAGATGTCTTGAAAGTACTAATTTCGGTGTCTGCCAAAATGTGATCAATAGTTGGGTACAACATTTACAAAATTTCATTACTGTACACACAGTTTGATAATTTGTTCTTATATAAATATAATTCTACAAATAGCTCGTCAGTTTATATAAAAGTGTGAATGAAATGTTCTAACTTTATATATAGTTAAAGCCTGGGCCAGTGCCTACTAAACACGTAGACAAAGATTTTAACCTAAAAACAAATTCTGATAGGTGAAACCTCATGAAAAACAACGCGTCACGTCACTATGGCAACAATTATTTTAACTTTAGGATAAAAGTTATCATATACTTAAACCTCCTGATAAAAATGTGATGCGCTATGTGGCAGTCATAAGACACACTTTTAACTTATCCACAGATAAAAATATTTATCTGCCAGATTAATATTTATCCAGGAGTCATAAGACCGGCCCTAAATATCATATCCTTTAATTGAAAAATGACACCAAGGCACAAAATCGAACCTGGGACCTTTGGCTTAGTATGCCAATGCTTTGACCACCGAGCTATCCAGGAGTCATCTAGTGCCGGGGTTATTCTTCACTCATATTTTAAGGCAGAGTTTGTGATGGACATGCAGAAATTGTTGATTACATTTGAGTCATGAATGAAGATCACGAGCTATCAGATAAGGCAGCCACCTTCGACTTTGTAGGGCTTTATGCTGCCAATAGTATAATTACAACAGTACAAATGCGCATTACACTATTTGAAGCAGAGCACACCACAGCTAGCCTGATATCATGAACGACAACCGTAAGCTAAGAGTGTAGAAGATGTAAGATAAGGTCAGCGTTTTAGCAGTTTTTATATCAAAATATTTTTTGACTAAGCTTACCATAAATTAAACCATTTTCCAGGAGAAACGTAGAATTTAATTTTCTTCACATGGTATCGTCAACAGTTTTTGAATATATGTTAACAATGTCCTGGAATTCAGTGACAACTTTTTCTCTTCATTTAAATGGTTTCTCATCTAATACTGGCTATACTCATGACAGATATTTAACAAATGTTGAGATCACGCGAAAAAAATTACTCTTATGTTTCTACTGGATAAATATTTTATTTATTTTGGTCATAAAAAATGTTTTGCAATGTTAAGTACAAAAAACAGTAACCTTTTCTCACATATCCTACATACCCACCTAAATGAGTGTCTAGTGACCATGCAAAAACAGCACTGTGAAGTCAGTAATAAGTGCCAAACCAATTTGCTCCTTTAAATGTTATCAACATTACATTATTTTACAACCCTTGTGTATTTTTTTGTGTGCCTTCCTACCTATTAGAGAATAGTGAAATCTCTCTTAACAGACGCCTTTGAATGGCGGATTCTTTTTTATAATAGACAACTTAAATTTCCCCAGCAAAATAACATGGGCTCTTAAGGTGAAATAGTTTTCTAAATAATGTAAACAGACAATGCTATAGACACATATTTATGCATAACAATCTCTAACAGCAGAAAAAAATTGAAAACACCAGTCCAAGTAGAGTATTTTACTGTAGGAATGTCAGGAATGCCGTTGTTTTGCGTGAAATGTGAGCAACCTTCCCCCTCTAGTGAAGCCTAAGTAAAATCAACTGTGGTACTTCAAGGTCATACCTCCCACCCCCTATCGAGTCATCAGCAGGGGGGATATTCCAGCAGTTGGCTGTGCTCATGCACAAACATACAGTAGCCTACAGAAGGCCCTACTTTTTTTTTAGCACCGCGTCTTACTAACTGTTCAGGTTATACTTTTAGGAAGTGTACCTGCATTTGTGTGGAGAGAGTGGAAAATCATTTTGGAAAAACCACCCTCAGTACACCTGACCAAGATTCAAACCTCTATCTCCCCAAGAGTGGCAGTCTAGTTTACTGCGAGGAATAGCTCCTTAGACAATTGCGACCACCAAAGCAGGTCAGAAGGTATACGATTCCCATTTCATTTCCATTTTGTTCTGTGTATTATGCACTTTGTACAGTAAGCTTTATTTTATTAGTTATAATTACTCTGCATACAATACTTCACAGTGCAGTAATTAGATTGTTGTAGTTAATATTCACAGTACTAAACATTTTACTATTTTCAAGAAGTACGAGTTAAATTCTTTTTATATTTTTCCAAATAATACTTTTTATTATCCCAGAAAATGTCACCTTTTAAGAGATTTCACTGTTTTGCATTTGATTCACTGAAGGGTTAGAAATGATAAAAGTATCATTTTAGAGGAAATATACTTGCATTTTTATGGAGGGGGAGTGGGAAACCATTTAGTAAAAACCCTAGTATCAATATCTGGGTAGTATTGGGTAAAGCCATACATAACTAATATTGTACTGTAAATGGATGTAACGCTTCAGCCACAGAAACAAGTGCCTCCAGCTACCTGCCCCGTTCATACCATATCTTTGTAGTGTGCAACGTCTTACTACTTGTCTGAGCTATGTGCATCTTTACACAAATGGTGTTGAGATGAGAAAGCTATAATGTATAGTAAATGTACCCACATTGCATAGCATGAAAAATCAACCCTAAGTCCAGCTGGTCAGGATTTTTAATGTCAATCATCCTTTCAAAACCAAAATTGGCAAACGAGACCAAGACAAGGTCAATACCTTGCCTGTAGGCTATTCGATAACAATCACACACATTAGGTTTCAGATCAATGTAGTAACTCGAAGCAATGCATTATTTTTTCACTTATCGATGCATGTAATGCACTGCAACAATCAAATGGAGAGCTACCTATCGCTAATAACACATTTGTAATAAAAATAATAGACTATTAATAGGCGAGGGTGGGAGGGGGGCATGGAAATTGGTGGACAATGATGTGAATGGTAGCGTCATATCGCTAAGGTGTTGTATCTGCGAAACAAGCACCTCAAGTATGAGGCACGGCGGCGAGTAAAATGTGAACGTGGGAGTGTCATAAGTCAGAGTATAAATGTAAAGGAAACTCCCAATAACCATCAGCAGGGATGTCAAAACTCAATTATTATTCTTGGTATTGAAAGAATCAACATCAAGAGCATTGAAATCTCTCACACCTATTTAACGGGAATGAACCGCCTTGGTGGCATAGTTGGCTAACGCTCCTAGTCGTGTTGAGCTAGGCTGCGAGGATGGGGAGATTGAGGTTCGAATCTCACTTGGGTGAACTGGGGTTGTTTTTCCTAAATAGTTTTCCACTTTCCCTCCACGTAAATGCGGGTTCACTTCCTCTAAATTCAACCTTCCCGAATTCCTAATCCATTAGCATAATTAGTACTTAAGGTATAACCCGAATGAGTAGTAAATTTAATTTAATGGGAATGTACAATCCAATTTTCATAGGTGCCTTATTCCATAGAATATCACCCAATTTAATTTTTTTTTGCCAACCCATTTTAAAAAAAATTGAAATTCTTACATGTGATAAGTAGAGATGAAAATTTTCTGTCATAACGGCTTGCGATAAGAGGTTAAATTGTAGTGGTGGCACCTAGAGCCTATTATACTTCAAAATAAAGTGGGTTATAAGGGGTGTAGGGGCACAGGCGTGGGGTCGATAGGAAGCACGTTGGATAGGGGGTGGGGTGGGGGGACGCCAATGTCGAGCCAACCTTCAAATTATTTTAGTTAACTTATTGATTATCCAAAATTAAAGTGTGATTTATGAACATAATGGAGTCGACAAAGGCTCGCATTCATTTGCTTCTTTACTATTTTTTAGTGCGTGTCTTACTACCCGTTCAAGTTATACGCTTATGTACTAATTACGTTGATGAGGAAGGTTGAATTTAAAGGAATCGCACATGAATATTAGCCACTGATCATCGGCACAGTTCTAGTGGTTATGTGCAAGAGTAGCGCTTGAGTAGATTTTTTTCCTCTTTTCAGACCTTCTTCTTTCTTTCCTGATTGAAAAACATAATGAAATTTTAAGGGGTGGTGAGTCTACATGGAGTTTACATAATCTGCAGCTATCCCTTTTGATTGATAATATCAACAATTATAAAATAACAATAATAATCTAGTAAAATGTTATCAATTTTGGTCACAAAATTTTTTTTTGTACGTTTTAAAATGTATTTCTTATGAAAATTGGATTGTAATGAATTAAGCTTACATTCTCGAGAAAAAAAAAATGACACATGTAACAATTTTTCATCCGCATTAATAAGATATGTGACCTGCTTCAATGGTCTAACAGATTTTTCTTGCAAGTTTTTAAGTTCACAGTAGGGCATACACTTAAGCCTTTTTTTTTCCAGCACATTGTTTTGTTTTGGGCATGCACCGCAGCAGCAGAAAATTGACCATGCACACAGTTCAATGGTTGTAAGTCACAGCAAATCAGAACTAGGAAAGTAGACTTATTTTTTTCTAAAGTAACTTCAAAAGTTCTAAGATTTTAAGACTCAAGTTATTTTATGTAGCCGCTTTTATAACATTTGAATATATTTCATTCAAACCATTAGTAGTTTGGTTAAACCATAACTTTAACTTTGCGTGAAGCACTTTGAGTTTGTCACTTATATTAAAAATATTACTAAGTATGAGCAAGTAAGAATTGCGGGCAATGAACAGCTGTTGCTCGTATCAACTTCATTTGTGTTCTTATTGAACAGTGATAAATGGCACTCTGGGCTGTAGCCGCAATGCATACTTAATTTCCCACCACAGTACACCCTTGAGCCGCTGCACAATGTTTGCAGAGCACTAGTCTAAGGCATTACCCTCATAATAAACTGGAATGCCAATGGCAGTGAGATTAGGGTTTAAATTCCGGTCAAATGTATCAAATTTGTTCTTCCTGTATGTTTTTTCGATACCGTTCCACAAAAAATACAGGTAAATTTCCTCTAAATTAAACCTTCCTCATCCCTAACACATTAGCGCAATATTACATACATGTATATAACCTGAACAGGTGGTGAGACGCGATTTCAAAAATTAAAAAAGATACATGAGTGTATTGGGGTAGGTCATTACGGTAATTTGTTATTTCTGCAATCGTACAATGATGATTAATAAAACATGTGTTAAAATTATTTAACATATTCTACAACAACAAACACATGCAGGCAATGCTTATATTACCTCTGTTAGAAGTCTTTTAAGTCCTTCCACCTCATCTTCTCCTGGATTCAATTCCCCGCCAGGTCTGCAAGAATAAAAAATGTAATATTTTGTACACTTATTTGTCAAATAAAACTTAACACAATAAACTCATTTTTTAGATGGTTGAGTGTTTAGGGATTTTTGCCTCTTAGCACTCAAATCATTTATTATAATTATTTTTCAATGTTTATTTTATTAATTTATTCTTAATTTCCCTGTGTGTTATAAACTCGAAATTTCATTGCCGCACTTACAAAAGTATGCCAACTATCCCTATTTTGAGCTAGTTTTATCCAGTCCACTTCATTATACCCTATCTCTTTTGGGTTAATTCTAATATCAGGTCCCATCTGCGTATATTCCCAATGGCCTCTTCACATTTGGTTTGCAAGTCAATAACCTGAACACGGTTCTAGATTCTCCCAGTTGCTTTCCCATTGCTATCTGCGAGACTTGATTATCCTAACAATGTCTTGTGATGAGTACAGGGTAACTTAACTTATCCTTATGTGATCTCCTCCACTCCCCAGTAGACTCATCCCCTTTTAGACCAAATATCTTCATCGGCACCTTGTATTCAAACACCCTAAATTTGTTTTCATCATGTATGGTAAGAGACCATGTTTCACACCCAGAGAATCAGCAAAATGGTTTTGTTTACTCTAAGTTTTAAATTCCTTGAAAACAGGCAAGATGTCATCAACAACTTACTGACAGAGTAATAGCATGCATTTCCAGAATGTATTATTTTCCTAGTTTCCACTCTAGTATCATTATTGATAGTTAAAATTGTTCCTAAATATTTAAACTCATTAACCCTGTCAAATGATAATTATGTTCGCAGTAATCTTTAAATTATCTTAATCACCTAAATTAATGTATTGTAAAAGGCTTGCAAGTACCATCAATTCTAGCAAAGCAATTGGATAAGTTTGTAAGTTCCTTTTTATTAATCTCCCTCACCCTCCCCAGAAATGTAATAGTTAATAATATAGGCTAGCCTATTATCTGTGTCAGTAGGCCCCTATAAATAAAAACATCCTAATTTTAATTGTATTTTAGATCTATTATGTTATTCATATCCTTCAGCTTGTTTCCAATTATTAGGTATCTAATATAAGCTATATAGTAGTAGTCGTCTTTTGTTTGAATCATGATAGAATGTGGCTAGCTTCTAATTTTACGATATTCAGATGGTCATAAAAGTTGTAAGCAACATCTTTAGGAAATTTCAACTTAATAACTTTATTTTTAGGCTGTTAACTTTTCAAATTCAGTATTTTCCATTCTTATAAAGTCTTTGTTGGGAAGAGTAGGCTATAGTTTTATCTGGATTTTATTTATATTACTACCTGAAAGTCTTTTTAGATTACTTTTGTGTTGGAATCAAGTGAGGTAAGTCTACCCAAATAATAACAATGAACCAAATGTTGACAATCCTTTATTATCATTCTTTAAAGTAAGATACGTGTATATTTTATTTTCAGGAAAATACTGGACAACTCAACATTTAAATTTGTTGATTTTTCTACCTAAGGAATGAAATTATCAAATGTCAGCTAATGACTGTTCCAAATTGCGGTATTTTTTTTCAAAGTAGTGTATACATTCAACATTGCATTAAATTTCTTACATGTTGAAGTTAGATCTGCTGACTTGGGGTATGTCTTCCAACTTGGTTGCATATTTTTGTGTTAAGCTATTTGTAGCTTCAACACATTTCAAACAATATTAATAAAATGAATTAGTGCCTAATGGTTTGGAAATGTATAGTAAGACATTGTAGAAACACTGTACAATATTGTAAGGTAAATGATAGTGAAGGAAGCTAACTAAAGGGGATAGTTAGGTTAGGACTAGATTGAAACAAACACACTTTGATCTTCACTCCTATGCCTAATTTCTTCAAACACTTTTTACACTTAACAAATCTCATTTCTTCCCACTTCCACATAGTGTTATATATTCAGAAATATTCCTTTTCCATATGAGGACACATTTAAAACACACACAAAAAAATGTTATGAAACCTAACCTAAATAACTATCATTTCAAGTTGGCCTACTTCACAATCACTTTCCATTAGTGTACAGTGTTTCTACAATGCCCTATTATACTTTTCAAACAGTATTGTTATAATGAGTTGATTCAGTAGGTAGCTGGGACTAAAGAATCAATTTAGGTTATGTAAATATTTGGAATAGTAAATGACTAGTTTTTCATTGACAGACTGATAAAGTTTAATAACACTATAATGTTTTTAAAGATTTTCGTCAGTTTCTTTTGCTGACAAGTGTCATTTAAAGAAATATGTAGCATTGCAGAGAACAATAATTTACAAAAAGAAATAAGTTATAGCATTGTTTTTAAATTTCTATGTCACTATGATGGCTCACATAAAGATAAAGAAACATAATAGTTGTAGGCTTACCTAAAAAAAATGCTTCAAAAATAAATTTCAAAAGCAGATAGATGATGTTCCAGTTCAAGCTACATCATTAAGAAGATAAATTTTGGAAAGCTGTTTTAATTATGTACATGAACAAAGTGATACTTCTAGTGTTACAGATGAACTCTCTATTTTTAATTTGAAGACCCTAATTGTTAACCATGACACACTTGAATTAACAAATGGCAACAAGCTCACAAGAAAAAAATATTACCTAACAATCCAGAAAACCAAGAAATATGTGATTTAATAGTGCTATGAAAGTGCCTCTAAAACTTACAACTTGAAGAATGTCGTCCCGAGCTGAAGGAGGAGAACATGTGGCAGACCATGTTCGTGAACTAGCAAGACCCCCTCGACACTCCGTCGCATTCCGATTTTCTCAAACTCATCTCGCATCCGCTGGAACCTTGCTGGCACCGAAGGATCCTTTTCAAATAACGGCTCCTTTGTGCCAAATGTGTAGTTTGTTAGAGGGTACCTTTGAGCAAACATACAGATAAAATGTTTAAATGTGCCTGGTGATCAATATAAAGCAGAAAAGTAGACCTATATTATTTTATGTTGGTGTCACTCCAACAGTAATGGTAACCCCCTTCGATGGCTGCATGGTCTAACGCAATTTTGCCTATAGCCTGAACAGGTAGTAAAAAATGATAATAAAAAAATATTGAAAATTACCGCAATTTATAAGTTGCTGGTAATTATAAACATAAAGGTGTAAACTAATATTAATTAAAATTTGAATTTACATTTAATTAAAGATATAAAAAAATATTATTAGCATTTATATATTAATATAGTTTTAAAAAACACACACACTAGGGCCTAAAAAACTCAATTAAATCTGATGACCAAGGTCCTTGAATCCACATCTCAACACTTTTAATTATTATGTTTATATTTAGGGGAAGAAGGGGAGGGCTAGGTCACTCAAGCTTTGGCTTACTTCTACAGGCTTCTCTGCTTTTTCCTCGTTTAACCACTCAGCATCTTCATTGCTGCCCGAAGTCAATGCGGCTTAATTGCTGCCCAAAGTCAATGCGGCTTTAATTGCTGTCCGAAGTCAATGCGGCTTTCATTGCTGCCGAAGTCAATGCGGCTTTCATTGCTGCCCGAAGTCAATGCGGCTTTCATTACTGCCCAAAGTCCATGCGGCTTTCAATGCGCCCTCCCTCAATTTTGCCCATCTTTCTCTGTCTTACGCAAGCAGAGTTCTGACCGCCCCTCTCCCATTGTTTGTAAAAATAATCAAAGCTCAAACCTCCTTCCCTTAGGTAAACTTACTTATAGTTTTCCTTATTAGATAAGTAAACGAGATAAAAAACAAAAATCAAATTAAATATAATAAATTCAGCATGTCCTATTTTCCTACAATGATAATGTGATATTAAAAAATAAATACATATTAAAATAAACAAATATAAATGTTTCAATTTGCTAGTTTCAAATTCTTAAGAGGGTCAACTGGAGCTACAATTATATGAGTAGTACAGTAATCCAACTTTATTTAGCCTATACTTTAACTCATTTTTAATTTATGCTAAAATAAAGTTACAGTGGAATTATCACTTCTTTGGTTTTACATGATAGCTAGCAGAAACTAGCAGATGGTATATGTAGTGACAACATTGTCTGAAAGTAACTTTTGTCACATATTTGAAAATAGTTATTATTTAATAATTTTTACTATTATTATTATCATCACTAAATGTATTATCAATAACTTTTAACAATACTTCCCCAAAGATTACAGTATAATTTTATTTTCCATTATCAAATTTAAGAAAAAAAAGTCTAGTAATTTCATTCTAGTTTTTCTTTTAACTTTTGTGACAATTGCAGGTTAAATAGAGCGTGAAATTTTACATTTAATGGTATTATATTCAGTTATTAATATTTTTATAACTGACCTCGCATATCTTTAACATAAATAAATAGTTTGTGATAATAAAGAGGAAAAAACATACAAAATATTTGTGAAATAATATAAAGTTTAAATTTTGTAAACACGAGTATTAATACAACTCGCCGTCTAACTTGCAACACGTTCCTCTACGTCACAAACTGTTGTAGCTTCTATCCAGTGGCCATATTTGTTTTCAGCATATTAGGCCACTTTTAATGTTCTCTTGCTTTTATTAATTGATTTGAATTAAACAACAAGAGAAAACTTCAATACTAAGCAACCAACCAAACAGTTATTCTCATAACCAAAATCTAACAATTTTAAAATACATTATAACAGTGAATTATCATATAAAATACAGTTAATAAAACCACGTGCATGAGTCAACAAGTTGAAGAACAAAGTATTTTATAGTTGAGTACTATTGATTTGTATTTAGGCTTGTCTATGCTACCCGTTAGTAATTTTATTGCAAATTTGAATAATACAGTGTCTTTTTTAATATTAATTCAGCTAGTTTGTAAAAGTGTATCAAGACTATAAAATAAATCTTTTAACCCCAGGATTGTGTTGTGTTGCCCTCTATAGGCTAAACCTCAAGTTTAGAATTTTTATAGTATTCCAAAAAAATCTGTGAAATGTAAAAAAAAAATTACTTGCGAGTCTTTCTTCAGTGTTGATTAAATAAATATACAGGCTAAGACTTCAAGTTATGTTAGTATATTTTTATTAGAGACTTTGTTACAACAGTTTAAGAGAAGTGAATCTAAAATAGATTTTTGTTACTTAGGATAGCTTTTGATTTGTCATTTTCATTTATTTTATAGGCCCAAACATATTTTCTAGGATATTGATTTTTGTTTGTTAAATTATTTAAAGTCATTATAAATAGGCCTATGATAAATTATGGAAAACGATTTATAGTTTTGTATGCTGGTTCAAGAAAAGGCTTTGTGGAAGGTGCTGAGATTGTTTGCATCAAAGAAGACCACAGGAGATTATCAGGGGGGAAATTTTGAAACCAGGATAAAAAACCAGCTACTGATTAGCCTTGAGGAACCTTCTGTTATAGTGCTTGTCAATGCTTCATATCATTATGCACAAGTTAGTGAAAACCTCATACAAGCTTACACAACACACACATTAAAGGCACTTTCACTCAAAAAAGGGTTTAAACACACTCACAAGTGTTATGTCCACATTTTTTAAATTTATCTTATTATATAAGCTAATTTGTTAAATAGATAAATACACTAAAGTCTTCAAGTATCTCCATATCAAGGATATTCAGTCACAAAACCAATAGTATAAATTTAAAAAAAAAGCTTTTAGGTTGAAAAATTAACAACCAAGAGTTGAAGAAAGAGGAATATGCGGCATGGTTTCAGAAGAGCGGATGTTATATAAATTTATTGGAAAATTTTATATATGACATTTTGTTGCTCATTAAAAGCAAAATATAATCAATCCTTTTAATATTAAAAGTCACTTAATTTATGAACAAATTTTAAAGCTATCAAATTCATTAAATTGAAAATCTTAATATTTTGTTATTCCAAAGTTTTCTATCCGAGTCTTAACTTTAATTCTTACCATTCCTTACTTTAAACTACTTAACAATGTTTTCTAAAATGTTACGCAATTCCCCCCAGGAACAACTTTCTTACAAATTTTTTAACTTGAAATTGAAATTATAAAAGACACTTGATCATCTATGGTCCAATTATCTATGCATTAAGAACCATATAGCCCCAAAATATGCTTCATTCTCTTTCAAAAGCAATTGTCAAAGAACGTTAAAACTTCGAAAAACATTGTGATCAATAGTCAAATGTGGAATATCTTTTCTTCATGATAAATTACAAACACTAAGCGAACAATCTTACCAAACTTATCTTGAGCTAGCTAAATCACTTCACCCTATTTTGTTAAATTAAACCTTAGACTTCATCAATATCTAAGTTGACAACATATTTTATAGTAAATAGTAGGTGACCTGGCGGTCTAGGGTAAGGTGTCAGACTTCTGTGCTGGCGGCCGGGGTTCAATCCTCGGTCCCGGCACAGATTTATCTGATTACCAAACCCTTCCTTCACCTCTGACAAGACATCTTGTGAATGTGGGGAATGCCAGGCCTCCACCGTGGTTCGGATTCAACGTTAAACTGTAGGTCCTTCATTTCATCTCACAATCACCCTACCATTGCACATTAGCGTAAGTGCGTATAACCCGAACGGGTAGTAAGACGCGGTGCTAATAATAATATAGTAAATATCTGATATTAAACAAAAAAAGCAACTCAATACCTTATCTCAAACTTAGCAACTAAAACCAAGCGCCCACAATTCTAACTTCAAATTTTATTCAATATGATTCAATTTATCAAAACTAAAACTGAACATTGGTTATTCCCATTTTACCATTAAAAAAAAAAATCTAATCATTTCTCAACTACCCTCACTAATGATAACCAACATAGATCTAATCTAAAGAGCAAATGGGTTAAATTTACCTACACTGGTCCTGAAACTCATTGCATCACAATTATCAAAGAGTATATAACCCCAACATTGCTTTTTCCACCAATAATACAATAAAGAGGAATCTTAGAAACAGTAATTTTAATAAAAACGATAAAAATGGAATTTATAAACTCCTTTTGTGAATGCAATAGTATCTACATTAGTCAGACTGTCCGAAATTTTATGGTCCATTATAAAGAGCACATTTCTGACTTCAAACACAATAGGATGAAATCAAAATTTGCAGTCCATTTAAACTTTTTTAACCATCAACCCAAACCAATAGATCAATGTATTAAATCTCCTCACATATTTCATAAAGGTACAAAATTAAACACAAGCTGAAAATTTTATCATTCAAGCAGCTTTATTCCAAAATAAATAAATCATTAATGAACAATTACAACTATCAAATTAAATTTTTGTGAACACATTAACGCATATATCTAAAAACATTTAAATTCTGTAAACACATTTATCCTGCTCTACCTTCTAGCATAGATAATGACACGTTCGAGCCGTACTCGAGAAGATTGGTTCCTTACCCTTCACTTTTTTTAATCCTTTCAATTAATTTAGCTATTCTTGCTTTGATGGGTAATTTTACATTCACTGTTTTAATAGTAATTTCCCGAACAATAGTTCACACCGTACTCATGACAACTTTACCTTGCTCAGCTCTTTTTTCATTAGTATTTTGTTTTTGCCACAATCTTTTCTTTTCAATCACACCCTGATTTGTTTACAACTTCCATATTGTGTCTCGCACAGCAACAAGTTTGTTTACTAAATGTCTTTTACAAAATCATGAATATAACAGTAATATATCATAGATTTTCGTACAACTTAAGTCTCAAGTTTTCTTCATGGTTCTTTAATTCCATTTTACGATGTCCATGATATGGTATTTTTATACTGAAACATGTTGGAAGAATATAAATCAGCATCATTCTAATGGCTGATTATCACAAGGATTAATGGGACTGAACAGGATAAGATTTTGTCCTTAATTTGATGTATCCAAGTTTTGTAAATAAATTTTAATGTTGTACATGTATTTTAGACTTGTCATCAACCCATGTTTTAATTCAGTTGATGTTATATCACTTTATTGAAAAATTTTATATATGCCATTTTGTAGCTCATTAAAAACAAAATAAAATCGTTTGATATTAATAGTCACTTAATTCATATACCAATTTTAAAACTAATTCATTCAATTGAAAAGCTATATATTTTGTTATAGCTATTCCTGAGTTTTTTTAAATCTAAATTTTAACTTTATTACCACTCCTTACTTTAAACACCTTTAGAATGTTTTCTGATACATAGTTGTTGTTGTTATTATTATTATTTCTTACTACCTGTTCGGGCTATACACACGCTAATGTGATCTAAAACTAATACACAGTTCTACAAACATTAATCTTGGTATTTAAATAAAATCAAGCTCACACAAGGTTTATTTTAGCACCTCATCTTACTACCCATTCAGGTTATCCGCCTATGTACTAATTACGCTAATGTATTAGGGATGAGGGAGGTGTGTTCGCATTTTCGTGGAACCCAAGTGAAAAACCATTTAGGAAAAACCACCATCAGTACAATCGACCGGGATTTTAACCCAAATCCATCCCATTATCGGCAGTTCAGTCTATTTTGATAGTGACGCCTTAGACCACCGAGCCAGGTGTAAAGATAGTTAAAGGAAGGTGAAATTCGAGGGGATGTGCATCAATTTTCTTGATAATGGACACATCTGAATCTGGGGTAAAAAAGCTACTAAATGTTATTATTATTAGCACCGCGTCTTAATACCCGTTCGGGTTATACGCACTTACAATAATTTGTAATGGTATGGTGATTGTGAGATGAAATGGAGGACCTACAGTTTAACGTGGGATCCGAACCACGGTAGAGGCCTGGCATGCCACACATTCACAAGTTGTGATTAATATACATCTTGTCAGAGGTGAAGGAAGGGTTTGGCAATCCGATAAATCTATGCCAGGACCAAGGAATGAACACCGGACCCCCAGCACAAAAGTCTGACACCTTACCCCTAGGCTACCAGGTCACCTAGCTACTAGATTTACTTTCAAGTGTTCAAACATCAAGTCATGTTATCTGCAGCTGTAATGTTTAATGGATATTATCAATAAACATAAAATAACACTAATAATATAGTAAAATGAGATCAATGTTGACTGCAAAAGTTTGTATTTTCTAAAAGGGGCTCCATTTGTACACTTCGTGGTGACAATCTTTCTTTGACCGATGTTAAGTTAATGCCGGGATCACGATTAACTTAGAGTTAACTTAACGTAAAGGACCTCCTCGTGTGTTTAAATGGAAGCGATCATGATGCACTTAACTTAACGTTGACTTGCAGTTAACTTAACGTAAGAAATGTCTTGGGAGGTCTTTTACTTTACATTACTTTATGTTACTTGAAGGGTATCACGTGATCTAGCCAGCCAATCATTATGCGAGTGATGTCAACAGGGCTATTTAGTAATTCATTTGTTGGTATTATACCAATGTTTACTCTTGAGCGTAAGTTCTAGTGATCAGACATTGAAACAAAATAATTAAACTAAAATAGGGAACTAAATTTATCAAAAAAGTTTAATGATAGATATTTATTATATTGATTGAAAACTGTAAACATTCACAGATTATCACTTTACAAATAGTATAAAACCACAGATCATACTCGAGAATGCATATGTTTGGCTAAAGATGTTAAGTGAATTGTGATCACACATAAACTAAGTTAACTTTAAGTGAAAGTTACATTATTATTATTATTATTATTATTAGCACCGCGTCTTACTACCCGTTCGGGTTATACGCTCTTACGCTAATGTGTAATGGGTAGGGTGATTGTGAGATGAAATGAAGGACCTACAGCTTAACGTGGAATCCGAACCACGGTGGAGGCCTGGCATTCCCCACATTCACAACGTTACATTAAGTTAATGTTAAGTTGATCGTGATACCGGCATAACTTTAAGTGAATGTTACGTTAAGTTGATCGTGATCCCTGCATCAGTGAACGTTATGTCAAGTTGATCGTGATCCCTGCATCAGTGAACGTTATGTCAAGTTGATCGTGATCGCGGCATTAGGAGCCTAATCCCAATTCAATGTTATTGATTTGAATTCGATAAATATGAGTTAATTTTATTTATGAACATGTGAGAATAACGTATTTTATATAAATATAGGCAGTTTTTATTCAGATGATATAGAATTTATTTGAAGGCAACACCACGTCTTGTGTACAAACAAGGTTTAGTGATAAAAGTCCGGCAATGGTAGACTGCTGTGATAAGGACAAAATTGATGCCACCGATTATTTGTGTTTACTCAATAAAACAGTGAAATTTTATCAATTACTGGGACTAACATTCTAAGGAAATTAATATAACTGTCTAAATGAAATAATATTATGTGAAATACGCTTATCTGTCGCAAATAAGCTTATTTAAATACTTTCTTGAGGGTTGTTTACCGACAAACATGGAGCCGACGAGCATGCATTGATTTCTCGATATAAATAAAGAAATTACAGTACTTACAAATTAATTGTTCTATTAATGGTTACTGAAGGATTTGTCACAAATTTAGAATCAAACTGAGCATTTTGGCTTGCTCTTCTTGGCCATCCACTGCCTTTAATTTGTGCTGCTGCAATCGCCATTTTATTCTCGGTGGGATTGCTAGGCCGGTTTGGTGAGTTGTGATTGACGCTTCTTCTTATTGGTCGAAGGAAAAGAAACGAGCAATTTGGTTGGTTTTAAACTTGTTAGTGAAGAAGGAACTTGGAAGCCATTTCATCGCTAAACACGATAAACTACGATATTTAGCAAAGTGAAAGAGGGGAATTTGAAGATTTTTTTTGTGCCTTAGTTTCTTTGAAAATATATTAAATGAATGTTAGCAGATTTTAGAAAGTAGTATACATTCTAGTAACAGTCAACATTTAAACAGTGTTTCTCTGACCATAAAATTCAATAATTTGTTTTTATAATATTTTATTTGTATTTGATAAAAACAGTAGAATAGTCCAGTCTTCATTCACCAAAATCTAAGAAACCTAAGTAAAACATATTGATTAAATTTGTTTATATTACACAAAAAGAAATATTAATACGTAAGTAGATCCGAATATGAGCTAATCTATTTATCAGTATCTTAAGTTTCCAATCTAACGCACTTTAATTTATTGTTAATTACTGTAGTTGGTCATTATTTATGCTGAAAAGTCCAATGAGTTTGATTCAAATTAGGTATTTACTGGGTTACATAGTTATGGAATAGGAAAACGACCTAACCTATCCAATAAAGTAGTAGTGCTAGTGCCTTCTTTAGTTATTTATTGATAATTTGTTTATAAAAAGAGCCAAAATCGGCTCATATAAACATCTTAATGTAGGCGTGGTTCATTCAATAACTTGTTACATACATTTAGGAACATGAGATCGATTACAGTGGCTGTATCTGAATAGTCAAGTACACTTGACTTGATGACTTGACACTTTACACACACTTGAGATCGAAGGTTGCAACAGACTATTTGGACGGCAAAATATCCATTTCATACCCTTGGTCCGCAGTGCTGCTTCTTACCAATGATCTTAGTAACTATTTTAAACACCATCTATGAGCCCGAATTAGCGTAGGCCACTTGCAGATTTGTGGTAACTTATTTTAACTGCACATGGCAAATTATCCTAACTATCCAACACAACACATTATTACAACACTACAAAACAACCAGCATATTAAACGTACGTTATCAAAGATCACATTACTCTACGAGCTATATATCTAGCAAAAAAAAAATTAAAAGATTGCCAATCAAATATCGCATTAATGGCATATCTAGGGTAACTTTTTTTCACCCATAGACTCAAGGGCATGTGAGGGGCGCATTATCACACTTCATGACTATTCGGACGGATCTGCACTTGATCACGTGATTGCTAATGCAACTATCAAGTGAACGTCAAGGGTTGACGACGCGTGAAGTAGACCATTCCGATACAGCCAGTGTGTAATTATTTGTCCTCACCCGGCCACATTATTTTAGATGATAGTAAAATTACAAATAAACATAAGAGTATACAAAAAACCTTTACGAATAAAAGAAGTGTGGTTATACATACACATTCTTCTCCAATTATAACATCATTTGCTACAAAATTACAGGTACCTTTTCACCCACATATTACCCAGTCAAAATTATTTTCCAGAATGTACCTCTTAACTGCCGTTTTCAAAAATTAAGTTTTTTCATCTTTTATTTCTTGTGGTATTATATTGAAAAATTTTAGTCCCTTAATCTTTATTGAGTAGAGTCCAAAAGTAGTGTAAATTGTTGGGAATAATTATTCATACTTCTTGTAAAGTAATTCCTCTTTTTGTATTCCCCAATTATTAGGTTAGGGCCTACTAATAGTTAGGTTGTTTTCAAGTTTTATGCCATTACAACTGTATAAAAAAAAGCTTCTGTTACTTCCAAAATACCCAACCTTTTAAGCTTAATGTCACTGTCCTCACCGGTGGGTAGTCGAAAGATATTTTGTTTTGTAGTTTTATTAGTGATATTAAATGAAATGTATTACTCCAAATTACATTTAAGTAGGACAAGTGTGAGTTAACCAGAGCAAAGTATAATAGATGAGCTTTGTCAAGTTTGGAGTTAATTTTTACTAGTTTAACACCCCAACTGGACTTTTTTTTTAAAGCAAGTGGTTGTACAATTAATTATATAGAACTAGCAAAGGTTAAAAAATATTTATTCAAGTCAACCTCGGTAATCTTGGGTAAAGTGCTCTCCTTAGGACTCGATGTTCTTGGGTTCAAACCCAACCGAGGTCGATAGATTTTTCTAGTTATAAAAATCCATAGCACAACTTCCTCTGGAGAGGAAGTAAATCCCATGTCAAATGTGCATGTAAAATAACCCTGGCAACATTTGTAGGCCCTCTCGCTCATAGACATTCTCGTGTGCGGAAATGACCAGTCAGTTCGAAAAGTGCACGATAAATACCTCAAATAAATAAAGTTAAAATATTTCGTTTACAGATATAGCCATTTCAAGTATTATATTCGGAAATTGAAAAATGAATATATATGGCCTTCTTGATACAGGTATATCTGTAACCTTTTGATCATTTAGATCTTCCAAGCTTCACTAGTTCTTTACGAGTGACAAGTGTCTACTTTATTCAATGTGACTCACTTTCATGTAGAATTTCATTGTACAGTAGCCCCATGGCTTCTTTGGTGCTGACTGACAGCTCACAGCTGACAGATAAAAGCTTTGAAAAGTTACCAGACCAAATTATGTATCCCTACGCCGAAAACATGTGTTTAGCAGCTGTCACTTCTGACAGTCAAAATTTAGGTATATACCTAAATGTTGACTGTCATAAGTCAGCTGTGAGCTGTCAGTCAGCACCAAAGAAGCCATGGGGCTACTGTACTCTGCAGCATAAAGCTGATCCCTAATCGCCGCCGGTGGCTGTGGTATCAAAGTTAGCTAATTATCAATTAGCTGATGATTTACACAAGTCCATCAAAGACTGTACCTTGAAATTTGAATGTAAAATGACCGCGAGCACGGAGTGAATCGTGGGTAACTCAATGGTAGATTATTGGCGTGTTATTCTAAGGGTTCAATTCCTTTGTTTGGGTGTCATTTTTCAATTCACAAATAAGCCTACCATAAGCTTATGAACTATTAAATGTTTTATTTTCACAGATACATTTTATAATGTCTGGAGAGCCAACTTCCAAACGAATAAAGGACAGAGAAAGTTCTTATCTTTCCATTCTAGAAGCGATAGAAATATGTAGCAGAGAAATAGCTGACCTTAAGTTAGATGTCAGACAAAAATTCTCCCACATTGAAAACAGAGTCAGTCTGGTCCCTTCCAGTTATAACCGGATAATGAAGAGGATGGAGGCCATAGAGAATGTGGTGAAGAATGTCTCGCTTTGTGAGAACCACCAGCATAACTGTTGTAAAGAGGTGCTTCGCAGACTGGACGTCATTGAAGGGATGCTGAATGGAAGTGACGCAACTGTCCAGACAGGGAGGAGCAAAAAGACAGACTGCACGTGCGTGGTTATTGATTGATTTACCGGGTCTTATTGCTGGCACTTGCCACTTGAATGTCTTCATAAAATGCAAACCCCACTGAGGACCTCTTGTGGAGCTTTAGATTATGAGTACTTAGTTAACACTTTTTTTGGGGAAGAAACCTAAAAACCATACCTTTTAGGCCTTTTCTCTCCAAAAGACCCAAAAAATCACAATTTATAGGCCTACTAGAATTACTCAACAAAAATAAGGCAAATCTAATGTTATTAAATTCAAGATCATTAAAAAACGTTATAGTAAACAATTCAAAACCAAACTTACCTATGTGACGGAGGAACAAATATTATCGAAAAATCAGCAAAACTGCACGACCAAAGCTTTTTGTGTATTAACGGTATATACCCGATTAATGCACAATAATCTTCTACAGTGACCACGCTTTGATCTCTTTTGCAAAATACAAATTTCTTATAATGGTTAACTAGTTATTTCTTATCTGAATTGAAATACTCTTGCACATCCACTAACTTAAAATTACATTCAGCAAACTCACACAAAGCTCCATTAGAACTAAATTGAAAACGTCGTAAGATCTAAGCAGATATACCCACCAGAATTAATCCACCATAGGTCAAATAGCCTAGTAAAATAAAGTAATATATATTTTAAGGTTAAATAATGAATAATACTGTATAGTATTAAGGTTCCTTTTCAACCTAACTTTTAACCTAAACCTAACATTTTGCTAACCATGTCCCCATTTCAATTGCCACTAAATTTAATAGAATCTCAATTAATATCTGTCTGTATGTATCCAAAACTAAGGTGATAGTCTTTTATAAGGACGGATCAGGAAAAGATGGTCAGCTTAGTATAAATGGAAAACTGTTGGAACAAGTGAATGATTTTGTGTAGCTGGCCACAATATTTTATAATAATGGAAGGATAGATGGTGAAATCGAAAGACGTGTGAATGCATCTCGGAGAGTAGTTGGATGTATGTAGATTATTGCAAAGATTGAAGTAGTATCGAAAGAGACAAAGATGACGATATATCAAAGTGTGTTAATGCCAACATGGTCTTATGGATGTGAAGCCTGGGTTTGTCTGGAGAAACACAAGAGCAAGGTGAATTTGTTTGGAATGAGATATCTAAGAAATGTATGTGGAAAAACTTGTATGGACAGAGTCAGTAATGAATGGGTGCTGAAGGAGTGCATTTTGAAAGGGGATCCAATAGGTAATTGTGAAAGAGGCATGTTATGTTGGCTTGGTTATGTTGAGAGGATAAAGATGAATTTAGGGATTAAGAGAATATATGAAGGTAGATTGTGTGGATCAAAAGGAAGGGGTAGGTCATGTAAAATGTGGTAGACGAATGTATGGAAAAGAGAAACATTATGAAGCGTTTTAAGAATAAAAGACCATGCATTATTTGGTGAATGGATGCTGTCGAAGTGAAGAAAATATGTAAGGATAGGAATATGTGGAGAAAATCACTGAGGATGGATTAAGTATCGAGTTTAAAAAATATATATATGCACAGTTTCTTGCCTACCCTGTAAGGAAACAGTGGAGTTAAATATGTATGTATTAATATTCACTAAATAAACCTTTTGACTCTTGTATAAGTTTGTCATATCCAAAGGGGTCATGGATTAAGCGATGTATGTTTACGTTTGGATTTGGGTTTAATTGAGTTGTCTCAAAGTTGTAATAGTAAAATAATTTATATAATTATTATTGTATCATTGGATTGGCCATTTTCTTACAGTAAGTAGGCCTATAATGATAGCACTTGATTTTTAATGATCTGGTATCGCAAAGGAAATAGTGTGATCCATAGGGTTCTTACACATAAATACACTCTGTTCAATTTATGGTTTCAAAGTTCTATTTTTATGTGAAATTAAATTTTTTATTATCAAATTATCTCTGCTTATGTACATGAAACTAAAAAAAAAAAAAAAAGACTATCATACACTAAAACCTCTAATCTTCAGTCTCAGCAGATACTACCGGTTGGCTACCTAACTTATATTCCGTTCACGATAGGTTTTTACCTGGATGACAGTTCGAAAATCATATGTTTAGGTTTTGGGTTGCCAACACTTGTAAAAGATCACAGTTTTGTTATAAATGTAAAGATCTTTTATTACCTGTTATATATTACATTTAAAATAACGTAAATTTAAGTTTTCTCATACTATTTCATTTTTTTAAATAATTTCTTTTTATCCAACTCAAAACAATATTTTAAACGTAATTAAAAGTACTGTACTTATTTTTCATTTTGGAGCGTTACTGTTTTTGTGTAATAAAGTGCACACATTAATATATTTTAATACAAGTATCGTATTTACTTGGAAAAGAGAAAATTGTTGTCATTTTTTTAAAATACAATAAATGATTTTATGATTATTTTATCTTATTTTGTTGTGAATATGAGGAATGCCAGGTCTCCACCGTGGTTCGGATTCCACGTTAAACTGTAGGTCCTTCATTTCATCTCACAATCACCCTACCATTACACATTAGCGTAAGTGCGTATAACCTGAACGGGTACTAAGACGCGGTGCTAATAATAATAATATCTTATTTTGAAATATTTAACTGAATAAAATATTTTCATCAACTGCATGTCTGCATCATTGTAAAAAACTTGTTTACCGTCATGTTCAACCATATGGTTTCGATTCGTCAGCCGCCATTTTGAAGCTATGTTCGTTAGAAGTTTTTGTGAAAGTGGTGTTAATATTTGTTTTAAGGGGAATAAAACTATAAATAAACTTTGTGTCCGGCCTAAAATAAATATATAGATAATATTGGCCTAAATTACTGTGGTTAACTATCACATTAATATATTACCATCCGTTTTCATTACAGTGATCCAAAGTGATAGATGTCAGCTGTTGGTGTAGTGATATATTAGGGATTACTTCTAGTAACATTTCGAGCTGTCATCCAGGTAAACTTAGCTCGTGAATGACTTATAGGTGTGCTACATGGGACAACACTGATAGGCCTAAGTGTGGCAGACTTTTAGAAGTCTTAAATTATTTATGAAATGGTTTGACACTTTTAATACCGTTTTTACCAAAATGCAGGCAAAAGTTCTGACTAGATAAAAAGTTTAAGTTTAAAGTGTTTTTGAAAAAAGTTTGATAACTTACATAAAACTCTATAAAACAATCCCACATTATCTTAAAAAATTTCTGTTGGTGCTCTATCAAATCATTACTTTATGTGAAAAAGAGGAAGGTTTCTAAACTTTTTTTTTAGCACTGTGTCTTACGAGGCATTCAGGTTATATGTTCCTTTTGCTTGGGCGGTGGTGAGTAAACCTTAAGGGCGCTCTCTTTAAAATTGTTAAATTAGGTAGAGAAGAGCTTACCTTATATCAACCCATCCTATATTTAGCTGACAAACTACAGTATAAAAAGGAGATAGGTAATAAAAGTAGATAAAAAACTATATATAAAAGTAGAACAACTCACTTGGTTCGAAGTCTGAGCTTGTCTCTCGTGAAATACACACACACATACCAGTAGACAAAAAATATATAAATAGGTTCGTACCACTATCTTGAACACTATACACACAATATACTTTAAGAATGAATGTAGGTATCAGTAAGTTTATTGTTTGAAAGAAAAATCCCATCTTCGATTTTTGTCTGGAATCTTGCGAATCATTGACTGTTCTACAGACAAAATGGCCAAAGCATTTAATCTCTCTTCACTCCTGGTGTTTCTTAAGTAGTATTTAATCATTTACCTTCCATTTTTTTTTAATTTAAAATTTTTCTTTTGACGATAACCAAAATTCTGTTTTTTAGTATCAGAAACTTTCATTATTCATTAAAGTAATTGAAAACATGAGTGAAATACGGCACACTTACACACTAAACAGGTCAATGACTTTCTTCATCTATAAGCCAGCCAGCCGACTGCAGCTGGTGCTGGTAGCAGACCACATTTTAGCTCATTCCCAAAAACCTGTGAAGGTCAAAGAAAGTGATGTCAGGTGGTCATGACAACCACTCTGTGACTCGTGCACAGCTCGGGGGCGCTTCTGAACAAGCCCAGCACACAGCTTGTTAACATACAAGAGCTTTATGTCACACACTGGCTTGATTATGGGTTTGCTAATTTCTTCAATAAAATGGGAGAAAATATATAACGATTTTTTAATTGATCTATGTTTTTCACTACATGATGAAAAATATAAAAAATAGGTATGAATTTCAAATATGTTTTGTTTCTTCTTTTGCTTGACTTTGCAAAGCCCTCCTTCACGAGCTGTCCTTGCTTATTATTACAAATTTTCAAATTAATTGTTGTTGAATTTAAAAAAAACCTCAGAATTTAAACTTTTTTTTTTACTGGTGTGAAGGAGCATGCTGATAATTTTCACTTACATTTGGTTGAAAACAATATTTAAATATAAATATTAAATAAATAGATATAAATAAATCTTAAATAATGCGGGATTGTATGCAACATCCTCCCATGCAGCACTCTTGAGGTGTGAATGAAGAAAATGGAAGCTAAGTTATGTATTTTAACAGTTTTTATAGCAAAAAAAACAACCTTTTGGCCGAATTAAATGGAATATTGCTTTGTTTTGTTCTTGAATATTTATTATGGCATTTGAATGGAAACTTTTTAAGTGCATGTATTTAAAGTCCTACTGTGTTCAAATTCTGTGATGATCGGTAGCATGTTCATTTAGAAAGCTAAGGGTCTCTGGTTCAATTCCTGGCATGAACGAAAAATTTGAAACGAGGGTTTTACCCTTCCCAGTCATGAATTAATGGCCGGGTAGTTGATTGTTGTATCTTTCCTAGATTTAAGTTGGTACATAATCTGCTTCGGTGGTCAAATGCTCTAAGGTGTCACTCTCACAATAGACTGGACTGCCAATGATGATATTGAGGTTCAAATCCCGTTCAAGTGTACTGTGGGTGATTTTTCCTCCCTAGGTTTTCCATTCTCCCTTCATGTGACTGTAGGTAAATTTTCTCAATTCAACCTCATCCTTAACACATTAGCATAATTAGCACATATGTATACATCCTGAATGAGCAGTTCTAAAAAAACTGTCAAATAAGGCCCTTTGAAAATTGAACTGTATGTATAGTTTTCACAATAAATTGATCATTAAACCTACTGTACACTGTTGTGACTCTTAGATCGGCATCCTCGGTGGTTCTGGTGCCCAATCAGAAACCTGCTCAGGTGACTGCTGCCCTCGGTCTTGACTCAGCTCTTCAAGTGATAACACTCAACTCTGAGGCAGACTACCCGGACGGCTCTTGGCTCGGGGATGAAACAAACGCAGAGTGTAAAGTTCGTTGCCCCATCTCACCAGCGTAAGCTTACACTTTATTGTTTCTGACCTAATTTTTTTATGGTGTCCAACACTATAGCTCAGTCGCTAGCAGTTCTGCTTATTGGTACCGGTATTTAAGAATATGCGAAACTTTGCAGTGACAAATTTGCCTCGACTCAGACAATCACAATAACCTTTGCATCTTCTAAACATTTCAAAGCGAGAATAAAACTTCGATATATTACAAACAAATTTGAAATATCTCGCTAAATATGACGTGTATCAACATATAACCAACTTTAGAACAGCTACTAAACATTGTTTTAACAGCGAGTAAGTAATTAAAAACATGGATTGTATTTCGTAAGCATTGATCAATTCAGATATATTAGCCTGAAATAATCATGAGCTTAGTTTTTCTCTCTAAATCTTTCTCTTAAACTATACACACTTATGTATAGTTTAAAAATTAAAAGTAGGGCTATGTGACAACAAAAATAACCTTACCTTTGACTTTCCTTAGCATGTTTCAACCTTTGCTTCACATTAAAAAAAAAAGTGTCTGTTTGTTTGATTATACATTTCCTTTCGAGATGAATATAAACTTTTGTTGCTGGTTGACGAGTGGGTTAAAATATAAAGGATGTGATTTATTTACCTGTGCAGACACCTCCTGCACGTAAACACGTTCTGCCACTCAGCAGAAAAGATGGCTGTCACCCTCCTTGACTACCTGTTCCCCCGAGAGGTGCAGGCCATCTCCAACTTGTCTGGGAAAGGCAAGCATGGCAAGAAACAATTGGACCCTCTCATGGTACACAGTTTTATCAATTTATTAATAGGGACATGCAAAATTAGCATTTGCGAAAACACAAATTTTTATTTTTATTCTACTGTTTTCACACAAATAAAACGAACTTAAGCTTTTTTTTTTTTTTTTTTTTTCTAAATAAACACAATTTCTTTGTAGTTTGGCAATTGACACGTCAGGCAATATCTTTTTCAACGCGTTAACATTGGCAATAGTGCCATGCCAGGGCTACAGCTAATACTGATAGTATCAGTTTTTTCTTATTTTATAGGTACAAAACAGATCACAGGAAAAATGAGTGTTTTCAGGATATTTTGGCCTTTTTTTCCTGAAGTTGATATTAAAAATCACAAAATCTACTTTTACACATTACGATACTTAAAGTTCGATAGATCGATTCTTTGTTTTCAGACTTTGAAAGATTTCACGCTAGGTTCGAGCAAGGGTATTAATATAAATGAAGCGCAGCCATGTTTGGCAAAATTATACCTCCCTAATTTTTATTCTCTTCTCCTTATTTGATAGTAGTTTAGTCTTTTATGACAACATGTTTTGATGTTATGATTGTTTGGTCTAAACTTAAATTGATATTTGATTATATCGATATTGCTGTTTATAAGACCAGAAGGTAAAGATTGAGATATCGAGTTTAATATTAGTAAGTGTGAAATGTTTTGTGTATATTTATATTTGATTTCTTTCCTAATATGTTGATATTATATTTGGAAGAAGGTATAGGAAAGGAGGATAGAAACATATAAAAGGGGGACAAACACAATATGGTCTTTACAATGAAAAGAAGAACACAGTTCACACTTTACACTGCTGCCAATGGTAATGGTTGCCTCTTAAAGAAAATTGATTGTCACCACCCAATCCCTCGACCTAGGTTTCATTTTATCGGAACTCATCAGGGAGGAGTGTGAAACACGCAACACAACTTCCTAAAAGAGAAAACCAAAAAACAAAAGGGGAGAAAAAGGAAAATGGTAAAGAATGATAGGACACATTGATAGGAACATTTAAAAGGTATAACAATAAAGGACAAACACAGGAAAAGGACATTGGAAGCGAATTTATAATGATATAACTCAATAAGGAAAACCTATTTTCCTGTGTTTGTCCTTTATTGTTATACCTTTTAAATGTTCCTATCAATGTGTCCTATCATTCTTTACCATTTTCCTTTTTCTCCCCTTTTGTTTTTTGGTTTTCTCTTTTAGGAAGTTGCGTTGCGCGTTTCACGCTCCTCCCTGATGAGTTCTGATAGAATGAAACCTAGGTCGAGGGATTGGGCGGTGACGATCTATTTTCTTTTAGAGGAAACCATTACCTCTTTGTACATTGGCAGCATGTAAAGTGTGAACTGTGTTCTTTTCATTGTAAAGACCATATTGTGTTTGTCCCCCTTTTATATGTTTCTATCCTCCTTTCCTATACCTTCTTCCAAATATAATACAATTACCTCATAAAGCTAAAAGAGGTTTTCATTATTGAGTTATATCACTAATATGTTGATAAATAGTTAAATACACAATATTAGCGAAAAATGTACACAGTTTTATCCTAGTTTTCTTTTAATGCACACTAATTCCACTTGTATTCACATAAATAGTACCGCTGCTTTTTGGGAAAACTAAAACCACTTTTCCCCTAAAAATAACCTCACCTTTTGCATGTCTCTATTCATTAATTATGTCCAGCCGACAATGACGTTGTCGCCATTTTTATATCAAAAAATATTCTTTTTTTCTTAAACACCACGTCTTAATATCCATTTGGGTTAAACACGTGCTTACTAATTATGCTAATGGGTTAGGGATGAGTAAAGTTTAATATAGAGGAAGTGTAACCACATTTGCATAGAGAAAAAGAGTGGGAAACCATTTAGGAAAAACCACCCTCTGCACATCCGAGATCGAACCACGATCTCCCTGTCATCGGCAGTCTAGTCTATTGGGAAAGTAGTGCCTTAGACCATGCAGCCAACGAAGCGGGTAAATGTATCAACCTCGACCAATTGGGATTTAATTTTGCAATACAGTATTACCAAACTTAATAAACAAACCACCCTCATTCGCAGGGTGCATGTTCCAACACCACATTATTGTACTAGACTGAATTTCTGGTGATGGAAAGATTGATGTTTGAATCCTGGTCGGGTGTATTTAGGCTTATTTTTCCTAAATTGTTTCTTGCTCTCCCTCTACCAAAATGCATGCATAAATTCTCCAGAATTTTTCTCATCCCTCGATTAGGGTCTGTTAATAAACTAATTCATGCTAGTTTTAATTTTTTTACCTCCACCAACCCCTCACCCTCTCATCACACATTGTCACAATTTTGTGAAACCCTCTTCTAATATTACGTCACAATATCAAGCATAACTCCTGTCCCTATTTATATAGTATTTTTAATTATAGAGCCTATGTAACCCTTTTATTGAAACGTGTTTGTACGTGTTGGCAAAGCCCCACTGAAGTGAATGAGTTAATGTTTGTTTGCACATGCATGTAGGTGGGCTGCTTTCAAAATATTATTATTAGCACCGCGTCTTACAACCCGTTTAGGTTATACGCACTCTTTCAAAATAAATATGCTTTCTTGTAATCTGACGTCACACATTATTTGACTTCTCGTATCCCCATCGTCACGCTTGGTCACGCCAAGCACTACTCCCCTTACCCACTCTACCCTGCCTGATATGTGTACGTAGTTTATGGACAGCTCCTTAGTGTAAATATTAAGCTAGCTCAGACAAGAACGCAGAACATATAATCAAGTTTGTTGGTTCTATAGAAGTTTTCTAATCCACATATTGTTGGCCAAACGTTTCTGATAATTTCCTAAAACAAATTTACAGCATATACATATCTTATAACTTTTTTTTAGTTCCACTCCGTCTTACTACCCCTTTAGGCTTTACATATATTTTAATTATGTTAATTGGATAGGATGATTAAGGCTTAGAATAAATATACCCGCATTTTCAAGGAGGGAGAGTGGGAAACCATTTGGAAGCAAGACACCCTAAGTACACCTGGCTGTGATTAAAACTTTCACCTCCCCGTCATTGCAAATCAAACTAAATGAATTTGACATTCAGACTTTGTGCTCACATCATGGGTTTCTAGGTTTTTACATTTGATTAAATCTTACTCTGAAGTAGAGGCATGTGAAGTTTCAAAATCTTAAACTTCACTGCAAATATTTGTACACTTAGACTTCGATTTGAAAGTAAAATGATATATTCAACACTTTTGAAACTTTAACAAAAAAAGTATTTATACTTAAAATACATATTGTTTATTTTATCTTTTTGATTTTATGATTAAATTTCCATCACATAATAGTAGTTGCATAAAAAATCTATAGAAATTATATTGGAATTTCTTAAGACGAAATATACTATTTATTTTTGGAATATTACATTTTGTAAATTATATTTAATACAAATAATTGACTTAGTAACGTAAATTATAGGATCTTTATCGCAAATTAAATAGGTTAAAAAAAAATTCAAACTTGGATTTGGGAGTACCTATCTCATATAATTCGATTCAATTCCACTTCGAATTGGTAAAGTGGACTTCGCACACCTCTATTGTGAAGTTATAGTTATGGCTATGAACAGTATAGGTTGGTGCAAAAGTCTCCATAAATAGAACAAGTTCTTTTCTCCCCTTCATATGGCCCCCAAAAAACTAATTTAGTGAGGTCAAGTCTGGTGAACATGCAGGCCACTTAACAGGACCTCGTCACCCAATCCAGGACTGCGGAAACTGGTGATCCAGCCATTCATGCATGATGATAGTCAATCTTGCTGAAAGTACACGGAAAACCACTGTCCTTGTTCAACAGCATGGGCGTAATTGTGTCCACCAACATGGTACATCCACCATTAAAGTTGGCATCAATGAATATGGGGCCGATCAAATGGTCCCCCCAGATTCCACACCACACCATTACCTTACTGCTTCCCTGCAATGTTTTTTCCCACCTCCAATGTGGGTCAGAATCACCCCAGTACTGCATGTTCTGTCTAGTAACTTCTTCACTGATGGTAAAAATAGGTTTGTCGGAACAGAGAATGTCCTTCCCAAAGTCAGCATAATCCGCAATCTCTACTTGTACACATTCACAGAATTCAACTCATCTATCGTAATTGTCTTCACCGAGATGTTACAGCAGCTGTATCTTGTACAAAACACACTGTTCCTGTGGACAATAAACTAGATGCTGCTTCAACTGTTGTACTTCACTTTTTTTCTAAACAAACAATTTCTTTGTAATTTGGCAAATACCACATCATACAATATAATTTTCAACACAGTAACACTGGCGATAGCACTATACCACTGGATCAGAGGAAAAATGAGTGTTTTCAGGATATTTAAACTTTTTTTTTTATCTTAGGTTAGCATTAAAAATCACGATTTCTACTTTTACACATTACGATACCAACATTTTGATAGATCGATTCTTTGTTTACAGCATTTAAAAGTTTGCACACTAGGTCCAAGCAAGGACATTAATATATATGGATCTTGCTACAGGCAGTCATGTTTAGCAAAATTATATCTTCTTAATTTTTATCCTCTTCTCTTCATTTGATAGTAGTTTAGTCTTCTATGACAACATGTTTCGGTGTTGTTATTATTTGGTTTAAACCTAAGTTGTTATAGATTATTTCGATATTGCTATTTGTAAGACTCGATATCGAGATATCGATTTTGATATTACTAGGTGTGAAATGTTTTGTGCGTATTCGTATTTGATTTTTCTCAGAATATATTAATAAATAGTTAAAACTTAATATAAACGTAAAATTTAGACAGTTTATCCTAGTTTTTTTTAAATGAATATTAATTCACCTCGTATTTACGTAGATAATAGCACCGCTACCAGCTTATAATATCATCACTTTTTGATAAAAATAACACCGCTACCAGAATATAATATCATCACTTTTTGATACAAATAACACGTTTTCCCCTAAAAATAACCTCACCTTTTGCATGTCTCTAGTCATGTATTATGTTTGTTCCAGGGCCTTGTTTGGAATTGAATGTCTCTGCGACATGGTGACAGCTACCCAAACCAACCAGCAGAATGATCTCAATCAGATGTTATTTACTCAAAGGCATCCCCCAAACTCACCTGTAATTTTTTTTTATAAAATATCTATGTATGGAGACTTTTGCACCACTCTGTAGAATTGGTTTTCTGTTGAATAACAGAGTATCCTTTCAGATCTATGGCATCAGGTGTCACTTGCAGCACAAGTTCAACATCACAGAGCACGATTGGTATCGAATAAAGCAGAATATGGATTCTAAGTGTCGGACGGCTTGGAGGAAGAAAGTCCGTGGGCTGCCACTTGGAGGTCTCAATGTGCGTAGATGTATGATCATTGAAACTCTGTCTTAAGAGCCTGTCTCATTCTCACAGATAGCATCTAACTTGGGTAGGTAATACAGCTTGAGCCAGATGTCTTAAGAGCCCTTCTCACCCCAAGGATAACACCTAACTTAGGCAGATAAAAAAGTTCTAACCAAGTATTGTATCGTAGTGCAGTTTTCTCTATTATACTTTAGAAAACAACAGAGCTTTATTATAAAATGAAAAAGAAAACTTCATTCAATTATAAATACTGCCATTTAATTTGTATGTCAGAGCATTCATTTATTGGGATTTGATAGCTAAGAGATCTATTTTGCCTCCAGACGCACTCCAACGAGAGCAGCCCAACTCATCAGCTGCATCAGATGTTCTCTGACAGTGGAGAGCCACTCATATTGACTACCGGTTCCTTCTTTGATGACGATGTCATCGACGAAATGAAAACACAGGTATGAAGTTTATAAGTCGTGTCCTGGTATCAATCGGTTCATAAATTGCACATTAAAAACACCAAATAAAAAACTATTCAACTTATATCACTTTTAATGGGAATTTTTATTATGTCCAAGGTGATTCACACGTTCCAGGGTGATATAGAAGTCTTCCATGCAACTCCTGAGCAACTTGTTCGGATCCAGGAAACTCATAATGTTCAAGTATTGAGTGAAGATCAAATACTTCCAGTGAGTGAAGTACAACTTTGTAAGCGTTACTGTTTTAACTGTTAAAAGGCTTGTGAAAAGCTTTGAAAAGATTAAAGCTCATCACTTTTTCTATTTGATACTTAAAGCTCTCTCATAACTTTTATAGCATTCTTGCTTAAACAATAAAGATTGACGAAAGTCTAAGGGTTGAAAAAAATATCTTGCTCAAGGGTTGAATATTTTTAATTGCTTACTTTTTTTTAAATAAACACAGTTTCTAATACATCCAAAGCCGATGTTCACTTTTTTTATGTCCAGTGTGTAATGTTCCATTTGTTTAATTGAGTTAACCTATAGGAAGGTAATTAAAATGCTGAAGTTGGTAATGTAGAAGATTGTGTATGGTGTACCATGGGGAAAGCTAAAATCTGATCCTTAATAGGATATAAATTAGGGCTGGAACCTTGAAATTACTTGCATATCTATGTTTTATATATGAGACCTGAGAAAATATCAGATTTGAGATTTGTAAAAACAAAAGATCAATATTTTCAATGGAGATTGTATTAGAACCATTATACTCCCTATCTGGGTTAAGGGTTGGGGTACAAGGAGTACATGAGATAATAGGGAAGGAAGGCTGAGATAGTCATGTAATGATGATGGAAAAGTAGAGAACACCAAAGAGAATGTTGGAGATAAAGTATTTAGGAAACTTTACCCATCCAACCTAATAGCGTTACTAGTCCTTACCCTCTTACTTGTCAATACCATCACTTCACACTTTGCCATGTTAAATTCCATTCCACTCTCTCACTTCCTCATTACATTCTTGTAGTTGTTCCTGTAATTCCTCTTACCCTCATATCATAAAAAACAAACAAAATTCCTTACTAATAGATTAGTAGGGCCACACCAACACATTTCAAACACAAACAGAAGATATTCTCAGTCTGCTGAATGTCCTGACCTTTGATTGGCTAGAGCCCGCCTCGGCGTAGTTGCCTAACCCGCTTGTCGTGTTGCGCTCACTGCTGAGGACAGGGAGATCAAGGTTCGAATCTCGGTCGGGTGAACTGGGGGTGGTTTTTCCTAAATGGTTTTCCACTCTCCCTCCACGCAAATGCGGGTTCACTTCCTCTAATTCAACCTTCCCAATTCCTAATACATTAGCGTAATTAGTACTTAAAATGTATGACCCGAACGGGTAGTAAGACGTGGTGCTAAATATTATTATTGTTGTTATTATTATTATTGATTTGTTAGAGCCTCTTCTTTCAATCTGATTGGCTGATACATCTAAAGTTAAAGGGTCATCTATTCTTAAGCTCATGCATGATTATTAAAAAGTTTTAGTTTAATCAACCCTATGCATTTTGCATGCTTTACTCAGTCACAGGCTGTAAACAGTTGATGATGATATGATGATGATTTTAAAATCATTTGTTTCAACTTCTTCCACACTATTTTCTATTAATCGCTATTTAATCCATCAAGATATGTGTATTCGTACCATTACACTATTGGCAGCATAAAATCCTCCCAATTCGAAGGTGGCTGTGTTATCTGATACCTCATTATCTTAATTGTCTATTGACAATTTCTGCACATCCATCACAGACTCTGCCTTAAAATATGAGTGAAGAATTACCTTGTACATGGATTAATCCTGGATAGTTCAGTACTAAGCCAAAGGTCCTGGTCTTGATTCCCATGATCAGATGTCATTTTTCAATTTAAAGAATATGTTATTCCGATGCGGCTGGCTATAACTGTAACTAACCAATATAGCTTGACTAGTTAACCTATTCACTATTAGTTATGCGCTGTGCATGAAGACAAACCTAGCCTAAGAACAGCAGTCACACATTCTTCAGTGACCTCATGTGTGTTCCTGGTTGTCGCAGGTGTTACAGGAACATGCACAGATCACGGGAACAGAGGACTCTTCTCAATCGGATGACGCACTCACACAGATGTTGACCATTGTGACATCGTCTGGGGAAGTGAGTGTGGATGTGGCGAGCATTGCGAGTCACCACACGCACCTTGTTGAGGCCCAGGATATTATAAAGAACATGCGAGTCCTCTCGCCTAAGCGAAAGAACATGGGGTCGGTGGATCTGGAGACAGAATTCACTACTTCAGATTGACGCCTTCACATAGTCGTCCTTTGACCCTTGATTACTTAAAACAGTACATTGAAATTCAAATTAGCTACCAATAACAAATATTAATTTTGAAATATGATAATATGCATGCAATAAAGTCTGTAAGGAAGTTATAATATGTTCAATGTCATGTTTGTATTTAATGTTCATTAAGAATATTACCGATTTATTAAAGTTAAATTAACCTTGGCTTTCGTTAAAAGATGGGTACTCTAAACTTTAGTCACTCTTATTTTACTATTACCAAGTTAAATCATTTTAAAAATAGTATTAAAGCATATATTTCGTTAATTTTAAAGGCGTTTATTCAAGTCGAAAATAGTTGTGAGCTTATTTATCCTCTAATCAAGAGGAATAAATAGTAATAATACAGTTTTTTTTCATCCCATTAAATTATCTGAAATTTACATAAATTTTAATATACATTTATTTTATTTTATATTATAGTAAATTTAATTTAGTGGAGTAAAAGTATTGATACGTTGTGGTCTCTTGAGCCAGCTAGTTTAGAACAGCGGTTCCCAACCTTTTTTCGATTGCATATTCCTTGTCTGCTCATTTTCATGAATTGGCCCAACACATTTAATTTATGTATTAATAATTATAAAAGCTATTTTATGTTTGAAATTGAAATAATTTTTTCAAGTTCAAATATAGAAGTAAACTAGCACCGGCTCTCACCATATTGTTGAGTTAATTTAATAAATTTGACTGATCTTTTGCCTTACACTGATGGCATATCTTCCTGCCACTATTCAAATATCTTCGTTTACCCACAAACGTCCTGGCACAATTATCGACACTTTTCGCGACCCATTCTCTATAGTTCACAGTCAACATAACTGAATGCCACTAAATAACCTACTACACTATATACAATAATAATTAATGGTAATATTTATTCCCAAATGTATACAAGATCAGAAAATATATTTTTAAAGAAAAATAAATGACAAAGGGGGCTTTTAAATATCAAATTATGTATGAAATACACCTTCACCACACATATTTGAATTAATACATCCCTATTACGCTAAGCTATTATTTGCAATGGCATCCATTTGTTTTAGTTTCATGCCAGTATTGACAATTAATATACCATACTAATATTTTTGGAGTATAAAAGTGCTCTTTGTGAGAGGTATAACGTAAGAAATAACTATAAACACTGGCTCAGTTGAGAAACTGTTTTGGTATGCTTATGGATAAGACTGTGGCTCATTTTTGTTTATTCAGATTAGTTTAAATAGGGGGATTGTGCTGATGTGCCACTGTACAAAAAATATGAGAAAATACTGGAAAAGAGAATAATGAAATAAAACGAAATGGAGGTGGAGAGAGGAACAGAGGTCTGCAATAGACTTGATCTTTGCCATATGACAGCTGATGAAAAGACTGTGTGAATATGGGAAAGACTTGATAATGTATTTATGGATGTGGAGAAGGTTTGTGAAAGCGTGAATAGAAATTAAGTTTGGAAAACATGGAGGAGGCCGAAGTAGAAAGACGAGTTGGAATGAGAGTGAACAGCGATGTATGAGGATAACAGGAGTTGTATTAAGACGTAAAGGGTGAGGACATTGTTGTTCCAAATAAAAAATTGAGTGAGCAGGGGAGTGCCCTCTCACCATTACTATTTGTAATGGTAAGAGAAATGGTCATGAAAAAAGTGTGTGGAAAACTCGGGGAGGAAAGAGTGAAAGCTATGATGTTTGCTTGTGAATTGATGATTTGGAGGGTGAAGAAAGCAGAAGTATAGGAATGGAATGAGAAAGTGAAAGAGAGTGGCATAAAATTTAGTATTGATGAGTGTGAATTGATGGCAATGACAAGGAAGAGAATAAGGCTTAATAAAGCTCTAGGTAGGATGGATTATAGTTGAGAAAAGTACAAAATGTAAAATATTCTGGAAGCGGGATTGAGGTGAAAGGTAAAAGTAGAGGATTTAATGAGAAGAGGACAGAAGGGAAGGTTCTATATGTGTATAAGAGACCTGCTATGGAGAAGAGAAGTGTAAGGAAGTGTTGCACAGTGGTCTTTGTACCCATTGTCACATATGCAGCAGAAACATGGTCATTGAATTTGAGAGAGACTAGGAACGTGAAGGAAATGGGAATGAAGTTGGTGAGGAGCATTCTAGCTCGCATGAGGAAAAATAAGATTAGGAATGAAGTTATCCGGAAAAGAGTGGGGGGACAGAGAATACATGAGGTAGTAGAGAAAACAAGACTGAGATGGTATGGTCATGTAATGAAGATGGAGAAGAAGAGGATGTCAAATAAAATTATGGAAACGAAGTATGTAGGAAAAATACCGCAAGTGAGGCCAAGAAAGAGATAGGAGGAGCAGATAATTGAAAATGTGCAAGTGAGAGGAGAATAAAGGTGGAAAGATAGAGGTAGATGAAGGCATTTTATTAAAGTGACCAGGCTGCAATCTGGAAAGAGATGAGTTTAACTAAGTTGTGTTTTATTGTGTAAATGGTTATTAAAATTAACGCCACTACGTTTTGTAATTATAATATATATTTCTACTATACTTCTCTCACTTATTTCTAACCTCTTTCTTTCTCCACTCTGATCTGTATTTTTTTTTATAACAAATCAAAACTATTGGTCCACCTCATCGTTAGCTTATTTGAATCCATACAATTTGATTCCTTTCTAATCAAATTGCTATAGGTTTTTAATTTTTATCATCAAATTATTTTTCTTTTCTTGGAATGAACGGGAAGGCTAAGTTTGGATTAAAATTATAACTCTGAAAAATAAATATAAATTTTCCGCTCCTTTGGAAATGGTTATTTCCCCAAAGTCCAAATGTCATTTCCACACAAGCCTACCTGCAATTTATGAGAAGAGAATGTAGGCTACTCATTTTGTCTGTAAGTCATTAGAATATTTTAGATCAGGCTCTATTGACTGGTAGAGACTGTTACCCTAATTTCTTTAGTGAAGTAATTATTATAATTGTTATTTTATTTGTAATAAATAGTTCTTGCTAGATTGTGAACAAGATAATCATGCACATTAAAAAAAGTGTTATATTGTCTTCAAGTGATATCGTATTGTATAATTATATATATATAAGGAATATTTGGTTTTCAATTTATTCAAAAACAATTTTTTTTTTTTTTAAATCCAAAAGTGTTTGTTACCATCAGTTATATCTTGGCGACAATACCGCATTTATTCAAGATATTTCTTTCAGATATTTTGTTAAAGTTTGTAAATGCAATTATAGGAATTAGGTTTGAGAGAGATTTTTCCTCTCCAAAATTTGCAATATTTATTTTTTGAGCCATGAAGACTTCTTCATAATGTATATGTTAATACACTTGAAGGATTTTAAAATTTGAAAACATAAATTTAATCATAGTGAACATCTAATTACTGTCTTTGGCTGTACATGTAAATTTTAATGTAAAATGTAAAAACAATTCAAATATTGGAGCTGACGATATTGTTGTCTTTTTTTTATGATTAGATTATTAAAAAAGAATTTTATTTATTTATTTTACTATTGTGTTGTTGCTTGTGATTTGGTTAATGAATTAAAATTTTAAAATAATTTTGGTTGCTGTTTTATTCAATAGGTTTTCTTTCTACTTGTTTGGCTTAGTGCTAAGAATGGGGCTTTCAAATCCTTAAGAATTTTCAAGATTTTAAAACAGAATCTCTTTAAGGAAAATCTCTTTTCCCTTTTTAAGGTAATTGTATTAGATTTGGAAGAAGGTACAGGGAAGGTGGAATTAACACAATATGGCTTTTACTGTTAAAAGAAGAACACAGTTCACATAACACATTTTTGCCATTGGACAAAGAGGTGATGGTTGCCTCTTGAAGAAAATTGATTGTTAATGCCCAATCCCCTAACCTAGATTTCATTTTATTATATTTCTATCCAACTTTCCGTTACCTTCTTCCAAATATAATACAATTAGTTCTATTTTTGTAATCTATATGTGAGGGCATAAGTTTGGATGCTCACGATATACTTCTATTAAATTACTACATTCTTCTATACTCCATTGTTTGTTTTCACTCATGTCATGAAATTATAAACCTTTGTTCATTTACTATTCCATTTTATTTAATACAAGAGAAACAAGATGAGAAAATAAAATGATATGGGTTCAACACCTTGCAGGACAATGTAGATAGAGCAAGGTTTCTTTCAGAAATGTTGCTGTGTTCTGGTTTTTACCAGGCAGTGTTTCACAGAAACTAAACAAAACATGAAATGTTTTGATCTTTCCGCCTCAGGTTGGGATTTCCAGTTGTTGGCAAAAACAGTCACCGGTGACTCAAGAGTCTCCAAGATATTTCTGTTTTCATAAACTCAAGGCTGAGGTATGTCAAACTAGACACAGTTTCTGTTTTGATTCAGTTTTGTCAGTCTGATGGAAAACTACCTTTTTTTATGCTTATTAATGACTTAGCTTAGAGGACAAATTCAAAAACTAAACACATCCGTTCATTACACGAGTATGCCAGGTCCACTATTTCAATTCAAAACTAACTCGAATCTAATATACTATAAGATATTCTCAAAGTTTTATGCTTGAAAAAATCTTAGATTGTGTTTATTTATCTAACTTCATGCAGTAAATAACTTTATACTTGGAAGATATTTGACTGCACAATTGTAATATTTTAGTTTTAAGCTGATAAACACACAATTTATAATTCAGTTTCTGAGGAGTTCTTCCATATTAATGTAACATAATTAACAGTTCAAAAGAGCAATACTTGACCATAGAGTGCTTTAGCTGTACATATTTTTAAAGTCTAAACTGTTTTGTTGTTTTTTCCAAAATGAAGTTGAAGCTGATATTTGTACCCAGTCTTATTTATTATGTATGTAGTTAGTCAAGTGGATAGATGGGGTGAAGAGTTAACTAGTACTCCTTAAAATATTTTTTTATTATTATATTGAGAAAATTAAAATGCATTGTACCTTATATAATAATTAGCAACTCAACAACTTACCAATAGCATAATTATAGAACACTAGCCCCCTTCCCCATAAAAAAAATATTGTAAAGAATACTGTAAAACAAAGCTTCAAATCATCCATCATGTCAATATAAAAAAAAACTTTTTTTTTTAAATACAGTCCTACCATCACTGTATAGCCCCCTCCCCTTTTTTATCCACCCTCCTATTTTCATCTCATTCCTCCTTCCTCCCCCCCTCCCCCCGCCCCCTTCACTAACCTAACTTTCCCTTCAACTTTTTTTTCCAATGACTATATAAATAATATACTATCTACATTTTTATGAAGAATAAATTAAATTTTCAAAATAAAATATAGCCCATGTTAATCGCTGATAATGTAGCTTTATATTGGTGAAAGAATTTTTAAATCAGTCCAGTAGTTTTTGAGTTTATCCATTACAAACAAAGAATCAAATCTTTCCTCTTTATAATATTAGTATAGATAACATACATACACCATGTAAGGGTTTGCCCAGTTTGCTGCTTGGAAAAGTGATGGGAAAATCCTCTCTATTTCTGGACCTGAACATTGCTGCTACCTGTGAGGTATTTCATGAAGCTTAGGTTCGAGAAAGCTCAACGGCAGGTTGCTAAATCATACCTGAACAGTGAACACCCACCTTCCAAAGATTATTATTATTATATACTTTCTTTCTTTACCTTTGCATATTTGAGAATAATAACAAATATCTTCAAATTAAATTGATTTATTTTTATTAGTCATCTTTATTATACATTGTTTTCCTACTCTCACACAATACTCACTCCCATGTATTTTGTGGTCAAAGATTTTTGTCTCATTTTTTAAAGTCATTGTTGCACTTAGTACATTAACGCTAGGCAGCAATCGACAATTCTATTGGTGGCTGAATCCCAGAAATTCAAAAGAACTACACCACGACAGCTGTATTTCACACGGTTGCTAAGGAAACTTCAGGTAAGTTGTTGTCTAATGTGTTACGACCAAGAGTAAGGTATTTTCAATAGTCACGCCCGCGGAAACCTTGATATTAACAATTATTTCTTCTCTGCCGTATTTGCTTTAAGAGGCGACCTCTCACTTTCTAAATATTAACATTTTTCTTATACACTTTACTGTAAAATTTACTTTCTTACAATATAACTGGTCATCTGTATCAATTGAGTTTTGGGGAAGGTTGAGTTGACTCTGAGATCAGTACTTGTAAATCGATGAGGTCGAATGCTCCATTGTGCTGGTATTATGTAGAGGTGGACACAAAGGATTTGAAATGTGTTGGGAGTTAGGGGCATATGTAAGTGACTGACTTTTGCTGGTGGTGAAGTTATCAACTTACTAACCACGCTTCGGATCGGTGCTGCCATCTTGGTGGAAGAAGATGGAAGTCTTTACTACCTAAAAAATAACCCCACATTATTATCAGGGCTATATAGTAAAGTGCTGTCCCAGTTCTTTGATGCTAACGCTGCCACCTTGGTTCCGCTAGTTGGAGGGGGGATTACTGGCATGACGTCACCGGCCAGACACAGCGCGGCATCTGCCAAATCACCACGTGTTAATACAGTATTCCAATGCGTGAAGTTTACTCATTTCGTTTTAAAGTTGTTGTTTTTTGAACGTTAGTGTTGTGGAGATATTGCTGAAACCTTTAATTTAAAGTGTGTTTAGAACAAGAAAAAGAATGAGTAGCTGTGCTGTAGCAACGTGCACATATTATTCCCGGGAAAAAAAACCAGGGAAGCAACGTTGTTTACCACAGGTTATCAATAGAGAATAAATATATCCTTTTTTTTAAATTACTGTATATTTAAAATTAATAAGTTTTTCGGTAAGTTCAACATATTCGTATAGTAACTGATATATTGATAGCATGTAGGCTTACTCAAATAGTATATAAAGTGTTATGTATTAGTTTTGCGTATGTATATACATGTAGGCTTATGGTAGGGCTATTATAGTATTATATAATTCTTTTAATAAAAACATGTTATTTATTTTTGTTCTAATAAGTGTTGTTATATTGTTATATTATATACTTATTTTTCTGTGTTATTATTACTATTATTATATTATGAACAATATTATTAGAGGTTCTTGTAAATTTCAAGAAGGTTTGACTTAAATTAATTCTATTTACCACTTTGTATAGTGATTAATATCACTAGTTTAAATATTATTGACGGACCAGTCTTTCTGACAAGCCTCATTCAGTCTATCTAAAACCAGGCGCGCTAAAATAGCTCGTAACTAAACACGTCAAACTGAGCAAAGTATTTAAGATACAGAGTGAGTCTTATATCTAAATAAAACTCAGTTCATGGTCATCATTCCGTATGCTTATACTACCCATCTATTTCAATTATGATAAAACTTTTCAACAGAGTGAAAATGTGTCTGCTATAAAAACTTCATTTTGGTTCTTTCGTTAGAAAACGATTTTTTAAAAGCAAACCAATTGAATATGGGAATTTTAATAATTTCCTCATGTCTTAAAAGGTTTTTATAACAAATTCTTAAAAAATGACTGTGATTGTTCAAGTAGTTTACGAGAAAATGTGAGTTATGTTTTGGAACTTTCGAGCGTTCTTTGTGTGTCATTCGAGCTCCATCATGCCGGTGACGTCACTACCTCCAGGGCCGTAGTGAGACAGCCCTTACTATATAGCCCTGATTATTATAGACCATGTTATTGACCTGTTTTTTCCTTTAATGTATTTTTGGCGTTAGCATTAAAACAACAAAATTATTTCAATACATCAAAATAATTGTTTTTGACCTAAGATACTCTTTGTTTATTAATTAGTTACGTAAATTTACTATTTTTTTGTACAATATTAATCCATGAATATAATTTTCAATGGCTTCCATAAAATTAAAATTATATTAACCAAGCTGGGCCCAAGTTCTGGGTAAGAGTAGCCAATCCTATTAATTTATAATTTATACATTAATATATATACAATTTTTCTGTTTTCATATTTTGTGTAATTAATTTAGTTGTACCAGGACTAGTTGAACGGAGGGGTTGGTAATAGGTATTTTGCAGCGTGTGGTTAGCTTGACCTCCCTTGGTTGTTTCCTTCCTAAAAATACGTAGTTCCGGAAGCGTCATATGCGGATCTTTGACCACATAGCAGAGATAAATACTTGTGTAAAAGTTAATTGTGGGAGTAAAGGGCCTACGAGTGTCCGGGATAGTGAGTAGTGTGGTTCTAATTTTTTTGTATTTTAAAATAAATATTGAGTTTTGTTTGTAGCCTCACATCCAGGAGTAATAATAATTCTTGCCCCACTCACCCCTTTTCATTTGTTGGTTCTATGCCTATTCTGGCCTTACCCAGAGATACCATGCAGAAAGATCTGTGTATCTATTATTTAAGAACAGTACCCACGTTCACAACATTATTTTTATTATTCTTAGATGTTCAGGGTTAATATACCTCCCACCTCTTTTCCATACTTCTTCTGGCTTCACTCCACTGGGTTCTAGTTTTGGCCAGGTGAAGTTCCAGTAGTTGTGATGGTGGTAGAGATTGTAACACTCCTAAAACCATGGTAATAAAAGTAATAAATATATAAAAAATTTAATTCAAATTGTTTGGCTAGCTCACTATCAAGCAAACACTTTTAGACTTTTCCGAAGTGGTTTCCCATCTCAGGACCTTTGGTTGGTTTACTACTATGAATCATATGCTCAGTTTGCATGGAGGAAGGGAGAGGAGGTAAGGTCAAAACCGACAATACTTAATTTGTATGGAATTAAAATAATACCACAACCCTTTATATTGCCAAGAAAAAAATTATAATTATTGAAATAGCTTTAACCTGTCTGAAAGGCCGAGTACCAATACACCAAAACACACAACAATATAAATCATAAATGACCACAAGCAACTGCTATGCCCAGAAATTAATCACATAGTTTCACAAACATTTATATAGCAAAAGGAATAATAATCATAATGGTTTACCCAGTATGAAGGACCAAGTACAATTACACCAAAACTCACAACAATATCCGTTAGAAATGATCACATGCAAGTGGTAGACTCAGAAATTAATAACATTGTATCACACACATTTATATTGCAAAAGAAATAACAATAAAAATGGCTTTACCCTGTCTAAAGGACCTAGTCAAAATATACTAAAACACATAACAATATCAGTTAGAAATGCTCACATGCAACGAGTAGTCTATGTCTAGAAATTAATAACATAGTATCGCACACATTTATATAGCAAAAGAAATAAAAATCATAATGGCTTTAACCGGTCTGAAGGACCTAGTATAAATATACCAAAAGACACAAAAATAAGAGCGCTATATCCTTGGCCGCATACACAGTACATCAACAATACAATAGGAATTTAAGTTACTTTACCAGGTCACACCAACAGGAAGGTCAAAACTGTAAAATTTAGTACACTGATATAACGGGTCACCTACTCTTTCCTATTCCCCAGGCAAGATCAGGCACCTTCCCGAGCATCCTGGAAACCTTAAAATAGTTTAGTTGATCCATAGAACTTTGAGAACTCACCAGTTCTATGAGTTGCAGATAATAGTTATTCGTATATACCGTCTGATTTATACGAAAACAGTGTGTGGCTTTGTCGCCATACTCACAGCCAAAACTCAAACAACAAAACAAAAGCCCCTTAGAAAATCCACCCCAAACACACAAGCCCTGCTCACCCAACCAAAGTGAATGAATGGCCTCGCAAAAAACTGCTTCTACAAGCAGCAACGGAACACAACAAAAAAAGCCCATAATCAAGGCTAAACGTGGAATCCCAAAATGGAAGCCAAATACAGTGTTAGAGAAAGCCCCCTGGGCTTTTTACAAGTTAAAACACCCACATATACAGCCTATAACAACCATCACAGTGTGACACACGAAAGAAGCACATCGACCGCTGTGTTTGAGATATACCAAAACTTATTTTTTGAATGGTTCTACCAATCACCGTAGTGATGCATAGATTATCCTCCAGATAGTTTAACTTAATCAGATCTGGCATGATTGCAAGACTACGCAACCTAAGCATTTAATTTCTTCAATGGCCAGCAATGGCCTTTAATGAGATCATCCGTAAGATATGTAAGCTTATAAGCATTATCTTGTTTGGTTTGATAATGGTGATGGCATAGGGGCGAGAATAAATCAGGAATAGTTTCTATACTTCCCAGAAGTTTTAAATCTGGCCTTCCTTTAACAAAACTACATCACCTAGCTTAAAGAGCAAGTTGGTCTCTTCTGCCCCCTCAGCCTACTATCAGTGGTCAACTCCAATCTCTTCTCGGCAAGACACCGAAGTTCCGCCATTGACTTTGCCTTTTCAGGAACATACTCAAGAGTTAACCTTAAACTTAAAAAAGGTACCTCATGAGGTGTTAGTCCCATCAATGTGTGTACAATGGCATTAAGAACATGATCTAAAACTATAACATAATCCGCCCAGTGTTCTGCTGGTCGTGACAATATGTTATGGTAAACCAGGAAATTTTCTGCATTGCCCGTTTACTAGAGCTCGACGCAGGATACCGTACGGAATTATGGGTTGGTGTGATACCCTTTCACCCATAGCTTATACCACACCCTTGCTGTGAACTGTGTCTGTGATATGTAAGAATGGTCCTAGGTCTCCCAAAATCTTCGACCCAATAGTTCCACCTTCCGAGCATAGATGTGAGTGGTTACATTCTAGATGGGAAAAAGTTTGCAAATTTTGTGTCGGGCTAAAACTTTTAGCCCAAAATAAGAGCAACTCATTAATACACCCCATATTTATTATTCTACTTCTGTTACACAACCAACCACGATTATTTTCTGTTAACGCAATATTGAGTTCGTGTGTCCCATTCTAACCAAGGCCAGCTCACGTCAAGAATTAAGAAGCCTACACTGAGGCCAGCGATCAACATCAAATATCAGAGACTCGAAGCTGGGCTACGCATGCGCTTTGTTAACTTCCAATTTCTTAGACTTGCCAGTTGTTTAGGGATCTTTACCTAATTGTTACCTATTATTTGTCTATTGACTATGAATATACATCACTTCAACGTGCTAATTTATATGTTTGTATTTATTGCCTTTAAAAGGTTTTTTGTATTTTGCCTAGTTTTATATTTTTTATTACTTTGCTGAGCTCCTTAATCCTGTTGCAATACTTACTTCTTATGAATTGATTTTACTGCTACGAACCATTGTTGGTAAGTCATAGAATATCTATTAACCACTCAGTCACTAAGGTCGGTGCACCAAGGTGATGGATCACCTGCATCGCTATTCCCAAGTGATGGTGGGATTTTACTAAAAAAATCCAGTATTACAAAATGGTAGATGACACCTCCCTTATCTTAAGAAAGTGGGACGTACGAATTTGCAGCCATTAAATATCGCGGTGCTTAAGGAATTATGGACTAATATTCTCCAACATTATGCCTTTTGACATATTTCACAGTTTTTCAAAGCGGCAAAAATATGGGCCTCCAAACCAGATCAATACACCTACCTCTTCATAAAGAGAAAACACTTCCTCAGTCTGTAATGTCCCTTCACCGAATGAACATGCCTCACTAAAGGTTCCCTTAGACTTTAGAGCTTCGGGGAGCACCACCTTGTACACCAATTCCAAAGGTTTCTTGGGGTGATCAACTTGGTGCACTAGTTTGTCCAGAATTTTATACTTTCATCTGACTCGTCATTGCTTCCGTACAAGCAATGCCTCAGCTGTCCTGGATTGCTGCAGGACCTCTCGGATTTCAGCTACTTTAGTATCCACCGGCTAAAGACACTCAAAATCTTGCAAAGACTCTTCAACCATGGCGACTTAAAAGACACTGCTAAAACTAAAAAATCCCGTGGCTTCGGGACCTCATCTTTGACAGTAGAGTCTCCCCCGTAATGGTCTAGTCGACTCAAAACAAAACACTCCAAGTTCTCTTTCAAAGCTAAATAGAGAAACTGCTAATTAAATTCCTGCATTACTAAAATCCATCGTCTTAGCCTCCCACTCTTTAAGTGGCATGAAACCATAAATGAGAGGGCCTTATGGTTGGATTGGATGAAAACTTTGTGCCCTATCAGTGGACTTTGACATTTCTGTAGCCCCTATATTATATCAAGGCATTCCTTTTCAGTAACAGTGAAGTTCCTTTCCACCTGCCCCAACTTCTTGTTGTACATAGCCACTATTTCCTTGACACCCCCCAAGCCCTCTTGATAAATGGTGACTCAACGTGGATAATTGCTGGCGTCAGTGGTTACTTACCAAGTTAAATTTAGTCTTGGGTATTGCAGAACTCAAGTTGTGGAGAACAGGTGTTTCACCCTATTTAAGGCTACCACCTCATCGGCTCCAAATCGCCACTTATACTCTTTATTAATTGCCCATACAATGGTAAGGCTGCCGTAGCCAACAGGTTGGTATGTTCCCTGTTATATACAGCAATTCCAAGAAACTTTTTTTTTATCTGAGTCTTGCTCTTAAGCACAGAAAAATCCTGGGTAATCTGGAGCTTAGAGTCGTCTAAATGAATGCCGAGTGCTGTCAGAACATGCCCAAGGAAAGGTACCTCCTTTCTAAAAACCAAATACTTTCTTAACTTTAGAGTCACGTTAACGTGTATAATTCTGGTAAAAACTTGGCGAAGATGGTCCATGCGTTGCTCAAAACCCTTGATATCATAAGGACATCATCCACATATGCACGTATAAACTCGGAGCAAGATTCGTTCAACACACTGTCCATGTACCTGGTGAACTCTGCGACTGTGGTGCAGACACCAAATGGTAAGGCATTGAACCAGTATTGCCTAAACCTGTAGAGGAAAGCACTGTATTTCCTTGCCACTGAATGTAATCTCAACTGATACTAGCCCTGGCTCATGTCCGTAGTACTCAATAATTTTACCTCCTGAAAACCATGCAGCATCTTCTTGATGGTAGTAGGACCCTCCTAGTTTTTCACAATCAATTTGCTCATCTTCTTGACAGCCAGGCACAAACGCACTGACAGTTTTTTTTAATGAAGCTAACAAAAGGATTTGTGAAAGGGCTGGAGCACGGTTGATAATTCCATGTTCCAACATATGAGTTATATGTTCATCCAGTTCCTTCTCGTAGGATTTTGGTAATGGGTAGCTCTTTTGAAAATAAGCATTCTTATCGGTAAATTTGTTCTTGGCCTGATATAAAGTATACAAACCCAGCCTTCTGAATCAACATCCAGGAAGTCAAATAACTCTGCCCTAACTTCTCTTTGAGGTTGACTCAATTATTTGTTGGTGGTTACAGGTCTCCTTCGGTAAATGGGAGCCTCCCTCCCTGGACTATCAATTAATTGGCTTCCAATAATGCTCTTAAGCTCACATACGAACACACTCACCGCGAATGCATCCGCGTTAAAGCCAGTGGAGACTCGTAGCTAAAATTAGTGAGGGTGCTGCTCCAAAAATTGTTTAGCCTTTGTTTTAAAATTGTGTTAAAGGAAAAAAACATGTATAAAAATAAAATTTATTCAGGAACTTGATAAAATCTTAACAAAAAATAATAATTTTTTACTTACTTTAGCTTAAATTGTTACAGATCAAGCTTGATCTATTCATTTAAAAATGAAATCCATTCTTCTTGTTTTAATTTGCGCAAAAAGTGCAATTATTTTCTCCTTGATCTCTGGATGACAATTAAGGAAATTTTTCTCCATTGAAAGAACTGCAAGCGTATTTAGTCTTTCTGTTAAATAAAAGAACCGAAAAAAAGAGAAACAAATAGAATAGCTGGAATAAAAATAATAATCTAATTCTACACTCTTCTGCACTTTATCACATTCAAGAATATGGTACACGGTTTTTAAGCAGAACACACGTTGAGTAAAAAAAACACTTCCTTACACCATCACGCTAGAGCCGGCACTGCGAGAGCAACGGTGCTCGCTCTACCTGGCAGTCCCGCCTTCCTCCCCACTCCCTCCTATGTGTGCATGCGCACAACAGTCAAACACCACGTCACTGGCACTGTGAAGCGCACAGTTCCATAAAAATATTTTTGTATCTTTTTCATAAACTGGTAGATGGCTAATGAAGTACTGACATTAAGCTTAAGGAATACATATTGTATTACAAAAATAAAGAAAGAATTAAAGAAAAAGGGACTCATTATATTAAATGTTATCGATAATCTCAAGTGGAAATAGGGGGTGCTGCAGTTCCGCAGTGCCTATACACGAGCCGCCACTGGTTAAAGCACATCAAGCTATACACTTCATTAATAGTGCTAGTAGTGGTGACGGTGGGAGAGGTAGGTAGGGATATATTTCATTACAGCAAAGTGTGTCATTCAAACAAATATAATCAATTTGTTAGATAGGTACTTTATTTATAGTTATACAACTTTCAATATAATATGGTTTATCAATCTTATTTTGTAGCCAATATACAAGCTAATAACAACTTAAAATATGTTGTAGCTTTAGCATAATGTAAGCATGGGTGACAGCTACATATTTTAAATATATTCATATTCATACAATACTAAGCCAGCCTGAGAAACCGAATTGACATTTTATGCAAAAGTTTCTTCACCCAAGTGTTATATAATGCTTAACTCTTTTTTCCCCACAAAATTACAGTTTTACGTGCCAGACACCTGTTTTCGCACAAGAACATTGAAATAAACCTTTAAAACTGTCCCCTAAGAATCAAGCAGACGACAAACTTGAGCATCATGATTGGGTATGTTAATGCGATATGTGTGATTTCTTGATTTGTGCACGTGAAGTCTTAAATATTGTGATCTGTGATGCAATTTGTAATGTATTTTGTTTGAATTTTAAACACGAATACCTGCTATCAGGAAACTCCGAATGTAATCTTTTAGGTCCTAGTTGGGATAATTTTTATAAGAAGTAATGTCAAGAAAGCACAAGTGTTCAATCATCACTCAGGTAACACTATAAAAATAGTTTTCTGTAAAAATATGAACATCTTATCTAATTATTGTTGCCACGTTGGCACAATCTTTCAAATCCAGCAGGTGTTGATTTTTATATCCACGATTACATTTTATTTGAATTATAAATTATGAAATACTGAGACAAAATGTTCATAAAGATTGGATTAAATATATTTAGTCCAACTCCTTAAATTTGTTACTCTTTTAATCCTTTGTTTATGTGAATCTCAATAGTTATTATCTAACTCACATTTGATATTAAGACCAGAAACAATATCTTAACACTAAGAAAAAGGCCCTCCTCAACCCCGGCCATATTTTTATTTTGGGGGGCTGGGACAATCTTAGGCACCACTACCGCCATATTTCCCATGTATATTAAAACATGTTTAGTTGATGTTTGAGCCACTAGGTGAGGAACGTTTACACTTCCTTTAAACATTTTTTTAAATTCTTAATAAACACTTAGACCTACAATTAATATTAGGCACAAAAAAACTTCATCCCGCTACATATACTAAAACTACCATATTTAATTAATTCAAAACCTGCTTCAGTGGCCACGTGATCTAATGCGCTACTCTTGTGTTAATTGAGACTGCCAAAGATAGGAAGATGAGGTTTTATCGTGGTCGGGTGCACTGAGGTGGGTTTTTCTAACCAGTTTTCTACTCTCATTCCATGCAAATCTGGGTAGACTTCCTCTCAACTAAAACCTACATAATTCCTAAACCATTAGTGTAATTGGTATATGGGCCTATAACTCGAATGGGTAGTTAGATGTGATGCTAAAAAGATAATAATTTAGAATATATTTGCTCGACTGGCCCATTTCACAGGGTACGGTATCGCAAGAAATAGAAATCCACAGCTCAGCCACATCGTTAACTTCTTGTTTTTTTTTATCATAGAACTTGCATGTTATAACTATATAAAAATAATAATAACCTGCTTCATTGGCTGTGTGGTCTAACTTGCTACTCTTGTAGTAGACCAGACTGCCGATAGAGTAATTAATAGGTAATGGTAGTAAGACGTGTCGTTAAAAAAATATAAAAATATATGCAAACAACTTGAAACAGGTACCCTACTAAGAAACAGTGTTAATACATTTTTTTAAATATATGGGGAACAGTCGTCCTTGGTGATATTGAGGTAAAGTGCTCGCCTCATGACCTGATATTTGTGGGTTCCAACCCAGCTGAGGTTGACAGATTTTTCTTGACTTTCCACTCTCCTTTCATGCAAATGTGGGCGTACTGCCTCTAAATTAAACCTTCATAATCCATAACACATTAGTGTAATTAGTGCATACATAGAGGCACATAACCCGAACGGGTAGTTAGACATGATGAAAGAAAAAGTTACTTTCAACCATTGTTTGCAATACAAATGCCAGATGTCATTTACCACCACTCCTACAGTAGATGGACTGTATATATTTAAAACTCATTCAAACATCCTTAAGCTTGTCAGGTTTTGTCTCTAGAACAGTATTTTAATGTCTTATTATTAAAAGTGTCAAGCTTTTACTGCTTTTACTATACAAATGTCTCATGCACTTGAGTCATATTAAAGTGTTAAAAATCTTCTTTTCTTTTCAGATTGAAAATGCAGAAGACCAAATTAATAAGTGCTACTTTCAAGTTGGGGTTTTAGAAGCGAAGTTAAAAACCAAGCACATTTCTGACCAAGATCGGTATGTCACACTTCATCTAACATCATCAAAAACTTATTTTATTTATCGTCTAGTAGACATGTATAAATTTATTAGTTTTTGCCATCTTTTTAAACAAATTATTTGTTGAAATAAAACAAGTATGTATCTGTTCTCTGCGGAAAATGTTGCCAGCCTGGTGGCATTATTTAGTAGCTAGGTGGGAGAAGAGTAATACTTTGAAATATCTGATGATTTGTGCAATAAACATTGATTTTAGCCACACAACATGCCTCTTCCAAAGGCTCTAGATATAAACACTGATGTATAAATGTTTTAGGAGTTTTAAAATAAAAGTTTAATTTCTTTCATGCTAATTTATTTCCTCTTAATTAATTACTATTATTGGCCCTAACCTATTATATTTACTCGTATATTTACTTGTATAAAGCACACTTATCAATGTTCATTTTACTAACATTGTTATATATTTTCAGGACAGAGATTGAAAATGAACTCCAAATAATGAAGCAGTCTTTATCAGACCATGAAATCCAGCTGAAGACTCTACACAAAGAAAACACAAAGACTTTTGCAATCGCTGTTATTATAATGTTCTTTGCCTTCCTATTTTATGGTCTGTATGTCATGATGCAACAGAATGCCGACCAAAGATTGAGATAATAAAACAGGTTAATTAAAGCATTTACCTTTAACAAAATATCATTTGACTGGGTAAACGAGTTTAAATATTTAGGAACAATTTTAACTAGCAATAACGATATTAGATTGGAAATTAGGAAAATACTATTGAGTAAATGCATGCTATTACTCACTCAGTAAGTTGCTGACATTTTAGCTGTTCTCAAGGAATGTAAAACTCAGAATATACAAAACAATAGTTTTACTGGTTTCTTTCTTTGGTTGTAAAACACGGTCACTTACCTTATATGACGAAAATAAATTTAGTGTGTTCGAAAACAAGGTGCATAGAAAGATTTTTCGTTCAAAAAAGTGTGAATATACTGGGGAGGTAAGGATACATAATGATGAGTTACATACCCTATGCTAATCACAAGACAATGTTAAGATAATAAAATCTCACAGATTACAGTGGGCAGGACATGCAGCACAAATGGATAGGATAACATTCAGATGGACCTTAAAGAAATATGGTGTAATGAGGTCGATTGTTTAAAATGGGGGTAGGTAAGTGACATCACTATGGTTGGTATCACCCCTATGGACGTCCTCCCATACAAAACCATACAGAATACTTAAATGTTTTTTGTACTAATCTGTTTGGTATGAAAACAATATAATTCAAAATAACCACATCACAATCACATCAAAATTATGTTAATTTTAACAATAAACACCCTCCTCGGTAGCATAGTCGGCTAACGCGCTTGTCGTGTTGAGCTGGAATGCTGAGGATGGGGAGATCGAGGTTCGAATCTTGGTTGGGTGAACTGGTTTTTTTTTGTTTTTTTTCCCAAATGGTTTTCCACTCTCCCTCCACGCAAATGCGGGTTCACTTTCTCTAAATTCAACCTTCCCAATTCCTAATCCATTAGCGTAATTAGTACTTAAGCATATAGCCTGAATGGGTAGTAAGACGCGGTGCTAAATAATAATAGTTTAACAATAAACATTAGTGTTAACACAAGATAGATTAATGGATTAGATTTACATAGTACACATAATGTACAAGTTGGTAACAAATCCATATGGTGACATACACATAAATGAAATAAAACTGGGTGACCTGGTGGTCTAGGGGTAAGGTGTTGGACTTCTATGCTGGCGGCCGGGGTTCAATCCTCGGTCCCGGCACAGATTTATCTGATTACCAAACCCTTCCTTCACCTCTGACAAGACATCTTGTGAATGTGAGGAATGCCAGGTCTCCACCGTGGTTCGGATTCCACGTTAAACTGTTGGTCCTCCATTTAATCTCACAATCACCCTACCATTACACATTAGCGTAAGTGTGTATAACCCGAACGGGTAGTAAGACGTGGTGCTAATAATAATAATAATAAAGAAATAAAACTAAAAAATGAACGGGAACAAATAAACAGGCATTTGGTGAACATCTCAATTAAAGTCAGAACTTTATAATCTCCTGGCCTTCAAAGATGCAAACTTATTAATAACTTCATCAAAATCATTATTGTTCGCCAAATCACTTTCAAATGATATCGCAAGGTCTGAAAGCCCCAACTGTCCCTTGGTAGATCACACATAGTAAATTTTCCTGGAAACAATGTCACATAAACGTTACAGAAAGTCATTTGGTGTCAGCAGGTACAGTCCGCATCCCCCCTAATGGCGCCATTGGAATAGGCTGTAATGGGATTGACCAGAAAGAACTGGCTCAAGATAGGGTGTAATAAGATGGACTGGGATGGTGGCACACTTTTATTGTAAGTGCAGCAATGATATTTCGAGTTCCTAATGCCATAAGTAGAGTATTTAATTACAAATATTAATGAGAAACTATTTAAGAAAAAAAACATGCTAAATAAACCTGACCAGGATTTGAACCTCCCATCAGACTAGATTAGCTTGTCATTCAGTTGGTGTGCCAACTGATGTGGCTCTATTTATTAGCTTTTAAGTAGCTGTCAACTGTTCACACATCCATCAGACTTGCCCTTAAAATGAGTGGTATATGACTGGACACATGATAAACCTGGGTAGCTCAGTGGAAGAGCACTGGCTTGCTAAACCATTGCTTACAGGTCATATTCCCGTATAACTTCACTATATAGTTACAATAAATGTAAGCGAAACTATGAAAGTGGAGCTCATGAAAATGAAGTTTGTGAGGAGCATGTTAGCTGTCACGAGGAGAAACAGGATTAGGAATGAAGTTATTCAGGAATGAGTGGGTGTACAAGGAGTACATGAGATAGCCAGGGTGATATGTAATGATAGTGGGAGATATAGTACCAAAGAGAATGATAGAGAAAAAGACCACAGGAGAGACCCAGAAATAAATGGGAATGGGAGGAGCACATAGAGTGAGAGCAGAAGAATGATGGAAGGATATAAAAAGATGGAGGCATTTTACTAAACTGACCTGTCCACTTGAGTTTCACAAATATTTTAATGTCACTTTCAATATTTAGCTTATAAATTAACGATGTTATAAAAAATGCATATATTATTAAATCTATCATTCCCAACCAAATGTAAAGGAATTACCACTTTGTAAATAACAAAAGTTGAGTTAGAATAAGTAATTTAAAACACTGCAAATAAAAATAATTGGACAAGTAAAAATCTAGATGCAAGTGCATTGTATATTAAAATAATCATTTAAGGAGTCCCCTTTCACCAATTTTTTTAAAAATCTATCTCGATTTTTTATAAAATAAAAGTAATCTGATAAACAATATCAAGCAAGTATCCATAAGTTTTTTTTTACATAACACAAACACAAATTTTAACTAACCCAAATGTTAATGATTTTATATTGCTGAAATTATTTTAAAAATATGTATGCTAGAATAATATCAAACATTGCAGGACATTTGTCAACCCTTTTGCTGCGTTAATCGGATATATCAGATCCCAGCATTATAGCTATTGACTGCGGAAATTGAATTCATCCTACGACTTTGCTGCGATAGTCGGAAATAGCCACAAGTGTGTTAGAATGCTCGTGCGCCTGTGACATCTGGTGCTAGTTTTGAGAACTGTCAATTACCAGCTGCCAAATCATAACAATAGTAGCTTGTTTACTTCCACATTCCACTACTTGTAGCACACATGCAATATTAATGTGGCAGATAACATGTTGAGGGATTTATTAGTGTAGTTTGTTATATTTACCCTGTTATTCTACTGTGTTAGTAACATTTAATTTATGATTGATGAATTCATGCCATGTGAAGGGTAATAAATATAATATTTGGTTAGTATAGCAGTTAAAAATTTAATAATTCAATGAGTTTTCAAATTTTTTTTTTTAATTATATTTTATTTTTGTTCTTTACCTGATTCCTATTTTGAAACAATTCCTAACATAGATATATTATGATCTTATAGACTACACTGAGGAAAGCACACCAATGTAGATTACCTTAAAATGCTTACTTCCTCATCTATACTCCACTATAAACTTAATGATCAAATATGTACAACCTGAAAAGCTAGTAAGCTGGTGTAATGATACTGTTTTGGATCCTTCTCATATACTCAAAAAGTCATGGATGTAGTGTATTTTTCTTTAAAGAACTTTTTGTAAAGTTTCCTTTTAATACTTCATCCATGGGGAATCATGCGTTTTCAGAAGTAATTTCAATACACTACGTTTTAAAACTTTCTTTAAAAGACTCCCTCCATTCTATTTGAAAATCAGTTGATGGATGAGCTGGCTGCCCTTACCCAATGGGAAGCTAGCCTTCGCAGCATCAGGTTGCCAGGAGTTCTCCCATTAATTGGTTTTAACGCTGTTGACAAGGGGTCCAAAAAGCAAAGGTAGGTAATATATAAGCAGCTTATGCATATAAATCCAGACAGAGACTTAGTAATATCACAGAAAACATAATATTGCACAAAGTCATAGTAATTCAGAGAGAGAAAATCTCAGTTTGTAATAACACTAGCTCTGGCTCTCCGCATCAGTTCGTAAATGCACAAAAACTGTATAATTTTAATGTCAATTTTATAATAGTGAAAGTGTAATCAACTAAATAAATTGTGCACAAACATTAATTTTTTACTGCTTTCAAATGAATTACATACAATCAGATAATAATATAGCCCTGTGATGGCAAGTACGCAGTAAGGCACACACGCGCCATCATATAAAATGGTTCGTCATAATTACTGCCCAACCTAGGGCATGTACCCATATCAGCATATAATCAAGAATCACTATAAAGCTGTGATAAAAAAAATACAAGGGTCATAACAAAACATGTATTAAAAATAAGTTGGAATAGTGACCAAGTTTGTAAAAAGTAAATAAAAATAAATTACCTGCAGCCTCTAACAGACTTATACAAGTCTAAAAATTATAAACTTGTAGCTTGTAGCTACAAGTCCTTTAACACTAACTCAGAAACGAGACTTGTAAAAATGATAGGAATTTAACAGCTGTCAAATGATTCCTACAAGATTTGTTATTATTGATACAGGTCCTCTGTTTCATAATTTAGGTTGGATATTGTTTTGATTGAAAGTGTTTCCGTTTATCAAAACCATAGATTTTGTTTGTCAACGATTTTAGTGAGTGTTCGAAAGAGAAATAACAATGAGCCAAAATAGAGTTTCTCTTAAAATTAATAGACAAAAAAGACTAACAGGTTGGTTTTTTTCTAGGAAAAGTAACAAAAGAAACAATCATTAACATGGGAAGGTGACAGACTTCTATACTGGCGGCCGGGGTTCAATCCTCGTCCCGGCACAGATTTATCTGAATGCCAAACCCTTCCTTCACCTCTGACAAGACATCTTGTGAATGTGAGGAATGCCAGGTCTCCACCGTGGTTCGGATTCCACGTTAAACTGTAGGTCCTCCATTTCATCTCACAATCACCCTACCATTACACATTAGCGTAAGTGCGTAAACCCGAACGGGTAGTAAGACGCGGTGCTAATAATAATAATTAACATGGCTTGAATTAGCCATACTAAATTATGTGCCTAGCTCTAGCTAGAGCACCGATAGGATGATTTTAGCCAGCTTCATTTTCATCCACACAATTTCCATCAGCTTCTTTCTCTTCACCATCTAAATGAGCCTCTTTATTATCTTTGGGCATGTTACACAAAGATACACAGCATTTGAAGACATTGGCCCCAAACACTGGGTACACCCGAAAATATTCAAAGGGAATTTTTCCTTTAAAATTTGAATCCATTTTGGACCAAACGCCTCGTCTATTTGTGCAAACCTGGATTATTGTAGTTTGGTGGGATCATCCACTATTTAAAAGGGTAAGCTGAATCACCAAGAATGGCCGTCAGGATGTGGTCTCTAGGATCCTAATAAATATTGATGCTCTTATTAATGTAATGAACCCACTATTTTTTGGATCAACACAAAAATCACTATAAATTGCATGGCTGTATGAACACAGGACTTCCAGGGAGTGTGCATGACACATGTGTTTAGAGAAATAGCACATTGTGTCAAAGGAATAGGAGGCTGGAGATCGCATTCCGACAGGGTCATTCTTGGTGATTTTGGCTTACCCTTTGAAATATTGGATTATTCCCGTCAACACCATCACTCGGGAAACCATCTACGATATGGAAGTCTTTAACCAGATTCAGTGTTAGTCAATGGATAATCCTATCAAAAAACAGAGTGCTGACATCGATTAACAACTTTATGGACACAGTTTTTTCTTTTACCCAATGTATATAAGCGAAACCAGGATATTCCGCCCTACCCCCCTAATTTCAAGCCATTGTAGTCTAATTTGCAATTTTTCTTTAGCTGACACACTGTAAAGTCTATTTTGTTCTATTTTGAAGAGATTTCAGCAAAAATAATTTCAAATTGTAACATACTTGACCTGAATTTTCTTTTAAATTCAAAGTCATTTATTCCTACAAAATTGTTTCTTGGCAGGTACCGGTATGGCTACCTTACACCTGCAACATTGTCTTCAACATACAACATACACATATCATAAAATAATATACACAAGAAGCTCCTACTAACAAGAATTTAAACAATTTAACACCCAAAAGACAAGTTTTCATGGCTAAGCACTTTTAAGAATTTCTCCCCAGGGTCTTAGGACTTGTAGAAAAATAATAATTGTTGACTTTTCCGTACACAACTTAAAATTATTGATTCACCCCAAGATGCGACCTGATGTAAACAATCCCAAGTGTTAGCCTATGCTCTGATTTGCTGGTGAATGGACCTCAATGGTATCTTTTCACTAAATAATCCCTTCATTTTATTTATAAATTATACTTTTAAGCTTTGCAAGTGCTATTCGAATACCAACACTTTTGACTCAGCGTTGAGGGACACCATGGTATAGTCCTTATCACATGTTAACATCAAATCAGCAATGGAGTCTATCTTGGCAGTGTTAAGTGACAGTTGTTTTTTTCTGTCTATTACTTTTGCAGAGTCTGGCCTGTGTTTGGTTAAACATAAGACATGAAATTTAAAAGTATTAAAAAATATACAAACATTAGTAGGGACCTACTTTTCTATGGAAATGACTATTTAAAACTGACCGTTTAAAATACTGCACTGGTATTCCACCAATCATGTATGTCCTCGCATGGTGATATGGGAATGTTTGTTTACCTCCAGTCTCGCGTTAGGATGAACCAATAAGTATTAAAAGTCTGTGTTACAGAATCTGTCTACAAAGTGGAATGTCTATTTTGGCTAAGAGTGTGGTTGTGTTACAGAAAATAAAGCGTAAAATATTTCTTACAACTTGCACGAGATGTATTATATGAACAGGCCTCAGATATAGTAATAACTCAGGACTTGCAATTGAAGAAAAAGAGATACTTTTGACAGCTTTATTAAAGAGCTTAGCTCAATTGTGATCAAGACTACAAAACAAATTCAAATGATGGTTTGATGGTTCACTCTTGGCTTAAAGTAATTGAGCAGAGGGAGATTTTGTTGTCATTTGAATGACCTTTTTAGTTTCAGCCTTTAGTCTTTAACCAAACCAACCCTAAAGAAGATTCAGGCAGCAATGCTACTTAAAATTAATAGGATTGGCCTTTTACAAACAACATTATTTTATATTAATAGATCCTTCTAAGTATCAATGAAAATACACCATTTTAAATATTTAATCAAAGCTATGTAGATATGGTTTGAATTTTTCAAAAACTTAGAAGAAAGAAAAAAATCGTTTAGGAGAAATACATTATTAGCACCGCATCTTACTACCCTTCGGGTTATACGCACTTACGCTAATGTGTAATGGTAGGGTGATTGTGAGATGAAATGAAGGACTACAGTTTAACGTGGAATCCGAACCACGGTGGAGGCCTGGCATTCCTCACATTCACAAGATGTCTTGTCAGAGGTGAAGGAAGGGTTTGGTAATCAGATAAATCTGTGCTGGGACCGAAGATTGAACCCCGGCCGCCAGCATAGAAGTCTGTCACCTTACCCCTAGACCACCAGGTCACCACAGGAGAAATACAGTTCAGGTGCAAGAATGGATGGTTATTAAATGTTAAGACTAGAGGTAAGCCTATTATAATGTTCATATAAACAAAATACAGCAAAGAACAAATTATTACAGAAGTGGGAAACATTTGAAGTGTTCATCATTGCTACAAGTAACTTAATAAAAGGAATTTTTAGACACTTTATTTGTAAAACACTTTGAGTCACTTATATTTTTTTTAACTCTTACTAAAAAATAATAACTTTATGGAATACATACTAAGATAAATTTATTGTTTTAAGTAATTACTATAATGTAAGATAGCAAATAATCACTGCACGATTCCTCGGACTCACATCACATACAGATAACGCCACATGAGTTTGCGATATAAAATTTTTAGTCAGTTGGGTTCTTACAATGTCATTAATAAAACACTTTACAAATTTATACAGTTCATCGACGTCCTCTACCACGACCACGCCCCCTTCCTCCTCTACCCCGCCCACCACGCCCGCGTCCACCACGGCTGCCACCTGCAACATAAACTTGAGATTCAAGACGAGCGAATCAGGAAACAGACATCTGTCCCCTGTACTCTATAAATAGAGGCTCTAATGTCAAAGTAAAGAACTTACCTCCTCGTGACATATCCTTCTTACGGGCCTTGCCCTTGGGTGTGTCGTCAATGAGCAACGTCTCCAAAGGCAGCGAGTCCGGGAGGATGTAGTAGCGAATGTTGTTGCCACGGATGCTGAGCGTGTCCAACTGCACAGGCTCACGGTTCTTCACCGTCATCTTTACACTCTTCAGGTGGGTGTTCATTGCCACATCCACACCTGGAATAAAGATTGGTTTCATTTAAATTTAAAAAAAATCTAATTGATGCTGCTTCAATAAAAGGAGGTCAAAACCAAAGTCTGTTGAATTATGTCTTAACCAGCTCCCGGCTGATTTTACTTACCGACAGACTAAAATCAATCTTTGTTGCACAAATCCTCAAATATTGCAAAATATTTAACTGTCACGGACAGCTACTACTTAGTAATACTATCCAGCTGGAAAAACTATGAGCAGAAAACTGATTAATAAATAACAAAATTACAACTGATTATTATTATTATTATTTTTTCTAATTCAAGCTCAATTTAGGACATTAAAGAAATTTAGATGTGGCTATAATTGTAATTAACAAATATAATTAATAGCTTGGCTATTTTATCTATCCATAACATTAAAGTTTGTTGGACAAATAAAATAGATTCATATGGGTGGCGCTTACCTGCAATAGTTCCATGGACGGTAGTTCCATTTTTTAATTCAATGGACACTGTTTCATGACTTAGCTTCATCAAAAACCTGAAATATTGAAAAAAAAATCACTAAGAGTTATTTTAGCACCACTTCCTATTACCCGTTCGGTTTGTAAGCCTATGCACTAATTACACTAATGAGTTATGGATGAGGAAGGTCGGATTTAAAAGAAATATACCCATATTGGCATGGAGGTAGAGTGGAAAACCATTTAGAAAAATAACCCTCAGTGCACTGATCAGATTAACAGGGTGTCCAGCCAACATATTTTACAATTTCCTGACTTTTCCAGGTTTTCCGGAGCCAATTTACAACTTTTTCCAGTCACTATATTATAAACATCTGATTGAAGATCAATAATTTTCATTTGAAACTGGCTTGGTAGAGTTTCAACAATGTAGTCAAATGGATTTCAAAACAGCCTTATTTAATCTGTTTTTCCATCAAGATCAAAAGATCTGACCCGGAATTGTTTTTATAAGTCAGAATGAATTCTAATTCAAATGAAGAAAGAAATTCTACTTCACGTTTTCATAAAATTTTTCACAACATGAATAATGAACTGAATTACCAACATTAACCCATTCTTCAAGCAGCATCATGCCTTGACATATGCGAATGAATCACAAATTAATTTGTTTCAGCATGCAACTTTTGATTCAATTGAGTAATATGGCCAGTTACGTCTGCAAAAAAATGTCACTTTCCTAAGACAGTGTTTAATAAAAGTGATTGAAATTGATTCCTCTGTGTGATAAATAAATCAATTTATATGTAATAATTTATATTTATTATAACTAGTCAATATGATTAGTTATTTTAAAAATTATGTAGCATCTTTTATGAATTTCCTTTTATAGCCCTATGCCGGAAAACTTCCAACTAAGTTCCCTAAAAATCACCACAATCCGTTCAGTTGTAGATTATGACACCAGCTGTCTCTTACACTGTGGTTTGAGGTCTTTAATCATATGGCGCCTGCAAGTGAAAATGGGGGTTTGCAATTCCGACAGCACTCTGGCTTAGTGTCATGGGGGGAACCACGTGTGTGGACAGGAACTGGATGTCAAATATATTGCATGGTTAAAAAATAACAAAGGGAAACAATTTAATTTTTTCGGATAACATTTTGGTGCAGGTTGGATATAATCTTATGGTGAGCCGAATGTAGCCCGCGGTCCATAGGTTGAATTCCCCTGACTCAGACCATTCAGTCACTGAAGTAGATACGTATTATCACAGAGCACACAAGAATAGCACTAACAAGCACCAAAGCTTTGTCAGTAATGTGTCTGCCTAAGCTAGGATTCCTGGGTTCAATTCCCGGCATGGCCGAACAATTTATTGATGTATGTGGGTTTTCACTTTCAGTGATGATTAACAGCCGGGTGGCTGGGTGTTATCGTGTCCATTCTAGATTTAAGTTAGTCTATATGTTGTGTGTTGATGTAATCAGCCAGTTCAGAAAGTGCATGTTAAATATCTAACAAAAAACAACAGATGAACTAATAAAAATAAGTACAAGCCTACAATGCCCTAGTTTAGAGCATATCTAGCCTACTTGTCACAAGATTTGATTGGAGATGGCATCGTTTTTTAAAAAAATATACAAAATCATCGTATGACATTGGGCTTGAGATGGGAAAGCCTAGTTTCTCAAACTGATAAATGGAACAATATTATGAGATAGTTATTATCTAAAGTGTGAACCTAATGTTGAAGACCATCTACTATAATGTTGTAACATATCCAAATTACAAGTACTTTTGCTACATTATGTACATCAAATTACCAATGTATCTTTAAATGGATTAAACCAATACTTAATGATCGCCTAATGTAAACAACATCAAAGTGGGTCTAAAAACTAAATAATTCAATGCAAATTTATCTATAAAGAGTAAAAAATATTTCTCCTAAGTTAAGTAAATATATTAAATATAAATATAACATTCCATACCTTACTAATTTCATGATGATGACAGATATAATTTAAGAAACACGAAAACAATTCACAATATTATAGTATAGTAGTATGGCGCTAACTCGTCTGTACACCGGCAGCCGGCGTTTGTTTTGTTTTATCTTTTAAGCTTTATATTAAGTATGATTTAAAAATGATTATTTTGTTTATCTGTAAACACTAATTTGGTATATTTTTTTCGTCTTTTATTATTAAATATGCCCCTTTATATTTATTTTGATAACGTTTAAATTAATTTAACAACAAAATACCCTAATTTTTTTTTACAGACTAGCCAACACAACGGAATTGAGAAAATGGTGACTTGTCACGTTGCGAACAATAACTTAATTGATTGCAAAAATATTCAAACCAGACTTTCGTTTTAATATCATAGTCATTTCAAAAATTAAGAACTAAGCAATAATATAGTTAATTTATTTTCAATAATTTAGTTAAGTAGATCACTAAACACCGCGAATAAAAATGTGACAGCAAATCAGTTCATGCTCACACTTTCATTTTACAGTGTTTTTAAAATCTTATCTACAAAAATAAACATGAGCTTTATCTAACTAAGCAACGTTTTCAGTTGTTACAACGACAAACGAAGGTAATTTGTTTCGTGGCACTTGCAATTCACACCTTTCGTTGGGAAGTAGTGTGAAATTTCGTTAACACCCAAACAGTAGTATACGCGCATTATAACCTTTTCTAAATATTTTAACAATGAATTCGGGAGATTCTACATGTAGTGCCGACAGAAAAGTAGCATTGCTAACTGGTATAACAGGACAGGTAAATTAATATAATTGGTAAAGTTAAACGTTAGAGAATTGATTTATTCATTATGGCATAAGGGATAGGACTTGTTTACAGTACAAAAAATATGACATCTTGTTAAAAAAAAAATTAATTAGACTATATTATGCTCAAAAATTAGGTATCTTAGAAATATTCATTTAAAATTTTGCACACATGAAGTATCATTTCCAGCCGGAATATATAGATTATAATTATGTCTAAAGAGTTAAAGCTTTTAATAACACTTAGCATATATTTCAACAGTTGGTAGTTTTTACAAAACACTGTAACTTTCTATATACAGTATTTTTTATATTTTTGATTGCAAACATTTGCTTAAACTTATGGTTATATTATTGAATTAAATAATTTAGTGTGTGTCTAGGGCAGGGCTGGATCAAGGAATTCATTGGCTAAGGGCCACTTGAAAAACATAGGGCTCCACTAGTATTTTTAAATTTAACTCTCCTTTGGTCACATATGATCTCCAGTTCTAGGAATGGGCCATTATCATCACCATTTTGTACCACGTGATTCGCCAACCCCATCCCTCTGACTAGCTGAGTTTCTAACCTTCCACCACAAACCATGCTGTTTTCAGTGGCAGTCAAACCTTTGAGCCTCTAGAGTGTGTTTGTCGACACCCTGGTTTGTGAGTTTGTGCGCGACTAACGTTACTGTAAACCCCAATTGCCATTCCATGCGCGACTAATGCTGTGTACCAGTTTTTATATATTTTTACATTTGTGATTTTAATAGGTTGTAACTTTGGTTATAAAAACAACATTTAGTGTAATAAAATGGATAGAAGGGAGGAAGACCGGATTATTACTTGAAGTTGTAAGTGAAGCTGATGTTTTCTATGAACAGTTTGATTCAGATTATGAGGATGATCTTCAAGAGAATGAACACGATACAGAAAGCGAGCAATCTACAGACCAGTCTCAGCCTAATTTACCTGTTCAAAATGTAGCGGAGATACCTTACATTGATGACGTCCTTGCAATACCTTCCGCACATGCGCATCACCAAGATGTGGATATGCCTGTAACAATAAACCACATCAAGTTGTTCTTCGAATGAAACAGCCCATATCTGGAAGTGGACGAAATGTTACTGTGGACATTTATTTCACTTCCATTCCACTTGTAACAGAACTCGAGCAGCATCATAGATTATCACATGTCAGTATGCTAAAAAAAAAAAAAAACTTCGAGAAATACCCTCTTCATTCTGAGAGACAAAAGAAAGGCAACTGCCAAGTAATTTTTATTTTGGTGATATGACTATTGTCATATGTGCCAAAGAAGAATTGTAATGTGCTCCTTTCTTCAATGCACTTCTCAGGTGTGATCAATGAAACCTCTGGAGAAACCAATAAACCGGATACTCACGTCTTACAATATGAGTAAGGGAGGTGTGATGCTCTGGATGAAATGAAGGGCAACTATCTACTCGGTTTCCAGGATAAGTTGATGGCCTTTTGCTTTCTTCTTTGCAATGCTGAACATTGTCCAGGAATTAACAGCTATAGTTTTATTACAGTCCAACACTCAATTTACAGTCTACAGAAGGGCCTTCCTGAAAACGCTAGCTAGAGAACTATGTTTGGAGTATTTTCATGTAAGGGATAATTGGAACAATCTTCCTCTCTAGCTAGGAACACAAATCAAAAGAATAGCCAGGATCCAAGAAGAACGAGCAGCAGAGGAACCTGCAAATTCTGGACGATGTCAATTTTGTAATTTGAAAAAAACAACAGGAAGACGAGACTTACTCGCACAAAATGCAGTTCAAGGTACATCTGCTGCAAGAATCCTCGAGCCAAGTTCTGCCTGGATTGCCCCTCCAGAATGATGTGGATGTGTCTTATTCTGACCAATCAGAATTTAGTGGTTGTGACAATGATATCTAAAATAACTTCTTCCACCGTCAATTGGTTTTATTTAGAAAAATAAACACCTCATTTTTCCAACTTCAAGGTTATTCATATAGCTAAAATTATGATTTTAATTTTATGGAAAACTACATTTTCTGACAATTATATCTCCTTTATTAATTATAACATGCATTTATTGGCCTTATACAAACTCAATTGTATCTAAATAAAGTTTAATTTGTAGTATTTGAGGGTTTGATATTTTGTAACCTGTATTTGACACTTATTATTAAAACTCTGTCTACTAAACCTTGCACGACCAAGGGTGTTCTTTTTGTTGATGTGACCAACGCAGGGTTAAGGAATAACACCTTTTCCTTGATATTCTGCTTAGAATGCTTGTACAACTAGAGTGGTTATCTTTCCCAGAACTCCCCACTTAGACATGTTTGTTGGCCCTCAAAGCTAAACACACCTTTCCAATTTTTTTAGACTAATTAATAAAATGGGAGAAGAGAAGTTCACTATAAGTTTAAGGAAGTTATGTACATGTAGGGATTACTTTGTACCCTTTGTCACATAGGCAGCAGTAACATGGACATTGCATGTTAAAAGACCAGGAAAGTGGAGGCCATGGGAATGAAGTTTGTGAGGAGTATGTTAGTTGTTGAGAGGAGAAACAGGATAAGGAATGAAATTATCTGGGAAAGAGTGGGGTACAGGGAGTACATGAGATAGAAGAGGAAGCAAGGGTGAAAGAGAGTCGTCATGTAATGGAGAGAATACCACAGAGAATGATGGAGATAAAGTATGTAGGTAAAAAGGTCTACAAGCGAGGCCAAGAAAGCGATGGGAGCTGCAGACAACAGGAAGTATGCAAGTGAGAGAAGAAGAATGGATGCAATTAAAGGAGGAAGAATGGTGGGAGGATAGAGGAAGAGGGAGGCATTTTACTAAACTTACCTGGCCATATGCTATAAACAGTTGATGATGATTAGTAAAATGGGAAAATACTACACAATGTGACATTAAACACACTTAAAAAAATCTGAATTATTTAGTGATTGCTACCAATCGCTCACTAACACTTTTTTCTAACCCTCTTAGAAAATAAATACATCCTGGTCTTGGCTCGACCCTCTGAGCTTAGGCAGCGTTTGGTTATGCCCGTTGAAATGAAAAAGATCAAATACTACATATATCTCGGTTGCACTTTCAAAGAACTATTATAAAATACAGTAGAATCTCACTAACCCAAACTAATTGGGACTTGAATTTGTCCAGATTAATGAAAGTTTAAATTAAAAAATAACTATAAAATAAGGCAAGGTACAATTAAAACAGCCTTTACAAAAACAAACCACATTTATTTTGCATTTAAAGTACCTAATACAAATGGAAAATTAATTTGTAACTATTATTATTATTATTACCTATTGTCTTTATTTACATAGTGAAATTATGACAAGCCTTCTCTGTAGGAAAAAAATTAATGTGTAGGCCTACATTTATATGTACTGTGGTTTGCAGCCACGTTCAGCTGCAACAAAGGTTCTTAATCGGTGTCTATTAATGTATTATTTTAGGGAAATGGCTGTCCAGATTAAGCGCAATCGTGTTTAAATAGTGTCCAGCTTGATGCGGTTTTACTGGTGCGTGGTTTTCTAGGGACCTCTTTAAGCTCAAAGCCTAGGGTCATGGTCCGCTAGCTCTCCCGCCCCTCCCCTCCCTCTTTCCTCTCTTAATCCGGCCCTGTCTCTAGTTTATTAAATATCTCTTTGTTGAACCTGTTGCTACTTCAATTTTGTACTTTTAAAGAATGTGCCAAGGCCTATGTTATAAACCTCAACCTTAATATTCCCAAGTATTGAGGGCTCTCTTAGAAAGTGCTGTAGTAATTATTGTAATGTACCATTGTTAAAAGTAATTTTAAATTCAAGATTTTCCATCTTTGCTGAGTTGGTATCTTGCTTGTCAACTGAGTCCTCGCATGGCCAAAAAATTGATCATTGGTGAAATGTTGGTTTCCCCTTTCACAGTGATGAATAAACGGCCTGGGGGCTGGATGCTTTGTCTGCTTCAGATTTAAGTTAGTTTGTAAGTCGTGTGCTGATATAATCATTGGTCCAGAAAGTGAACCTGAAATGCCTAAAATAAATAAAAATGTCTACAAATATGTATCTTCTTAATCTTTAATTTCACTATTGTTTCCTAATACACAGGATGGCTCATATTTGGCAGAGTTCCTGCTCGCTAAAGGCTACGAAGTTCACGGAATCATCCGCCGAGCGAGTACATTCAACACGGTTCGCATCCAACATCTGTACGCTGACCCCAAGTCTCACCGTCAAGGGAGGATGAAACTCCATTATGGGGATATGACTGACAGCAGCTGTCTGGTGAAGATTATCAGCACGGTAAAACCTAGTGAGATCTACAACCTTGCAGCGCAGAGCCATGTAAAGGTATGCTAGGATTATTTAGGTAACTTACTATACATCCAACAAACTTAAGGTTACTACCGTGTTTGACTCACAAAACATATGAAAACATTATCATTGTTGATTATTCCCTCTATCACACTGATTTAGTGGTCTAGAGCATTTGGTGACCTAATGGCGGACCACAGTCCGCAGATACATTTTAAGGACCTTGACGAGATAGCGTTAAACAGAAGAAATGGTGCTATTTTGGTGGTAGGCGGATAGTAGACATGGAAGGCCAGCAATAATAAAATGGTAAAATAACTAAAAGGAAAGAAAATTATATTGTTGATTTAGGTTCTTGGTTCACTTTAATGGTTATTGTCAAAGAGGGGGGAGGGGGGGGGGTTAGTTACAGATAGGGTTTCCCAAGGCGGTTTTAAGCTTTAAAAGCATCACCTAATTTTGAACACGAATACTTGAAGCTTCCACCAGTTCCACACATGCTGAGAACTGGAAGATTTCTTACAATATCTTCATTCAGAACAACAAACATATCCTCTTCTTTTGGAATGAAACATCTCTTGTCACTATCTGACTTGACTTGAGTCTCGTCACTTCAGTATTGTTACCTGCAAGTGTGCGAAGGACAGTAACAACATAGGTACCTGAATGTAGCTTTGTTGCACTTTCCACCCTGACATTTCAATAAAAGGAAATCACCAGGCTTTAGATATTTTGTTTAGCTAGAATTGAATGCATTATTAACAAAATGTAGCTGAATGCATCCTGATTACATTGCTACATTCAAATTTTGGTTATCTCTATTCATTTATGAGATGTATTGAAAGTTGACAAATCAGATTAAAAAGTTTTAGCCTCATAATTAAAAGCCTATTCAAAGAATTAAATATAAAGGCATAAGGCAATGTAAAATTGTCATGTTCATTATAGGCAAGTAAAATACAATGAATTTCCTTTAAAAAAATATATATATACTTTTTCTAGGTAAAAGCCAGGTCGCCACCGTGGTTCGGATTCCACGTTAAACTGTAGGTCCTCCATTTCATCTCACAATCACCCTACCATTACACATTAGCGTAAGTGCATATAACCCGAACGGGTAGTAAGACGCGGTGCTAATAATAATAATTCTAGGTAAAACTTTTTTTGTGTGCATTGTATCATAATAGCCCAAATTTTTTAAGTCTATCATAAATAGCCCTGACCTTATTGCAATCATGTGTTTGTACATACTGGAAATTCTCATTAGTATTTCTTTTAGAACATCATCTTACTATCCTGTTCGAGTTTTATACTAATGTTCCAACTACTCAAATATATTATGGGTGAGGAAGTGTACCTACATTTGCATGGAGGGCAAGTGGAAAATTATTTATAAAAAATACTGTCACTACATTCAACGAAGATTCAAACTCTGATCTCTCTTGTCATCTGCAGTCCAATATAATCCGAAAGTGATGCCATAGGTCATTTTCCCACCGAAGAGAGTTGATGCATCTATTAATTGTTGTAGTTTATATTATTATATTGTTTTACAGAGGCTTTTACAGATATTATCTTACACTCAATAGGTATGTGCTTGTTATTTCTGAGCTAAATTGTATTTAAACTCTAATCTTTTAGAGCTGTTTGGCCTACCTTGGAAGCTTTCCACTTTTGATTGACAACAAGATATATACCTTTAGGCATGTGTATGGGAGTCACTTTCATCACTTATAGTCACTGTTTTCAAGAAAACTTACCAATCACCTTTTACCACAAAGCAAGTCATATTTTTTCCGTTTCATTTTTTTTTTCTAAGAACGATAATAATTTAGTAACTTAAATAATATACGAATTATTGAACTTTAGTATAAAATATCAACGCTGCATACAAGGTGCACACCGAAGCTATCAAATTTAGCTGGAAGAAAATAAATGATAAATAGAGGAAGGAAAATGAATTGATTACAAAATAAAGGAAGAATATTTAAATAAATAAAAGCAAGTAAATATATCTGGATACAAGATTAACTAATACAGTTTAAGTGAAAAATTTATGAATCAGAAAAAAGTTGAATTGCAAATAAATTGTTTACAAAAGCAAATGAAAGATTACTCAAACATAGGGCTTTGCAAAATAATAATTTGCAGACTAGTATTTGACAAATAGGCCTAAAAAAGAGGGAAAAAATCAATAGACTAAGATAAGAACCGTAAAAAATTAATTTTGAAACCCATAACATATTTCAGTCTTTGATTTATAAAAACCTAAAACATAATACAGTTTAATTTTGTAAATTAAAATAAAGGTGTTTATCTTAACTTTTGTGTGAGCTTTGCGATGCTCCCCTTAGTTTGTACCACATTGTGGCGGAGTGTTGCAAGTTGCCTCTATTCACCTGGCTCCCCTTGGTTTGTACCACATTGTGGCGGAGTGTTGCAAGTTGCCTCTATTCACCTGGCTCCCCTTGGTTTGTACCACATTGTGGCGGAGTGTTGCAAGTTGCCTCTATTCACCTGGCTCCCCTTAGTTTGTACCACATTGTGGCGGAGTGTTGCAAGTTGCCTCTATTCACCTGGCTTCCCTTGGTTTGTACCACATTGTGACGGAGTGTTTCAAGTTGCCTCTATTCACCTGGCTGCCCTTGGTTTGTACCACATTGTGGCGGAGTGTTGCAAGTTGCCTCTATTCACCTGGCTCCCCTTAGTTTGTACCACTTTGTGACAGAGTGTTGCAAGTTGCCTCTATTCACCTGGCTTCCCTTAGTTTGTACCACATTGTGGCGGAGTGTTGAAAGTTGCCTCTATTCACCTGGCTTCCCTTAGTTTGTACCACATTGTGGCGGAGTGTTGAAAGTTGCCTCTATTCACATGGCTCCCCTTAGTTTGTACCACATTGTGGCAGAGTGTTGCAAGTTGCCTCTATTCACCTGGCTTCCCTTAGTTTGTACCACATTGTGGCAGAGTGTTGCAAGTTGCCTCTATTCCACCTGGCTCCCCTTAGTTTGTACCACATTGTGGCGGAGTGTTGAAAGTTGCCTCTATTCACCTGGCTCCCCTTAGTTTGTACCACATTGTGGCGGAGTGTTGAAAGTTGCCTCTATTCACCTGGCTCCCCTTAGTTTGTACCACATTGTGGCGGAGTGTTGAAAGTTGCCTCTATTCACCTGGTTCTTGATTTTTATGGGTTTTTGTTACAAAACAGCGCAGATTAAGTCATTTGCTTACTCTTGTTTATAAGCCAGGGGAGTTTCATCCAGACAACGGAGATTCACAAGTGGACTTTGTCTCATATTCAGATTTATTTTTAACATTTAGTATTTGTATATGTTAAGTCATTTTATTTTAGTGCTTTTATCTGCTGATTTTGCTAGTTAAATTATTTCTTCTTATTATTCCCATTGGGGATTTTTTTAAATGTTTTTTAAGGCTCTGGTGACCTTATAGTGTCGATGGGCCTATATAACTTAATAATAACGATAATAATTGAAGACTGCTCACCACTTGCATATTTGTTAGTTGGATTAAGGCTAGTTTCAAACCTATCAAATATAACTAAATTTGATATACACAAATATTCAAAATAAATGCTCAAAATAACACAATTATGGATCTGAATTTCACATATAAATTTTAATAAAAATCACTCCCGTTTTACAGTTTCTGAGTTTGTAATTTTTAAGTACTTTACTGCCACAGTTTACAGAAAGTCAGAAATGTTCCATTTTATGAGATTCCAACATATGTTTTCAGATTTACAGATATTTTTTATATTGGTCTTGTGGGAAGATGTATATTTTTAGTGTTTTAACACTTATTTTGTGCCCCAAAGACTTAACTATTTAGAGAAAGACATTAATTTTCAAAATTCTCTGAAATCCTTCTCCTTCCCTTCCTCTTATGTACAAAGTGCCAATGTGTCACAATTTCCCTTTCCATAACATACCTACAAGCAATAGGAGTTGGCTAGGTCCAATATTTTGCTTTCCTCATGCATAAAAATTTTTCTATGATTTTGTTTTGTACTTTAGTTGTATTTGCTAACTAAACATTTTGGTATGCGACCAAGGTGTCATTCGATCTGAGTGAGTACACTGCCGAAGTGGACGCTGTTGGAACACTGAGGCTGCTCGATGCCATCAGGACCTCAGGGCTGGATAAACAGGTCAAGTTCTACCAAGCCTCGACGTCGGAGCTGTACGGGAAAGTTCAAGAAGTTCCTCAGAAGGAAACCACTCCGTTCTATCCGAGGTCACCTTATGGTTAGTTATCCCACGACCTGCAAAGGTAGTCGAAACAAGGACACTTCCTTCCGCCTCATTTGAAATCTATGGTGTGTTTAATGTCATCAAGCATCAGGCTTGGACTCATGGATCTAGGCTTCATCTTTGATTTATTATCCCTGGCTTCATTTCCTACTTGCTTCCTTGAGGTTATTTTTTATCACCCTTTTAGACAATTAGGCCTACCCTTCATTCCTTTATGTTTTAAGACGGTTACCATGTCTTAAATGTAGGCTGAGAATCTGTACTAACATTTGTTATTGCAAGTTCAATGTAGGTCAAACAAGCACAATATGTGCCGCACATAACAATGTTTTTGTTATAATATGGCTTAAGCTACCTTGGTTAGAATATTTGTGATCCACACTAAATTTTTGTGTGTAAATTACAAAATAAATCCAGTCAAATCCACAGACCAATTTTCACAGGAAAAGCCATTTAGAAAATCCACACTTTTTTTTTGTCAACATTGTTAACATTTTACTATATTATTAGTGTTATATTAGTCCGGCACCTTAGCACAGTTTGTAGCATGTATGTCTACTGAGCTAAGGGTTGCGGGTTCAATTCCTGGCATGGCCAAAAAATGTATCATTGTTGAAATGTGGATTTACCTTTCCTTTCACAGCAATGAATTAGCGTCCGGGACTGGATGTTGTGTCTGTTCTAGATTTAAGTTAGTTTTTAAGTTGTATGTTGATATACTCGGTTGATTTAGAAAGTGAACATTAAATTCCTCAAATAAATGAAAAGAAAATTAGGGTTATCTCATATATCAATAGCGAAAGAAAAAGGTCACATAACTTGACATTTGATTGCATGAAGGAGATCTAGTAATACTATCAAATAAGACACTTACTTTGAAAATTGGACTGTAGTTTGGACATTGTTTGTTGATATATCTTTGTGTTTTAGGCTTGAGAAAATGATTGTTAAATTATCTATATTCTATACAGGCCTAAAGTAATTCTTTTTCACTTTGTCTAGCGTGTGCTAAGTTGTATGGCTACTGGATCGTGGTGAACTACCGTGAAGCTTATAACATGTTCGCGTGCAACGGGATTTTGTTCAACCATGAGAGTCCTAGGAGAGGGGAGAGTTTCGTGACCAGGAAGATCACAAGGTCTGTGTCAAAGATCGCCCTTGGTCAGTTGGAGTGCCTCGAGCTGGGGAACCTCGATTCTAAAAGAGACTGGGGTCATGCCAAGGATTATGTGGAGGTATGTCAATATAGTATAGCGTGAGAGGTGACCTGGTGGTCTAGTGGTAAGGTGTCAGACTTCTGTGCTGGCGGCCGGGGTTCAATCCTCGGTCCCGGCAAAGATATATCTGATTACCAAACCCTTCCTTCATCTCTGACAAGACATCTTGTGAATGTGGGGAATGCCAGGCCTCCACCGTGGTTCGGATTCCACGTTAAACTGTAGGTCCTTCATTTCATCTCACAATCACCCTACCATTACACATTAGCGTAAGTGCGTATAACCTGAATGGGTAGTAAGACACGGTGCTAATAATAATAATAATAATAATAATAATAGATATCTCCCAGCTAATTTCAACACTATCCAAATTTTGCACATTAACTGTAAAACACACACACATACAAATATATATATATATATAAACATTTTTGGTCAAAATCAAATATTTCTCCAGTATAAAGATAAAGTTTAATTTGCTTCACATGGTGTTGAATATCTGTCAAGGGTACCCTTGAATTTAATGACAACTTTTTCTCTCAATTTAAAAAGTTTATCATCTAATGCTGCTATGCTTATGACAGCCATTCAAGATTTGCATTTAGCATGTTATAATGTGTCACTAAATAATTCAATATTCCTAGCAAAGTAGTACATAATTAGTACAGCTGCGTATAACCTGAATGGGTAGCAAGACGGAGCTAAAAAAAAACAACTAGTGCTACACTAATCATTAACTAGTGCCACACTCCTAGTGAGACCTCCATCTTTTGTTACCTTGGCACAGGCGATGTGGCTGATGCTACAGCAGTCAGAGCCCGAGGACTTTGTGATTGCCACGGGTGAGACGCACAGCGTGCGAGAGTTTGTAGAGGCTGCTTTTCGTCACATTGGCAAGGAAATTGTCTGGGAGGGGGCAGGAGAGTCAGAGGTCGGCAAGGAGAAGGGCACAGGGGTCGTCAGAGTCAGAATCAACCCTAAGTACTTCCGACCCACCGAGGTGGTAAGTAACTCACCAAAACTTTTTTTTTTTTCAAAAGAGAATAAATGTTTAAGAACCTTGAAAATGAATGAAAAATTATGATTCAGCTCATTGACAGATACAACTGAAAAACTTTGGTTTGAATCTCAAGGAGTCAAAAATCTAATATTGATGTTTGAGTGAGTTTATAATAATTGTGGTCTTAGTTGTTAATAATTTCACTTAAATGGTCTCAGAACTTTTAAAAATAATGCCTAGTAAGTAGACACAAGAATTAGGAATGAAGTTGTGAATTGGGCTACAGGGGATATATGAGATAGTACGGACATGTAATAAAGATGGAAAAAGAAAAAAATCCCAAGGAGAATGATGGAGAGGAAGTAGATAGGGGGAAAAAAAAAGGAAATCTAGAAAGAGATGGGAGAAGCATATAACAAGTGTGCGAGTGAGAGGAGAAGAATGATAGAAGGAAAAAGAAAAATGAATGCATTTTACTAAACTCAGCTGGCCACAGGCTTGAGACAGTTCATGATGAATTAATAAAAATAGACCAATGTTTCAAAATGAATATATTTAATATATTTTAGTTTCTTTGAGCATGAGCTTACTAGCCAAGTTCTTCTCAAGTTTATATTTAAATAGTTTTTGGGGAGAATCGTGGATGCTAGAAAATAGTTTATCGCATATGTGGCTATGCGGACTAAACGTCAAGCTCGTTTAGCTTTTTTTTTACCAGGGATAGTGGAGGTCAAGGTTCAAATCTTGGTGGAGTGTACAGTAGATAGTTTTTTCCTAAATGGTTCCTCTCATCACTCCCTTCATGCAAGTGTAGATACATTTATTAAGAGTGTAAATATTTGAATAGCTTTAACAAATAGTAAGACCCACACTAATAAAACTAAATTAAATAGTTAATTTCAGCGTTTATTTCTTAATGTGTTAAAGTAGGGATTTGCGAGAACCATTTTTTCAATTCGAGACGATCTCGAGACAGGAATATAAAAAAAGTATTGAGACACGAGATGAAAAAACATCCTTTGAAAGTACAAAAATGTAAATTTTGTTTATCAAGTATATCTATACATACTTTCATTCAAACACTCGAGTTATAACTCATACACATTTTAAATGCAATCAATAAAATATTGATAGGTAGTTATAATGAACATTCATTTATAATTTAATTTTGTACTGTAACTGTTTTTATAATCAAAGTTTGATATTAAAAAACAATACTTATAACAAAACATTTATTAATAAAGGCTATTTTTGGGTTATTATGGTACCATTGGAAATAATAAATTCCCAGTTTGATTTTTTAAATTTATTAGGGCTATTATTTGCTTTTTTTAATAGCTCAAATTTTCGAGATATCTACGAGTTCCACACGTCTCTATGTTAAAGCGATTGTGCTGGCTAATTGTTAGATCCTATCTAAGAATGAGGAGGATTGATATTAAGGAACTGCACATCTTTTATAATTGATATCAATTATTCCAAGGTACACCTACATCTGCTAGTACTAAAAGAAGTGCTTGTGTGAACTAAAAGAAAAATCCTTGGTTGGTATTGAGAGTCCAGCCAAAGTCCTTTGCATAGCAAGTAGAAGCTATATTTCACCCGAGCCACTGTATTTACTTTATTGTTTTTATTTACTTGAGGTATTTAATGTGAACTTTCTAAACCAACTTATTATAGCAACATACGAGAATGTCTATGAGCGAGAGTGAAAGAACCTACCAATTTTGTCGGGAAAGGTATTTTCACATACCTTCCAAGGTTATTTTACATGTCACAATCGACATGGAACTGTTGGCTTTACTTCACCTCCAAAGGAAATTATGTTATGGATTTTTATCACTAAAAAAAATCCATTGATCCCGTCTGGGTTTGAACCCATAAACATCGGGTCCTGAGGTGAGGTCTACAAGATCACCAATTTGACGAGCCATTGTTGCAGACATTGTTAAGTTTGTACCCTACTGTAGAAAATATTGATTTGTTCAGCATGCTAAAACAAATAATGTAACCCAATCACTCAACAATGTTTACCATCGAGTGACTCACTTTTTACTTCCTCGTGAGTTTATAAAAAAAGGTGGGAAGGGGGTTAGAAGGTGAAGGGTAGACTCATCAATTTGACAGTTGTTCAAACAAACTCTAGTGTGAAACACCACAGGTCTGGCAGATTGGTCCGGGTGTGTGTAATATGATTTTGTCATGAAGAAACTTTAATAAAATACAACACATTATTTTACAACCAACATTGATCATATTTTACTATATTATTGGGGCTGTCTATATACTAGGTCAAGCTAAATTTATTCACCCCCCCCCTCCCCTCTCACCTTACCCCACTTTTTAAAAGGTATTTTTAATTGTAGAGCCTATATAACACTTTTATTGAAACTTGTTTGCCAGGCTTGACAATCAAAGTCAATTGTTGTTTGCTTATGTGTGTGCGCATTTGTGTTTATTAACACAAAATGCTGCCAGGTACAGTTAATTATAATGTGACATCACATATTATTTGACTCCCCCTCCCCCCTTGGCAAGCTTGGTCACACTGAAATACATGCATTGTTTATGGACAGCCCCATTATTTTAATTTTATAGCTATTGATATCTATCAAAAGTGACAGCTGCAGATTACATGAATTGAAATGTGAATATGTGAAAGTAGATCCAGTAACTTTAATATGCCTGCTTCGGTGGTCGAATGGTCTTAAGGTGTTGCCCTCACAAGAGACTAGACTAGACTCTTGATGGCAGGGAGATTGGGGTTTGGATTCCGGTTGGGTGTACTGAGGGCGTGTTTTCCATCTAAAATTCATGAAAATGCATGTTTACGTCTTTTAAATTCAACTTCCTAATCCCTAACACATAGCATAATTAGTATATATCTGAACTTAAACGAATAGTAAGATACACTGTTAAAAAAAAAGTAAATACTTTCTTTTGTCAGATAAAGTCCTTTCTATGAAAATCGGACTAGTTTGCGTTGTGACTGTATTAGGACTTGAGTCGTGCACTCTTTTAGTCTATCACAAGCTTGACTTGCATTGTGGCCATGTGGTTTATAGTGTCAGACTTGAAATTGACTGGAGTGCAGATAGACTGGAAGGTTGGTTTTTCCGCATGTGATTTTCGTTGGCTTATCATCATGCTAATGGGGATGCACTTACTTTAAATCAGACCTCCTCTCTTTCACCTAGATTAGGCCATTAATAACTTTTGTGTTAAAGGTATCGACAAGATAATGACATGGGGGATGTAGACTTTGATTGTTTTTGTGAACTATGTCAATAATGAACATTTTAGTAACTGCTTTAAATATTTAGAATGTGTTCTTATTAATTTATTAATTTACAGACTTGATTAGACTTTTTTTTTAAATTTAGTTACTTGCTTAACTGAAGCTTATTCATTGTATCTGTTGTTCTATTTTTAATTATCAAAACCTTTAATATTCTGTGTACATTTTCAATCTATTTAATTTAATGTACATTCATTAAAATGTCTAACTCTCCCGACATTTTCACTCTTTAAATTATTAAAAGAACTTGGTTCATCGTAACTGCAATGTGCCCGTTTTTCATCGTTACAATACATTAAAAGACTCCGGTACAACGTAATGCGAATGCCCGCGACCCCCAGGTTGGTTGCACCTCTGTTACATATCATTAAAAGAACTCCGGTACATACAGTAACATGCAAATGGCCCGCGACCCCAGTTGGTTCCACCTCTGTTACAATATCATTAAAAGAACTCCGGTTCATACAGTAACATGCGAATGGCCGCGACCCCCAGGTTGGTTCTGCAACTTCTTGTTAACATAATATGTATTAATATTTTAAAGTATGATAGAATTGTGGGATAATGAAGGACAAATAAAAGTAAAAACACTTAACACAAAAACTTTAATATTTCAATGTCATATGTCAGGTAGTAGACAGTAAGTTGACTTCTTTGGTGTAACACAGTTGTCTGAAGATTAAAACCTATTTGGTAGTTAAAAACCATATGTTGGAAAGTGCTTGTAAATATGTGTAAGGTTATTTACTTTTATTTTTGCTTCATTTATCTACAATTCTATCATAACTATTAAAATTTGACTTTCCCTGATTATTATTTTTTTAGCACCACATTTTAAACGGGTTAGAAACCATATGTACTACTTACCCAAATGTGTTATTAATTAGGACGGTTGAATTGAGAGGAAGGTGTACCTGCATTAGTGTGGCGGGTGAGTGGAAAAGCATTCTAAATGCACCCAACCGGGATTTGAACCCCGATATTACCGACATCGGCAGGCAGTCCAGTTTATTTAGGAGTGGTGCCCTAAACAGTTCAATCACCAAAGCAGGTTTTTAATTTATTACTGTTTTCTTATAGGATCTGCTTCTTGGTGATCCGAGTAAAGCCAAAGAAAAATTTGGATGGACACCAAAGGTCACTTTCAAGGTAAGATATCGTTTCACGTTTGAATTTTTTTTTTTCCCTATCATTTTTTAAGATTCAATTAAAATAAATAATATTACACAAAAATTAACTGTAACTAATATTATGCTATTAAATGTTAATTTATTTACATCCATTACTGTTTTCAACCTGTGGCCTTGTCCAGTTTTTTTATTCAAGACATATATTGTCCACCTCTGGCTGGCTAGGACAGTCGTAGCTTCATATGCCTTATAACCTAACTTAACACTAGAATAGGCACAAGCATCCAGTCCCCAGTCGTTAATTCATCACTGTGAAAGGGCAAACCCACATTTCACCGATGATAAATCTTTTGACCATTCCAGGAATCAACTGGGACTCCTAGCTTAGTAGAAAGAACACTACCGACTGAGCTAAGGTGTCGGATTTAGACATAAAATATAATTTACAAAATGTTTACCAGCTTTTATCATAGTTGATAATATCATGATTTCAACATGCAGTTGATTCCTGTTAATTGGGACACATCAGGCTAGATCACTCTGGCCCAATTAAGCGGTTGCCCCAATTAAACAAAATTTTAATCGTACAAACATATATTTAAAAATACTGTAACTAAAGGGAAAAGCATGTAAAATAGATATACTGTACATACTTGTATGTTTCAAGTAAGGGTTACACCTTACTCAAGAGTTCATTCTTTGAAAAAAATTATCAAGTGTACCCTGACGTGTTTTCTTTATGGCCTGCACTTGTTTAAAGTAGGCACAGGTATTTAGTGCTGATAAGGGCTGCCTTCATTGCTGTCCTGCATGAAGTAACATCTCAATCTAGCGATATATTTCCTAGCATCCTGGTTAGTCACTCGCTTAGGTGTTTCATTGTCATCATTTTCTTGTTCCTCTGGATCTCTTGAGTGTTTTGCCACAATTTCTTCAAAAATTGTATCCTCACAATCTTCATTTTTATCATGGCATTGAAGGTTATCATCATTGCTTAAAAAATCCCCGCGATTTTGGATGTGTTGTAGTTCTAAAGACATTTCATTGTCTGTACATATAACTGCATCTGAATCACAATTAATCGTGAAACCACATCTAAAAAACAATTTCAAATTGTTTTGCTGTTTGTTCCTATCCAACTATTGACAATAAATTGTACAGCTTTTAACAGTGAAACATTTGTACTAACTTCTATTGCTTTTGAAGATGATATCAGCAGATTTTTCCCAATCGCTTCGAGGATGTGATTTGGTTAATCACATCCTAAATAAATAATACATCTTAATTTTTTTTATAATTCTGCATCCATAGGTTTTATCAGGGATGTAGTGCTAACGGGTAAAATTTCCAGTTCAATATTTTTTAAATCATCTACATGGGGTGTGCCGTACATTTGTTCGATATCAACAGAATTTTTCTGGGCTTCGTTGCAGTTCCTTGTCCCATTTCATAAGCCATTGCTTACAAATATATGTGGTCATCCACGCCTTCTTATTTGCATAATATGAAACTTGTAAACTCCTATTGTAAGCCCTTAAACAACGAGGTTTAGCATGTTTACCAATAACCAAAAGTTTGAGTTTATCACTTCCTGACATGTTTGAGCAGCACAACACAGTTACACAATCCATTGCTTTCTTTGAACCGGACAGTGCTATGTGTTTATAGCTCAGGGAACCATCCAGTGTAACACAATAATACAGGCTTGTTTCATCGGCGTTGTAAATGTCATCCCCACTAAATTTTTTTAGTAACTCTGGTAGTTTTTCAGATTTCCATTGGTCATTACTTGTAGCATTAGCAGGGTCCTTCTCGCCATGTGCTTATTTATAACTAATGTCATGTCTGCACCATCGAGAAAACCAACCAACCATCCGTTGCTTTGAAATTTACATGACCTAGCTTTTTGGCCAACTCTTCTGACTTGGCTTTTAGCTTAGGGTCGCTCACATGCACACCTCGTTTAGTTTCAGTGGAAAACCATTGATTTAAAGCATCCTCAACGTCTGGATCGTTGCCTTGCCTCTTTCGCTTATGAAATGTTTTATTTAAACCCATGCACAATGTCCACCCCTCTCTAAATTTTTCTTGTTGCTGTAACAGTTGTGAAATTGTAGATTTTGGCATCTTAATTACCTCCGCTAGCTGACAATGACTGATGTTAGGAGGTTGACATTCTATCTTGTCAAGAATAGCGATATTTTCGATATTTTCGGAGAGTGTCAATTCTTTACGTGGCATCTTGACAGGATCGTTAAATGTACTGAAAAAAATTAACTCGGAGCACTATCTGTTACAGTTTTTAATTCATGTTAATCCACATAATGAACAACTATACACCTCACATAAATTAGTATTCTCGTAAACAATTGTATACCACAAGCATAATGTCAAACAGAATATGATTACCACGACACAGAACAAACAACACAGCCTTGCTACAGCCCTAGTTCAACTCTACTGACTCAGCTGCTGCTTACACAATTTCCATGTTAGCAGTGCGCTATCAACATGACCTTCACTACCACTCCACAGAACAAATACAATACACGACTTCACAATAACAAACTCAGCTACAGCTCACAAAATATCTATGCAACAAGCTTAAGAGCCTACATTACCTTCACTGCCCCAATTAAGCCGAGAGTTGGTCCAAAGGAATAAATTCAAGGTAAATACCGTTTTCGTTGTTAGAGTTTTGTCCCAAATAAATGCCTGCCTTAATTAACTGGTGCCCCAATTAACTGGAATCCACTGTATTATAATTCTATTTATACAGATGTTTTTATATATTAGTCTCAATCACAATGCAAATAAGAGAAAGTTGTAAATAAATTTGTATTCAATCTGTTTACTTATTTTTGGGAAAAGCATATAATGACTGCCAAAGTCAGAATTCTTTTTTTCTTTTTTTTCTACAAAGTGAGAAGATTTAATTTACCCTTTAAAATATATATTTGTAGAAAAATTTTAATGAATTGATTTACATAATTTGTGTTTCATAGTAATTTTAAAAGACTCTGAAGTGGTTTGTATGTTTTTCTTTAACAGCGCTTACTTTTATAAATTTTTTATCTGACACATTTTTTTGGTTTTAGGAGTTGGTTAAAGATATGATGGACTCTGATCTTGAATTAATGAAGAAAAATCCTGCAGCATAAAGTATTTAGTATTATTTATATATAAGAACGCACAAATGCCAAAGTGGACAAGTAATTATATTCATAATTAACAATGTCTTAATAAGATTTAAGAATATTTTATTCATGTTATTTTATGTTTTGTGTTGTCTTGAACCACAGAGAACGTACAGTGAGTAGCTGAGTAGCCCTAAAAATTATATATGAGCCTTTTATTTATTTGATAAATAAACTTAATATAATTTGTTAAGCTTTGGGATGGAGAATAGTGAGGCTCTATATGGTACATTGTCCAGGGTGGCAGGGGAAATAAAATGAACCTGGATTTAAAAAATACTGTATATTGTAGTTGTACAAGTTCTCTTATCATTTACTATGGTGATGTAGGGGATGCGAAAAAGGCTAAATGTTTTTGCAGTTTTATAGCAAAATATTTTGATCAAAAGAAATCAAATATTTATTAAGTAGAAACATAGAGTTTAATTTTCTTAACATGGTGACCTCAACAGTTGTTGAAATCTGTTAAGGGCGTCCTAGAATTTAAGGACACCTTTTTCTTTTAGTTTAAAAAGTTTGTCATTTAATGCCACTATGCTCATGACAGATAATCAACAACTGTTGATATCACCATGTGAATAGGATTAAACTTTTTGATTATACTGTTATCTGAGGGGTGTTGTAAGATGAGAGTGGACAGGAGAGAAATAAGTGAGAGAAGAAGGTGAGCAGAGTCATTTTCCAGAAGTGTGAGCAGCTGATTTGGAGCAGGGATATGCCAGACAAGTGCAAGAGAGTGATCTACAATGCCTATTATCTACCACTATTGACATATGATGTAGAAACATGAGTAATGAAGGACCAGGATTGAAGCAGAATGCGGGAGAGTGAAATGAGATTTCTGAGAAGCATGATCGGTGTGACAAAGTTTGAGAGGATGAGAAATGAGAAAATAAGACGAATAGTAAAGGAAGAGCCAGTCCAGCACAGGATAGAGAAGACACGACTAAAGTGGTATGTCCATGTGAGAGGAATGGAGAGGTAAAGGATGCCTAAGAGGATGTTGGATATGGAGGTGGGTGGTAGGAGGCTGAGAGGAAGACCAAGGGACAGATGGCTGAAGGGAGTAAGTAGGAGTGTGGAGGAGAGTGGTGGTGGGAGGAAAGGAAGAGGTGGAGAGGCTTATGTTCCAAACAAACCCAGTCTGTGGCTGGAAACTCTTCATGTTGATGATTATACTGGAGAAATATTTGATATATTATGGACATAATAATGTTTTTCTATTAAAACTGCAAAAATTATTGCCCTTGACTGGTGTTCATTACATCCCCACCTTAATTTGATAATAATAATAATAATAATAATAATATTTAGCACCGCGTCTTACTACCCGTTCGGGTTATACGCTTTTAGTACTAATTACGCTAATGGATTAGGAATTGGGAAGGTTGAATTAGAGGAAGTGAATCCGCATTTGCGTGGAGGGAGAGTGGAAAACCATTTTAGGAAAAACCACCCCCAGTTCACCCGACCTAGATTCGAACCTCGATCTCCCCGTCCTCAGCAGTCGATCTTACATGACAAGCGCGTTAGCCAACTACGCCACCGAGGCGGGAAATTTGATAATAAATACGGTAACTAATTGAAAGGAAAAGAAAGTAGAAAGAAGTATTTAGGAAAAAGACCGCAAAGGTGGCCAAGAAATAGGTGATAGGAACAGATAGCAGGAGTGTGTTCATATGAAAGGAGAAGAATGGAAGAAATTAAAGGAGGAAGAACAATGGAAGGATAAGAAGAGGAAGTATTTTACCAAACTGACCCAGACACAGGCTGGAAACAGCAACTGATGAATAATTATTTATCTTGCTTAATTTAAGGGCTTTCTACTCAAGCTTTCACTAGTAGGTACAGCTTTTTCAGGTGGTGGTTGAACATTGATAAAGTCGTTGAATCAAATAGTTAATTTAGTTATGATATATTTTCATGAATTTCAATGTGAAATCTGAGTATTTGTTTATATAAATATAAAACACTTCTATTTGATATCTTTTAAAGTTCAAACCATTTTTTACCAAATTTTATCAACGCTTTTTGTTGTAAGCTAAACAAAACTATGACAAAGGGCTGTGCAAAGTCTCTCTTTTCAATTTGAAACAAATTCAAATTTAATATATAAAATATTCTTGAAGCCAAATTTAAGTTTAAAACATTCTTTTAGTGGTCCCAGGCAGCAAAATTGGTTGGCCCTTTAGTGCTTGATCATAAAAATTATCGTGTGTTGACATAACCAGGGGTTCAGAGAGTGCATGTTGAATACCTCAAACCTATAATTAGTTTGGATGTTTTACACATCAAAACTGATTTTAAATATATATAACATCTTAAAATGGCAATAATTGACCATAATTGAGAGTTTCAACTAAATATTTTTATTGATGAATTTTTGAAGCTGTAATTTTTTTAAAAGTAAAAGTTGAAATTTAGAAGCTTTGCACACCCCTATCCATGACAAAGAGAAAGAAAGACTCATTAAAGTTCATGACACCTTGTCACAATCTACTCTAATTGGTTTATCAGACCTACTATAATCAAGAAATATTTTATAATTAATAAAACTCATAGATACGACGTGTACCCCCTGAAGTCCTCTATGTGCCCCTGGGGGTACTCTTACCATAGTTTGAGAAACACTGTTGCAAACTATTCTTTGTTTATTTTGCTATACAATTTTTTCTAGTGCATTCTATACATTTTGAAATTATTCTTGCTTGGGATGAATTAAATTTTTGTACTTAAAATGTCACTAGGCTATAAACAGGATTTGTTGATGTAATTTTTTTTAAATAACAGGTTTTTATATTTACATTTTATTTTTTATTTAGACCATTTTAAAGCGTTTTTAAAAACTCTCAAAATAAATATGATTTTGATGCTTGAATCATAGACATTGCAAATTTGTTAATTTAGTGCTTAGTATTTCATCTAAAATTATAACTTTAGAATAACTCAAATTAATTTTATTGTCGATGAACAAATGCTTCCTGTAAATACAAATATTTATCTGTTTCTTTGTTTTTTTTTAAGTCACTTAGGCTAGCCAAAAAAAATTACATATATTAAAAAACCAATATTTAGGGGTGTGAGAAGTCCACTTTTTGATAAGAAGAGAAGCCAAATTGATTATTTAATTATTTTTTCTATGTTGTAAAAATAATATATTGTAAATATTTATATAGCTTTTACACTAAAATGAAGGGAAGTGCTTTATACCCATGGTCACATATACAGCAGAAACATGGACGTTGAATGTAAGAGAAACTAGGATAGTGGAGGCCATGGGAATGAAGTTCGTGAGGAGTATGTTAGCTGTCACGAGGAGAAACAGGATTAGGAATAGAGATGTCCGAGCAAGAGTTGGGCTAAAGGGATTACATGAGATAGTAGAGGAAGCAAGACAGAGATAGTATGTGCATGTGATGAGTATGGAAAAGGAAAGGGTTCTCAAGGAGAGTGATTTACAGTAGTTTATTTTTGGAGTGAAAAGACCACAAAGTAGACCAAGGAAGAGATGGTAGTAGCAGGTAACATCAAGGTTGTGCGAGTGAGAGTAGAAGAATGCTGGAAGGACAGAGGGAATCGGAGGCACCTGGCCATAGGCTGGAAACGATGATGATGATGATGATTAACATTATTTACAAATGTTTAACATATATTTGCCTAAATTGAAAATTCAAGTAATTTAATAATGATGTTTGACTCTTGTCATAATGTGAATGACATTAGGACATAGTTGTTTATTTTAGATGTCATGATTTTTATTGCCTAAATTTCACAAATGTTTAAAAAAAACTTTATTTTTATGAACTAAGTCAAAGATGATAAATATTCAAAGTTTTTAAAGCTTCACACACTCCTAACAAGTTTCCATTGTTTGTTTGTAAAATTACACACATTCCATGGCACTTTTTTCCATGTCTGGTTCTTCCAAGTATATCATTTGTATATATTTGTGAGATATTATTTGTAAATTATGCATACAAATAAAGATACATATTTTAACTAACCAGCTGATATCTCTCAGTGTTTGAAATAGTCACCCTTGTGTGTATTTATCCTTACCTGATAAATTGCATTTATTTTTTAATTGATCTGAAATATGTTGTATTGAATTGACTCATTATTCACACAACCATTTTAATATTATTATTTATTTGTAACATCGGTCCCTCTAAAAAAATGTATCGTGACCTAAAAACAAATTTGAAAATCATCTGAATTTAAGTTCTGTGTTAGCTTTAGTCCAGTTTTATCAAAACTATTTTGTAGTGTGTTAGGCCATTTAGGCCTACATACTTAATTGCCAATCAAAGAGCTATGACAGGCCTAGCAACCTGTAGTGGATGTAAAAATAATTTTTTATTGACGAGTAATGATAATTTCACGATTGAAAGAGTAATTATGATAATTTCACTCAACAATCAATGTATTAATATACAACAAATACATTTTGGGAACCCACTTTGATGGTCTAATGGTTTAAGGCATCACTCTTGCGTTAGACTGAACTGCCGATGGCGGTGGGATCGAGGCTCGAATTTCTGTCGTGTGTCGTGAGGGTGGATTATCCTAAATGGGTTTCCACTCTCCCTTCACATAAATGTGGGCACACTTCCTCTAAATTTAACCTTCCCCTTTCCTTGACAAATTAGCTCCATTAGTACATTATGTGTATGAGATGCAATACTAGAAAAAATCTTAGGGGTTTGAGTCACTGTCTTTGGCTAAGACAGTCTTGGTGATGTTATGAGAGGAAGGGGGAATGTTGGAAAAACATTTATGAAAAATAACCCTCCATACACAACTGGAATTAGAACGTCACCTTAAACGACAAATCAAACAAGCCGAGGTCGATACCTTAGACAAGACTGCCCACTGGATGTGGCAGGGTGTAGAAACACAGTGGTTGAGGAGTCCGAACCCCCTGGAATTTTATAGACCCCTTTAGGAGAGGGGGGGTTGAAGTTATAGTGTGATTTTCTAGCAGACACACCCTCTGTAAAAAAAAATATATATCTGTCTACATCCATGGTATGCTAGTTTAATTTTTTTTTTTTTCACAATAACTGTTGTAGATAAAACTTTGTTCAAAACACAACTTTTTCCTAGGGGTCCCTAAACTAGGTCAGCGATACAAACGTCTTCCCACCACTTTAAACTTTCTATCAAAACTTTTTTTTAATTTCTTACCCAAATGTGTTAATTAGGAAGGACAACAATATGGTCAAACATAACATGAATCTTCAAAGAAATTCTCCACCACATAAAGACCCTCATAAAACACCCCAGAAATGGAAAAAATATATATATAAGGAGGAGGGGGGGGGATCTCCAAAGAGCATTGTTATAAACAAACAAAACAATTCCTGAAAATTGTCCTGGCCTGTAAAAAAATAGACGCACCAAAGCATCCTTTTTTCGTGGGAAACATTAAAACCTTTCGAATGAAAACACATTAAAAATATTCCTACCCCCTCCTTCAAACTAGCAGAATCTATTCCTCCACTAAGACATGTCATGGTAGATAGAAAAGAGAGTGTTGGGTCGTGTCAGTCCGCGCCATGTTGGATGTGACGTCTTGTTCACACAGATTTTTATGACCTACACACAAACACACACACACACATACATTCGAGAGCGGTGTGGTCTTTGAAATTTTATTTCTCTTCCCTTGAAGAAGCTGTAAGTAAGTATACATACACACAGTCCTCTCTCTTTATAAATATAATACACAAACAAAAACCTCCCCTCAGAAATACTCTTGAGGCTTCGGGGCCGGTTGGTTTTATTACTCTGGGTAAGCTACGCGCAACAAAGACATACGTCCCACCCCCTGGCGGGTCCACGCGTCGAGCTCCGGCTGCGGTAGGCTTCGGTATATCATGATGGGATTCGAAAATCGATCTTCCCCGTAACCCCTCATCCATATGGTAAAAACAAACCAAACTGAGCTTGACGCTTAGGCCGCGTGCCTCACGTTATTGTGTGAAAAGCATAGAATTTTAGAGAAAATATTCCTGTATTCACACGTTAGATTATTATTAATTTTTTCTAGGCACAACGTTATACTTAATAAAACAGTCAAAAACATTTTTCTTAAAACAAAAATTATTTGTAGTTCCTCACATCTTGCTGTCTGGTTAGATATATGAGGAGGAGGTTATCTTTGAAATAAATACACTTGCATTAGCCTAAATAGAGGTGAAATAAGCCTTTCAACCTTAGGCACCCCCGAACTTGTCTGAGTCCCAGAGATTGACACCCTGCACCTGTGGGACGTCATATTGGTCTTATCTTGTTTTGCCATTGTTTGAGGTTTTAATCCAGATTAGTATGTACCAGCGCTGACAAAAATTTTATTTTCGTGAATCGGTACTAAGATTGGTAGGTAAAAGGTGACCTGGTGGTCTAGGGGTAAGGTGTCAGACTTCTATGCTGGCGGCCGGGGTTCAATCCTCGGTCCCGGCACAGATTTATCTGATTTCCAAACCCTTCCTTCACCTCTGACAAGATATCTTGTGAATGTGGGGAATGCCAGGCCTCCACCGTGGTTCGGATTCCACGTTAAACTGTAGGTCCTTCATTTCATCTCACAATCACCCTACCATTACACATTAGCGTAAGTGCGTATAACGCGAACGGGTAGTAAGACGCGGTGCTAATAATAATAAGATTGGTAAATAAAAAAAGTTGGGGCAGTCCAGTCTATGACGCCCTAGACCATGTGGCCACCGAAGCAGATGTGGTTCATATACCGAGTGGCTACCTCCTCTCTCTTCCTAATCAATTTCGGGCACATTTCCTCCCCACACTAACCACCGTAGGAGCTAAAGAATGGCCCTAATCCAAGTCTCCTAAATGTTGGGAGATGTGCCCTTGTTGCGTCACAACTCGGCGTGTTTACAATGTTGGGCGTTTGTGTCCCATCTATCCGCCGTATGACAGTCGTTTTATTATTGCGGGAGAAGAAATTACATTTTAGTTCGAATACAACCCCTCTCCTCCCCCCCCCCAACCCCTTTAAAAAGTTGCGCTTAGTCCCCCCTTCCCCAAGAAAGAATAGAAAAAAAAGTCTTGTATTTATTCTCTTTGCTTTTCATTTTATCTCAAGCCTTTTTTTTTTCTTCGTCTTTTGACTATTTCAAAAGAGAAGAGATTATTGGATTTCTCCGAAAAGGAGGTGCAGGTTTTGTTTTTAAAACATTTAAAAGTGCTAAAGAATAACAAATAGAAGATTTACATTGAGGGATAATTGCTCCGAGTCTTAGCTTGTGTTGGCCACATGCTCTGAACACTGGCGACTACCTACACCGTCAGAAACAAGGACCGATAGGATATTTATTACTCGTAGATAGAGAGGCGAGATGAAACATTTTTAGTTGTTTTTCTGGAAATAATTCCAGCTTTTTTTTAATAACACCGCGTCTGTCTTCTAACCTTTTAGGTTATTATACTCATTAATGATTATTAGGTCTACTATAGTGAGGTAGGGATGATTAAGGAAGTATTTTAGATAGTAATCTACCCGAATTTGCGTTGAAAGAGAGTGAGAAACCATTTAGGAAAAAAAAAAACCATCTCAATAAACTCGATTGGGATTCAAACCCCAGTCTCCCCTTCATCAGCAAGCCAGTCTAACACAAGAGTGACGCCTTAGACCATTCGGCCACTGAAGCGGGTCATGTGTAGGTCTATTGTACTTAACTACGCTAAGGTCCTAGGGGGGAGGAAGGCGAGTTTAGAATAATTGTACTCGCATTTGCGCAGGGATAAAGTGCAAAACCATTAAAGAAACAAAACTCGGTATACCCAATATGAATTCGAACTCCGACCTCCCCGTTATTGGTAGTCCAGTCTATTGTGACAGAGTGATGCCTTAGGTCAGTGGTTCTTAATCTTTTATTACTCACAGTCCCTTAGTGTTTACTAACATATTAATTACCTATTAAGCTTTATTCTAAAATAGTGTCTTTATGTACCGATTTTAATAACAAACAGACAAAAATAATTAACTTACCTAAATGTTTAATGGGACCTCTGCTGTTGAACACTTTCCACTAATTTGTATATTCTTGTTTCAATTCTATTACTTAACGCTATTCGCATGCAGGAGTCGAGTTCTCTGCTTCGTTTTAATATTTACCACTGTGGAAAATCCCTTATCATAAATAAATAAGTAGAAACAAAGCGCAGACAATTTTTAACGGCAGTGGTAAACAGATGCGAATTATTTGTACTAATTGGATTTATTTTATCCGTACTTCCTCTCCGTTTCTGTACCCCGAAAAACCGAGAGTCTACTTTACTTACATGCGTCTGATCATCGATTATATATTTTTTTTTTTTACAAAACGTAAAATTTATGATAATTGACTTCAGTAAACAACAAATAACATTTTAAATTATATTTTCTAGGGTCCCCAAAGAACCTTTCGCAGCCCCCCGGTTAAGAAACGCTGCCTTAGAGGATCAGATCATGCGGCCACTGGAGCAGGTTTCTCGTTAAATAGCTCATCTCAAGGGATTTGAATTTAAAATGCTAAGCATTCGATTAGGTAAACCCCGATTTTGGTTGGAAGAGCATTAAAGAAAATTCAAACAAATTTATTAGCGGCCAACACTGATGACATTTTACTATATTAGTTGTGTTATTTTTTTATTTATTATCATATGGATCAAAAGTAACAGCTGAAGATAACACGACTTGATGTATGAGTATATTAAAATTATAGTAACTTTAGTAACTAAGTTCTACTATTCTTCCTACCAAAATCATACTATACTCAGGTCAGGGTGTATTTTTGTAAATTTTGACATTGTGAAACTGACGCTTTAAAACTCGTGAACAACTGTTATTCTCTGGTAATATAATGCACTATTGAATATAGTATCAATTTGTAATTCTGTCTAACTTGATCACCAAGGAGAGATATCAACTTCAAATCCAAGGAGAAATAATGGGATGTATTACGACTTAATATCCAAAGAGAAATTTATAAGACTCTAGTAACGATAATAATATAGAGAGCGTGAGGTCTACTTTTCACAGAACTTCTGTATATAAAAATATGACATCTTTTAAATTCACCATCTGTGCATCAGTAAACAATTCACAGAGAGAAACACTTATGAATCGATTGTTCTAATATATTGTTGTTACGTACAAGAAATGACGCAACAAAGAATACTCTTTATTAAATATTAGTGTTAATTACAACCGCGAGAGCGCTGACGTAAAGGAATGTGTTAACGCACACCCCTGCCACACATCTGCTTGTGTTTGCTCCCAGACTGCAATAAATCAAGTGCAGTCTCTCGTCTTGTTTGAATTTAGAACGTTTAATGACCGCCGAGGATGAGAGGGGCTCTTTCATCCCTGACACTGGACCGAGCCGCGATGTTTGTTTGTTCGCTAACCGCCGCCATTAAAACAGTGGTGCCAACTGGCGTAACATGCGACCAGATTGTTGTACAGCGGTTTCCGTAAGTTTTTTTTTTTCTTCCAGAACGTGCTTTTCGTTATTGTTGCAGGCCAAAATTCCGCGCGCAGCCCGTTACAACAAAGTTCATTCTTCAAAGTGTTCCAAAACTTTCTACCGAAAGGAATGGTTATTTGATTGAACAAGAAAAATCGACTCTTTGATAGGCCTACCCGTTTGGGTTATGCGCATATAATAACTACGCTAATAGAATAGGGATGAGGAAAGTATAATTTTATATGAAATGTAGCCACATTTACGTGTAGGGAAAGTGAAGAACCCTTTATTAAAATCCACCCTTAGTACACCCGAGTGGAATTCGAACCCTCACCCTCATACCCTCCAATACATCAAGATCACCGATGTGAGTGGCACTTTAGGCTAGTTTTTTTAGGGTTCATTAATACTCAAAACGTCAAAAACGTTAATATTATTTTCGTAAGTAAAATATACCTTTATATTTTAAGATTCTTTTAGTGCCAAACACTATTAGAAGTATTTTAAAAATCATGCTCAACAATCTCTTGACCGGTTTGAATGATCTAAATGAATGAAATCCTAATTTAAAAATTATGCTTTAAGGCGGTCTTCCTGCTTGATCCATCTCATTATACACGTTGTAGAAATAAATCATTTGTGATGATTACATTTGGAAATTGCTTGTTATTTGGTAAAATATAACCTTTGAGGCTAGGGTATTATTTTTATTATTTTTACTCTTTACTGGTTGAAATAGATCCCAAAAATGGTTAAATTCAAACACCAAACCTGTTCAATGAACAGTTGGTTTCTCTTAAGGTGGGAGTGTAGGGGACGCGATAATAAGTAGGTGTTTTTGCAATTTTTATATATAAAAATAATTGTGGTCAAAATAAATCAAATATTTCTCCAGTATAAAGAAAAAGTTTAATTTTCTTCATATGGTGAGATCAACATTTCGTGAATATATATCAAGGGTGTTCTGGAATTTAATGACATTTCTCTTTATTTTGAAAGTTTCTCATCTAATGCCGTTATGTTCATGACAGATATTCAACTAGGGTTTATATCAGCATGTGAAGAAAATTAAACTCTATTTTTTTTACTGGAAATATATTTGATTTATTTTGGCCAAAAAAAGTTTTTCTATAAAAACTACAAAAACACTGTCCTTTTATCGCGTCTCCTACATCCCCACCTTAAGCCTCGTACGCAAATGGAAACATTGTTTGCAAACTTTGTTTGGTAGATGTTTCTTAATGTTTTAATAATGTTTCCTGCTGTACACAAACATACGGAAACAGTTTGCAAACGTTGGAAACAATAACTGTTACATTGTTTGCAAACATTTAAACGAACATGGTTTCTCATTCATTATTTTTTGATTTAAAATAATTTCTTTGTTCGCTACAAAACCGCGCACGAAGGGCCTTTAACTTTTTTCAACTCAATTATTATTGAGTATTTTTTGTCGATTTCATTTAAAACTTTGGGGGGGGGGGGGCGATTTTTGTAGTCTTCTGCAGATGTAACCTCTGACAACAATTTGTTGTTATGAAACATTAATATCAGTTTAAGAGGTTTTTTTTTTCACTTGTTCAAGACACGCAACTTTTGTTTCTCGTAACCCATTTAAAATATATCACAATACATACGGTTTCTTCTCTACGAAACACAAAGGAAACACGTTAACCTGTTTGCAAAGAGTAAACAAACAGTCTGCAAACATTTTACGAACTATTTTCGAAAGAAAAAAAAAAAAACCTTCTAACAAAAACATGTCGGAACAACATCACTCGCATAATGTTTGCAAACAAAGTTTCCAGAAAATGTTTTCTACTGCGCACTAAACTTTAATAAAAGGGACAAACATTTGAGAGAACACGGAATACGAACACGAATTCGTCTATAATTATGAACATTATTTAATCTCATGATTTATTAAAGACTACCACTCGCACCCTTGCTAGAAAATAATAGTTTAAATTTATATGTAAAATTAGAGTCAGTAATAATTTTTTTTATTTTAATGTGAATATCATAGCATGATTTCATCAGGTGAAACAGCACGGGTTTTTATAAAACTTAAATATTTTAGTCAACATTAGTTATAGGTGGAAGGTGATGTTACTCGCTTCCTCGCAGTGCCTCCTGGGAAACGTTTTAATAAACGGCTAAACGAGTAACATCAAATAGTAATATTATACTAAAATACAAGTGATTTGTAAAGCTCTTATTAAATTAATAGTGAAACTATTTATAAATATCTTTAAACCAAAATAACATGGTTAGCCCCCAATATAATATTTCCTGATCTGCCACTGGTCAATGCTATTCCTATGAGAGAAAGTAACTCACCTGATAAGTGGAAAGAGTTAATGTGGGAAGAGGTGACCCGACTCCGGACTCCCGACTCCGACTCAATCCTAAAACTCGAAAGAGTTGTCAAATCCCAAAAATATATTTCCTCATCCGCCACTGGCTAACTTTGTGAGAATTATCACTATTAATCGCACGGAAGAAAGTCACTCTCTTCAATAGTAAGAAGAATCCAAGACAAAACTTTAAAGAAACGTCAGACACCCAAAATAATATTTATTGATCCGCCACTGATCAATGTTAACCTTATGTGAGAATGTGAGCCAGGACTCTCATTTCAACCATTTGAACACCATTGGAGTCACTGAAGACCCCGGTACTACTTTTTGAAATATAAATATTTCACTCGTGAAATTTATTTATTTAAAATCTTGTCTAATTTTGTTGCTTTAAACATGAAAACGAGTTAAAAATTTATTTTAAAATTATTGTACCAAAGAGTTAAATAGATTACAACTTATCTGACTAGGAAGAATGTTTTTTTGAATAGTACATATAACACGATTTCCCCCCTGGATATTACCATAATATTTTCATACATTGATTTTTTTTTTCTGTTCAAATAAAAGATAAACACTTATACCACTAATAATTATGCTTTTTATCTTATAATCAATCTCAAAATAAACATTGTCACCCCTTTTCACCTCTTTGAGCTACTGTTGTGTAAGAAGTAGCATTCCAATACTGTTTGTTTTTCATAGAGCTTTGTCCAATTCCATGATATTAGATTCCAATTTAATTCAGGTATGCTCAAATAACGAAATAATTTAAGGTATTTATTTCAAAATATTAAGAATAACCCCATCGGGTTGTAATTGTAATTTAATTTGTTATGTACAGTGTGGCCGAACCAAAATACCTCAAGTTTCAACCCCTAACTTTCCTGTGTTTTTGTCGAGGATTATGGGAAATTTGGCCCCCCCGTTACCTTGTTTTAGCTTAATAAAGGATGCTACTCAGAAGAATAACCACTCTACCTTTTTTTTATGGACAGTTTGTTACAATATTGTTGTTAAATTCTGAAATCAAAATCAAGATAAACTCCTGTACTAACAGGAAAATGTTTTCCTATTACTCCTAGTATTTGCTAGTTGTTGATTTTTCAACACTTTTGCTAGAGTAATTGTGAAAATATTATCTGGAGTAATATTTCTTCCACTTTGCTCCGAGTAATTCACAAAACCATGACCACTTTAGTACCCTGAGTCATCTCTCCAGGCATAGTAGTTTTCTTACAGTAGCCCCATGGCTTCTTTGGTGCTGAATGACAGCTCACAGCTGACAGCTTTGAAAAGTTACCAGACCAAATCATGTATCCTTACGCCGAAAAAGATGATCTGCAAAAACATGTGTTTAGCAGCTGTCGCTTCTGATGGTCAAAATTTAGGTATATACCTAAATGTTGACTGTCAGAAATCAGCTGTGAGCTTATCAGTTAGCACCAAAGAAGCTACGGGGCTACTGTACATACTATTCTGCACAGCCTCTGTGACGTTCTCATATGGAATGTAAACATCTTGTAATAATTCTGCCTGCATCCCCAATACACTTGTTATTGGTGACAATTTATCAGGTTTGGTTTTGTCACCGCAATTCAGCATTACCAAACCATACACAACGAGATATTTGGGTATTTTTTTATTTTTATAGCACCAAATCTTAACTACCTGTCCAGTTTACACTCATATGTACTAATCGCGCTATTGAGATATGGATGAGGTGGGTTTAATTTAGAGGAAGTGTACCCACATATTCGTGAAGGCAGAGTAGAAAACCATTTAGGAAAATCACTCTCAATACATTCGACCGGGATTTGAACCCTAATATTCTTGTTACGGTTGTATAGTCGATTGCCAGATTGATGCCTTAGACCATGCGGTTACTAAAGCAGGTGATATTGGTGTAAATTGGATTCAATGAAAATTGTACGACCATCTTTTACAGTTCACAAGTTCATAATAGCTTTGAGCAGCCTTTGAAAGAAAGTACCAAAGACTAACGACCAAATGCACGGTCTATAATTTCCAGAAGAGAAACATGACACTCTACATTCCTCTGTATGCTGAAGATGTTACAATATTTTGTAACGTTTAAGATTTTAAATATATTTACAATGCTACACAATAGATTGCATTTGTTGTATTAAGAAAATAAATTCTTTTAAAGTATAAACAGGTAAGAAAAAATGTATTTAAGCTTGGGATCAGCTACTGAGTGTAACTATAGGTATATAGTATTACTATTAGTTTAAGAAAAATAAATTGAAAAAAAAATATAGTGAAACTGTAAGTATATAAATGAACAAAGTAGATTTTTTAAAAGAATTTTTACAAATATAGTTACAGGTAATACAGGTAAATAAAGTTGCGTTGGGGTCTCCAGTAACCCAATGGTATAGGAGGGTTACCTTTCACCTAGCCTCCTTTACAATAAATGTTTGAAAATGTGATGCTCCTAAGAGCTATTTGGAATAGTTTTCCCCAGAAATTTATTAAAATCTAGGTGCTTTAGTAGCTATTTGGAATAGTCCTTCTTTAGCAAAATTTTAAAATTGCATACCAATAAAAGCTATTTTTTGTAGTCCTCGCGTTGAATAAAAAATAAAATAAAAATTCCTCTAGAAACTATTTGAAGTGGTCTTCTACGGCAACATTTTGAAAATTTAATGGATCTAGAAGTGATCTGACGTTTGATTTAAGCCTCTTATTTATTAATATCAGAGGAGTTGAAGTAAATTTGGGAGGGGGGGATTTATTCCAGGGAGCAATACACCCCTCCGACCTCCCCCAAGGCTACGCTGCCCTTGCTTATACTCAAACGAGTTAATACGCCTGGTTTAAGGGAATAGTTAGTTGTTTTTCAGAGTTTGATCCAAATCTGATGACTATATTTGGTTTCAGATTTATTCACGACATTTAGACACAAGTTTCTTATATTTAAAATATATATTAGTCTTGTGTTACTTCATCTTTTATACGCCTAACTAATCTTTTCTGTCTTTCACATATATCAATTGGTAGGTGTCTGAATACTGAGCTAAGGGTTACGGGTTCGATTACCGGTATGGTATAATTTTTTTTATCAAAAGTGAAATTTGAGTTTCCCTTTTCACATTGAAGAATTAATAACGGGGGAGGGGTCTGGGTGCTGTGTCTATTATATATATATATATAAGTAAGTTTATAAGTCTTGTGCAGATATTATACGTCTGATTACTAAGTGCTCGTTAAATACTTAAAGAAATTACTAAACATTTTATTTTATATTTTAAGTGAAGAACATTTCAAAGATTACTAAAAATTTTTTTTATCCAACTTTACCCAAAATAATGCACTAAGGAGGAAAACGAAGGTCAAGAAAATTAACCAAACGTGTTTTGTTAGGTTTTCAAATTTAGTTGATATTCATATCTTTATTTTAGCTCAAAGGTTATGTCATGCAGACACACACACACACACACACAACACAGACACAACACAGACAAACTTAAGTGTCATATCCTTTAACCTATTTCATGTAAATGACCAAACCAGAAAATGACGACATCCACGTATATACACACATAGTTTTTCCCCCAAAAATTACGTTTTCTTTTAAATCAATGGCTCACCCTTAGTTGACACAAATTTATTTTCTTGGCGGTTAATTTTGAAACTGCGATTTTGGTAGCTCTGTGATTTCATTTTCTCGGTGTGCTTTACACGCTATAAAAAAAACAACTCATGTGTGGGGGAATCACAACACACATGGACCGTTCAAATAAATAGTTTATTTTATAGCTCCTACAGTTTACATCCAGTGAAACCGCAAAATGGTGCTGGTCGTAATGTGGCCACTAAAACTTCTAGAATCTACCATCTTGACACAATCCAAATCTTTGGACCGGGGTTTGTGTTGGGGTGGAGAGGGGAAGGAGGGTGCAACAGCCCTGTCACACATACGTCGACAAGATCCGTCGAAGATTTTTTTTGTCACCTTGTCTTACAACCCGTTCGTATAATACATATATGAACTAATTACGCAAGTATGTTGAGCATGAGGACGGTTTGATTTAAAGGAAATGTAGCCGCATTTGTGTGAAGAGGGTGAGGAAATCATTTAGTTGAAAAATCACCCTCAGTATGCCCGACAGAGATTCGAACCCTGATCTCCCCGTCATTGGCATTCCAGTATTTTACCAGAGTGACACCTTGCGTAGATCATTCGACCACCGAAGCGGTTAGATTTCTTTAGTAGCCCCCCGGTACCCCGCTAACCACATAGGTGACCACGTGAACTAAAAAGTTTTTAAAGGCTCATATGGTCTTGTTTACCGGTGACAGGATAGGTCGGGTTTGAATATCGACTATGTAAACTGAAGGTGTGTTTTTCCCCTGAAAGGTTTCCTACTTTCCCTGTACTAAATGCGGCTACCTCTCCTCTAAACTTAATCTTTCTAATTTATAACTAATTAGGGTAGCAAGATGTTTTGGAAAATTGTCACTTTATTTTTTTCAGGAAAGTTTGAAAGCCTTCACTTCAGTTTAATTTCTCCCAAAGACGTTTACACCAGAAACATTAGTTTCATTCTCACACTCAGGCATCAACTGGAGCGCTTGGTGGTTGAAGGTGTCACTAATGTCGGGTCTGAGATGGTTCCGGTCCTATTATACTCGAAATACCGATACTCGGCTGGACTTCAAATTTTAGAACAAAGCCTTAACGAATGCATCCTATTCTCCTGGAATTTAATTTTGTGAAAATTTGACAGAAAAATCTCTTATTGTCATTTTTTTGATTTTATTTTCAGACTATCTTCGTTAAGATGATTAAAATAATATTAAGGTTAACTTAAGTATTTGCGAATAACCTATCAAGAGTGTAGAAAGGGGGATCCGGACCCCCTTGGAATGTTATTGACCCCTCTTTAGGGGGTCCGAGCATACGTGTACATCTTTTATTGGCTATAGGTATAGTATTAATTTGTCACACTTCCTGTTCAGGCAACGTGCATATATGATACTCTAATGGAGTAGGGGTGAGAAAGGAACAATTTTAGAGGTAATTTACCCGCATTTGCGTGGAAGGAGAGTGGGAAACCGTTTAGGGAAAACTGCCCTCATTAAACCCGACCAGGATTTGAGCCCCGATCTCACTTTCATTAGAAGACCAGTCCATCACGTGAATGACGCCTTAGACCTTTCATCCACTGAAATAGTTAAAGGTATAGTAACAGTTTCTAATGGACCCATAAAAAAAATTAGCTTTTTATGTATGCATTTAGAACATATTATATAATAAATTATATTTGAAAGCCGCCACTGCGAAGAAAAATTTACCGGATACATTTTCATCTCTACCTGTCACTGAACAAGTATAATTCCTCGTTTTTGTATTTTGAGAGATTTATCGTATCGATGTCCTAGGTTCAGTTATTTAGTAATTGGCAAGCGTTTAGAAAGTGTACGTCACTAAAAAAACCCAGCAAAGAGAGTCATCAAATGCCGTCTTTTTTGTAATTTATATGCGAGTAACATTCTTTTTATACCTATAATAAAAGGTTTGTTTGGCTAAATATCAACCAACTCTTCAGTAGTTTATTTGTTTATACTTTTAGCGTCAGAAGTCTTTCTCTCCTTTTTCTTTTGTTTGAGTCTCCCTTTGTACCCTGTTTCGGGTCAGGGGTCATACCGGCATTTTCAAGAGGTTTCCTTTAGCAATAGCTATCTCTGTTATTGTTACAAACACCACAGCTCCTAATCAACATAACTTCCTACTATACCTCCTCAACATTCATATCTCCCTGGCTTAGAAAAATAACAAAAACGTGCAAAGTTGCACGCATCAAATGTAACAAAATAAAACAAACACCTTCATTCATTTCAATATAAAAGATCGCTTTTCATCCCCAACCAAACAAAAAAACAAAAAATATCATTATATGTTTTGGTCATTAATCATTATATTCAGTAGCGTAGCAAAAAAAAAGTTTTTACGATATTCTTTGAAAATATCATATTACACCATGCACCGTTTTATGTTTTGTGAAAGAAAGGTTATTTATTTACCAATTATAAAATACTTGTCATTGTTTTTCCTTATTGGTAAAAATATCTTGACAGCAATATTTTATATGGTTTTGTTATGAGGCCTCGCTTTTGAGTTTTATTCTAGACAATCCTAAAAAGTGACCAGCATTATTTTCCTTAGGAATCCATAAGGTCGTGTGATTTTATGGCGAATGACTTTATAAACAAAATAATTATCAGGGAAAAGAATAAACTTAGAAGAAGCCTTCTGTTTTATTGATTTATGGCAAATATATTACTTATGTCAGACATCGCGTCTATTACTCTTAAAGAATGTGTTAGTATTTTTGAAAATAACCAAACAATGTTTATTGGTTGCTCTATTTTATATTTAAGAAAAACGTGCCTACCCGTTTTTTCTTTATTGAACGCTTGGTTGCTGAGAGAAATAGGGGAAGCTGTATTGTAGGGGTAACAATTTATACAGAATGGGGCCGAAACATTTAGAAGATTAGTAACTTGAAAACTAACACTTAATTGAAAAGTCAATAGTCATTAGCTAAATAAAAGCAAACTACATACTACACTTTCTCACTTTTTGAAGAAAATATCACTCAGCTGAGCTCCACTGGATGTCAGACAAACCTCATCACGTCGGCCATCACTTTCCTCATCATAGATCTTTCGTTTGTTTCCACCCCACTCCGTATTAATATTTTCACATTCACTATTGTATTGTTACGCTATAGTCCAATTTTAATAGAAAGTGACAATTTTTTGTGGTTCATTATAAATAGATTCTAGATGCATCCCATTTTAAAAAACATCCATTCGAGGTCCACTTAAAAATTTTCTAATGGCATCCGATTTTCAAAATTTTCCCAGTTAGGGAACACTATTAATAGATTTTTGGGCATCAAATTTTCAAACTTTTTCCAGTCGAAGTTCACTCCAAATAACTTTTAGTGGCAAACAAATTTGAAACATTTGTTGTATATGGTCTCCTTAACGCTCTTTGGCTTAGGAAGAGAATCCCTACAGAGCCCCCCCCCCCTTTTTTTTGTCATCACTCCCTCAACCAACCTCCCCTATACAAATAAGTTTCCATCTCCACTGATATTATTAGTGTTATTTACAGGTATAGCTAATATCAATCAACAGTGTAAGCTGCAAATCACATGACTTGACGTCAATTTATTAAGAGAAAACCTACAAACAATCTTAATATTGTTATGGCCCAATTCTTGGTGTGTTGTTTGTGAATAGTTAACACGTTTCGGTCGTCGAATGATCTAAGGCAAGGATTAAAAAATTCTTTAAATCAATTTTGAAGAAAAATTATTCAATAACAACTCAGGCTCGTTTAAAAAAATTTTTTTTTTCATTTTTCCCTCTTGTAGGTAAGTTTGCACATCCCTGTTCCCGAGGTGTCACTCTCGCAATAGACCGGACTGCCGATACGGTGCAAACAGTTAAACATTGTTCCCGTACATTTTTTAAAAATTTAAAATAATTACGATGCGCTCTACAAAATTCCACACGAAGGCCCTTATTTTTTTTCTACTCAATTAGCATTAATTGAGGAAATTTTCACTCTTTGGTAAAAGCAAAAGGAAGCATCGATTTTTTTTTTGCAAAAAACATTTTAAAAACGTTTCCCTAAAACACTCAAAAACAATTCGGCAACAAGAGTAACATTGTTTGCAAACAAAGTTTCTGGGAAATGTTTTCAAGTGCGTAGCGTAAGTACTAGGCTTTACAGGCGAATGCTAAGGCCAGAGTTTTTGCAGTTTTTATAGCAAAACGTTTTTAGGCCAACCACCGTGCTTCCTATATACCCGTCCCCTACCCTCGTTCCCCCTCCCCTTATAACCCACTCGTCTCTTAACACACTACATTTTGAAGTATTATAGGTCTTAAGTGTCACCTCTACAATTTAACCGCTCGACCACAAACCACCGCTGCAGAAAGAAAATTTTCATCTCTAATATTGAGATCTTTACACCCTAAGCCCCTAGACCTTCAGTGTGTAACGTTCTAAACCCAGGAGAAATAGAAAAGTGGCACTTTTGAATTGGACTTATGGAAACACAAAGGTATGCACCTCGGGTGTATTTGAAAAAAAATCAAATATGTCCAGCCTAATGCCCTAGATCACGTGCCAACTGGGAAGTGCATCTTTAAACTCAATTAACCAAGGATTTTTTTAAATTTTAAATAAGTAGTTAGGTAAATATTTAGGGATTTAGCCTTTTTTTTTCTTTTACATCCGTTGTGAACCTAACACCTAAACGGGTAGATAAAGCTTTAAGGAACATAGAAATCTAAAACTTGTTACTAGTCACATTTTTTGGGAAAGTTTTGTTTTTGTTACTAAACACATTGTGAGCATGACTTATTTTTTTATTATTATTTATTAGCCCGCGTCTTACTACCATTCGGGTTATACGCACTTACGCTAATGTGAATGGTAGGGTGATTGTGAGATGAAATGAAGGACCTACAGTTTAACGTGGAATCCGAACCACGGTGGAGGCCTGGCATTCCCCATGACTTATTAAACTGCGTTATTGCTGGTGTGGAAGGATTCCAAACGAAGGACCATGACATTCTTAGCCTTTGTATAGTTTTTATTATTTAGAACAACTAGCGTATGTGAATCTCGGCTTTTTTTTTTGGGTACTTTTATGCTACTAATTATATAAAAATGAAAGGTCTGCCTTTTGTTTGTTTGTTGCTCAATCTTGCCCAAACAACTGTACCAATTTGTTCTGATGAAATTTCGCATGAAACTTTATCTTTCCTTTCCCGGTTCAGACACGACCAAATCACTGTATACTTTTAAGAAGACATAGACAATTTAAAAAATATCAGGAATGTAGTGGAATTACTTCAAATACAGTAAGTACTACATTCACTCCTAAATATTTGAAACTTCTAAGTAGAGTTTGGTGAAATGGAGGATTTAGGAATTTCCATATCTTACGTAAAAAAATTATTCTCATTGAACCTGCTTTGGTGGCCGCATGGTCTAAGGAGTCACTCACGCATTAAACTAGACTACCGATGACAAATATATCGGAGCTCAAATCTTGGTTGGGTGTACTGAGGATAGTTTTTTTCTAAATGGTTTACCACTCTATTTCTACAGAAATGTGGGTAAACTTTCTATAAATTTAACCCTCCTCATCCCTAGTTCAGTAGCCTAATCAGTACATAATATGCGTTTAGCCTGAAGAGGTAATAAGACGCGGTGATAAAAAAAATAGTTCTTACTGTGGTTGAAGATTGAAATTTGTTTGGCAGGTATAAGAGCCACCCCAAACACTCTTAAACATAATAATTAATTTTCCAAACCCTTCCTACACCTCTGACAAGACATCTTGTGAATGTGTGGAATGCCAGGTCGCCACCGTGGTTCGGATTCCACGTTAAACTGTAGGTCCTTCATTTCATCTCACAATCACCCTACCATTACACATTAGCGTAAGTGCGTATAACCCGAACGGGTAGTAAGACGCGGTGCTAATAATAATAATAATAATAATAATAATAATAATAATAATAATAATAATAATAATAATAAATTATTAGAAAAGGGGGAAAGTGATCGTCCCCAAAAATGTTATAAATTGATAGATTATAGCATTTCCCATATGGTAAAAAAATTAAAATATTTAAATACATGTGGAGGGACAACCTTAAAACCCAATGAGTCTAAACATTGGTGTTATTTATCAAACTGTGATGCTCTGATTTCCCATACGTTGTGTAACAATGTATATAATTTTGTTTTTACATAACTTATGATTGTTCTTAGGAAAATATTGCGTTCGTTTGTGAACTGGGTTTATGGGCTGTGATTAGTGTTTAGTTTCAAAGATGCGAGTGAAGCCACAGACAAATGCTAGTCAAAATTTAAAAAAAAAAAAAAATAGTTTGCGGATACTGAATCATCTGAAGGATGAATCATTATTCACGCACATCTTCTCTTTAGTGTCATTTTTTTTAATAATCAAAATTTGTATCGAGAACCGACCATTTCTGACCTTGTAAAACTTGAAAAATTAAAACAAATTATTCAACTAAATTACAAGTTCCTAACACACAAAAAATATAGTATATTGCTAATTTACTATCCGGCGATTTAAAAAAAATATTAGTAAACAGCTATGTTTTCTCCCGCTAGTAACATTAAGCGTATTTATTATATGTTATTACTTATTAGCAACACAATCTTAGAGTAAATGAACAATAGGATGAATAAAAGGTAGTTAGTTGACTAACGTTTCCCTATAGACAAGTTGAGAAAAAAAACATTCTCGACTAAAATCTCAATGCCACTATATCCTGATTTTTGTTGGAAGAACAGTAGAGAAAATTCAAACATATTTCTTTGAAGCCAACACTGATAACATTTTATTATATTATTAGTGTTATTTTATAAGTATTGTTAATATGGTATCGGCCTCCACCGTGGTTCGGATTCCACGTTAAACTGTAGGTCCTTCATTTCATCTCACAATCACCCTACCATTACACATTAGCGTAAGTGCGTATAACCCGAACGGGTAGTAAGACGTGGTGCTAATGATAATAATGATAATTTTAGCCCTACCCGTGAGGGGCGAACGCCCGGTTAGCCAAAACTTGACATCAAAACTAAAACTAAAAAATTATAGCACTGCGATTTATTTATTATTTATTTATTTATTACCCGCTCATCGGAACTAACTGGGCCCAAATATAGATTCTTGTTTAATTAATATCTAAAGTTTTTGTGTTGTTACCAGGGAGTCAAACCGGAATCAGAACCGCTAACACAAATTAAAGATTTATTGTAAGGAACCAGAACCAGAAAATAAACCCAAGAAGTATAAATAAATTGTTTAAGAACCGAAACAGGAATAGGTTTATATTTTAGGTTAATAAAGGTTCTTAGTTCTTATAAAAGAAAATAACTATAATCATTGCAGCTTATGCCTTTATTTATGAAAATTAATTTTATTTTGAAAATAGAATTTTCCCTTTTCTTCGGGAATTTTTGTGAAAGAAGAATATATTTATTTATTTTCCAAGGAATTATAGAAGTATCAATGAGCACTAAGCACTAATGAGTTCAGATTCTTAAGGCATGATTAATATCACATCGCGTAGGGTTTTCTCATTTTACTCTTTAAGCTAAGAGTTTAGGATGATGTATTTAGTTTCGAGTGTCAGCAAACGTATCTAAGAAGAGTGAGTGAGTACTGAGAAATTAGAAACTCCCCAGCTGTACAAGAATTCTAAACTAAATACGAAGAATTTTATTTAAAAGTGTTATTTCTAAAGATTAAACCATTGTTGTTGTTGGATGGCCAGTTTGTTTGTTGGGGTAAAGGGTGGGAGTGGGGGGGTCACAAATTGCTCATCTTTTCACTCTGCCTTCAAATATAAAGTAAGAAGTCATCCGAATGTTGGGTTCATTGTGTGTAGCTTAGAAGTGTTTTTATAGTTTTATTAATAATTGATCAATTGGATTATTTTACAGATGGGGTGAAGTAAATATTACCCAGTGCGTAATGTATACGACATGTAGTATGAGTGACACATCAAAGATATTATTAAGATAGCTCTTAAGATAGAGTAAATAAAGTATATATATATTGTAGCCTTGAAAACTCATTTCTTATTTTGGTGTCTAAAAAATTACGGACTTCAAGAAATACAGTATCTAATATTATAAATTTAAAATGTTTGAATTTTAATCAAGAATATTGCCGTAATATTATTTTAACAATCTGAAAATAAAGTCTAAAATAATGTTTTAAACATAAAAAGAATGGGCTGAGACACTATACAGGAATAGCTGATTAAAATGTTTGGACAAATAAACCAAAATAATATAGGTCTGCACTATTTCCTTTTGTTCCCGACATGGTAAGCTGCTGGTTTGGCTGCAATTTATCTAACTTGTTTCAATTGAAAATACGCATAAAATAAAGTGTTTTATGTGTTAATTTAAAAATAAATTATTAAAAAAGTTATAGAATAAAACCCCATGACGTCAGCCCGCAATCTAGCCATACCGACCGAGTGGCCACCGTCTGTTGGTGAACATAGTGTAAACTTATTCTTACAGAGGATGTTATGTTGCTATTCAGCCATTAGTTTCAGTTTTCATGATCTTAACCACTACTTCTTTATTCCAGTAGCTCTTCATTTGTTCTCATGAGGCTGAGTTGACCCCGTTTCAGACCCACTGCTTTACAGACAAATCTGGAAGAACCGAGGATCGAACCTGGTACTTCTGTATATGTAACTGAACCCTAGACCACAGAGGTGGTATTTTTATTATTTTTATAGCTCTGGCAAACAAAAATAAAATAAAATAATCTCCTGCTTGAATGGAACTATGAATTTGGAATAAATTGTGCGACTAACAAGCTCCTAAATTATTTGTATTTTTTATATAAATAACTCAGATTTGGTAAGAAATTATATATTTTAATATTATGTTATATTTATAAATATTTTAATAGAACTAAAACTAGTAAACATATATGTTTAAGAACCGGAACCTAACTAAGAACCGAAAAGAACAGGAAATCTTATTTTTCTAGAACCAGACCTGGAACCTTTAAGATTTTGCTTGTAGAACTGGAAACAGAACTGAAAAGTATTTCGGTTCGACTCCCTGTTTGTAACCACAGGATTTCAGTATGAAATATTTATCGCAATGCTCAAAGCTATTACCCAATAATTTTAATTAATTTAATTTTCGTCCTTCTGTAGCAATTATTGCTACAAGGCGTCTAAAAAAGGGAGAGTCAACAAGAACAGCGCTTACCCAATTTCACCGACCGGACGAGCGAGCGGAAAAGGACGTCCACACACGATAACAACAGTGCAACATCTAAGAGCGATGATCCTAGTGCTGCATTTTGCCGCTACGCACCACCACCTGTCTCAAGAACATGGACGCCGAGAACAGCGTGGAAGAGCCTAGGCCTTGATAGAATGTTCTCAACGCACCTAGTACCACGCATCTCCCCCTTTCCATGTGTTTATAATCTGTGATCCCCTCCTTGGTGTAATTCCGTCTCGAGTGTTCGATAGTTGCGCCATATAAGAGACTGTTCACCAAGATAGCAGCCACTCTTGGATTAGGCTCGGACATTGACGAAGCTTAGGCTTCAAAGGCAGACTCATATAATGTAAGGAGAAATTCTTTTTCGGCTTAAAAATAAATATTATGTAATTTTCTAAAATTACTTTTGGCTTTACGTATATTTATTGTTATTTACCGTCATAGATGAATATTCATTTATTTTACTAAATATTAAAATAACTTCACTTATGTTACGCATGATAAATAGGACTTTACTTATAATACAAAGTAATGTGGGGAAGTTTTTAAGGCGAGTTTTGAATTTTTTCTAAGGTTAGCCAAATCTTGTTTATCAACTTGGATTCAGTTATTTAACTTTAAAATTATGTTTTCAAAGCGTGTTGTCTTAATATCCATATTAAGAAGTTTTATAATATTAGGCCTTAATGATTTAGTTGTTGGAATGCGGGATGTTAATAATTATTCTTGTATAGTTTACGTTATGTATCTAACTTAGGAATTATTTTGCATAGTTCGTGAACGTGGCAGAATGGTAATAATAATTTTTTCTTATGATAAAGTTAGGAATTATCCTTAACGTTTAATGTGAGAATTTCTAAGTTTATTCTGTATTACTTCTAATTTTGGAGGATTCCGGAATTTGTGGAGACGTCATGCGTAGGCTGATCTTTAATGGGGCAATCACGGAACGATAATACTGTTAGTTACAATTTTGACTTGCACTAAAATAAGTCATTGCTAAAATTCTCATTTAAGTTTTTTATATTGTTATACGCCATGTTTATAATGCTAGACATTAAAATTTAATACACGTACTATAATAGAAAGTCTTGTAAAAAACAATAATAATAGATTGTTATTATTCAGCTTTTACAGATATTGTATAAAAAAAAGAAAAAAAAGAATATGCTTAGATTCTTTGAAGAAGTGATATGTTCTTGAATATGAGGCTACATGAAATAAAAGTAAAGTTTCATTAAGACATGAATTTTTTTACTATTATAATTATGCCATTTATCCTTAGGTTTAGATACATATAATTTTGTTGTCCTTTTTAACTTAGCCTTCGTCCTCGTCGTATTAACACTAAATTGGTCACTGAAGGAGAACAGTGAGATTACCCTCCTTCTAGGAGATGGGTTGTGTACCCTAATATATTTCACAACAAAAAAACATAATATTGTTTACACTTCGCACTCCTATTTTTCTAAATTATTTAATAAAATTAAAATTTTTTTTGTATTGAATCCCTCTAATATCTAGAGCTTGGGATTACACTTCAACGTGGGCATTAAAAAAATAACTAATTTTAAACATTGTTTCATTAGAGTGAAGCAGACAAATATTCTTCTTGAATCATTCGGTTCAGGTAGCGACCCAACCCCCTTTTTACATAATCCTACTTAACAGCTTAAACAGACTGAACATTAAAATTACAACGGCCCCTTTATGATGGAACATGTTAAAAATGAGTCATCCACCTCGGTGGCGTAGTTGACTAACGCACTAGTTTCGTGTTGGGCTAGACTGCCGAGGATGGGGAGATCGAGGTTAAAATCTCGGTCGGAGGGGATTGGAAGTGGTTGTTTCTAAATGGTTTTACACTCTCCCTCCACACAGATGCGGGTTCGCTTCCTCTAAATTCAACCTTCCCAATTCTTAACCCATTAGTGTAATTAGTAATTAAGCGTATAACTCGAACGGTTAGAAAGACGTAGTGCTAAATAATAATAATAATAATAATAATAATAATAATAATAATAATAATGTGAGTCGTTTAGCCACTGCGTATTTGGAAATGGTTTTATCACTGAGCATCGACACCAGCGAACCCCAGTGCTGAGGGACTCAACCTGGCTCAAGGAGTGCAGCAAAACTTCCTTAAGGTCGAGGATCTGGTGTACCCTTGTTTCTGCCGAGGGGTCAGTGAGGACATTATTGATAAATAAACCAACAACATCACGCTTACAAAAATAAAAAATAAATAAAATAAAATAAAGAAGGTACTGCACTTGACTCCTACTTATCCACTTGAAAATAAACAAACCAATCTATTCACTCATTTCCACACTACATCAAGAGCGGGCTCGTATGTGGAACGGGTAAGTATTAATTAAAACACTGTCCCTTTCACTCTACTAATAGGATTATTTGTTACAACGCCATCAGCCAATCAGACGCTCGGAGACGGCTCGGATGGAGACGGCCACCCAAGTGGAGCGAATCTGTTGTATCAGAATGCTTTTCCTTCAGTTATCAATACACACTCTTATACATATTAAGGATGATGCACTAAACGACGCGATAACGGAAGTCATAAAAAACTCCGAAGAAGGATTTCTGATCTATGACATCACACTCTTGAATACGTATATTTATATTTGTGGTATATAAAATTATTATATTTCGTTAACTAAAAAGATGGAGTTTGGTATAAAAAGTCTGTGGTGGAAATATTTTTTATGGTAAAAACGGTGTTAAAATAAACTTTTATTTAAGTGGTATAGTACAAAAAATAGAAAAAATAGTGATAAAATTTGTCTATAACAAATAAACCAAAAATAATCAAAAATATATAATTTTCTTTTATATTTTTAAATATTTGACTTTGATCGCAGTATGGCCGTTAAAATAGTCGGTTTAATATACTTTACCAACATTATTTTGTTGAGGGAAATACATTTTTTAGGTTGGGAGAACTTTTTTTTTGTTTCTATTGGATTGTTACAGATATTTCGCATTCAAAAAAACATGCATTTAAAAAGTCAAGGAGTAAATTCTGTGAAAAGATTTAATTTCATTTTATTTGGCCGCTATATTGTTAATTAAAAAAAAATGCTACAATTAATTTTAAATATGTTTTGGTAACCATTTTAAAGCTCTGAATGAAAGTTGGAATAAACCACGTCTCGTGATTTGTATGTGTCCCTACGTAGGCACACGAGAAGTTATTCCAAAATAACAAATAACTTTATTATTTGGCTCAATCGTTACACCATTTTAAGGTCTATGTATGTTTTCGATCAAATTTTCGAAAAACATACGTTTTATTTGTTTGCAAAATATATCTTGTGTTAAAATTAATCTATCTTTTTTTTTTAGTAGATACGTTCAAACCTGCACCGGTAGTCATGTAGACAATGACGTAAATCATGCGATGCACTTGATAAGCGAACATGCAACATGAATAGATGGACCCACCACATAGTATTTGTAGGAACTATGAGGATGGTTTCTAAAAAAATGCACCTACATTAGCGTGAATAAAGTAAAGGGAATCTTTCACCGCAAATAATTCCTTCAGACCAGCTTTGGAAAATCATCGACTTTGGAGAATGTAAACAAAGACAAACTCAGCGTCGGAAAATAATCGACGTTGGAGAAGGTAAACAAAGACCGACTCAGCGTCGGAGAAGGTAAACAAAGACCATCTCAGCGCCGGAAAATCATCAACGTCGGAGTAGGTAAAGAAAGGATGTAAACAATGTAAACAAAGGTAGGTGTACATATAATTATAAAAGGGTACGTGCCAAAGAGGTATAACTTCCCCTCTATCTTCGGATCCACCACATGTTCTCGCGAGAGGGTAGGGTAAGGGGGGGAGGGGAGTAGAGGTGTAGAGGGATGGGGGTGGGGGGTCGTCCCTCCTCTTAACGATTGGTCCGGAACCGCTGAGTGTGTCAACGAAACGTTCAACAGGCCCAGGAGGAAGTTTGTTCCCCAGTCATCAGTCACTCGGAAACTTCACCGAGGGAGGAAAACACACAGTTTAACAACGGGAGGTAACGGGACCTCCAACTAGTTCTTGTGTCGATAAAGACAAGCTCGTGTTAAAATTAAAATCAAGATTCACAAGTTTAATTAAATAGAAACACTGTACAGTTAATTTTGTTTCCTTCGATTGAAAGATGAATATAATAACATTTTTAAAAGTTTGTTCTAAGATAACATTAATCTGATCGGTGACTGACGACGGATTCTCTTAATTAGTGATCGTGGTGAGTGACTTTGTTTCTCTTTGGATCGCTGTGAATCATGGGAAAGGAACAGGTGAATAGAGGTTGAAGGAGTTCTTTCTCTTTGGAGAGATATCGCCGTTTCTACCTGACGGGCGATAGGACAGAGGTGGTGTTTCTGACAAAGTGACCCGTCAAGATTTCGAACTGTAAGTATATTATAATTGAGCTATTCTCTTGACTCAGTCAGTACCGTGTCTTCCTACTGAGATAAACAAACGTATCCCGTTCGATTCCAGGGAGGGCAAAACAAAATTTATCATTGGTGAAATGTGGGGTTTTTCCCCTTTCATAGTGATTAATAAACGGCCGGACTGAATTTTGTGTTTGTTCTAGATCTAAGTGAGTCTAAAGTGTTGTTACTGATTTAAATCAGTAGGTAGGTTCAGAAAATGTTTGTTAAATACCTCATTTAGTTACATTATTAAAATATGGTAGGATTCTGATAGGAAGGACGTTTTATTATTCTATTATTGTTATTTTATAGGTATTGATAAAATCTACCTAAAGTGAAATCTTGCAGATCACATAACTTGACGTATGATTACGTGAAAAAATTTAATATATATAGTGACTCATCTAGCTGTCAAATAGGCTATTCATACGAAAATTGGACTGTACTTTAGTCTTCAGGTAGTCTGAAAGTAAACCAGGAGCGTACGTCTGTTAAATCTACGTTCTCCCCGACCAGTATTCGATCCCGGGAAACACACAATGGCAAACGAATAAATTATACAAATGGACGTTGTGCTAATGGCAGCATAAAGCTGACCCCGCGAGTCACCGGTGGCTGTAGGATCTAAGATGATGATGATGATGATGATAATGAAATGATAATAATAAATAATAATAATAGCTTTAGCGGCCACATGGTCTAAGGCGTCACTATCGCAATAGACTAGATTGCCGATGACAAGGTGAATGGCGCTTGAATCCCGGTCGGTTATAATGAGGTTTTTCCTAAATGATTTTCCACTTTGCTTCCACACAAATGCCAGTACACTTCCTATAAAGTCAACCATCCACATCCCTAACTCATCAGCGGAAATTAGTGGACATGCGTAAAACCTCAGCAGGTAATAAACACGGTGCTAAAAAAATATATACATCGTCTTTATTTGGGCGAGGTAAGGCCAGCGTCTTTTCTTACACTTTTCCCCTTGATAATAAAGTATGTTCATTTTATACTTACGTGCTATTAATATGAGATTAAAAATTTGTTTATAATGTTAGTACACAAATAATACAGTAAAACCTGTCTTAGACGGAACTCGATGGGACAAAAAAAACAACAGTTTCGACAGGTTTCCGTTTTATACAGTAGTACCATAAAATTAAAAAACAAAACAAAAAAACCCCTCTGCGGTAGTATAAAATTAGAATTGACTAGAATAGACACTTGATTAATTTTATGTACAGTAAAAATACAGTATGGACTATAAACAATAGTCATTAGTACATTCTTACATTATCATGTACAGTATTGTATGTACAGTAATCCTTTTGTTCCGGCCTAGTTCTGCCACATGTCCATCAAAGTAGGCTGTTTTGTTGTCTTCTGGAAAACAGCCTTCTGGATCTCCTACGTAGCTTCGGACAGTTTTTGAACGCAGCAAATTCCTCAAGGTCACTCACTGCACACACAGTCTTCAGAATGGCTCTTGATCTTAAAGTCCTCCACAGTTTATGCGATGCTACTCTCTTCATCAATGTTCACGCCATCATCTTCTTGGTCAGCTGGGTCATCTCTACCAGATCCATTGTTTTTTCAACCCCTTCTTCGGTGTGAAGATGCTCGTCGAAAGAAACAACAGCCTCAGCATCGATATCCAGGTGTCCTCTTTTCAACAGGGCAGCAAGATCTTGTAGGCGTTGGTTGTCCTCATCAACGTCAGCCTCCTCAATATCTCTAAGGCCTGCTTTTGCCAAGAATTTCCCAACAGTGTCGGGAGGAATATGTTTTGCGGCAAGAGAAACCCAATTACACAGCATTTCTAACAGTTTTCTAAGTGGGTAGACATTTCCCTCGTAAAATTCTGTTTAGAAGCCGTCCGTTTCCGCGTTAGGGAGGGTTCCGTTTTATACAGGGTGCTTTACGTAATAAATGTAACGGGACCGAAATATTTTGTCCGTTTTCACAGTTTTCCGTTATATACAGTGTCCGTTTTGGGCAGGTTTTACTGTAATACCATAGCTCCTCACATAATTCTACAATTAGGACCCATATTGGCCGATCATTCTCACACGTCCATCACAGACTCTGCCTTAAAATTTTGAATGGAGAATTACCCTAGGCACGGAAATACTCCTGGATAGCTCAGTGGTCAGAACATTGCCTCGCTAAACCAGGAGTCCCGGGTTCAATTCCCGTGTCTAGGTGTAATTTTTCAAAATTTATTAGTAAAAAATTGTCTTTCGATAGGTAAGGTGTCTTGTCCAAATCGAGTCCTTCAGCATGTCTTATCAGCAGTTTTTTTTTATATCCTGAATCCTGGTATTCTTTCCTTGCCTGAGGTTATCCATCAGTTGCATTCGTGGTCTTCCTAGTCCCCCTTTACCTTCCATCTATCCTTATAGGACGTCATGTCATTAATAAACCATTTCTTCCCATAATGTGACCCAGACGTTTGGCCTTTCTTCATAGACTCATCTGCTGATTCTCTTTTCATTTACTTTTTACCCGCCTCGGTGGCGTAGTTGGCTAACGTGCTAGTCGTGTTGAGCTCGACTGCTGAGGACGGGGAGATCGAGGTTCGAATCTCGGTCGGGTGAACTGGGGGTGGTTTTCCCTAAATGGTTTTCCACTCTCCCTCCACGCAAATGCGGGTTCACTTCCTCTAATTCAACCTTCCCAATTCCTAATCCATTAGCGTAATTAGTACTTAAAGCGTGTAACCCGAACGGGTAGTAAGACGCAGTGCTAAATATTATATTATATATTTACTTTTTTTTTAGCACCGCATCTTACTACCCGTTTGGGCTATACGCCTATATACTAAGTACCCTATTGGGTTAGGGATTAAAAAGGCTTAATTGAGAGGAAATGCAACCCCATTAGTATGGAGGGAGAGTGGAAAACCATTTAGGTTAAAAACACCCTCAGTGCACCCAACCGGGATCGAACCCCGATTCTCCCCGTCTTCGGCAGTTCAGTCCAACACAAGAGTAGTGCGTTAGAACATGCGACCATCGAAGCGGGTTTTACTCTTCTTACCTTCTTCATAAGTCACCCGATCTGTCCACTTAATCCTCTCTATTTTTTTTACAGCACCTCATCTCAAAGCTTCAAAAATATTTCTTACAAACACGTAATTCATATATTAATTAATAATGTAATCTAAGCTTTTTTTTAAATGTCTGAGGAAAATAAACCTTTTTTATACTACTTAAATTTAATGTAAAAATAGTTTATCTCTCTAATTTTTATATTGCATTGATTTCAGGCTGCATTGATTCTTCTAACCACGTATAGGAAATCTAAATGTTTTACAGTCATTGACAATAAAAACACACAATACTTTTATTACTAATCTGAAGTAAAATATAAACTTTGTTTGCTAATTTTGTTAACAGAAAGTTTGTGTTTATATTTATAGAGTAAACATGTTTCCCATTTTTTTTTAAATGGAACAATTACTTTTATCCTAAAGTAAGCTATAAAATCAATGATAACACTGAATTTAAAATAGGGCCAATGATTCGATAGCGGTAGCTAAAAGATAAGGTGTTCCTGAATGGTGTGGAATAAACAGTTTGTTACTGTAAAACCTATTCAAGAATGATTTATAATATTTATATTAACAAACTGCTTTAAGCGCTTTTGTTTCTTTGAACGTTTATAAATTATTTCTTTATGTTCTAATTTAACCTAACGTTTGAACACCTTCCTCCATTCAGTTTGACGTGTTGAGTTATATTCTCACATACATAATTTGAAACAAAAGTATACCATCTCTGTTACTATCAAGCAAGGTGAGAAAAGATCCAATTTTCTTAGGAAGGCCGTTTAAGAAAACACAAACAAATTTTTGCAGTCAATATTGATAACATTTTACTAGTGTTATTTTACAGGTATTAATAATAACTCTTACGGTTGCCTGGTGGTCTAGGGGTAAGGTGTCAGACTTCTGAGCTGGCGGCCGGGGTTCAATCCTCGGTCCCGGCACAGATTTATCTGATTGCCAAACCCTTCCTTCACCTCTGACAAGACATCTTGTGAATGTGGGGAATACCAGGCCTCCACCGTGGTTCGGATTCCACGTTAAACTGTAGGTCCTTCATTTCATCTCACAATCACCCTACCATTACACATTAGCGTAAGTGCGTATAACCCGAACGGGTAGTAAGACGTGGTGCTAATAATAATAATAATAATAATAATAATAATAATAATAATAATAATAATAATAATAATAATAATAATAATAATAATATCTCTTAGCGTATAACCCGAACGGGTAGTAAGACGTGGTGCTAAATATTATTATTAATAATATCTCTCGTTGGTGACATATGCAGATCACACGACTTGACGTATGAATACTTGAAAGTAGATCTAGTAACTTTTCTAGCTGTCAGAAAAAAGGCCCTTCCTCTGAAAGTGGGACTGTAGGAATGAAGAACTGTATTGGACAGCTATAAAAGTTACTAAAACTGATTTAATATATTCAAACGTTAAGCCATGTATATAGTCTTCACCTTTATGCCATATTGGTTCTTATTCCATTCTTATTATATAATTTTCTTTTGCTTAACAAAGGACTGACACACAAAATAAAATATTCCTTAAAATATTTAATACAGTTTATTTTAACAATATTACCCATACATACTAGTTTAACATAACCTAAATAGTAAAATACGTGTCTTGGTGCATTTTTGTATTTTATTTTAAGTTGCCCCTACTATATATTAAGAGAAGTAACAAGCAATGTTAAACAATATTGAGCAAGTCTATCCTGTCACATAAACTAGTACATAATTGAACTGTATAGTATTAACATTTTAGAAAACATTCTAAAAAACAGTTGAAAGTAAATATTGGTTATAATTAAAAGTTAAGACTTAGATAAATTTCTCTAGAAATATGTATAAACAATTAAATTTATAGATTAAACACTTTCTAAATTGGTAGAAGATTAAGTGAAATTACAAGTAAAAATGTATATTTAAAATTTACTTCTGGTGAAAAAATATATTTTCAGATATTAACATTTATATACAATTAATAATGTATCATCAACTAGACCATACACAAGTTGATGACAAGTCTAAAATAAATGTTGACACGTTAAAATGTTGATATAAAATTTGTAAGATATACAATATAGTATGGTACAAAGTAATGTTTTAAGTCCAAATCTATTGTAAAATAAAATAATAAAATTTTAAGGTTAACATCTGCCAAACAAAATTGATGAAGTAAGTAAGTGATGTGGAATAATCTAAGTCGTATTTGTTTCCTTAGATTATTCCACATCACTTAATTAATTATATATATATATATATATATATATATATATATGCCTCACACGAAGTTGTTCCCTTAGCCCACCTGCCTATCGATGCAGGCTGCGATACATACAATCCTATTAATACTAAACTATAAAATACATTTATCTTTGTTACAGGCTGGTTCATATTTTAATCCATGAGAAACATAAATAAAGAAGATCTCTGTGAACTCTCGGTAAATAGTGACATCAACATTTCACCACACCTGCGTGCAAATATCCCTAAAAGCAAGAAAATGCTCCCCGCTCTACGTCACTTCACCACCTACTGCAGTTTCACCTCTGGTATGCCTGATCACACCACCGCCCTCATGTCCCTGTCCCCTCTGTACAACCCCCTGTTGTCAGGCACGCTACCTGCCTCGCAGCATCTCGTTGCCCTGTCGGAGGCCGTCGCCGCGTCCTCTCTGGTCTTCCCTTTCCACCTGCCGACCTCCCAGAAACCTCAGGCGTTCCTTGGTGGGCACCCAAGGTTGCCGATGATCCTCCCCGGTCATCGTACCAAGTCGCTACTACCCTCGTATTTCCTCCAGCAGCCGCAGGAACGGCCTGAGAAGCCACCCTACTCGTACATCGCTCTGATCACCATGGCTATATCGTCGTCTCCTGAACAAAGGGTAACACTCAGCGAGATCTACAGGTTCATCATGGAGAGGTTCCCGTACTACCGGGATAACAGACAAGGCTGGCAGAACTCCATCAGGTAGAACAGGGACAAAGATCCATCAAGTAGACAGGGTGATAAAAAGCAGTATCAGTTAGTCAGGGGAACAGACTTCCATCAGATAAGTAGTGAGACAGATTTATCAGGTAGGCAGTGAGAAGTAATTCCTTCAGGTAGGAAGGTAGGCAGTGAGACAAAGCTACATCAGGTAGGTAGGGGGACAGAGTTCAATCAGATAAAACTAGCCACAGCGCTCCATCAGGTAGGCAGGAGGAGAGAGTATCATCAGGTAAGAATAGGGACAAAGCTCCATCAGGTATAGCCTAGAAGGATACAGAGCTCCATCAGGTAGATAGGGTGAAATAACTCCCATCAGGTAGACATGTCAAACTTATTTGAGCTACTGTATTTATTTTTGTATTTCTGTTTTATTGTCTAAAAACAACATAGATTTATGTAACCACAGTAATAATACTATATGGGGTGCCAACTTCTCTATCAGTTCCATACTTCACCACATCAAGCGCTTTTTGTGACAGTGAGACACAAATAAAGAGAGTAACGCTTCACGTGGTGAAGAGTAGAACTGCTATCAGCTCGTGTGATTATCCACTTGTCAGTCTGGTGTCCACAGTTCGCCAGGATCGCCTTTCGTCCCGTATTGTATAACTTGACCAAGACAGAGTTTGTTAACGCGCGGGGGGGAAAGTGGAGGGGTGGAGGGGGAAGAAAATTACTCTATTGACAATCATAATTGAATAATTAACATGATCGATAAGTGCTAGTCCAAGACCTTATCTCATTATGTGGCATTTTTGCCTAATGTGCTTAGGATCCCGGTATGTCCGATAAACTTATCGTCGGTGAGATGTGTGTTCTCCCTTTCACAGGGTTGAATTAATGGTCGGGGTGCTGTGTGTTGTGTCTGTTCTAGATTTAAGTTAGTTTATAAGTTATGTGCTGATATAATCAGTTGGTTTAGAAAGTGCACGTAAATGACCTCAAATAAAAAATAGATAAATTAGGAGCCATATTATCTTTTTACGCCCATAAAAAGACACCAAAAATTTCATTCAACTTTTTTTTTTCACGTGAAAGTCCTTTTTCTCCACTCCACCTCTCTAGAATATATCCTATCCACGCCACTGATAGTGATATGAGAGTTGTGCATGTACTATTAAAATCCGGAGGTATAAAATGGTCCTTTCTCCTCCAATTAGTCAATGTTTTCACGTCTGTCTGTACACAACGCCGCTTACATAAGATGTACACGTTTTTCACCTGACTCTATCAACAACACGGTCCACATTCTTTTTCAGGCACAATCTCAGTCTTAACGACTGTTTCGTCAAGGTGCCTCGAGACAAGGCCGGAGGCGGCGACGGTGGCGGCAAGGGGAGCTACTGGACTCTGGACCCGGGGGCGGCGGATATGTTCGAGCAAGGGAACTACAGGAGGAGACGCACAAGGAAGCAGAGGACGGCCAGGAAGACACAGGTAGGAGCCGGGGGCAGCAAGGGTGGCTAATGCACTCTAGATCTAGGGGTGAGGCTGATATATTAGAGCCAGGAAGCAGAGGACGATAATGAAGACATAGGTAGGAGCCGGGGGCAGCAAGAGTGGCTAATGCACTCTAGATCTAGGGGTGGAGGCTGATATATTAGAGCCAGGAGGCAGAGGACGGTAAGGAAGACATAGGTAGGAGCTGGGGGCAGCAAGGGCGGCTAATGCACTCTAGATCCAGGGGCGGCTGATATATTAGAGCCAGGAAGCAGAGGACGGTAAGGAAGACACAGGTAGGAGCTGGGGGCAGCAAGGGCGGCTAATGCACTCTAGATCCAGGGGCGGCTAATAATCTAGAGCCAGGAAGCAGAGGACGGTAAGGAAGACACAGGTAGGAGCTGGGGGCAGCAAGGGCGGCTAATGCACTCTAGATCCAGGGGCGGCTGATATATTAGAGCCAGGAAGCAGAGGACGGTAAGGAAGACACAGGTAGGAGCTGGGCAGCAAGGGCGGCTACTGCACTCTAGATCCAGGGCCCGGTCTAATAATCTAGAGCCAGGAAGCAGAGACGGTAAGGAAGACACAGGTAGGAGCGCGGGTGCGCAAGGGCGGCTAATGCACTCTAGATCCAGGGGCGGCTAATAATCTAGAGCCAGGAAGCAGAGGACGGTAAGGAAGACACAGGTAGGAGCTGGGGGCAGCAAGGGCGGCTAATGCACTCTAGATCCAGGGGCGGCTAATAATCTAGAGCCAGGAAGCAGAGGACGGTAAGGAAGACACAGGTAGGAGCCGGGGGCAGCAAGGGCGGCTAATGCACTCTAGGTCAGGGGTGGTCTGATATATTAGAGCCAGGAAGCAGAGGGCGGTAAGAAGACACAGGTAGGAGCCGGGGGCAGCAAGGGCGTCTAATGCACTCTAGGTCCAGGGGTGGCTGATATATTAGAATACTGAAACTACAGAAGGCGTTGAACCTGAAGGAATAAAATATACAAAAAGACACATAGGCAGTTACCAGTTACTGATCATGGGGCGTGGGAACGTTAGAGGAAATAAGTTGATGTGGGTGGTAGGCCCAGCAGGCAGAGTACTGCCAAGAATATGTGGGGAGGAGGTGAAGCTAAAGGGAAGTTGATGAGAAAATGCCCCCCTGTGGGTGGAGGCGTCCAAGAAGACACAAGTGATGGGGGCGGGAAGCCCAGGGTAAGTACCGGTACTTGCCGTGGTGAGCACGGAGCCAGAACATTACTAACAGTTTACTAAAATGTTCTAAAACGTTCTAGCTTCTTATCTTTTAAGATTGGGGTGGAAGGGAACACGAGTTAAAGAGGGTGTTTTTTTTAAATAGTTTTAATAAAAAAAAACTGTTTTGACCAAAATAAATAAAACATTACTCCAGTTAAGTATGTTTAGTTTAATTTTCCATGCATATTAATATCAACAGTTCTTGAATATCTGTCATGAGCATTGATAAATTCTATCAGGTCATTTTAATTGAGGAGAAAAAACTTTTGTTCAAATTCCGCAATACCTACCAGAGATATTCAAGAACTGTTGGGGTTACCAAGTGTAAGAAATTAAATTAAATGTATCAATTGAAGCAATATTTTATTTGTTCTTGTCAAAACAGTTTGGTGTAATATAATTTTTTAAAACATGGATCTCAATACCAGCTATCCCCCTCCAACCCCTTAAATCTTTCACGGTTTTACTACCTATTTGAATTTAATAATTAAGTGTTGAAAATTTCTTCTCTTCCGTCCAAGGGAATGAAAGGCTGTCCGACTGACGCGACGTCTTCCGGCTTAGATCCAGGGCAGGAGACGTCGACGAGAAAGGACGTCGAAGGGAAAACGAGGAAGCTGACCCTCACGAGTGGAGGAACAACAATGGCGAAAGGACGTTCACCCCTAGTGACGCCGCAGGTCACCGGCTCTAGACCCGCGGAGGAGACGCGTTTACCCACCTTATTGACGCCACCCCCGCCTCGTAAGGGTGGAAACGAGAGCAAAGCGTCCAAGTTCACGATAGAATACCTTATCCGCAAACCGGCGCACCTATCCGTGGTGTCACTGCGGGACACGTAACGGATAGTTTCGAGATGCGGATATTCGTTGAGTCGTGGATATTCACGCGTTGTTTCTGAATGCTACGAGTCCAACTCAACCTGGAAGTTACAGTCTGATTTAGTTAGGAGGGAACTTTTTTTTTTTGGACAGTTATAAAAACTACTAAAACAATTTTCATATATTCATACTTCAAGTAATGTGATTTGCAGCTGTCACTTTTGATAGATATTATCAATACCTATAAAATAACACTAATAATAAAATGAAATTTTATCAATGTTGACCAGAAAAAAAAATGTGTTTGTATTTTCTAAAAAGTGCCTTCTACCAGAATCTTAATTCGGATACAAGTACTAACTCGAACTAGAAAACGTATGAAAGTTTGGTTTTATGCATTCATCACTTAACCACGACTAGATTTGGATCAGTGTTTTAATTTATAATATTTTTTTATTTTTTAAGGTAGGGTTCTGCACAATAATGTGACGACTGGCTTGAGCTGTAGTAGTCTAAGTTATACGTTATCCGGGGGCTGAGACAGGCTATTAAGGTCATTCGACAGTAAAAATGTTAACACACAATTTTAACATGTATAGGTGACCCGGTGGTATAAGGATAAGTTGTAAGACTTCTGTACTGGGGGTCAGGGGTTCAATCCTCGGTCCCGGCACAAATTTATCTGATTGCCAAATCCTTTCTTCACCTCTGACAAGACGTGTATTAATCACAACTTGTGAATGCATGGAATGCCAGGGCTCCACCGTGGTTCGGATCCCACGTTATAACTGTAGGTCCTCCATTTCATCTTACAATCACCCTACCATTACACATTAGCGTAAGTGCGTATAACTCGAACGGGTAGTAAGACGTGCTGCTAATAATAATAATAATAATAATAATAATAATAATAATAATAATAATAAACATGTATATAATTATAAATAGTAATTCAATTATTTCAAATAATTACAGTTTACGGGTTACAAGGCTTCGAACTTGCTATTTTATGCTTTTCCTACCTCTAATTTTTAGCCATTGTTGTTTACCAGCACATTCCACCAGCGTAAAAAATGGCTGCTCATCCCCAAATAACTATCGACTACGAGTCACCAGAACTCTTATGTTCCTGTCTTACAAGAAATAAATTATAAATATACATATATAAACTTAAACACTACTTGAACAACCTTGGTAACTTTACAGAACTAATATATATACACCAGTAAACCCTTGCGAAACTTTCGCACATTCAACCCCCACCCCCACCAAATGATTTAATCTTTTGTTGGGCTGTTGAAATTAAATACTCAGCTAAGTGTATACACAAAATAGCAAAAAAGAGTTTATTTTTAGTAAATGATGCAAAAATATTGTTAGATTTTTCTTTTAACTTGAATATTTAACAAATAATGTGTTTTATTGTAAACTGAGTATGCTTTGTCAGAAGTCGGTAAAAAAATCCTATCCACTGATACCTTATTCATCGCTGTAGGCTTTGTATTAGTTGAGAAAAAGTGATGTTGTTAACAGAAATAATACATAGGATAATACGAAACTTATTCTTATTGAATTATAAATATTTAGAGTCTAACACTATAAATAAAACAAGCTACTTCAATGTACCATTGCTTAGGTAAATTAATTAGTGTATGGAGCTGAAATTTAATATAACTAGACATTCATAGTTGTACACAATTAAATATTTATAATAATATGTTAAAAAATTTTTTTAGTGTATAAGCAATTTAAAAGAGGTAAAATTACACCTTTTTTATCTACATATAAATAATGTTCTTTTATACCCCAATAATTTGATTTAATCTTATCTTTTATAGTACACAATGTTGTTATTTAGAATAATTTTTTCAAGCATGAAGCTACTCATTAATATTATTAATATGTTTGAATAAATCATTACAGTATGTATATTTCATGAAATTTCCTGCTTTGACTGTGCCGACTGTACATACAACACCGACTAGCAGAACATAATATACCAGGCCAAGGCAGAAGGTCAAATAATCCCAAGTAATAACACACCCGGTTAAAGCGGACACCGACTTCCTCACCTGGTCAGTGTTGCTGGGATGGACAGATACATTGCTATTTGCTGTATTTTCCAAGTTTATCCCCCTACCCTCACCTATGCTAAATTCCTTGTCAAAATGTTATAGACTCAAAAAATCTTAGTAGTTTTCACTGTCGAATGACCTTAAATAGTGCAAGGATAGAACCAGGTTCGATTTGTTTAAACCGAGATTCTGCTCAGAATATTTTAATGTATACATCATTATTGTTTCCCACGTTGGCAGTGATATTTGTCTATTTAAAATAATTGGGGAGGAGTTTATGGTTGTGAAAGGGAGTATTTAGAGGAAATGTACCGTAGTTTAATTATTATTATTATTATTATTAGCACCGCGTCTTACTACCCGTTCGGGTTATACGCTCTTACGCTAATGTGTAATGGTAGGGTGATTGTGAGATGAAATGAAGGACCTACAGTTTAACGTGGAATCCGAACCACGGTGGAGGCCTGGCATTCCTCACATTCACAAGTTGTGATTACGTAGTTTAATGAATGTAGATATATAAAACGTTTAAGAAAAATAACACCTAATTACATTTTTTTTTGGCTAGCACCCCATTTTATTACCCGTTCGTGTTCAACGCCTATGTGTTAGATACACTAATATGTTAATAAAGAATAAAGTTGAACTTAAAATAAGTGTAACGAAATTTACATGGAGGGAGAGTGGGTAAACCCATTATAGGCAGTCCAGTCTAATGTGAGACTAATATCTTAGACCATGCAGCCTCCCAAGTGGGCTACATAATTATTCCTGGACAGGATTCAACTTTCGGCCTCTACATCACCAGCGATCCAGACAAGACGAGACCAATACCGGTGATGGTTGTATGTATGTGTGTGTGTATATATAATATATATATATATATATATATATATATATATATATATATATATACACACACACACACATATATATGTTACCGTCAAACCCGATTTCCAGGACAAACTAGATTGGACTAGGCCAAACTGATACCTTCTATTGCTGGTAGGATAAATAAATATAGCCTGATTTTTTAGGCAGTAATAGTTTTCATTCTTCTTAATCCATGCATTGAATCAACCTTGAGCAAGTTTCATCATCCACAGCTCACGCGCAAATGTTGTCAGCTAACCTAACCTAACCTAAACCTGGTTTGGCCGAGTAAAATTATACTAATTTATCCTATGAGCTAGGCCAAAATTTCAGGATTAGCGAATTTAGACTATGCTAAACTAGTTCATTATTATTATTATTATTATTATTATTATTATTAGCACCGCGTCTTACTACCCGTTCGGGTTATACGCACTTACGCTAATGTGTAATGGTGGGGTGATTGTGAGATGAAATGGAGGACCTACAGTTTAACGTGGAATCCGAACCACGGTGGAGGCCTGGCATTTCCCACATTCTCAAGATGTCTTGTCAGAGGTGAAGGAAGGGTTTGGTAATCAGATAAATCTTTGCCGGGACCGAGGATTGAACCCCGGCCGCCAGCATAGAAGTTTGACACCTTACCCTAGACCACCAGGTCACCTAAACTAGTTCATCCTGAGACTTTTAGGATGTATCAATTTGGTTTAGTCCGATCTAGTTTGTCTTGGAATCTAGTTTCACGGTAACATATATATTAATTAATTCAATTCATTTTACATTTTGTTTGAAACGAGTGAGGTGATACAGAAACCCATTGTTTGTTTGATGTTCACTAGTTTATTAAAACATCTCTTTACTACTTTAACTTAAATATTTTCCATTAACAGGGTACAGCAGTCACTTGTTTCAGAAACACTTGTACATATTAAAATTATAATTACATTTTGTAATATTGTATATAAAATATATAAAATCTAATAAATTTTAATGGAGATAGTTTATAAAGGGTATTAAGAAGTGGTGCATCAAAAATAAATAAAAAAATATTGTTTTGGAACCTGTAAAACCACTCTACCACTGTTGTAAATAAAAATAAAATGCAATATATATTGTCGCTCTTTGTGGGCTTAGGGTAAAGTGCTCGCCCCAGAATTTGAAGATAGTGGGTTCAAACCCAGCTGGGGTCTACCGATTTTCTTGAGCGATAAAAGTCCAAAGCACAACTTCCTTCGGAGGGGAAGTAAAGCTTTCGATTGTGGCATGTAAAATACACCTAGAAGATATTTGAAAATAACTTTACCGGCTCATAGAAATCCTCGTGTGCTGATGAAATCAGTCGGTTCAGAAAATTCACGTTAAATACAATAAAGATTTTTTAATATATATATTTTCTTAGGATAGTTAAAATGTGTTAAATATGAGTATCATTTTCGAAAATGTTTCATAAACGATATAAGCTAACTGGTCTACTCAAAAGTTCTATTGAACATTGATATGTCATCTGTGGGGCTAAACAATAGAAAATTTATAAATGGATACTGGGAACTAACCTTGGACCTTCATTCAACCTTTACTGCTGAGGTTGCGCGCTCAAGGTCATTTTTCACTTGATAGAACAAGTCAATAGTAAATAATGTAACTATCCAAATAGTTATGGGCATAAAAATATGACACACAGTCTATGTGCTTTAAAACCTGTCTCCTATTGAATTTTAGTGTAAACCTCTAAAATTATCATAGTATAATTATTTACTATCAATATTTAAAAACTTCTTTTACTCGTTTATTCTTTTAAATGTATCTGTAATTTAACAGGGTTTTTTTTAAAGAAATTTAAAGGAGAGCACAAATATTAAACAATTAGTGAAATTTCTCACTGTATTACAAATAGTAAAAAAAAAACAAGTGCAGCTACAGGGCATCAACTTTAGGAGAGGTGGTAGCTGGCTGCTAGTAGACGACGGTTCCTTATTGCAAAAATTGACTGAAAGTGACAATATAAACTTTATTAGGGAATAATTATTATTTGCTTAGTAATAATATATTATCAATAAAAAAAGTATCATAAAACGAGTCTAATAATACTCCCTTAAGGATTACTGTATGATTCGCATATTCGTAGCTTTTTGAAATAACAAAATGTATTAATAAAATTATTATGTTTTTTGTTTTGTGGTTGTGACAACAAGAAATATTATAGTACATAAGATAATTAATAAAATATTATTATATTCACACTTATCTTATTAAAACTTACCACCAAAATAAATCAGTGTTTTTAAAACTTTGAGAAAGAGCCATACAAAATATTAGTTTCAAAATGTTTTTATTTTGTAATCATCACATGAACACAACCACAAGATGGTTGGTATGACGTCATTAACCACTCTTACTTCGGCTGGTTTGCCATCTTGTTTTCAGAAGGGCGCACCGCAGCAATTTAGAAGCTCTCATTTGAAAAGCGTTTATTAAGTGCACAATAGACACTGCTTCCACAAAAAACAAACCACTCAAACGGGTATAATCATAAGTTCGTATTTCAATAATGTAAAAATGGTTGATTATTAAGACAAATTGTTTGTTTGTGTGAACGTTCTGATTACCAAAAGTGACAACTCAACATATGGCATTGCAGATAATATGGATTGGTGAATGAATGCATGTTAAATTTTCCTATCTCTCAGATCACCCTTTCAACCATGGATGATGCTCCATTATTTTACATTATTTTAAAGTATTACTATAAAAATATATTTTTATAATGATTAAATTTCCAAGATAACATTGAGATTGTTGATATTTATATTATTTTGAACCAAGAGCTAGTGTTGTAATTATAGTTATCAAACTAATGGGTTCTACTAATCACGTATTTTGATTTATGAGAAAAAGCTACTTTTGTCACTGGACTAAGCTCAAGTAGTAGCTGATAAGATCTATTTAAAAAATGCTCTTTTGAAAATTAAATGATATTTTGAAAATGTTGGCAAGTTTATCATTTCTGACCTTTACTCCGAAGGCTGAGAGCTAGAATCTCGGTCTACTACAATAAACTTACCCCCCACCCTCACTATAATACTTCACATTGGGCAAATACTGGTTTATTCAAACTTACATCATTAATCTTGCTAATATGCAGGAAACAGATGATAAAATAATATTAATAAAAATATGGCAATACACTCATTAATCTCAAATAATTGTGTTGATGTTAGAAAAAAAAATTACTCACTAAGCCACTGTAGCCGACCACGTTTGTGCTGCCATCTAGCCGTGGAATTTATTACTCTTTCTATTCTGTAGCATTGGTAAAAGTAAGTAGATGGCATTGCTTTAAGCCAACCAACTGGTACTGCTTTCTCGTGGAAGTTCACTAAACAAAACTGTAATAAATTTAAGCATTAATTTAATTAATAAATAATATTTGGAGTTAAAAGTAATATGATACAAAGTTGACACATAAAATAAATAGCTTAATTTAGTATTATACGATTATATTTTTTTAGCAAATTGATTACGCATAAAGACCTTGAAAATAATTACAAACAATTTTAATAAATAAATTAGAAATACTTTGCAATAAAAAAATTCCATAGTAACTGCAAAATTAAAAGAAACTTAAATGGCATAAATAATACGTATTTTTAAATTGGATTTTCATAATGTGGTTAATTATCTTAATTTTGGCTTCATTATTATCATAGGGAACCAATTTATACTCATTAGGTCGTTAATAGGGATGGGTGAAACAATTATCACAATGTCGGAGATTTTAAAATATCGGTTGATTTATATACGATATTATTCACCGTGACTTGCATTCAACGTGTCTTGCCGATCAGAAATTTGGTCGCAGTTGTAGTTTGTTGCAATAACGATATTTTATACCAGTCTTTATTATATTACTAACTATACAACTGATATATCTTTAACTGGTGTATTGGGTCGTGCATTTTAACAGCAGTTACACATGTGACGCTTTAGTCGGAGAGGTTCACACTTCACAGATCAACTAAACATATTATTACATTTTAAATACTAAAAACAAGTCCATTATTTGGTTGATTCGTATACGTATGGTTTAGTAAAGTAAAACAGTGAAATATCATACTTGATATTATTGTGAATACATTCTGTTTAGAAAGATAAAACTGCCACAATTCAAATTGATCAAGTAACGGCTCTTTATCAAATAAGGTTTATTAAAACATGAAAGTAAAGTACATTAGACCACTATTGGCTGTACCTGTAAGTCACCATATCATCAACTGATATTTTGTCAATTACGGTCACCGCTTTAACAATATAGAGTACTCAGCTGTCACCATCTGACGAGAGTAACACAATACACCGATCACTGTTATCTCAATCACTGACAATCACATTGATCAGAGAGTATGGGTGAAAAAATAATACGTTCAGTGATTTATCGCCCATCTCTAGTTGCTAATAACTGAACACTTGTAACTACACTTAATAGAGAATCCCATATTTCTTGTACTGGGACCGTTTTCTCACCAAGCGATAAATATATATCATAAATATGTTTTAAACCATAGTCACGTAAAGGTACTAGGTTATCGATTGAAGTAAATAACGAATTAACGCTCTAGTACACGGGTGAGGCCTACATTTGTTTTATAGCAATGGAAAATTTAAACATTCGATACCAAGTGCTAAATATATTTTCAGTCTAAAACTATTTATTAAAAACTACCCAGTTTAATTACTGACGCCGTAAGATAAAATCAACACTACATTTCCTACAGTTGTGTGTTATGGCTTGTATATGCTTTCAGGGGACACTTAGAAACTTTGCCATGTAGGTCGTCCTATTATGAGTTAAGGTTCCTATTTTTAAAGTCTCTAGGATTTTATTTTTTTTGTTTGGCCAAGTAAAATATCGCTTCAGTAGATACGTTAAGTTTAATATTCTACACATTAATACCAACAGTTGTTGAATATCTTTATGGGTATCTTGGAATTTTACCAGGATTTTTTCTATCGTTTAAAAAGTTTATTTTCAAATGAAATTACAAATATTCAAGAACTGTTGAAAATAGTAAATGTATAAACTTAAATTAAAAGTATCAACTGAAGCGATATTTCTTTGTTTTGATCAAACAAGTTTTTTTTTGTTATAAAAACTACAAAAATACTGGCCTCAGCTCACGTGATAGTAAAATATATCAAACACAACATCGCTCTAAGTAATTGCTATTAAACTCACGACCTACTGTGAAATGTTACATAAAATAGCATTATTAATTTTTTAAGAATATATCTTTATTTAAACATTGAGTCTTACTCGTTACTTTCCCTTGGCCCCTCGGAGAGAGAAGTATTGTGATACTTAAAAAAATCGAACTCAGAATTTTGATAAATATCGACGTTTCACAACACTCTCTAATCAAAAAAGTGAATTTCATGATGCCGTTTGTCTGTCTCTCTGTCTGTTACTGGGACTAGGTCCAAAATCATTTTACCGATAGGTCTAAAACTTGCTATCTAGAGTTTTCATAACATTCCCCTGAGGAGATATTAGAACTATACATCCAACCCTAAAATTAAGGATAGTTTACTGAAGAGTAAACATGGTGAAAATCGACTTTCTTGGTATCCACTCAAACGATTTTGATTGAACTTTGAATCTGGCCATTGTTTAACATTACAAACAAATTAAAAATTCTTGTTTTCCCATGAAAATAATATTGAGGTAATTTACACCAGCTCAAATTTTCAATTTTGATCATATCCCCACAAATATTTGTGATATGAAATAACTTAGCATTTTAAAATTGTACTACTATTACAATTGAAAAACTTTTATTTCAATTCTTTTAATATAAAACCAGTAGTTTCGCAGCTATAAGCAAATATATTAATATTTTTATGAAGGTCTTTGAAAATTTAAAATTGATCGTTATGTTCTTTGGTCGACAAATATGTTCTTTTCTCAATGTGTATGTAACAGTACATATTATTTTATCAATATTCTTTGGTTGAGTTATTCTGCAACAATGTGTATTAATTATATCGTTTCACAAATTTCATAAGTCTTATTAAAGTTTCTTTAAAAAAAATAGAAAGTTTTTGCGGTACACTGTACCATTTATTTATAATAAAATAATGCCATGAAATACAGGAATCAGTTTCAAAGCCTAATTAATAAAACATATAATAATAAAATTTTAAATAATATTAAAATTAATAATTATTAGATAATATTGTTGTACTTAGTTCCTTTATCATCCTTTAATAATCTGAACAATTTTGTTATCTGAATGACCTTGACAATTTCAGGTATGGATTACCAAGAGCAAGCTGTATTTTGAAATAGTTTCTATGTTAAGTAAATGCACATGTTTTTGTGAAAAACTTGATTCAATTAACAACCCAGTAGAGTTTGGTAACGTGGTTGACGCACCTGTCTAATCTAAGAGGTCAGAGTTTGATTACGAACGAGTTTCCTGGGTAGACATTTTTTTCATATTTTAGATTACATTTCTTATCTTCAAGAAAATATTGACACATTTTATTAAAGTTTACTTAATTTTATTCCCTTTGGCTCCTAGAATTCACATTTAGTAGATTTTTTTTTTGCGCTACATCTTAGTACCCATCCAGGCTTACCACAAATTTACGCTAATGGGATAAGGATGAGGATGGTATAATTTAAATTAAACGTATCTGAATTTTCGTGAATAAAAAGTGGGAAACTATTTAGATGTTAAAATAAATCCCTCATTACACCCGACTGGTATTCTACCCCTACCTGCTTGTAACCAACAAACCAGACAAGATGAGAATGATGCCTTAAGTCCAAATTATCCTCCATAGATGCGGGTAGAAGACGAATAAAATGAAATAAAAGGTAAAAAAAAAACCTAATATAAAAACATATTTATTTTTGTTCTCCACGATATCCCAATTCAGATATAAAAAAGGGCTGCGTCCCAAACAGTAATAATAACCGACTACAAAAACAAACAAAAAAACTACCCCCGCCTCCCACTCTCGGTGACTCGTGATTTGTGGTTCCATCGCACAACGTGAGTCCTCGGTATAATGAGTCATGGGAAGGGGAGTACAAGAGGGGTAGCGCTCATTTTCTGCATTGTCAACTTTTTTGATGGAAATGACATGAACAGTAGATATCCCGTCACATTATTATATTAGAATAAAAAAAAAGACTCAAACAAAAATATGGAAAAAATACAATTCTTTTATTTAAAGAAAAAAAAACCCGTAAAAAAATAAAAATGTATCATTTCTTTTTCTGTTTGAAAACTCGGTGGTTGAATGTGGTTTCCCAAAGAGTAAAAAGTTAGGAGATACGTCAGAAAGCGATGGGACTGTGATGAAGGTAAATTGATGTATGAGCGTTGAATGCGATGCCTCATTTCTACGAGAATAGAGTAGATAAAGGAGGGTTTTAAAACCCAATGTACGTATTTTTGTGGTTTTCTTTATCTCGTATTCTATACCCTACATTTTTATTATATATTGTATATTTGTATCTAAAATACATAAAAAAATCTGTTGTACTCTGAAAGAAGTCATTATAAAATGGGTTACTGTTCATATGTATAAAATATAGGGGCGTGTGAAGCTTCGGAATGTTGAAGTCGAGGTTGATGGTTAAATACTTTTCATTTTGACTTTACACAATACCCTTCACATCTTTTAAACATCTCTAAGGAAGAAAAATAACATATTTGAGATATTTAAATAAATACGACTTATTTAAACGTGTATTAGATTACCTGGTGGTCTAGGGGTAAGGTGTCGGACTTTGTGCTGGAGTCCGGGGTTCAATCCTTGGTACCGGCACAGATTTATATGATCCCTTCCTTCACCTCTGACAAGACGTGTATTTATCACAACTTGTGAATGTGGGGAATGCCAGACCTCGCCGTGGTTTGGATCCCACGTTAAACTGTAGGTCCTCCATTTCATCTTACAATCACCCTACCATTACATATTAGCATAAGTGCGTATAACCCGAACGGGTAATAATAATAATAATAATAATAAATAAATAATAATAATAAACATTTAATGCATTTTTTAAAATAGCCACTAAACTTTATTTAAAGGTGGAAATATGGGAGCGGTGAGAAAAGTGCAGTGTTTTTGCAATTTTGATGTCATTTTTTTTTTGGACAAAATAAATCAAATATTGCTCCAGTAGAAACAGTGAGTTTAGTTTTATTCACATGGTTGTATTAACAGTTGTTGAATATCTGCCATTCGCTTAGCAGCATTAGACAAGAAACTTTTTAAATTAAGAGAAAAAGTTGGTTTATTAAATTTCAGGACACTCTTGACAGATATTAAAGAAACGTTGATATCACCATACGAAGAAAACTAAACTTTTATGTTTCTACTAAATAATTATTTGATCTATTTTAACCAAAATAATGTTTTTAGATAAAAACTGCATACACACACCTTTTCTCGCGTCCCCTACATACCACCTTAATATTCGGGTTCCACACATTTTTACCAATTATGCTAAAGCTTTAAGGATGAGTAAGATTGGTTCAGTAAACCCACAATCACATGACAGTATATTGCTAGATGAACGCCTTAGACAATTATTCAATCACCGAAACAAATTATATGTTCTGAGATTAAAACAATTTATTAATAAAACTTCAATAAATTTCAATAAATACTTAAATGTTCATTTTTAAAAAACACGTAAATATTAAGGTTTTGCCTCAACAATGTTTGCTAATCGAAGGATAGCTATTATTAAAGTTCATTCAAGATCTGAATAAAAAAATGAATATGATAACTATTGATTAAATATGACGTAAGACACCCAAAAACCATCTCTTTTTTCTAAATTAATATCATTTAAGAGGGACAAAGCAAAAAAATAATAATTTATAAACGATATAATTATTGAGTTTAAGCATTAAGTAAATAAAAAAAATTCACAAATATTATTTTAAGTCTTGTAACATTTTTTAACAAAAGTTTAACACATTGTCTTAGTTATTAAAAATTGATATTTTTTAATGTTTTTTTTAATAGACTATTGAACTCTGATGTCCGCATGGTTTTGTCCCGTGTTTCTGCAGTGATGGCGATAGATGTTGATATCTCCTGAGAAGGTTCCGAAATTTTTAAAGATGGCGTAGGGATTATCTTTTTCTTTTTAGTTAGTGTAAATTTGAGTGGTACGTAGAATATTTTTATCCGGCCCTGTGTTGCGTCTTTGTTAGGAATTACAGATAATTATTTTTGATGCTTATGGTAAATTTTTTAATGGTTTCTCAATAATAAAATATATAATATTTAAAAATAATACAAAAGGTGCTCAAACACTCTTAACCCCCCCAACTCGCAACAGTAAATTTCACGTTTCCTAACTAAAATATACTGGTTTATGGTACGCTGGTTTTATCTGCTTTACAATTCGCACCGTGCGCGTCTGATCTCAAGATTAGCATTTTACGACTGCTCGAGACTACATTCGCGAGAACAACATTCACTATTATTATTATTGTTATTATTATATTATTATATTATTATATTTTGATATTTTGATGGTGTAGGCCTACTTTGGGATATTTCTACCTCCACTTAACTGAATGTGGGGATCGCTACTCTTTTCGCCCAGAAGATGCTAAGCATATAAAATTATTTAACTGCTAAAATATAGAGTAATGGATATGTAAGTATGTCATTTTGTTTCAAGATGGCGGATACAAAACCCTACTTGTTGGACTTTTTATCAGCTGTTACTCTTTCCCGATAGAATCACTTCACTGGTTTTACTGAAATTTTGCATGGACTCAGACGTCCGGTTAATAAATAGGCTAATTAAAATCTATGTTTATAATTTTATTTCAATATGGTGGCTACGAAACACTACTTTCTAGAACCTTTTCTCAGATTTTGCCTTTCAAATTTTCCTTGGCCCAAATTGAAAGGTTTCTAAATATAAATTTGCATTATAAAAACACATCCCATGCGATGAATAGGTAGTTATATATTTTCTAATAAATTAACTGTAGAAATAGCCAGTGAACTAAAGTTTGTATTTTATTTTACCTATAAATATATCTGGGTAGTCAGCAGAAATTTCTTCTGAGGTTTAAAATAATTTTTTTTAATATTTAATAAATTTATGTGTGCATATTACTGTGAATGTGCTGAATTAGTTATTTTGTAAAATTACCTGTGAGTATATAGATTCACAGAAACCAATGGTCTATTTAACACACAATATGATTTATCTACATTTTACCAATGATTTTATAAATTTCGCATGTAGTATCGTGAAAGTATATTACATGAATTGTATTATCTATATTTACTATCCTTAACTTGTCTAAAATAACCTAACTTGTCTAAACTAACCTAACCTAACCTAACCTTACCGTAACGTGACTTATTAACATTCACTAGCGGCTGGTGGTTATTTTGTAAGCTAATCGGCGAGTTGGTAAAACTTTTGATGAAAATCTGAAATAGTGAGCCCATTTTTTACATTACCCAACTGAGCCAGTGACTTTGTATAATCACTGGTGACTGTACAATCTCATCACATTCAGCACATTCACAGTACCATAGATAAGGTTGAACTGGTAGATTATAAAAAAAAATACTATTATAAAATACTAATCATCGTCTAACGAAAAATTGTCTAAGTCAATTTTCTTACATATCCAAATCACAGTGTTTATACAGACCACATTTTGTTTATATAAAGAGGGCCTTATCTAAGGCCTAGAAATAAATAATAGATCTACTTTCACTTAGGCTAGTCATACGTCAAGTCATGAGATCTGCAGCTGTCATCTTTGATTTGTATAATCAGTATATATAAAATAAAACTTAGTAACATTTTATCTATTTTGGTCACACAAAATATGATTGTATTTTATAAAAGGACCTTTATATTAACATTTGTTTGTAGTATTTCCCAAAGACAGTTCAGGCGTTTTTAATTTTTGAGGCAATTTACAGTTAAAGATTCTTTTTAGAGACCTCACTCACTTTTCATTAAATCAGGAACCATGTCTTAATAGCGCCTATATAGTTATCGAATAACTTAAGATAGATTTAGAAATATAGCTTTAATATTTGTCTCAATAAAAAACAATTATTTTGGGCTATGTTAATAATTTCCCTTGGAGTTAAAAAAACCTCTCATGTTGTTCTATTTGATAATTTGTATAATTAGTTTGATATTAATTTTATTACAAAAATACAGAAATATAAAAGGGGTAGTTGTGCTTTGTTTCTTACTAACGATATTTTAACTGAAGTACCGTAATTTTTTTTAGAGCTCCAACTAATTAAAAAAAAGCTCATTCACTTAAAATTATTCTTCCACGAGTGGAAAAATTAAAGTTATTCCAAATAAAAGTACTTTAAAAATAAAACACTTCAATAAGTTTGCTATCAGATTTTTTTTTTAATATTATTTTATGTTTGACGTGTTTCGCAATCTACAAGAACCCCCTCCACTTTTTCCTCTTCTTATCGGCCTCCCCCTTTCCCCACCTGTTCCCATTCCTCCCTAGGACCGAACAAATGAAATCACCTCTCCACCCCCACCTCCCCACTGCCACCTTTTCCCTCATCCCCCTCTAGACCAGCACGTAATCTTGTACAGCGAGGCTTAATTAGGTCTGGAGTAATAGTCGAGAGAAGGTGGGAATTGTGAGGCGGTTTGGGGGGGGGTGGGGGGGTTATAGCTGCATGGTACCGCCACTCGTTTTCCCGCGCGCACCCGCCATCTTTTACTTTTCCCTACGCCAGCCCTCTCTGGCGGATATTGCATCGTACTAGTCACGATTATCAAGAAGGCCAACCTCGCAGTTTATGGGGGGGGGATCGACGTATTTTTAAGTGCCAAAGTAATTTCTTTCTAATTATTGTTTTTAGAAACGCTGAACACAAATCTGTCACCTGGGAGCATGAATTTTGAATCTACTTTACCCCTTTACCCAAAATAAAATTCTCCTACCCGATTTACCTTAACGTTAACGTCTCTGCTGGACTGTGGTTAAAAACCCGGTGAGATCAAAACGTAGTCTTTTCCCAGATGCTAGAAGAATAGGGGACTTAATAGTAGTATTGTGTTTCAAGGAAATAGATTCCTTTTTGCTACAGTCCAAATTTTCATAGTGAAAAACTTATCTGGTGGCTAGTCAAGATACTAGATACACTTTCATACATTCATGCGTCAATTCATGCGATATGTAGCTGCTGTCACTTTTGATATATATTATCAATATAGATAAAATAACACTAATAATAATTACCCGCCTCGGTGGAGTAGTTGGCTAACGCGCTTGTCGTGTTGAGCTCGACTGCTGAGGACGAGAATATCGAGGTTCAAATCTCGGTCGGGTGAACTGGGGGGGGGGGGGGTTCCTAAATGGTTTTCCACTCTCCCTCCATGAAAATGCGGGCTCACTTCCTCTAATTCAACCTTCCCAATTCCTAATCCATTAGCGTAATTAGTACTTAAAAGCGTATAACCCGAACGGGTAGTAAGACGTTGTGCTAAATATTATTATTAATAATAATTAAAGTAAATGTATCAATGTTAATGGTAAATGAATATATTTGTATTTAATAAAAACATTTCTTCCTAAGAAAATCCTACTCCACGTGGCCGTACAGGAACAAACCCCTGGTATGTAGACTGATAATTGTCACCACGTCTTACTACCCATCCGAGCTATACTTAATGTACTAATTATTGTAATGTGTTAGGGATGAGGAAGATTAAATTTAGAGGAATTGTACCTGCATTTTTTTTGTTGAGGGAGAGTGAAAAATTATGTAGGGAAAGCCAACATCAGTACACCCGACTGGGATTTGATCCCAGATCTCCCTGACATCGGAAGTCTAGTCAATTGCGAGAGTGACGCCTTAGACCATTCGACCCCAGAAGTGGGTGGGAGTAGACTAAAGAACATAAAATATAACCTAAGATAAAATAACGTAATCGATACATTTCGGTAAGCGATATCTCTAAGAGTTGACAACAGGAGAAACAAAGTAAAAAAAGAGAGAGAGAGAGGGAAGAGGAAAGTGTTGCGTGTTCTCAGGATCAACGCCAGGCGTCCATAACCCTCTCCCTCAGTGCCCCGACGACAGACGGACCTGTTGTAACCCCGGACCCCACCGCCGCTGAAATATGATCGTTCGTCACGTGACCCGCGCACCACTAATTGCAATCACGGTAATTGAATGTAACTTACACTCTCACTATGACTGACCGTAATTAAATTCTCAAACAAAAGAAAAAGAGGGATGAAAAAAAGTGGATGAAATTTGTTTAGGGGGTCACCCGGGTGGTTCTGTCCTTTAATAAATAATTAAAATAATGATGTGTACTATCTAAACTACGTACCTGGTTGCTATAGGTCGTCAGTCACTTATGTGACCAGTTTCTCTAGATGGGCGGTAGATATGTGCGATAGAAAATTTACTAGAAAATTTTATCTTTAATGACATTGCCTACTTGGAGATTTCTAAGCTATTTTAGGAAATGGGTTTCATCTTAACTTGGCGCACCTAAGCATTCTTAAGCACTATCAAACTCAGACACCGATATGCGAATAAGAAAGATAGGGGGGGGGGGGGCGTAATTGGGAAGTTCACCTTGAGAGGCATCCCCTCTTGCTCGAAGAGTTTACACACTCACTATACTATTTGTCTCTTTGAAAAAAATTGAATTATTTTTCAAAAATATAGTTTTCTTGTTTACTATTCTACATATAGACATACGCTACCCGAGTATTTTTAAGTTACGTCCTCGCATGAAGATTCCTGCAGGCCATTTTCATGACTAGGTTTAAATTGTAGATGATTGATTAAAAAAAATACACGAGCACGAATTTAAGGGGGTACAGAGGGTACGTGCCCCCCCTTGGGTGGATTTTTTTATACTAATGGAAGTGAAGGGTGAGGGCTTTGGCGGCGACCAATAAGGTTGTGAGAAAATTAGATTTTTATTTTGCATCTTATTGATAGGTTGTGGGAGAGTAGGGGTGGGCACTGGGCACTGGGCAAAGCAATTGGGAAATTGAACGCGTGCTAAGGAATAATATACCTACCAGTGCAACCGAATCTTTCTCCATTTAATATATCTGTGCCCCCCCCCCTTTTTTTAGAATTTTTAAATTCGTGCTTGAAAATACGGTTACAAAAAAACCTCAAAATAAAGTTAATGACAACGTTGGACTATTTTTATATTTAAACATGATTTTATTATTATTATATTATTATTATTATTATTATTATTATTATTATTTAACCCTCTCGGGTTATACGCACTTACACTAATGTGTAATGGTAGGGTGATTGTGAGATGAAATGGAGGACCTATAGTTTAACGTGGAATCCGAACCACGGTGAAGGTCTGGCATTACACACATTCACAAGTTGTGATTAATACACGTCTTGTTAGAGGTGAAGAAAGATAAATCTGTGCCGGGATTGGGGAATTATTTAATAATTTGTAGCTTTTGTTTCAATATTATATTTAAAAAACTCGCTGTATAAAACGGAAATGTACTAATTTGTGAAATCATATCTTGACCTGTCATTACGTTACAGGTAGGTAACGTCCTTAACATTTTCCAGGTTTTATTACATGAAAAAACCCTCCAGTTATTAAAAATAATATAAGGGATGCGCTTGAGATAACCCAAGTCTTAAAGTTTCCACTCCAATTTCAATTTATTCTAAGGACATTAATTCCAGAAACTGTAACAGTTGGATTAAAATTAAATCGAAAGCAGCGATTTCACAATCTCGTATCGACTAAAGCGCTCGGTGGTTGAATATGTCACTAATGTCAGGTCTTTTGTAGACCACATACGTTAATACTTCTATAATGTATTCAAAGCTTTTACCAATACATTCCTTTATCATGGGATTCAATGCTCTACATATTTTACCTATTAAGAATATTTTTCAAAAATAACTGTTTTGACGATTTAAAAAAACACGTATAGATACAAATTTACATAAAGTTATTAACTTTTTTATTGTTATTGTTATTATTTTCATAATTCTTATTTAGTGCTAACGGGCTCCATAAGCATTGCATACGAAGTTATGGTAGATAAAGAAGATTAGATAAATGTTTTGAGTGTCAAATTTACTTTTTTTTATATACTATTATTACAGTATTAAATTATTTTTAAAAATAAAATAAATTTTTAGTAATCAAAAGCTCATGTTTTTTATTTACATTTATATTTATGCATTATCCAAACCTATAACTTTTTATGCAATGATTTAAAAAATAACAATAACAATAAAATATTAAATAATTTTTTTTATTAACTTTGATGTTATTTATGTTCCCAAAACACCGGGACAATATCAATGTTTGGATTAAAAATAAAAAAATGGCAAATAATACCATGTCAATGTGAATCGTCAAAAATAACCACTCACCACTTGCTTCTTATGCGTCACTAATATGCCCACTACCAAACCCTTCCTTCACCTTTGACAAGACATCTTGTGAATGTGGGGAATGCCAGGCCTCCACCGTGGTTCGGATTCCACGTTAAACTGTAGGTCCTTCATTTCATCTCACAATCACCCTAGCATTACACATTAACGTAAGTGCGTATAAACCGAATGGGTAGTAAGACGCGGTGCTAATAATAATAATAATATGCCCACTATTGATATTTCGGTGAGATACTGCACTTTAAAACGCTCGAAGCCCGGCCGCCAGAGAGGCTTCTTCCACACGTCACCACGTCACCACTTCTCCACTTGCACCCCGAGCGCCCGAAGTAACAAACACCAGTTTTCAGATGCATTTTTTAGGTATTAAATCAGACCCTGCACACATTTCATTATATAGGGGTTGTAGATAAACACTTCGCGAATAAATAGCGCTTTGAAAAATCACTCTATGACCATTATTGGCCGCTTCCAAGCCATTTTTCGGGGACACCTGTTTTTACATACTTGCGATTCCCGCAAAAGCTATGATTATTTTTGCACAAAATTTTTATTATAGTTAGGCACCAACAAGAGCTATAATTTAAGCCCAAAAGCAATTTCCTGGAACAATTACAACTCCAGTAATTAAATATAAAATATTTCAATTTTTCACAATTTTAATTTTTTATTGACAAAAGTTGTGAACTGATTTTAATTGACGAAGGCTAATTTTTTTTGTTCTTTTGAGCGTTATCACGGACAAGTTTTTGTTTTTTGAATTTTTTTCACAACTTAAAAGTGAAAATACAAGTTTTCAGCACTTTTATGATTTTTTTTAACGTAAAACCTACAAGCCGATTTAGTCCAAAGTATATACATTCAATTTCTACGATTTTTCTCCTAATTATCACGTTGAGAAAGTGGATGGTTAATTTATTTTAAGAAATGAATGTTTTTCTGTTATCTTACCTGGACTATATTTGTCATGATCATCAAGGAATTTCAACAAGAATTTTTAAAATTAAACTAAACGTAGAGCAATATTTTACTTATTTTGACCGAAAAAAGTATATATATATCATGGACTTTTACCCGCGTTCCTTTTACCCCATTAAAAATAGTAAATATATTTCAAATAATATCATCAAATGGAATATTTGGTACCTTCAAAACACATTCAAATTTAACATGTTGGGCTAATGTCTTCCGTAATTTTTTATTGATTCCAAAATATCACCCATACTCTCCATAAAAAAAAGTAAGCAACTAATCTTTTATTTATTTTTGCTTTTTAAATGTTTATTTGGCAAGCTATGTTTTAAGTATTTAAGATTATTTCCACAAATCGAAGTAATTCATTTGTAAATTAGTGATGTGTTAAAAATAAATAAAATAATGTGTTAGTGCTATGTAGTTTTAATTATTCCTCAGTCATAAAGAAGTTAATATTCGTTTTTGTATGCGGCATACCCCTTGCTAAAAAAAACTCACTTCTAATACTAATAATGATTATTACGGAGAGGAGGAGGGGTGTGGTTTAGAAGGAGGGGTTGTAGGTTGTTTCTTTGTTTCTCGTGTCTACACCTAAAAAAAAAACACCTGCTAGAGTTCGCACGCGCAAATCGTCTGCCACGGGGGTGAGGGGGCTCGGTATTAATGAATACCTGACTTGCTTCTGTGACGATGATGTATTTCTTTTCATAATTACTATAGAGAGGGGTAGGAGGTAAGATTTTTTTTTTCTATTTTGATCCTCTTTTGGATGACGCAGACCTTTATTGTGAATAAGCCAGTGGGGGCAGGAGATATTCTACGAAAAGAGTTTTTATCATGCTATTCATGAATATCCTTAACACCGATTTGTTTAGGGACCATTTTACGTTTTAATATTGCTACATAGACCTAAGTGACTGGATCGTTAAAGCTGTGTGAAGCGTGACGCGGTAAAGTTATATATATAGGCCTAAGCCAAACTTGTTGCGATGGTTGAGTGGTATAAGGCGTTAGACTCGTTTATAATAATTTCAAGAGCTGTTTTAGAAAATAAATGCCTTTTTTGTGTGTATGTTTGTGTTTTTGTTAATTTAGGTAACGTAACTTTAATAATATGTGACCTGCTTCGGTTGCCTTATGGTATAAGGCGTCAATCTATAAATAGACTAAACTGCCGATGACAGGGAGATCGGGGTTCGAATCCCGGTCGGGTGTACTGAAGGTGGTTTTTCCAAAATGGTTTTCCACTCTCTCTCTCTCTCTCTCTCTCTCCACACAAGTGAGGGTACACTTCCTCTGAATTCAACTTTACTCATCCCTAGCTTTTAGCTTTTAATACTCATGCAGGGTGACCTGGTGGTCTAGGGGTAGGGTGTCAGACTTCTGTGCTGGGGTACAGGGTTCAATCCTCGGTCCCGACAAAGATTTATCTGATTACCAAACCCTTCCTTCACCTCTGACAAGACGTGTGTTAATCACATCTTGTGAATGTGGGGAATACCAGGCCCCCACCGTGGTTCGGATCCCACGTTAAACTGTAGGTCCTCCATTTCATCTCACAATCATCCTACCATTACACATTAGCGTAAGTGCGTATAACCCGAACGGGTAGTAAGACGTGGTGCTAATAATAATAATAATAATAATAATAATAATACTCATGCGTATAATTAGAACATATAGTAAGACACAGTGCTAAAAAAAATTAAAATAAATGTGTTCGAATTTATTTTTATGTTACATATACATTTGATCATAACGTAATATCAGGACACTAGGCTGATCGTAGGAATATATAATATAACTAACCGGTAAATTCTCAACCAGAAAATGTCATGTCGGTGAATCCCAGTAGAAGGGAATGTATTAATAAGGTTTTGATTACTCTAATGACTTATTAACATATCTGGTTTAAATTAGAACCGACATTAGTGACACATTCAAACACCAAGCGCTGTAGTTGATACGTGAGTGTGAGAGGCGAACAGAAATCACTGTCATTGCTTTAGATAATTTGATCATAGGGCTATTATTAAGGTGGGAGTGTTGGGGACGCGAGGAAAGGTCGATATTTTTGCCGTTTTTATAGCAACACTTTTTTTTTTGCCAAAATAAATAAAATATTGCTCCGGAACAAATATGAGTTTAATTTTATTCACATGATGATATTACAAGTTGTTGAATATCTGTCATGAGCATAGCGGCATTAGATGACAAACTTTTTAAATGAAAAGAAAATGTTGTCATTAAATTAGAGGACACCCTTGACAGATATTCAACAACTGTTGATATCAACATATGAAGAAAATTATAATCTATGTTTATACTGACGAAATAGTTTATTTATTTGAGCAAAAAAAAAAAAGGTTTTATCATAAAAACTGCCAAAACACTGCCCTCTTTTATAGAACCCTACATCCCCACCTTAACTTCCCAAAGATATATTAAACTAAATTGTAGACCTTAAAACTTGGAATATCTTCAGTGCATTCGTTTTATTTAAATAGTAGGAGGACTATTTTCCAGGAGAAAAAAGTAATATTTTTCCAGATTTCTTAAAAAAAACTTATCTCAATAAAACCATATCATAATAACAAGTCATTTAAACCCCACGCGGAATCAAACCTGGGTGCCCTAATCGTCTAGTCGGCATCTATAGAACCTCAGTTACGCGGGTGGACTTTTTATCCATGGACACCCATCAACCATGGTGAGGAATATAATCTATGACAGGTGAAAGGGAGATGGCGAGTAGTATAGTGTGATGGACCGCCATGATACCGCACCCTTCAGATGACCATTAACAACCGTGACCACCCTCCTTACAGGGGATGGATTATCTGTCCTTGTGAGAGCAGGTTGAGGGTTGGTTGGTTAGGGAACGAATGATTACACGCTGGCCTCAACCTAAGGGAATTATTTTATTTTTAACTGTAGAGTTGGGTGGAATACACTACTTCACCAATCTGAATCTTTAATTTTGACTTCGATCCCAAAATATAGAATCCGAATCCGAATATTAGAAAACAAAAAAAGTCATACTTTTCTATATTGATTCTAAATCTGCACTCTTCGGTATCCATGTCATGGTCTAAGCCACAGGGGCCTTCAATTTGGATACTATTTTACATGATGATAAATAATGTTTATTGGTTTTTATAAAATAAATTAAGGGTAATAATTTAAGGGTAGTTTTATTGTGACTGATTTTAGAAAAATGTTAAGTTTTTGAAATTATCCTTTAAGATTGGGCTTAAAATAGGTAGCAGGGAATAGTTTTCATGATAGGTAATAATATATTTTTATTTTTACAAAAATAATCATTTAAGGATAGTTTATTTTTGAATTCTTTTTCCCAAAATTTAATACACTAAATGAGAAAGCTTATGTGATTGTATCATACCATTTATTTTTTATAATAGAATCGTTATAACATTCATACATTCAGTAAAGTGATAAAATAGTGATCTGGGGTCTGTTTTTTATCTAACTAGGTCGGTCTAAGCCACCAAGAAGATGTATAAGAGCTATAAACAAATTACATTTTTATATATGATTTTGTTTTATTATAATCTCAAATGTGATAGTTTCTAAAAACCCTAGAATCGCGTGTATCCCTATTCGCGTGAAAACATCCACAGATCCAAACTATGAACCCATCTCGCGTGAACAGATCCATATTTATGACCTCTGGGCCCATCTCTAGGGAACACATCCCTAGTTAACGCCACGCATCACACCGCGGCGTCCCCTACAATCTCTATCTTTAGTGACGAGAGAGGCAGGGGCATTGACGACTGCATCGGAAGGCATCATCAGGTCACGGGGTCAAACGACGTCCCGATGGGGAGGGCGGAGGAGAGAGGCTGTAGTTTAGAGCTGGGTGAGATAAAAGACGTCATCACCGTGTGCGCGGCAGGCACCAAGGGGGGGGGGGGGCGGGTGTCACTGATAGCGCCAGATTAATGGTGCTGAGGGGGCAGGATCGACGCCACTCGTCGTATTTCGTCCGTCCGCCCCTTCCTTGTGACGTGGGAGTCTGATTACGTACAGTCCGGGCTGATAGACCTGCGGGGAGGTTCCGGGGACTTTGCCCACAATCAACAAAATACCCCTCACCTCACCTTCTCTCCTTCCCACTTAGTATAATAAAAATAAAAAACATTGTTAGCTTTTAGATTTCTCTAATCGCGTCTATAAATAAAACTAAGATTAAAGATAAGGTTCCATTGTTCCCAACACAACAAAATGCTCCAAGCTTATATAATCAATGGATTAAATAGCCAAGATATTATGTTTGTTGAATACGGTTATAGCCGCATTAAGTATCATATGCTTTAAATTTAATGAGACCTGGACACGGGAATCGAACCTGAGGCTAAGGTCCTGGGCTCAATTCCCGTGTCCAGGTGTAATTTATAAATTTAAATAATATATTAACTAATCGGTAAATACCCAACCTCGGTGACCGAACAGTCAAAGAGTCATTTTCGTAATAGACTGGACTGCTTAGGACGGGGATATCGGGGCTTTAATACCGGTTGGGTGTACTGAGAGAGTTCCCCCCCCCTAAATTGCTTGACGACCTCCCTCCCTGAAAATGCGGTTAAACTTTCTATAAATTCAAACTGCCTCATCCCTAAGGACCCCCACGCACTAGGCAACCTGGTCGAGCGACCCGTTGTCGCCGCTGTCAAAAGACACCGCGACCATATCTAGCAGCCAGACCACGTTAACCACGTTTACTTTTTTTACCCCTTGATCTCGAAATCAGAAAATCAACGTGGAGTAAGTAGCAGCATTTTAGTACTTGATTGAGAAAATGGCGAAACAGAAGGAAGATGTGATTGTGAATGGTTTCTATGTTATTATTATTATTATTGTTATTATAGAAGTATTTATATTATTATTATAACTAGCACCGTTTCTTACTACCCGTTCGGGTTTACGCACTTACGCTAATGTGTAATGGTAGGGGATTGTGAGATGAAATGGAGGACTACAGTTTAACGTGGGATCCGAACCATGGTGGAGGCCTGGCATTACACACATTCACAAGTTATGATTAATACACGTATTGTCAGAGGTGAAGGAAGGGTTTGGTAATCAGATAAATCTGTACCGGGACCGAGGATTGAACCCCGGACCTCTGCACAGAAGTCTGACACCTTACCTCTAGACCATCAGGTCACCCGATTCCTATGTTGCAAACGCGCGATGATAAGGATTGTTTGTAATATTTTATAGAAATCTTAGGTAATATAAGGAAAAGTTTATTTTTAATGACACATGGATGTCAGTTTCAAAGAACGGATTATTTTTCATATTGAAAGGAAACATATTATTGTAGCCTATGTTGTAAAACCACGTCAACTCCACAAACAATACAGACAGAGAAACTTATCAGTTATCACGACTCACGAGTGATGTCTGGAGACGAATGGCCGCTCTTGTTTCAATTATCAGTGAGCTCTCTACCTGTCATCTGAAAGTTTGCCACCATATCTCCGCGTTTTATTTGCAGCATGGTAGTGACAAGTTAAAGGGGTGAAAGGAGGAGGGGGGAAAGAGGGTTGTATGGAAATGTGATGGTTCAGAGTTCCACGAGATTTTGTGATTCCGTGCGCCTGTTGCGCGGGGTAGCTTTCTACAGGGGAAAGGGTACTTGTTGTAGAGGTGAGGCGCGGCTGGGAGGGAAGGAGGTGGGTTTAGGAATTTGAATACATTTGAATTGCCAACAAGTCGTGGTTGTTCACGGGTCGATCTAAGGCACTCGTTCTGCCCCCTAGAGTGGTGGGAAGGGGGCTAAAGAGGGTGAGAAAGGGCAAGAATGACCCTTGTTTCTAGCGGGAGATTTTTTTTTTGTGGTTGTTGTCCTGACTTTTGATTTACATATTTAAGAGAAAATAAAATAAAATCTAGTACCCATTGGGAATTTGGTATGCCTCTAACTCCCTACCCTCTAAGTGTACTGGTCCCACACATTGCAGCAAGGTCAGTCTTTTCTAGAGAACTCTATCTAGCAAGGGAAGAAAACTAAAACAATTCTTTCAAAGAAATTGTAATTTTATGATTTTAATTAATCAGCGCCCACATTTTAATGTTAATATAAGAAAATTACTGAGATAATAAATAAATAAAGAGGACGAATTTCATGTATAAATACCAACATTTTCTTGGAGAGAGTGTAAGAAACCGCGTGTAGGAAAAATAACCCAAAGTGCACCCGACCTTCCTGGTCAGAGTCGAACAATCTTTATTGAATCTTGGTACCCATTTTTATTTCAATACACGGCTTACAACCTAGCTTAGCCTAGAATCTCACACTTGGTTTGAACAGCCTGTTTTAGCTCGTGACATTCATCACTCAACTAAGATGGACCGACATAAAATAAATGGACTGTACCAATTATTATAGCATAGGTTTTTCAAGTTTAAACTGTATTATTCTCAAGTGCCACGGATTAAAAAAAAATTGTTCTTACATTTCACTTAATTTTTTCTCAGTAGTTATTTGTCCAATATTCTAAATCTTATGACTTTATTGTCGGTATTTGTTTGTGTTCAATTGTTCATGACAATGTTTTGAAAAAAAAAACCTCTATGACGTCAGCCCACAAGCGAGCTATACCGATTGAGCATCCACCGCATCTTGGCAAAAATAGAGCCAACATTTGTGGATAGAGGATGTCATGTGGTCAGCACAACGAACCCTCCAGCCGTTAACTTCAGTTTTCTAGACCGAGGCCCCTACTTCTTGATTCAAGTAGCTCTTCATTTATCCTCACGAGGCTGAGTTGACCCCGTTACAGAGCCAATGCTTCACAGAATAATCTGGAAGTTCTGGGGCTCGAAACCGGATCTCTCGATCTGTAACCAGGAATTCTGACCACTAAACCACATATGCAGTCTTTGTAAAACTAAAACTAAGCTAAAACCAAAATGTCAATGCCAGGTCGTTTGTGTTAAGTGTACGTAAAAAAAACAAAAACAACGATGTATAATATTTTTGAGCATACTATAGAAATCAATGGCGCTGAACTGACATACCGGAGTCAGCAGCATGCCGCTCGAATGAAGACGCGACGTGACGCGTCGTGACGCTTCAGCCGGGCAACAATGACACCGCGGGGCAGCGCGCGTCTTCCATCGTGGGAGCGGCGCGCGCCGTCTGTAATTGATGACTTTATGTTCGTCGCGTTATCCTAGAGACCCTGCGTGCAACACCGGCACTGTACCGTTCGAGTGGCTAGCACGGCTAACTCCGTTCTCTGTAGACGGAGGCTCGTCTCCAAATGGAACCAATAACAGATTCATTTACTTTAATTATATATATATTAAATACACGTATTTATTCTACAACTTTTCACTGAGTTTTTTTTTTCTGAGAAAAGCGTATCTAAAGGTAGTTTACTGAAGATCTAGTTTTGAAAGTTTGGATTATTGTGACGTACTATTTTTCCTTACCAAAGGATCACTTTCGCTTTGGGCTCCCTCACATTTTAACTCCATTTTCTGGACACGTTCTACCACACAAAAATAAACTTATCTTGGTTTTCTCTTGCAATCGTGCATAAGGTGGCCCATCTATCCGCAGCCATCCATAAAGAATATCCTCAGCCCACGTCGGTGACTACAACGAGACGACGGATGATCCGTGGACCATCATTTCAATTTTTACAAGTCATACTTTTCCACCCTCTAAGACTATTAATTTTTCCACCCCTCCACCCCTTTTGAACAAGGGATTGTGTAGGGGGAGCAAATGGTGTGGAAACCGAACGATTAGGTTGTGATAAAGGCTTGTGATCTATGGAGAAAGGGGGACCTTAATTATTTTTTTTTGCATGACTACTAGGGGGTCTTTCAAGATGAATATTTTTTTCTAAAAAGCCCTTTGTATTATAACCTTTTTTTACATTTATTTTTAAAATGGCCCCTTAATGAAATATAAAATGGGTATTTAACAAACTATGTATTTTAAAAAAAATATCTATCAGTTGTGTGTTTTTGTAATAATAACTTCTGAGATGAATAGTAAATGCTTTTGGGGGGAAGTGGGGTGGAATTTGGGACTAACAGTGTCACTTAGACCTATGAGTTATATATAATAAAATAATTATTTTTGTGTGCACCGAATCTTAATAACCTTTCCCGCTACCGGCATATATATATGGAGAGATAGTGGAAAATCATTAAGGTAAATACAACCCTCAGTACAACTGGCTTGGGATTTGAACCCCATTCTCACCGTCATTTGTAGTCAGTCAAGTCTATTGCGAGAGTGACACTTTAGACCATTCGACCACCGAGGCGGGTCTCTCTCTATTTATAAGTTCTACTCACTTTGGCAACAAGCCAAGTTACTGGTTTTAAATAACTTCTTTGATCAAAGCAATTATACACGTTAACAAAAAATATAATTATATATATAATACTGTACTCTACTGTTTTTATAGTTTGGAAAGTGTTAGTGAATTATCTTAGGATAAAAAACTCGCTGTCCTGGTAACTGTAGATCTCTCTTCCTCCATACTATTATCGATACTACAATCTTACTAGTAGTTCTGTGAACATTATAATTGCTAATGGTGGCGGCCGCTCGGTCGGTATGGCTCGATCGTGCGTGGCCTCATGCCTTGGAGTTTTTTTTTAAAGCAAGTAGTGGCATTTCTGTACTTGTTGAGAAAATGGCGAAACAGAAGGAAGAAGAGATTCCGGGTGGATCCTATTTTACAAATTGGATCGAGAAGGGATCGGTTACAATATTTATCAATATCTAGCAATATGAAGAAAAGTTTTTTTTTAACCCAAAATATTGTCTCTGTATTCTTTTGATGATCTAATGTTTACATTTCAAAATATAATCTTATGTTGGAAAACAACGCTAATTCCACAAACAACACTGACAAACTCATCACGAGTGATGTCTGGAGATGAATGGCTGCTATTGTTTCAACTGACAGTGCTCTCTCTATACCTGCCATCGAGTCACGTGTAAACATCCAGTCGGGGTGAATAGATGGTCGCCTTCACGTTGCCCGGTGTCTCAGTGGTCGTCGCGACCAACTGTAGTCACGTTGTCCCGTTAACCATAAACATCTCAGTGGACGCGGGCGATCTTGTCGACAAATTAAACAAATTAAGATCATATTTAATAGTATTACTCTCGCACTATTCTCGTAGAGGAGAAAACCGAGATAAGTTTATTTTTGTGTGGTAGAACGTGTCCAGAAAATGGAGTTAAACTGTGAGGGAGCCCAAAGTGAAAGTGATCCTTTGATAAAGAAAAATGCTATGTCACAATCATCCAAAATTTCAAAACTAGATTTTCAATAAACTACCTTTAGATACGCTTTTCTCAGATATTTTTTTTTTAAAATTTGTAGAGTAAATAAGGTTTTTAATATATATATAAAGCAAATGAATCTGTATAGGTTCCATTTGGGGAAGAGTTAAAACAAGATCTGGTTTCACTCGGTCAAATACTTTTTTATCAAAGCTATTATACGTATATGAGGTAATATAGATATATATTAGTGTTTCTACTATTTTTATAACAGGGAAAATGTTAATTAATTATCTAGAGATAAAATAACACACTAGGGTAGTATAATATTGTCAAGTTCTCTTTGTGCCTTAATTTGTGCCTAAAACTTCAGCTCCATTTGGGGTGTTCGGTTGAATGAAGCACAAAAGTGTTGTCCCGAACAATAAAGTGACGTTTCAGGATACCAAGGAAAATGCATCCGCCATTTCCTCTCTAGGGAAGACGTCTTCCGTTCAATACGGGGCATCCGGCGACGAAACCCGCGTTACCAACGTCTCGGTTTATTGTCTTATGGAAGACATCGCGTGTGCCAACTGAACCATGCACCACTCCTCAACACGATACTAAATTATAACGAAGAGAAGAGTGTGACAACTGGAAGAAGGGGGATTCAATGTTGGTAGAGCTGAATGCACTTTCTCACGCTATAGTGGGATCAACTTAAGAACCCATCTCACAGCCGATGAACAGGGGTATCGGAAACCAAATTACGCTCGAAACAAAACCGAACTGAAGTATATTTTTTTCTGAATTCTTGGTTTTACAACACTAAGATTGTGATCAGTATGGTATATTAATTTTGTACTTTTAAAATAATTATTTTCGGTTTTGTTGTATTTTTACTTTCTCTCGACTCCTCGGAGAGAAGATTAAGGTATTGTGATCGAAAAAATAATAATAAAAATTTCGGGATTTTGGTAGATGTTGACGTCCACCCCTGACGTAGCCCCCTAAAATCGATTTTTTTTCCAGTACCGTTTGTCTGTTACTGGACTAGAGGTGAAACAATTTTACCGATCAATCTAAAAATTGGTATCTAGGATTTTCACAAGGCCTCCGCTAGAAAGTTTTTGGAAATATTTATCCAACCCTAAACATAATTGTTGCTTACTTAAGGGCAAAAGAAATAAATCGATTTTCTCTAAAGAATCTCTAATTTTTTGTTTAAAATTTAATAAGCGTAAACTTCCACTTTGATAATATCTCCGAAACTCTTTAAAATACGAAATGACATATCATTGAAAAGTTGTAATACTCATACAAATAAACATAATTTATTTGAAATAATATTTTATAAAATCAATATTTTCCTAGCTATAAGTAAATAATATATATTATATTAAATATAACTTTAGAAAATGCACATAACAAAATATGTTTGTGAAGCAATGTCTATTGTCTCATATATTCTCTTGGATAAATGCAATATTTTTTTGCCCCATTATGTATATATAACAATGTATATTATTTAGTTTTACATATTATTATCTTTACAAGCCATAAGTATAGCTTAGATAAAGGGGTGAGCTGGTCCTGGCGCTTCACTGAACCACTTATTTCACATGTTTTGAAACTTAAAATGGTTCCATTGTCCTCAATTCCGTGGCTTTCTAAGGAATGTAGTGCTACACGGTGTGGCTGAGGAGTTGGATAAGAAGACGTAATACAGTGGATCTCAAACTGGGGTACGCGAGCAGCTATCAAGGGAAAGTTGGCAAAATAACAAGGAACTTATGGAAAACCCTAATTGTTTTTATGAAATGTTGATTGTAGATGTCATATTATATAAATGACATGCCACAATTCTCTCTTTTTTTTTTAAAGTTTAATAAGTTTATTAAAAGGTAAACAAAAAGATATAGAATTACATATAAGTGACAAGATTTAAATTCAATTAATCAATGATAACTGTATTCCGTTATTGAGATAGAAAATAATAGGTTGGACGAATAAGTATTGTTACGTTGTACACCAGGAACCGACAGTAGTTAGATAGAACATTTTGTTTAGTTAGTTAAACAACTCTAGAAATAGGGATATTAATTTTAATCATCTGCCACAACTAAGCAACAGTAAAAAGGAGAATTAAGTTCCAGGCAATGTAAAAAAAAGACAATATAGCCAGGCTAGGACCAAACTAATACCTGAGAGGTCTAATCATGAATAATAGTGAAACAATTGAAAATAGAAACATTGCATCAAATCCTATATTTTTATGTTTACTTAAAAGAATATAATTTAAGTTAGTTAGCTTGTATTAACCCTCATGGAGAGTTACGGAAAACCTTAAGAAAAATATCTTATAAGAGGAGCTTCCATTTTATAAATAATTAATGGCTAACAATCAGGCATCTACACAGTATTTTACTATGAACGGTCGTTTCCTTATGAGTACTGCCAGAGCAATCAATAGTAAATTTAGTTGTAGCATGTCATTCATATAATATGACATCTACAGGAATATTACAGAAAGCCGCACAAAGATGCGACGTCTGATTCGAGTTGTATTCCTACCTACGTTAGCTGTTGTCCGTGTGGTGAGCTGGGCCAGTCGACCGGAGCACTGAGGGGCTTTAAGGATGTCCAGAACTTACGCGTTATTAAAAAAAAAATAGCGTTTCACTGCCAACTAGAGGTAAAATGTATAAAAACAGCCTTCCTAATCAAAGTCACGTCTTAACAGGACCAAAACAATGATTCTAAGTTAATTGAGGATTCTGACGTTCAAGAACTGCAGCTACCATGATAAACACGGAAGTGTGAGGGTATTTTCCTTCAAGTAGGCGTCCGCCTTAAGAATAATCATTTAAATGATCTAAACAAATAGCTGTAAAATAAGCAGCTATAATAATATATGCGTCACACTCACAATAGACTTAACTGCTGAAGATGGGGAGATCAAAGTTCGAATCTCGGTTGGGTGTACTGAGGGTGGTTTTTAATGAATGATTTTCCAATCTCCTTCCAAGCATATGCGTTTAACCCAAACAGGTAGTGAGATGCTGTGAAATAACAAGTTTACTCTGGCAACACTCCCGACATATCAGATATTTATTCTCCATTAATGTTGTGATGTATTAAATTAATTTTTTTAAGGATACAGGGGGAAAAGGGGGAAAGTCACAGTACACACATTTTCCAGGACAACACATTTTTTATACCTCAGCCCAGCAATTACTTTTTTAAATTAAATTTAAATATGACAAAGTCCTCTTTTAACCATAATCTAGAGGTTATTAGAAAGGTCTCATGATGGTCTAACAGATTCCAGCACTATTTTTTTTTTTTAATTTTAGCACCACGTTTGGGTTATACGCTTATGTACTAATTACGCTGAGAGTTTTAGACAGGGATTCTTCACTTTTTTTTTGGCAAGGGCCCAAAATTAACAGACGATCAACTTATAGACCCATAGGTCTCCTTTGAAGCTAAACAGTACTAATTTAATAATTTAAATAAGTGCGGTAATTATTTATTACTATACCCTATATAAAGATGTAATATTTTATAGTAAGCAATTATATAATGTAATCAGAATTCAATAGTAGAGTTAGCTCATTTAGTAATTATTTATTGTTATGATGTTAGGTATGCCTACTCAATATTGGGAAGGCATGAGTGTTAAAATATTTTGTGACAATTAATATGCAGTAGTAATTGAAAATTAAAAATTTGCAAAACAAAATTTTATATATATTTATTTACATTTGTTCGGTGAGATCCTTGACCTCGCACTATTGCTGATAGGTCTTCAAATCGTGGGCGTATCTTTGAAAGGCTGCTTCTAAAGTCGTGCTCTGGTTGTTGTCTGCTTCTAATCTTAGTTGGTGACCTGGTGGTCTAGGGGTAAGGTGTCAGACTTCTATGCTGGCGGCGGGGTTCAATCCTCGGTCCCGGCACAGATTTATCTGATTACCAAACCCTTCCTTCACCTCTGACAAGACTTCTTGTGAATGTGGGGAATGCCAGGCCTCCACCGTGGTTCGGATTCCACGTTAAACTGTAGGTCCTTCATTTCATCTCACAATCACCCTTCCATTACACATTAGCATAAGTGCGTATAACCCGAATGGGTAGTAAGACGCGGTGCTAATAATAATAATAATAATCTTAGTTTTCTTGAAAGAAAGTTTAGAAAAACCAGCTTCCCATAGGTAAATAGTCAAAAACGGAAGTAACACTTTCATAGCTTCGTTCCCTAGAATAGGTTTTTTTCTTTTTTTCAGTTTTACTCAAAATGAACACAGTGACTCAGTTTGTTTTTGGAAATTGTGACGCAAAGCTTCATCGCTTTGAACTTCAATTAGCTCTTCCTGGAGACCAGTAATATCTGAAAAATGTTCAGGTGAGTCTTCAACGTCAATGTCAAATGGACTACACACCCGACTGTATTCAGCCATAACTTCTGGATTGTAGCAATTGAACTCAAGATTTAATTTCTGCAGATGCCAAATTATTACATTTTTAACCTATAATATCTCAGTGATTTCGTCTTCCAGAAGCAGGCTTAAAATCAGGAAAGAGGCCATATTATTTTCTTGTGTTTTCTTTTTCCACAGTTTCAAATTTCCTTTGAATGCTGTCAATTTCTCTGTTAGGCCAATGAAAGTATGATCGCGACATTACATCGAGGTGTTCAAATTACCAAGATCCACAAATATACCTGAAAGGTAAGATTAATTAACTATCCACCTTTCTTTAGAAAACCGAGAAGTCAAAGATTAATTCTTTCCTGACTAAAATATTCCAATCTTCTTGCGTAAGGATACAACTCTTTGAATAACATTCCCTCGAGAAACCACTGATCTCATGACGATACAACAAATAGATGTACTCAAAGCCCATTTCTAAACACATCTGGCTAAATATCCTGTTAAGTGACCTTGCATTTTTTTAAATTGATGACCTGAACAAACTCTTACATAATAATATCAAAATCCTCTGACAGCCTCTTAGAACCAATATTTTCCCTCTGAAGAAGACAATGAATCACTTTTACAGGCGGATTAACTTCCTTTACTATTGCACAGATGTCCTGACGTGCCCCAAGCATTGCTGACACACCTTTAGTACAAATGCTGTGACATTGAGTCTAAGACAAACCTTCTTTTTAAAAAAAAATCAGTCTTCTCCTGTAGCAAATGTGGTAAGTGGATGGTAAAACAAAAACTCTTCCATTTCGGTAAGTCCAGTATAGCGTATGTGGACTATGAGTTGAGCGTCGTCACTTACATCAGTTGTTTCATTCAGTTGTAGACTAAACTGCCCACAAGTTTTGATGTCTCAAATCACTTTTCTTTTAATATCAATCGACGTATCATGGATTCGTTTACGAATAGTATAATTTGACAGTGATATTCATCACCACAGGTCATGCGAACCATAAAATTGCTGCCGGTTTTACCAAATCCTCTCCAATTGTATGTGGGTTCTTATGTTTTGCAATACGCCATGCAACATGGTAGAAGCAAGAGGGAATTTTGGACAGAATAAACAGAATTATTTCCAGTGTCGAGACGTTGTCGCTTCAGCTGCTGTTCTTTTCTTTCGAAGAGACTCCATTCTATGTAATTAAAGCACTATGCTTTGTTTCAAGACGTAAATTTAGCCTGTTCTGCTTTAGTGACTCATTGCTGAGTACTTAACCACAAACTACACACATTTTTTAATAATTTAAATTTTTTTTGGGGGGGGGGAAGCTACTGTGACTCATCCTGAAAGCTATGGTGACCTACGTTTGGGTTGTGACCCATAGGTTAAGAACCCCTAGTTTTTAGAAATAAGGAAGGTTTTATTTAGAGGAAGCGTACCTGCATTTACGTGGGGGGAAAGTGGTAAACAATTTTGGAAAAATCACGTTCTTTACACCCGACTGAGATTCGAACCTCGATCTTCCCGTCATCAACAGTCTAGTCTACTGCGAGATTAGCGCGTCAGACCACACAGCCACTGAGGCGGCTGGAAACACTAATTCATAAAATGAGACTTACCCCCATTTCCATTTTACCCTTTTAATATGTCTGAAGCGTCTATTAAAAGTTGAGTGTGTTTACAAAAGTGACTAGGGGTCAAGTTGTAACCCAAGTGCGTACGAGTCAACATTTCTTCACTAAGAGAGGTTTTACCTACGCGCTAATAAAGACGTGTAAAAAAAACAAAGTATGGATGTTATCTGTAGCTGGCGGTAAGCCCAACAGTTAGTAGTTTGGTGGGTGCTTCTCAACTTTTTTTTTTTCGGTTCAGTCAGGATCGGCCCTTTTCCTCGTAAACACGCCCATAAAAGTGATCGGACTGATATATGCGCGCCATAGAAGTCCCATTTAACCGCAACGAAACTCCTCCACTTGAAATCGAGAACGTGTAGAGAAACTCTTGGGTTTTTTTCACAAAAAGGGAAGTTGTGGCTTTTGTTGCCCCTTTTTACGAGATTTATTCCTGTTATAACTTTATTATACTTTTTACTCAAAGCAAAGAGATTTTTTATTCATAAAATTTAATAAAATCTCTTACTAAATACTAAAATGTATTTTAATTTTATTAACACATCTAACACATCTATCCTATGACGTAACACATATAGCATAAAAGTCATAAACGGATTAATCCAAGGGTTAAGTATATAAGGAGGGTAGTTTAGAGGATGTTTATCCTCGTCTTATTTTTTTAATTCACGTTATCTGAAGTGCATTTTTTGGGCCAACTGTCGATATCAACAAAATACTTACAAACCAATTAGAATAAAACAGACACGAAACCCAGTCCCCTGACATTAATTTATCACTGTGAAAGGGTAAGATCCAATCTAGTAATTTATACTTTATATAATGCGACGGAAATCAAACCTTTGAAAAAAACAGTCTCTGCTTTTATAAGTTTTGACATTTATTAAAATTCAGTTTTTTAAACACTATAGACAAATTTTCTTCACGAGGTGAAATATTTGGTATTTTAAAATTTTGGAATTCTTCCTAAGTCAACAACGCGAAGGTTGGTTTGAATTCTATCCATCCAGCACTAGGCAGACATTCAGCTCTTCAGCTGGTTAGTGTTATTTGCACCATCTGGTAGAAATCTTCCATACTGAATTTCTACTAGCGCTAAAAGGCCTACCAATTTTGCCGGAAAAGGTATTTTCATATACCATTCATGGTTCTTTTACAAGCCACAATCAACATGGGACCGATGGATCTACTTTCTGAAGGAAGTTGTGCTACGGATTTAATCAATTAAGAAAAATCTGTTGACCTAAGTTAGATTTGAACCCACGAACATCGGGTCCTGAGGCGAGCACTTTACCTCAAGACCACCTAGATCCAATTTATGTGCACATATGCAAACATACACATATATATTTAGCCAAAAGCTTATTAAAAAAATTAGCCCACTTCATTGTCTGAATGGTCTAAGGCGTCACTCTTTCAATAGACTGGACTATCGTATCGTATCAGGGCTCGAATCCCGGTTGGGTGTACTGAGGCATTTTTACTAAATGGTTTTCAACTTTCCCTCCAAGCAAATGTGGGTACACTTCTTCTAAAATCAACCTTGTTCATTCCTAATACATTAGCGTAATTAGTAAATAACGGTACAGACCGAATCGGTGGTAATATGCAGTGCTAAAACCAACAAAGATCAAACAAATTATAATAATAATAATAATAATAATAATAATAATATTTAGCACCGCGTCTTACTACCCGTTCGGGTTATACGCTTAAAGTACTAATTACACTAATGGATTAGGAATTGGGAAGGTTGATTTACAGGAAGTGAACGCGCAATTGCGTGGATGGAGAGTGGAAAACCATTTAGGAAAAACCACCCCCAGTTCACCCGACCGAGATTCGAACCTCAATCTCCCCGTCCTCAGCAGCCGAACTCAACACGACAAGCGCGTTAGCCAACTACGCCACCGAGGCGGGTAAAACAAACTTATGATATCATTAATCTCCGGTCAGAACTGATCCAAGACCTAGTATATTTATGCAATCAGTGATATCATTATTATCAGCAACCATGTGGGTATAGTACATATAGTACTCACTCAACGACACGCCCGCCCACGTGTGTGTTATCTATGACCGATACCAGCGCCCCAGCGCGCGGCTTAGCAAGCTGAGTCAACAAAGCGGGACTGTTCTCCGCATTCAGCGCTCCCAGCGTCATATTAAAGCACTACAATGATAATACTGCGTGAGTATAATACCCGACTCATTGATGTCACGCGAAGTATGGGTGGACTCTAGTTTTGCGAGGTCTTCTTGGTTCGAATCCCGGCAGGAGGCTGTATGACATGCACTGGTGGTCAAGAGGACATAAGCGGCAGTTTAGTCTCGCTTGTTTTCCACTAGTCAGGTGGTTGGGGCTAGAATCTCAGCTGAGTGCACCAAGGCAATTTTTTTTTTTTGGTCTTCTAAAACGGCTTATTACTTTTCCTCCACACGAACGTGAGTACATTTGCTTACAAATTCAACCTTTCTCATACCTAACCTATTTAGTGTGAATGTGTAAAAAGACACGGAGTAAAAACAAAATAAAATTCTCCCTCTTTTCCTGTTTCCTAAGGGTCGATAATTTCTCATATATATATATATATATATATATATAAAAACAATAATAAAAATATTCACTTTCTTCATCCCCTGGGAAAGGATATTTAAATTGGTTACAATAGATATTATGGATATTCCCCGCCCAACTCCACGGCGCGAGCCCGAAAGTGAGCCATACCGACCGAGCGGCCACCACCACTAGCGTGGCTAGTGCCGTCATTTGCGGATAGAGGGTGTCATTGGTCACACAACGAACACTCCAGCAGTTAATCTCAGCTTTTTAGACCGGGGCTGTTACTTCTTTATTAAAGTAGCTCATCATTTGTCCTCATGGGGCTGAGTTTGATCCCATTCCAGACCTATTGTTTCATAGATAAATTCTGGAAGCTCCAGGTATCAAACCCGGGACCCTTGGACCTGTAGTCATAAACTCAGACCACTAGAATACGAAGAAAATATTATTGGACCTCATCTGAATCCCTTGATAAATAAAATAGATCACTTTTAGACCGAACTGGCATTAATTAGTACAATAGTAAAATAAATAAATGGCAGGGAACCCCACACAGACTCTCGCCCCTTTAAATAAATTATACTTACAGCTTATAATTATGTGGAACTAAATAATATAGATCGTAACAGAAATATAAAGACTTATAAAGAACATCGTATTTCAGCAAACAGCGCAAATGAAATAATATACACTGTTAGAGAAAAGTATTATTTGTTCTTAGCATTTTCAACTTCTCCATTCCCCAAGGCTTATATTTAAACAAATGTATCTGCCCATAGTTTGGAAAATATCGATTTTATTAAATATTATTTCAAATAAGAGTTGTTTATTTTTTAAGAGTTTTACAACTTTACACCGATAAGTTATTTCGTATCCTAAAAAGTGACTGAGATATGATCAAAAGTGGAAATTTACCTTCAAAATCATTTTCATAGAAAAATAAAATTGGCGATTTTTTTTTGTAATTTTAAACAAAGCCTAGATACAAATTTTGATCAAAATCGTTATATTTTATTTTGAGAAAATCACCCCTTTTTTTCTTCTCTCTTTTCGCCCTTACCCTACCCTTAAGTTTAAGGTTGAATGGATAATTCCAAAAAAACATTTTGGGGGACCTTATAAAAACCCTGGGTAGCAAGTTTTGTCCTAATCGGTAAAATGGTTTAGGCTTTAGTTCCAGTAACAAACAAGACAGACAACAGACAGATGACATTTCGAAAACATTTTTTCGGGGTCAGGAGGTCATGAAACGTTAACATCAATTCAAATCTCAAATTAGATTTTTTGGATGATAACAATACTTTCTCTATCCAATTCATGGTTGGATTAGAATCTAACTATTATCGTTTCTATTATTTTTACGCTTTCAAGTTAAGGTTAATTAAGGTGTAATTTAGAGGAAGTGTGCCTTCATTTGCGGGGAGAGATAGTGAGAAACCATTGAAGAGAAATCCACGCTCAGTACACCCAGCCGGGATCGAACCCCAATCTCTTTGTCATCGGCAGTCTAGTCTATTGTGAGAGTAACGCCTTAGACCATGGGCCACCGAAGTGGGTGCTGCTAATTTCGTTTATAGAAAAATCAATCAATATTATTTGATTGTGGCAGGTGAAAGGCATCCACATAAAAGGAAGGGGTTGAGGACCCGGGAGGTCAGATACCTTTGGCGCAAAGCGCAAAGAAGCACAAGGACTCCCAGAATGTAAGACATTCAAGAAATTACGCTACAGAATGAACGGCAAAGAATTAGGGCGCTTCTTGTGATTGGTTGCTGACGGCATACATGCAGCCAATAGAAATCACAACAACCTTATTACGTGAACACCACGTGGCGAATTTGCCGACGAAAACTCACCAAGACTTCTAGTGATAAATGAAATGCCATCTTACAGTAATTTCTAAATGTGAAATCACTTTTGAGAGCGAATAGCACTTACACACACAAATACAGTTTTTTTTTGTCAAAATGAAGGATATTTTGGATTTTCGAATATTCCTCCCGGACACCGGACAGAGTGTTGAAATATAGGCCATGTCTGGTGGGTGAGGGAAGGCCTAAGCTCTTTTTTTTTAGCCCGATCCACCCACCCTAACCCTCACCCGATAGCTACGCAACTGGAAACCGCTAAGTTGGCAACACCGCCGACTCAAAATGCCGTAAAAAAAAAACAAGACAAGTGATCCCGCATTCCTTCCAAATGCACATGTCTTCTTATATTTATGAAATAAAGTATTCCTTTCCCCCTTCACAGCCGCGACGATGCAGTTTTATTAAAGGTCGCGGTGTTGATTCATAGCTAGACGCTAGCGCTTGGGGCGGACGCACAGAGAACTTAGGCGCGCGACATTAAAAGGGAACAAAGATGATCGATGACGTCATAAAACACTCACAGGGGGTAAGATATATTACTTTGGACGAGGATGAGGAGAAGGCTGGTGAGGGGAGTTGTGAATAAACAAGACGTAATATTATAGTTACTGTCGGTACTTGGTGGTGCTAACATGTTGAATATATTATATGTAGGTACAATCCAGTTTTCTTAACAACACATCTGACAGCTATAATATGATTAGATATACTTTCACGTATGCATACGCCAAAGCATATGATCTGACGCTTTCACTTTTTTTTTTTTAGAGATATTATCCATATCTATAAAATAACAAAAATAATATATAGTAAAATATTATCAATTTTGGCCGAAAAAAAGTTTTGTTTTTTATAAAAAGGCCTTTCTATGAAAATTTGATCTTTATACATTTTATTGTTATTTTTAGGTGTTCGGTCTTTCAACAGGTCCGTTGCGCTGTGAAAATTGAGTCCTCACGCATGCATGTCTAACTAAGTAATTAGCAGTTTCAATTTTTAGATTCTGAGGTTTCATATTCTCTCCTTGTTTGAGACCGTCCATCGGTTTCATTCTCGGTATTCCTGGTCCCCTTTCCCCTTCCACTTTGCCTTTTATGACGTCACTCAGTAAGCAATTTCTTCTCATAGTGTGACTGAGACTCCTGCAGAATGCTCCTTTTTTATTGAATCTTCCTAAAACTTCTTCATAAGACACCAGATCTGTCCACTTTACTTACTCGATGTCATTAGGAACTTGAAAAAGCATTGCTTCACTCACGAAAGAACGCCACCTTTCCCTATCTTGAGCTAGCTATATCCATTCCACCTCACATTATCTCCCTATCTTGAGCTAGCTATATCCATTCCACCTCACATTATCTCCCTATCTTGAGCATGTTCAATCCAGTCCACCTCACATTATCTCCCTATCTTGAGCTAGCTATATCCATTCCACCTCACATTATCTCCTATCTTGAGCTAGCTATATCCATTCCACCTCACATTATCTCCCTATCTTGAGCATGTTCAATCCAGTCCACCTCACATTATCTCCCTATCATGAGCATGTTCAATCCAGTCCACCTCACATTATCTCCCTATCTTGAGCATGTTCAATCCAGTCCACCTCACATTATCTCCCTATCTTGAGCTATCTATATCCAGTCCACCTCACATTATCTCCCTATCTTGAGCATGTTCAATCCAGTCCACCTCACATTATCTCCCTATCTTGAGCATGTTCAATCCAGTCCACCTCACATTATCTCCCTATCTTGAGCATGTTCAATCCAGTCCACCTCACATTATCTCCCTATCTTGAGCATGTTCAATCCAGTCCACCTCACATTATCTCCCTATCTTGAGCATGTTCAATCCAGTCCACCTCACATTATCTCCCTATCTTGAGCATGTTCTATCCAGTCCACCTCACATTATCTCCCTATCTTGAGCATGTTCTATCCAGTCCACCTCACATTATCTCCCTATCTTGAGCATGTTCAATCCAGTCCACCTCACATTATCTCCCTATCTTGAGCATGTTCAATCCAGTCCACCTCACATTATCTCCCTATCTTGAGCATGTTCAATCCAGTCCACCTCACATTATCTCCCTATCTTGAGCATGTTCAATCCAGTCCACCTCACATTATCTCCCTATCTTGAGCATGTTCTATCCAGTCCACCTCACATTATCTCCCTATCTTGAGCATGTTCTATCCAGTCCACCTCACATTATCTCCCTATCTTGAGCATGTTCAATCCAGTCCACCTCACATTATCTCCCTATCTTGAGCATGTTCAATCCAGTCCACCTCACATTATCTCCCTATCATGAGCATGTTCAATCCAGTCCACCTCACATTATCTCCCTATCTTGAGCATGTTCAATCCAGTCCACCTCACATTATCTCCCTATCTTGAGCATGTTCAATCCAGTCCACCTCACATTATCTCCCTATCTTGAGCATGTTCAATCCAGTCCACCTCACATTATCTCCCTATCTTGAGCATGTTCAATCCAGTCCACCTCACATTATCTTCCTATCTTGAGCATGTTCTATCCAGTCCACCTCACATTATCTCCCTATCTTTAGCATGTTCTATCCAGTCCACCTCATTACAACCTATTTCTTTCAGGGGGAATGCCAGGCCGCCACCGTGGTTCGGATTCCACGTTAAACTGTAGGTCCTTCATTTCATCTTACAATCACCCTACCATTACACATTAGCGTAAGTGCGTATAACCCGAACGGGTAGTAAGACGCGGTGCTAATAATAATATTTCTTTCAGGTCCATTCTAATGTTAAACTCCCGTCTGCGTCAAGATATTCCCAATGTTCTCTTCCCATTGAGTTTGCCAGTCAGTAATACCTTGAACAAGGTTCTATGATTCCTCATTCCCACTGCAAGTCCTTCCCACTGTCCACTGTCCACTGTCCACTTTATCCACTTCTCCAGCGCCACATCTCAAAGCTTCACGAATAGCTCCTTTCTCTTTTCCTCCTTCAGGTTACATGTTTCAGCTCTATATAAAATACGAGTGACATTATTTTCAGCGAATATTTATAATACTAAAGCGTTGATGATTTTCTTCACGGGATTTTTTTTCAACGGGAGCCGCAAACACACATCTCCAGGCCCGTACATAGGGAAGAGACATAATAAAATCACATAGAACAAGAGAGAATGAAAGGGATGGAGAATAAAAGTGGCGTGTGTGGGGAAAGGGGGGATGGAGGGATGTGGGTGAAAACCGGAACCGGAAACGGCACCGAAGAGGAAGGAACAGCCGCGAGAAGAAAATGTAGCGGCGGCAGCGTTTCAATTGTTATTCTCGGTTGGTTGTGGAAGCGTGGAAGGAAAGAGGGAAGCGGGGGGCTATAACCCCTTCTTCTATCTTTCTCCTGCAATGTAATGTGCGTGTGTTGAAAGGGAAAGGGAAGGGGTTGGGGGGGGGGGGGGGTAACGAGTTGTTGCTACACATCGAGGGAAAAATGAGCCATAGCTTGACCCTCCCCCCTTTCCATCCTACACTCCCTTCAACATCCCAACCCCCTCCCCCTGACATTGTCATCTTTATTGGAGTTACGCGCTCTGGGCTAATTTATGAGGTTGTACCACGTCGACAATCGCCACGTAGTTACTTCCAACATCGCCGACAAGAACTAATTTAGGTTGGTTGAAGTTGGTAGCGTTGATGAACACGGTAGTAAACTTGTCTGCGTTGTTCTTCTTTTACTTGATTAAGTTTTTTTTATACTTGTAATTCAAAGTATGACAACGTTATTTCGTTCTTTAAGGTAAGGGGGAGCTATATGACAGTTAAGAACTTTTTTTTTTTTACAGTTTTTACAATAAAAAATAATTTGTCCAAAATAAAAATATATTGCTTCAATAGATACGTTTAGTTTAATTATATATATATTTATAATTATATATAATATATATATAAAATGTCACCTCACCCTTTGGTGGGCCTAATCTGTCAGGATGTGTTGCTGCCGAGGATAAGGGTGGTGACTGTATATATGACTGTGTGGGTTCCCAATCGATGTACAGCTTTGGAGTTTAGGGTTTTATCGTACTACTTTGCACTACTACAAAATGTGATGTTGGTAAGAAATTACTAAAAAGGTATAAAAAGTATTTGAAAATACTTACTCAGGAGCTAGTGACAGTACGAAATATAGCCTGACTGACACTCTAGGTGGTCCTACATGGTTATGAACCACGGTACCTCAGGCTAGACGGTAGCCCCCAGAGGGTGACCTGGTGGTGTCGGACTTCTGTGCTGGGGTCTGGGGTTTAATCCTAGGTCCTGGCACAGATTTATCTGATTACCAAACCCTTCCTTCACCTCTGACAAGACATCTTGTGAATGTGGGGAATGCCAGGCCTCCACTGTGGTTCGGATTCCACGTTAAACTGTAGGTCCTCCCTTTCATCTCACAATCACCCTACCATTACACATTAGCGTAAGTGCGTATAACACGAACGGGTAGTAAGACGTGGTGCTAATAATAATAATAATAGCCCCCAGCACACGTACTCGACTATCTGGCGTTCTAACCCGCGTAGCCTCCGAAACGGTCATAGTGCCCCCCATTACCCCCCCCCCCCATGCCCATCCCCTAGAATCGATGGTGAATTGTCATCCCTGTTAGCTTGTATTCTAGTAGTGTTTATACTTCAACTTGGCCTGATTTACAAAAGGAATACTGACAAAACATTCTGGCCGTCAGCATTTGTGTTCTAGTGTCTACTCACTCATCGAAACACGTTGCTATAATCGTTCTGTCACTTGCAATTCACAACATTACAATGTTAAAATAACAAACAACCCAATTTAGGGCATGTCGATTACATATACATATATATATATGTATATATAAAGAGTACAGGTGTATGAGGAGGAAAGTCACGTTACACGATTTTGCCAAGACAACCATTTTTATATCTCAAACCCCATAAAAATCCCGTCCAATTCTTTTTTAAATTAATTTTAATATTATCATAATATAATATTATTAGAAAGGTATCATGATTGTCCAACAGATGGCAGCACTTACTCAATTTGAGCTAAAATTGGATATTCATCCTTTTTCATCTGTACCAGTCACATTGTAGTTTCAATAATTCTTGAATATCTGCCAATGAACATTTTGGCAATTTATGCGAAACCTTTTCAAATTAAGAGAAAATGTTTTTCAACTCATGCAATGCTCATGACAGATATTCAAGACCTGTTGATATTAATATGCGTTTAAAATTATACTATATTTATCTACTGAAGCCATAGTTTTATTTATATTGGGTAAAAATGTTTTAAGTTATAAAAAACTGTAACAAAATATGAGCCTTAACCTTACTTACGACCCTCCGATTATCATGGGAAAACGCAGGATCGTTACCCAATTTCTTAAATATCAGTAGCGTGGGTGTAGGTGATGAAATTATGAGCGACTGAACTGCAACCTATAGGTTTGCTGTGAATAAGTGAATGTCTTAACTACAGTGAATATAAACACTGTGGTCTAACGCACTAATCTCGTGTTAGGCTAGACTACCCAAGACGGGGAGATCAGAGTTCGGTCCCGGTCGGGTACACCGAGGGAGATTTTTCCAAAATAGTTTTCCACCCTCCCTCCACACGAATGCAGGTGAACTTCCTCTAAATTAATTCTTCTTAATCCCTACCCTATTAGGGTAATTAGTACATAAGTGCACAACCTGAACAGGTAGTAAGTCGCGGTGCTAAAACAAAACTATCATCACTGAGGGAATTACATTGTCACTATTGGGAAACAACCCTATCATTATTTCGTTTTCATGTGGTCAAACTCCCCTCAAATATAAGACAAGTTTGGAAATGCTGGTTAGTCGAGGTTGCCAGTAGTAGTTCCTTCTTACCCCAGCACACCACCTTCTGACATAACTGAGAATGAGGTGCTATGACAACATTTAACTGAGAGAAAGCTTTTCTCCGTAAGACCTGCAGTTCCCTCTGCAATGATATTGGGTGTTGAGGCTGTAATTTGCGAATGACCACAGGGGTAAAAAAAAAAAGGTGTACACCTTCTCTCAAATTGTAAGCCAATAAATAAATTAGGATTTTGTTGAAATAAACATTTGTGAGTGGATCATAGTTAAAGAGCCAGGTGAATGGAAAAGAGTTTATAATATAGCAGGAGAATTCAGATTTTAGGAATTGCAAAGATTGTTTAGGGTAACTGGTAGTGTCACGTTGCCTCTAGTCGAAACATGGCTGAGGACAACTTTGGTGGAAATCAGATATGTCAGCTTGGCTCGTCTGTATGTACACAGTTATATAATTTTAGACCCACAGCAATTAATTGAGCGATTTGCCAAAACTATCAAACACAGAACGTTCATGCAACTAACAACCTGTAGCCTACATTTAAGAAATATTATTAACATTTTATTATAAATAATGGTTTGTTTTATTTATATTTCCATTTATTTATATATTATTTCCAGGAGTCCAGGATTATCTTTATATGCCACTTTTTAGGGTTAAATTAAAAAAATAAAAAAGTTGAGAGGAGAAGATTGGACACCCCTCCTTCAACCCCAGCCCCCATGGTAAGAGCTACTCCCCAAAATTGATCTGCCCCTGCGAACGACTGAACTACAAAATAAATTTCGTGACTGACCGAGCTATTGAACTAAATAAACTGTTCATATCAGGGAATAACTTGAAACTATTCCCGAAAGTGAACCATCAATGCACATCTATATAAAATGCAACCATGTAAGATCACCATCTGACCGGCTATGTTTTCCCTATATCTGTTGCACAATCAAGCAAAGTGGATCCAGGGTCTTTGCCAAAAAGACCCTTCTCCACCACCCCTTAAGAAATCACAGCACACACTCCTGCAGATGAAACCAGCGAGCCATTATCTCTGCGCTAGACCCCTCCAACCCCCTCTTTTCTGCCATTTAATAAAACCTTACTAAATCACCTACCCCTCCCCTTGCTTCCATTCAACTCTACCGTTCTATATTCTGACGACATTCGCGACCTCCCCGAAAGAACAAAATCTGATTTGCTTGCTGTGCGGACATAACTCTTGCAGTAGCCCCGACGTCGACGTCTGAATGTTCCTCCATGCCATCCGCGCCGTCGGCATCGCTTCAATCAGATTAACTCTGCTATCCATTTCGAGGTCATACGGATCGCACAGTCTTAACGAGTTCGAGGGATGGATTGCTTTGGGTGGGAGGGGAGGTAGGGGAGGAGGGGGTCTTCCACCCTCTATTTCTCCCTACATCTACCCCCCTATCTGGCCATTCGTCTTCTTTACAATTGTTTAGGACATGTGGGTGTGTTCAGATTGAATCTTTTTTTTTTAGCACATCGTCTTACTACCCCTTCGGGCTGTACGCATTTACTTATTATGATAGTGCGTTAAGCATGAGGAACGTTTAATTCAGGGGAGAGTACCCGCATTTGCGTGGAAGAAGAGTAGAAAACAGTTTAGGACAAACCTTCATTACACCCGACCAGAATTCGAACCCTGATTTTCCCGTCATCAGCAGTCCAGTCTAATGAGAGAAAAACTCATCAGAAGGTGCGTTCACCGGAGGGTTGAATCAATCGTTTGTTTACGTTAAAAGGACGCTGAAGATTTGGCTCAAAGTCGTGAGTTATTTTGTTCCTATCTCTTCAAATCCGTCACACTACTTCAGTCGGTAGCATATCTACTTACTGTGTTAAGGGTCTCGAGTTCGATTTCTGGCGTTGCTGAAACATTTAATTAGTGGTGAAGCTCACCTTCTTACGGTGATGAATTACCAACTGGAAAATTATGTGCTGTGTGGGTTTTAGAATTAAGTTAGTTCATAAGTCATGTGTTGATACAATCAGTAGGTATTCTGAGCACTCTCCGAGGCAGTAATTAAGGATAAAATAAGAGGTAATGCACTGGAAATATGACGGATGGCCACCGACTGAAATAAAACCACCTTAGTACAGATTTTTATAAATTAAATTTTGACGTCCATTTTCTTTTAAATTTTTTTTTGTTTTGTTTTAATATGGTAAAATCATTAATTTATTGTTAAAGTTAGTCTTTTCAAGCATTTTTTTTTCTTAGCTAGACAAGTCCGTTTTACGAAGAATTATTACACCATCCCCCAAAGAAGCAACTTTTTTTTTTCTAGAAACTTCTGGAAAAATACAAAGTAAAACGTCAGCAATAAGTCACAAAAATTTTAGCGATTGAAGTAATAACCTTAAATCTTCTTTTAGCAGATTCTAATTTCTAGCCCCCTTTTACAGTCGCAAAACCAAAATGAAAATATTTTTGGTAGCTTGCCCTTGTTAGAGAGTTCCAGGCATTTTATTTTTTAGTACCCTCTTCTTTCAACCCTCGCACCACCCTGTATAAACAATCCATAAATTCTCCCCCTCCTTCGCCTCCTTTTTTTTGAGCTGACGTCGCATACATTACAACAAAGTCACGTCGTTTTAATCTTCAACTTTAAAAAAAAATTCTATAACCGTACACATAAAGAACAGAAATGCAAACAAATACATCTTTTAATAAAATAGAGATTGAGATAAAAAAATAATATATAAAAAAATAAAGAGATATGAAAGGAACTTGAAAAAAAAAAAATTCTTGCTCCGAATTCTCAAACTCTTGTTTCCAGTCGATAAATTCTTAGTTTCTTTTGTAGGCTGTGGTTTACCCCCTAGATTCCATCTTTCTTCTTCATACTTTCTACTCCTCTTTACCGTCATGCACCGCTCAGCAGTTTAAATGATTTAAAGAGGGAAATTTCTTCCGGAGGCGACAGTGGCTCTGTGAGCGGTTGGGAGGTAGAATTAAAAGGCATCCCGTCAGCGATATTTGGTTATCCTCTCCTTCACCCCCCACCGCTATATTGATCTTCCGTTTCTCGCATTCAACAGTCAATAAAAGCCACGCGGCATTTTACAAAACAACCAGAGGGTAAAAAAAACCCACCTAATCTTTTATTTTACCGTTGTGTCTTAGTTCCCATTCGGGTTTTACGCATACATTAATAACACTAGCACATTCTTCGGAGGTCGAATGGTGTAAGAGCTAAGCCGCCACTCTCGCGATATACTGGACTACCGATGATGGGGAGATCGGGGCTCAAATCCCGGTCGGACGTATTGAGGGTGGTATTTCCTAAATGCTTGCCCACTCTCCATCCACGAAAATACGGGTACAATTCCTCTAAATTCAAATCCTAATAGCTATCTGCCCTCAGGTATAGAAGCAGTGAACCAGTGAGTCAGAGTCTAACATTAGATAACTCTAACCACTTGGCTACGGAGAAGGACTCAACCGTTATCAAATAATGGCATGAACAGTGGCGTGTCTTGGAATGTTGCCAGAGAAAGCAAAGTTATAGTCCAATATTCACAGAAGAGTTACTAGATATACTTTCAGGTGTTCATACGTCAAGACATGTGATCTGCAGCTGTCACTTTAGATGGATATTATCAATACCCATGAAACAGTACTAATATTAATTGTAAAACACTCTCCCATTCAGTGGACGCATGATCTTAGACGCTACTCTAGCAGTGGACTAGACTGCCGATGACGGGGAGTTCGAGGTTTGGATCTCAGTAGCATGCACTGAGGGTTTTTCCCAAAATAGTTTTCTATTCTTCCTCAATCAAATGCGGTTACACTTCCTCTAAATATAACTTTTTATCACTAATAAGTAATTTTTAGGCATACATAAGCGTATAACCCAAACGAGTAGTAAGACGCGTGTTAAGAATAAAGTAGAACACTCATCGGCCAGATATGGCGGTAAATACATTCCCATATGATGTGTGTGGAGCAGAGCCTACTGCACGATTGGTCAAATGTGGCCAGAGTAGAGCGGAACATATCACCGGTACTGTTATTACAAACTCTAATTACCCTGGAAACAATCAACGACAGGCCACCCCTGGTTTGCGACAAGTCGAACTGAGCACAAAGTTTCATGGAACCCAGTTTCCGTAACGCGTGCCGTCCAATACATCCGACAGAACATTTTGAGTTTCATCTTCTCTGACGCTGCAAGAGTGAACCATCCTCTCCGTTACATAGATTAGCGAGGTGACATCTTTTCTATCGAATTATGATATATTTGTCGAACAAGTCGACTGATGGTGTAGTGGCGTTTAGGGGAACCCCATCCCTTCTTCCACCCTTTTTGCCGCTCTTAACGTCCTTCCGGGGTTGATCTATCAGAGAGAGGAATCCTCTCCCCCCCACCCCCTCTTTTCCAGCCACTGTACCGCGTCCTGTAGCGGGCTCGGACATTAGAATTCACCAAATTAAGTTATCTGTCAACGAGATGAAAGGAACTGTCCCGTTGTTAGTCACACTCCGCGGAGCAATGGCCTGAGGAAGGGTGGGGGATGGGGAAACTGTGGGAGGAAGAGTGGGATATATTCTTTACCAAGAGCTGCGGAAGCTCTGATTTTAATACGAATAAACTTTTTAGAAAATACAATAACTTCTCTTTCACGGTCAACATTTATAATATTTTACTTTATTATTGACTCTCTTCAGTGGCAGAAAGTTCTAAGACTTAACTCTAGTGTTATACTCGTGTGCTGATGATGGGAATATCGGGGTTTAAAATCCGGTTGGTTCTACTTAGATTTTTTTTCTCTAAATGGTTTCCCATCCTCCCTCGATGAAATGCAGGTATATTACCTCTAAAATACTTCATTCCTAATACCTATGCCCTTATAATAACTATCAGATATGTGTATAACGTGAACAGCTAGTAGGAAGTGGTGATTATAATAATTTTTATTATTAGTATTATTTTATAGGTATTGATAATACATATCAAAAGTGACATTTGAGGCAGTGTCGTGCCGTGTAGTATTGCCAGGGTATGCAGATCTGGCTAAAACCGTACTTGTGATAGTTATGTTTTCATCTTGGGAATTACGATAAATATAAAAACATTAATGAAAATACAACATTCATATTTTAATAAAGACATAAGGCACAAAACTAACGAGATCTTGGGTTTCGTTTCAAAGAAAGCTCCCGGATTCGATTCTTCAAACAATTTATAACATTCTGGGGACGATATTAAATGTTTGCTGCAAGAGAAAAGCATATACATAGTTCGTTGTTGTTCTAAGCTCTTATTGATATACGATCTTGTATTCTTCATGCATTTTGTTGTGATCACTCATAAACAAGGAATATACAGATGGAAACATGTCGGATCTATTGAGACTCGTGTTAAGAAGGGCGCTGAGCAATACTCTCGAATGGTTAGGGAGCTGGTACAGTCATGGGAACAAAATATGGGATCACTTCTCCTTTTAAAACACAATTTTAACAATAGTTTAGTCCAGAGATAGGGGACCTGCGGCCTTTTAGCATCTTTTGTCAACTATATAGCTTCACCGTTTATAAACTATACATTCCAAAACAGAGTGTAGTACTTTTAATCAATTAAAATTTGAAAAATTCTTTATCTTTGAAACACAATGGTACAAAAATTAATTACTATTATTGTTCTATCATATGGGTATGGTTGGTGAGGTATCATATTTTGATACAGTTTATTGTACATGAAGAGTGCGGGTTTATTGAGGTATCCGTGAAGTGACTTGCGATGGGGCCTTACAATGCCAAAAAGTTCCACAGTCCTGGCTACTGGAAGTGGCGTGGCGTGTTGCCAGGCTATTCAGAGCTAGTTTAAACTGTACCTGTGATATGTTTCCCTCCACTTAATCCCCAGTTGACCAATCACTAACAGTATACAATAGTAAAATGTTACCAATTTTGGACACAACAAATATGTTTGTATTTTCAAAAAGCTTATTCTTATCAAAAACGTAATTTTATTTAAATTTTATGGGCGAATTGTTCTTATCACTCCGTAGAGCACTTATTGGTTAGGTATCAACGAACATACATTCATATGTTAATTGTGTAGAGCAGACCCTGTGTATGATTGGTCAAATGGTACATATGGAGGTAACATATCATAGGTACAGTTTCAATGAGCTCTACTTACTCTGGAATCACTACACGTCACGCAACTGGATGTATGAATTACTTTGAGAAGGTTGATAGGCTTGGATATTTAACTGACGCACTAAACCATACGTCCCTGGATCGATTCTTATGCATACGTGATATAATTTTTTTTAGTTTCAATTTTTGAGTAGTTTCTTACCGCCGTCCTGGTTATCAAGATGTTTACACTGGTGATGTATGGACGAGATAGGTATAGTAAAGGAAATGTACCCACATTTGTGTGGAGGGAGAGTGGGGTATCATTTAAGATAAAAAAAATCACTTCAGTACACCTGTCTGGGACTCGACCCCTTGTTTATATACCTACCAAGCTGGGTAAAAATATATTACGCTAAATGCATTGCGTTTATAAAACATAACGTAATTCACAGCCGGCTAAGAGAAACACGTCGTTATTGTTATAAGCTTCTCATGATTGGTAATATTTCAAAACAATCTCGTATCAAGGTAAAACTCTTAGTAAATTAGTTTTAATTTTTTTCCTACCATGTTTATACTATTCTCTAATAAAGTGGAAGAATTATAACAAGGGATAGCTAGGTCCACACATTCTTTTTCGAGCAGTTGAAATGTAAGGAATTATAATTGCATTACTACCAATTATGGAATACATTTTGAAGTATTAGTTGAGTTTTAATCAATTTATTTATGGGGGACCTATTTTGGGGGGAGCGTCTACAATATAAATTGAATGAATCCAGTTAGTGTTAATAACTTAATAGGGGCGTATTACTTAATTTTGCTAATGGTTTTTCTGATTTAGTCTTCTTTGTATATAACATTTTAGCGGATTAAAAATAAGGGAATAACAATAACTAATTTAAGATAACTAGAATCAATTTACAAAATATGTAAGGTTACTTTAATTGGTTCAATTCATTGGCATGTCGCGGAGTGTTACCAGAGTATGCAGTGATCGTTAAAATGGTTCCTGTGTTTGTTCTTTCCCCACTCTGTTCCTATTTGACCAATTACATATAGGATATACTCTACATACCTCATACGATCCGGTGATAAGAAACCTTTAATGAAAAAATTAGATAAAAAAACAATCATGGAGGAACAAATGTAAGCTGTCACGCCCAGTGTTGATAAAAACATAAAACCAACGGCCTATAGATAAGGCAGTTTGGAGAAGTGTTGTCAGACTCTTGAAAAGCTTTTGTTGCTGTTGACAGGAGAGAAAAGCTACTGGGTAAATAACACTTGACAGTCTAGAGCTGTTCTCACACGGAGATACCTTTCTTACTGCTGATTAAAACGTGGTTGTGTCAATATTGGATTTATTTATTATTATTATTATTATTATTATTATTTTAGCACCGCGTCTTACTACCCGTTTGGGTTATACGCTTTAAGTACTAATTACGCTAATGGATTAGGAATTGGGAAGGTTGAATTAGAGGAAGTGAACCCGCATTTGCGTTGAGGGAGAGTGGAAAACCATTTAAGAAATCCCACCCCCATTTTACCCGATCGAGATTCGAACCTAGGTCTCCCCGTTCTCGGTGGTTTAGCTCAACACGATTAATGCGTAAGCCAATCACGCCACCGAGGCGGGAGTCAATTTAGAATTTCCGGTATATTTTCGTTAACACTTTTATATTGTAAAGTCACAACGAAAGGCAATTGGGGATGTTTTCGTAAAGGTTTCGATTTTAATATTGAGTTAATAACGTTTCATCAGATTGGAAAACCCCAACCCTCAACAATCAAGTGCTGTAGTCAATAAGCGAATGGAGAAGAGAACTAATTTAGTTTTTATTATTTTATTATAACTTGTTTGATATTGTTCCTGGTGTTAACTTCCGTAGAGTCAATAAACCCAAGTGTCTTGTTGTGGAGTGCTAACAGGGTAAACTGAATTTGTTTAAACCTGTGATTAGAGATGAAAATTGTTTGGGAAGTTTTGAATAGGAAAATTTTCCGCAGTGGAGGTATTGGCGGAAATGGTAGACACTTTGAGCCTATTATGCTTCAAAATATAGAGTGTTAGGAGACGAGTGTGTTATAAGAAGGGGGAGATAGGAAGCACGGTGGATAAGGGTAAGGGTGGGGGGAGACAAATGTCAAGCCAACCTTAAAATTAATATAATTCATTTTTTGATGACCAAAAATTGAAGTATGATTTATGAACATAACGTTTATACAAAGGCTCACAGTAATTTGTATCTTTACTACTTTTTTTTGGCACTGCGTCTTATTACCCGTTCGGCTTATATCCTTATGTAATAGTTACGCCAATGTGTTAAAGATGAGGAAGTTTGAATTTAGAGGATTTGCACCCGGATTTGCGTGGAATAAGAGTGAAAAAACATTTTGGAAATACAAGCCTCAGTACACCCGAGGAAACCAAAGTTGCGCCATTTTTATACTTGCGCCTGGGGTGACCTGGTGGTCTAGGGGTAAGGTGTCGGACTTATGTGCTGGCGGTGGGGTTCAATCCTCAGTCCCGGCACAGATTTATCAGATTACCAAACCCTTCATTCACCTCTGACAAGACGTGTCTTAATCACAACTTGTGAATGTGTGTAAGGCCAGGCCTCCACCGTGGTTCGGATTCCACGTTAAACTGTAGGTCCTTCATTTCATCTCACAATCACTCTAGATTACACATTAGCGTAAGTGCGTATAACCCGAACGGGTAGTAAGACGCGGTTCTAATAATAATAATAATTATAATAATATACTTGCGCCGAAGTAGATTTGAAACCTTTAGTGAATCAGGGCAGAGCTTAGTATTAATTATTTTAGATAAATTGTTCACTTCAGACCTCTCAAAATAACAATGGTTAAATATACGACTTCTGCACTTTTGAAAATTCTGAAATAAAAAAAACAGAGAAGTTTTTAAATGTATATGTTTCCTGCATAATTTGTTTTGTTTTGTTTTTTTTACAGTTTTTGCACAGTTTGTTGCACCAATGAGCATGCTGGTGGCAGTCTCGTCTTGTTCAGTTTTCCTGTCAGGGTTTTAACCCCAGCTGGGTGTAAATGAGGGTTATTTATTTTATTAAATTGTTTCCACAACTTTTCCCACCCTTATATGAGTGCGAGTACATTTATTATAAATGATTATTACCTTCCTCATTCTTACTTCATTAGTGCAAATTTTCAGAACGGAATTTAATACCTGTAGCATTTGAATAAATTATTTTCATCTTTTCTTCGCTTCCTCTTACTACCCGTTCTGTTTTACTACTATGTACTAACTATGTTAATGTGTTTGGGATGAGAAAGGTTGAATTTAGTGGAAGTGTACCTATGTAGAGCGAGAGTGGACAACTATTTAGGAAAAACCTCTCTCAATTAACCCGACAGGGATCGAACCCAGATCTCCCCGTCACCTGCAGTCTAGCGTAGGGTGAGAGTAAACCTCAGACCATGCGGCAACTGAAGTGGAACTTAAATTGGTTATTAAGTTTATTTGAAGAGTGTATTGTAGATAAATATGGGCTCCAGAACATTAACTTATATCTACAGAAGATGGGAAGTGAACCTATAACCAGCAGTGACAAGTGATTACCTTTCCTCACCAACCTGACCGTCCAAATAAAATACGTCCATTTTGGTTATCTTGTATTTTCCTCATATCATTCTCAACACTTGTTTGCATGGCGTCTAGTCTGAGCAAGAAAATCTAGTCACAAAGTCACAAGCATTTCACTCTATTCTTTCTTTTCTTTTATTTTTCTCTCTCTTTCATTTTTTCTTTTCGCCCCCTTCTGGAATAAAAAAGGTCTACTTGGCGTCTACGCAAACAGCGCCTTTACGGCAACAATGGAAAACCATCAGTCTTCCAACTCACCTCCCGGGGTCTCCCCCCACCACCCACAAACAGTTTTTTTTTGTGACGGCCACCCCTACCCCCTCATCCTGGTAGCCCCCCTCCCGCCCTAAAACTCTTGGTTTCTTTGGTTAAATGGCTGCCGCCCTTTGGTGAAAGTCCTCACTTCCCCCGCCCTCCAACATACTCTGTGTCTTCTTCTGGCAAGACCGTTCAAGATGTCTGCAAGAATCAACACTAGCTAGCTAGCTGGCTCTAGACTCTTCTGCAAACAATTCTTACATCAACATTTTGAGAAGCGTTCAACACCCCTCACCTCCCTCCCAATTCAGATACGTTTTTATCGTACACCCTTCCTCCCCATCGATTTATAAATATTGGTTTAAAAGGGAGGGAGGGTTCTACGTTTGTTTGTCTGTGTTTGTTTGTTTATTTGTTTATTAAACCCTTTTAAGTTTTGAAAAAGGCGGAATTTAAGAAAAACAAAATTATCATGTTCGTAATGGCAATTCTTAGCACACGGCTTTACTATTTCATTCACATATCAGAGCTCAAATCGGGGACATGTGCAATCTAATTTTCTAGGAATAAACTTATCTGATAGCTAGAAAACTTACTAGATCTATATTCACGTATTCCATACGTAATTTCATGTGATCTGCAGATGTCATTTGGATGGATATAATCAATACCTATATAATAACAATAACGATATAGTAAAACTTCATCAATGTTAAATGCAAAAAAAAAAAAAATAATAATTATTTGTGTTTTCTAAAATACCCTGCCTGTAAAAATTTGGCTGTACGTGACATCGATCACAAGTACTTCGAAAACAAGGTTAGGAAGTAGGACTGAGAACCAGTCGACTGATAATAGTCGAGTCTATGATGGATATTAGCTGTCTATCTGGCTAACAATCCCACCGCTGACACCAGACTGTTTAGAGAAGTTCGCGTAGCAGTAGATTCATCCTTGAGATGGAACGGTCCTATGCAGTGGTGTCCAATTGGAATTGATGAACCCCTCAAAGTGAGTACTTTAATTAAGTAAAAACTAAATATGGGACGCTTGAATCCTCGAGTACTCGAATCCTTAAATCCTATGGTATTCGAGAAATACGAGATTCCAGAATATTGCAAAAAAAATCTCGAATCCTAAATATAAAAGTCTTGGATTGAACTCAAAATGTAATTTTTCAAAAATTAAATAGATTCGTGTGATAAGGAAAAAAAACGACCATCTAGCTTCATTATGTAAAAAATAAAAGAACAAAATCACCACTTTCTTATATAAATTCGTTATTATTTTATTTATGTCTATTTGTTTGCTTTTTTAAAATATACTTTTCGATGTTTTACAAACTAAAAATGTACTTTAGAAGATTCAAGGATTCAAATTTGGATTCGAGATTCCAATTTGGATTGAGATTCGAAATAAAATTTTGAACCAGGATTCAAAATTCGAATTGGAGAACTGTAGGATTCAACCCATCTCTACTAAAAATAGTTAAAAATAAGTTAAGGGATTTTGTAATCACAATATTCACCTGCGCGATACACTCTTTAAAACTTCCTATTGTAAAACTAAATATGTCAACATTACGAAATGTCAACCTCGGTGATCTTGGGGTAAAGTGCTCACCTCAGTACCCGATGTTCGTGGGTTCAAACCCAGCTGGATTCGTCGGATTTTTCTTGAGCGATAAATATCAGTAGCACAACTTCCTTTGGAAGGGAAGTAAAGCCGTCTGTCCCATGTCAATCGTGACATGTAAACAAACCGAAAGGTATGTGAAAATACCTTGTCTGGCAAAATTGGTAAGTCCATTCACTCACGCTGATAGAAAATTCTCGTGTGCTGATATAATCAGTAGACTCAGAAAGTGCACGCTAGATACCATAAATAAATATATAAAAATAAAAACATTTAAAAAAACAGATTATTTTTGGTGCGTTTAAATAGTGTCCGAGAACAAAGGTCGTTTCTATTAACTAAACTAGTTAGTGAGTCTGAGAAAAGGTGATAATCATACCCCCATATCTAGAATCTCAAACTCTATTACATCTTATTATTGTTAATATCCAATGGTCATATTTGATTTATTATATTATTTTATGTTTTACCATACTAACACCCCTTCTTATATATACCCAAGGACGTAAAAAAGCTAAAATATGTTTAAGGGGGGGTTACTATAAAGTTGTTGTAATATGTGGATTGATTATATATATAAACATGAATACATAAATAGAGAGAAAAAGAGAATTATGTAAAATATATCAACATATTACGGTACATTTCTAGTGGACCCACAAAAATTTTAGCTTTCTACGTCCTTGGTCATTAGACTACCACGACATTTTTCTCTCAGTTGACGAAACGGTAGGGGCCCACTTAGATATAGTAGGTATTTCTCCTATCCTTAATCTTCACTAACGTAGGGGCATAAACTCTAGCTACCCTAATCTTTACACTCATCAGATTAAGTCGTAAGGAACCTATGTGTTGACCGTAAAAGTTTATGGTTTGTAAATGGTGTACTGAACAAATATTTGTGTTTTGGAAAGGCATGTTTAAAAAAACCTATCTCTCAATTTCTGCCCCCCCCCTCCCCCCCTCCCCCCCGAACAAAAAAAAAACATGTTTCCGACCAACGCTTTCTGCCTCACTCGGCTTACCTATTATAAGATTTTGTTTCTTAAAGTAGCTACCCGCCTCGGTGGCGTAGTTGGCTAACGCGCTTGTCGTGTTGAGATCGACTGCTGAGGACGGGGAGACCGAGGTTCGAATCTCGGTCGGGTGAACTGGGGTGGTTTTCCTAAATGGTTTTCCACTCTCCCTCCACGCAAATGCGGGTTCACTTCCTCTAATTCAACTTCCCAATTCCTAAATCCATTAACGTAATTAGTACTTAAAGCGTATAACCCGAACGGGTAGTAAGACGCGGTGCTAAATATTATTAATTAATTATTATTATTATTATTAATATATTATTAAAGTAGCTTACCTAGTGTGGTAAAAGGACTCAAGTACATATTTTCTATCTCACGGCTGTGTTTTAGGAGAGAAGGAACTCTTGTACAAGGTAATTCATTTTATTATATTTACTCATCTGGAATTCGACCCATGACCAATTTATAACTCGCTTTATTCTCCTTAAGATTTTGTTTATTCACTGTAGGTACAATAATAAAATATAATAATGCTCAACTCATCAGTAAGCTATTTTAAAAACCAGATCTTGCAAGCGCACCAACACCAATAAAGTCATCCCATTTCAACTCACCCTTTAAATTATTGTTTCTTCCACTTAGTTTGGAGTAATAATTGAAAAACAGTTTTTTTCCCCCTTTCTCTCAGGGAATCATGGAAGCCATTCCCGGCAAGAAAAGCCATCAGACTAAAACCCTTCCATCTCGATATTAAGTGCGCGGAGCGTAACCATCTCAATTAACGGTTTTAATACGTTTAACATCTGCCGGTATGTATATATATCTCTTGTTTGCATTCATCTCCAGAATCAACACAATCCGTCTAGCAGACGCTTCTTGCGTTTCCCGCTGTCTCCTCCGTCTGGACGCCACGTAGGCTGATGATATTACGTGCAGCGAGAGGTTGGGGGAAAGAAGAGGCGAGAGTCAACATCAGAATAATAGGCCCACCCTCTCTTTGAGGGAGAAAATGTAGTATTATTGTTACGCTATCGAAGAAACCACAGTGCCTCGGTCTATTTAGTCTCGGGTTCCCATCTTCCTCTTTTTCCGTTATTCAATCGAATTCTCTTTCCATCTCAATTATCATCCCTTCATCTAATGTTTCACTCTCTTTTCCTTTATCTCTCTCTTTCTCTTTATGACTCATAATACTTGTTTTGGTTTTCTTGTTTCTTGTACAGTGTTGAAACTTACATTGCAATCACAGCTCATAGATGAGTGATGCTAAATTTTACTTTGATATTTTACAACTATTTAAATGGAACGAATGCATTATATGCCAAGTTTTTAAATTTCACACCAGTTCCATGTAGTGGAGTGTTTACAGAATATTCAGAGCTTGTTAAATCTGTACTTCTGATATGTTCTCCCCACACGGCTCCCATTTGACCAATAATACATGGGCTCTACCTTGCATTGGATTACATTTCCATTGGTGTCCAACCATTGAGTGTTCCACTGAGTTATAATACCATATCACAGGTAGAGATGTGAGACGGACAACTTTCCATTATTATTTATGTAAAATAATGTCAAGTGATTAAATGGATAATAATAATAACAGTAATAATAATAATTAGTGTTGGGATAATAGTAGTGTTAGTAAAGAAACACCTGCTTTGGTGGCCGCACGGTCTGACGAATTACTCTCGCAATAGACTGTCAATGACAGGGAGATCGGAATTTGATCCCGGTCTGTTGACTTGCTCCATTATTCTGTTAGTTAAAAAAGAGAAAACTGGTGGCAATAACAGTGACATCTTCATCAAAAGTGTTGCTATTCACCCTTTCTTCGACCAATCTGCGTAAATAACTTTCTTCCAAGATCGAACATTATTATTTTTAATCTATCTTGTGAATATGGTGTAAAATACAATTAATACTAATTTTTTTTAATGTTAACAATTATAAAACATTGTATTTAGGTATTTATTGAACAAAACCATAATAAAATGACTAACGAACAACTTTCGTTAGAATAGCAGATAACTTGCTGTGCTTTGCAGTAAAATGTTGGAAGGCAATTGAGCCACCGACTCAAATTAGTTTGGTTAATACCGATAGATGTAGTTAGGATGAAGTGTTGCAATATTCACTGCCAGATTTTTATTTCTTGCGTTCATTTGTTTTTTAAAACGCCAATATGGATATTTGTTTGTGTGTGTGTTGATTTAAATTTATTTCTTCAACAAGTGTTATAACAACGATATTTCTTGACGTATTCGGTGTTTATATTTTGGTTTTAATACTTTTGTATCTGTGTTATTGCTCTCAATAATGAATATTATTGTATAATAGAGTTTGATGTGTATTTTCATTCAAGTCGTACTCAACAATGTAACCTAACTATGTAGATTTAGTAGCCCTAAATGTTAATCAAATGCTACTCAAAATAAAACATGTAAGTTTATAAATTTACAATCTTTTAAACAATGAAAAGTATGTTCGAGTTAAAAATCTCCCTACAAAGGCATTATTTACCATTTCATGATTGTCGGTTGATTTTTAAAAGATGAATAGTATCTCAAAATTTGAACTAAACAAAATTACTATAACTGTTATTTCAAAACATTTTTAAACATTCATGTTTTTTATACTAGAGTACTGTATTAATTATTATTTCAATTTAAACAGATCCTTAATATTTGTCATGATCATTCTGGAATTTAGTAGGAAACTTTTTAAACAAAAATATAAGTCCTGTTTAAAATCTGCAATGTCCATGACAGATAATTCAATAACTGTTGAGGCTATTATTATGTAGAAAATTAATCTAAAACTATTTATTGGAGCACTATTTTTATTTACATGGCATTTGCAAACTTTCAATTCTTATTATATAAATTTGTTTTTTTAACATATTTATAGGTTTATGTGAGTGGATCTCTACGCAAGTTCGTAAATTGATACGTTCCAGACTTTGTTAATTAATATGGCCGAACGTTTCCAACTGTATTGGGTGAGTTTTCTTTTAATTTTAAAATAGTCTACTTTATTTTTTCAAAATTTAATTTATAGCTATTTGAAATTTGATATTGTTTTTGTGTGTTTTGATGATAAATTTGTTTTATTTACTTATAATATGACGAAGAAAATGTGTGAAGAATTCTGTCCTCTTTGTGTACTATCCCCGTGCTCCCTTCCATTCCACTTTAAGAGTACCGTACTGTCAATCAGTTATGTCTTGTATGTATATGGACACTGACTGACCTGGATATCTCAATTGGTGGCGCCAAACTACGAATATTCAACCAAGGTCAATATTTTAAAAATTATGTCACCTCATTATGTTTTACCAAGACGTTAACATTATTTTCTTATTCGATAAGAGAAGGGGCAAGGGGAAATTTTGGAACGTAGCAAGCGAGGCACTTAACTAATTTTGTCTTCCCATTCTGTCCCCGGGAGTTTCTCTTGCGTTCCCGTTGTTTGGCGTCGAGCCAAGAAGTTCAACAAGGGGGTCTTGCTGGAAGAATGGCAAGTCTTGTGGGGTAGGGGGAGGAGGGGCGAAGGAATGAGCGTGTTAAATCAGGGAGGGGAGGGGGGTTGAGGTGCCCCCCAGTGTTTTGAAGTTGGCTGGCAACAAGTTGATGTATGACTGAAAGCGGGAAGAATTACGACGATCCTTTGCCTCCCTTCTCTCCTAACCCCTCAGTGCCTCTGTGCTTTGTCTTTAGATAAAAGGGATGTGAAAGGGGGGAGGGTGGGGTTCAAATCCTATCCCCCTCCACACCTGTCTCTTATACCCTGCTGCTACCGGTGTTTGCCCCGGTTGACGAATATCGCTCCAGGGATCGATTACAAGCCGAGCCGACTATCGATAGTAGGAATCGTGACGACATAAGGGAGAAGAAATAAGGAAGCTTTCAAACAAGAAATATGGCGATAGGATTTATCGGTGAAAAACAACAGTTCCCGTGGCAGTTGGCCAACTTTTAGGAACGAGGAATAGAATTAGACCCTCAAATAATTGTACTAATGTTTAGTTTCTTCCAACAAACCGATATTTGCATTACCGAATGGCGTGGTGGGATAGGGTGAAGTGAAAACCGAGATAAGGTCAGTATTTTTGTAACTTTTTTTATATGAATAAACCTATTTTAGACCAAATGGAATAAAGTGACATTACTTCAGTGGATACGTGTAGTTTAGTTTTCGAGTAGAGATGGGTTGAATCCAATATTTCTCGAATCCAAATTAGAATATTTAAAAATATACAATTTTAGCTAAGGTAATAGCACCGCGTCTTACTACCCGTTCGGTCTATACGCTTATATACTAATTACTTTAATGGTTTTAGGGAGGAGGAAGGTTATATTTATAGGAAGTGTACCCTCATTTGCGTGGAGAGAGAAAGATAGTGAAAAACCATTTTGGAAAAACCACCCTCAGAACATCCGACCAAGGTTCGAACCTCGATATCCCCGTCTTCAGCTGTCTAGTCTACTGCGAGAGTAACGGCATAGACTATGTGGCCAATGAAGCTGGTAAAGTTAATTTTAAATAATAATAATAATATTTAGCACCGCGTCTTACTACCCGTTCGGGTTATACGCTTATAATTTTAAAAAGTTGTCAAAGGCTTGGGTGCCAATGAAAATGCTATTTTGTTTGTTACATACATAAATACATACATATATATATATAAAATGTCAAAATTGTAATAATATAATTAATTTACTAAAAAAAAAGTGCTCTATTTGTTGTTTATGAAGTTATATATATATATATATATATATATATATATATAATATATATATATATATAATAAATATAATAATATAAATTTAATATATAATTATTTACTAAAAAAGTGCTCTATTTGTGTTTAAGTTATATAAATATATATAATTAATTATATATAACTTTATAAACAACAATAGAGCACTTTTTTTTAGTAAATTAATTATATTATACAATTTTGACATTTTTATTTTGTTACTTTCCCAACAATACAAGTTTATATAATTCCTTTTATCAATTTCTTAAAATTGTTATATCAAGTAAAGGTATTTATATTAAGGTGGGATGGAAGGGGCCATGAGAAAAAGCCAATGTTTTTTCAATTTTTATGGCAAAACATTTTCTTTGACCAAAATAGATAAAACATTGTTAAGTACGAACATAGAATTTAATTTTCTTCAGATGGTGACCTCAAAATTTTGAATATCTTCAAGGTGTTCTGGAATTTAGTGGCAACTTTTTTAATTTAAAAAGTTTGTTAGTAAATGCCACCATACTCATAACAATATTCAAGAACTCTTGATAAAACATGTGTAGAAAATTAAATTATATATTTGTACTGGAGCAATATTTTATTTATTTTGGCGGAAAAAATGTTTTGCTATAAAAATTGAAAAAAACGCTGGCCTTTTCTCGTATCCCTTTCCATTCCACCTTAATTGTATTCGAAACGTTTTTTTTGAAATTTTTATGAATCTAAAATCTCTCAAATACCATAGGTTTCGAGGGATTTGAAAAGTGAGATATTCTCTATTTCCTATACATAGTGATCTCAACAGTTTTTTTAAAAAAATATTTGTCATAATTATTGATTATCAATTATTTAAATGAATAGAAAAAGTCCTGTTCCAATTTCACGATGCTCATGACAAAATATTCAAGAACTGTTGAGACTCATAAGTGTGGAAAACTAATCTAAACACCTCTACTGAAGCAATTTTTTAAATTAATTTTGGTAAAATTTCTATATATAAAAACTGCAAACATACTTACATTCGCTCGCGTTATCTTCTATTCCACTTTGAGAATGTTACACTGGAATAAGTTGTTTTTAAGGCCCTTGGCCCTGTCGAGTGCAAGTCTAAAACCTATTTTGTAGGATGTTGGGCGGGAGGGTGAAAGGCGTGGCTTCACAACCGATCAAAGTATCCTTCCGCTCCAACAAGAACAGATGGATAATAGAAACCGTAGATGGCACTTGAGATTGAACAGGTCTTGCGGAAAAAATCACACATTTGGAATTATAAGTTTTCTAGAGAACGAATTAAATTTTTATAGTAATATTTTCAACATCTCATCTAAGATGATGTATCAATGTTTATTTGTTATATTTTCTTAATTTTTGTTATGCAGCTGGCAGTTTTCTGTTGAAAAATGTCAATTTTATCGATATTTTATCAATGTTAAAATCATAGAAGAGGTGTGTATATAAAAAGTATATTTTAATCAACATGCTTCTATTCTTGAACAAACCGTTTCCGAAAAGAAAATGGCAAAACAATAACAATTATTGAAGATAACTGTTTGTTCCCATGGATATGCATTTTCACGCCAAATGAAATTGCCAATCGCCCTAAGTCAAGGACTCAAAATATCTTTAGATTAAAAAAAAATTTGCAAGCTGTGTTTTCAAATTAAATTAAAAGGCTAATTCTGCTTAAAATAATTACTGTAGGAATTTTATAGGTCATTTGAATATGGAGACACAAGTTGTATTATAAATATTTATGTTAAAAATACTAATGCTAGTCAACTAAGATAATAGAAATAAAATCACAATACATACAAATTAAAAATAATAGTTAAGAATATGCATACAAAAACAATTAACTAATAAAGTCCTATACACATTCGTAGGCCTACTAACTAATTTTATGTAACCCGCAATTATCGGCACATGGACTAAAGCGTTAGCTGTGCCTTCTCTGATTTTATCTGTGAATGAGAGGTTAGAGTTCGAATACCACCTGTTGTACGTAGGAGCTTTTTTTTCATAATAGGTTTCTCACTATCCTTCCACGCAAGTGCTGAAACACTTCCTCTCATTTTTCCTTCCTTACATTTACCCATTAGCGTAAGTATGTGGATAATCCGGACAGGTAGTAAGACCCGTGAAATTGGAGGGTAAGTAAGAGGGAAATCATTAAAATGAACGGTTATCTATAAATAAAAACAATCCTGGTTTGGTCTAGTAGATTTTTAAAAATATTACGCGTGTTACTAGCCCTTCCTGAATATTCACAAAGAAAACTAATTTAAGGTAATGGGTTAAGGAGGGTGCAACATTCGACAGGAGGGATTCTTAAGTAAGTTGAGGATAAGCCTTCTTGTGGGAATCCACTGCTGATGCGCAAGGTTAAAGTCTCTTAAGGAAACAAAAATATTTTGAAACATCCTTTTCACGTTTCCACTCCTGTTGTCCATTAAATTGCCTCATGGCAATGTCGGTTGATTTCCGATCATAAGTTAGCACAAGTTTTTCCACAGCCATTGTTAATTAACAATTCTTACTTGAAGGGCTTGGTAAAATTGATAAGTTGGAATGGTAGTTTGGGGGAGGAAACATTAGCTAAGTTCTAGGGAATGATGTAAACAAAGGGTTTTTGTTATAAGATTAAAAAAAAAGAAGAAACGAGTTAAACATATTTAACATAGACACCCCTCTCCCCGTCCTTAGACCACCTCTGAGATTTCCACGTAATGACACACAGTATTACATCTAAAGTTTAGAAAAAAACTTTTTTTACTCTTATATTTCTTCACTTCTTGGCGTCCTGATTAAAGTAAACACAATTTTCCTGCTTCCAGTTGTGTAAATTAGTCCAATTCCCTTTCTACCCGAAACTCAGGGGTTTGACTGAAAATCCGCGAAAAGAAAAATAAAGCGTTTGACAAATAACAAAAGAAGTAGTGAACAAAGGAGTGTGGGGTGGTATAAAATGGTAGGGGAAGAGGAGGGGGTGCAAGATAGGAAGTATATAAGTAAACACAGCGTAAAGTTGTGTGTTGTTTACTTTAAAGATGACAAGTGCTACGAAGGTGGCGCTGCGACGTGGCAGTCTACTGAAACAACGATCGGATTAGCTTCGTAAGAGGTGACGAGGGCTCGGTCGCAAAAGTACATATATCCTAGATATTTATAAACATGTTTTAAATTCCAATTTTTGTAGCAAGAGCCATTTAGAAAATACAAACATAACTTTTTACGACCAAAATTAATATAATTTTATTATATTACCCCTATTAGTGCTATTTCATGAGTATTGATAATATCTAGCCTCATGATCACAAACAAGGAGCTATTTGATTGAAAAGGTAGCAGCTACAGTCTAGAAAACTAAGACTAACGGTTAGAGAGTTCGTTGTGCAGAACACATGACATCCTCTATCCACAAACGTTAGTAGTGTTCCCGACCACCTGTCACAGCTCTCTGATTGGTTGAATTTGGTCACGTGACCAAGCCCCTCACTCTCTGATTGGCTGTTGGTTCCCCCTCTCTTCCTGACTCCCTCCCTCTCCTCCTGGACCCCTTTCCAGTGTTTCAAACTTGTTTTTTAATTTGTGTTCATTGGTTATTTAAGTATGCTCAATGGTTATTTGTGTATGCTTATTGCTTTTTTTATTTGTGCTCATTGGTTATTTATGTCTGAATAGGATTGGGACTGGGTGTTGAGTTTTTTATTTATTTATTGATGTGCAGTCCACGGCGTTGGGCGTTCCTCTCTCTTTATCAGAGGGAACATGTAGCACGAAGCTCTCCTGACGGCAGCGTAACAAAGAGTGGGAGAGATAGGTCCTCCTGCCTTGAGACCCCTTTCACTTCCCCTCACTACCCCTTCTTAGAGGTATGTGTCGCAATACCCTCCCCAACGCCTATGTGGTAATGGGTTTTCCCTGATGACAGGCGCCAGTTTGGCAGGTCGTCAAGACAATTTGGGACAAGAATAGACCGTGACCTTTAATGATGTCGCAATGGGTTTTCGCTGATGACTGGCACCAGTTTGGCGAATCGACAAGACAGGAATAGATCGTGACCTTGAAACCGTGAGCTAGGTCATTGACTCTGGCAACCCTCCCCTGGGCAATGGGGTTTTTCCCTGTGATGTCGCAACTAGTCATTGCAATGTCGCAACCCCTATGTGGTAATGTTTTTTTTCGCAAATAGAGAGCATTGACACAGTTCTGACTATGCACAATCAGGACCCTCGGAATCCTCAGTTAGGGGCCGCTATTCCCCACCACAAAAGTCTACTAAAATTGGTTGTTTGGTATCGTCCGTCGACATGCGTGGATGTAGGTATCCGTCATGGACCGGAGGAGTACGGTAGTAATGTTACAGAGTTTACATGGAGGGAGGAAGAGTAGAAAACCACCCTAGTTCACCTGAGCGAGATTAGAACCCACGACCTCCCCTGCCATAACTATATGAGTGACACGTACTCTTTCTGGCAAAATGTGCGGTAGGGATGATTAAGAAAATGTTCTGGAGAGAGAAATACTTACAGTTTACACAGTGGGGATTCGATACCCCCTACCAAATATAGATGAGCCTGACATTTAGACAGCGTACACACCAGGATTTGAACCTCGATATCCTTAACACGGCTAATGTCTGTTAGAACGGTCGTACCTCCTGCACCCCCACCATTTTTGAAGGGGCTTTGCTGGTTGACCAGATTTTTCTAGACCGGGTAGAATGTATACCCGCATTTGCTTCAAACCTCGATCACTCTGACATCGGCCGTCTAGTGACGCCCTATATAAGACCATAGATTCATGTATAAAATGCACTGTGATGGTAGATTTCTACTCAAGGCTTTTTGTTTTATCAGTGATGGGATTCAAATATAGTCGGATGAATTGATGGGGGTTTTATCCAACTGTTTCATTATCTACCTTCACAAAAATGAGGGCACACTTACCTTTTCAATTATTCATAATTAGCAATCCCACACGGCTTTGCCTGTAACCCACTGTGGCATTGTGCTAAAAATAGCCTAATTAAAAAGCTAATTAAAAATCCAGCTTCGTGGTGCATTCGGACCACCTCCCGTACACCTATGTTAAAAATTTCAGATCTCTGCTAGCCGTAGTTTTGGTTGGGCATTGCACACAAACAAACAAACACGCAGACAAACACTTACTTTTATTATTATAGATTCCTGTTCCATTAATATAAATATGCGGATAGGCCAGACGGGCGGCCTGGCACGCAATAGAGAAAACAAGATCGAAAATCTCAATATCGAGGTTTATTCCCATTGCACCCCAATGAGATTCGAACTGAATCTTAGAGATGAACATGACAGCTGGGCACTGTCTCACCGAACTACAGTCCCATTTTCATATGAACAACTAGAAAAGCCACTAGATATAATTTCACGTATTCATACGTCAAGACAAGTGAGCTTCAGCAACCTATTTTGATGATACTATTAATACCTCTAAAATATCACCAATACTGTAGTATTATTTTATAAATGTTGTCTGAAAAAGTTTGTATTTTCTAAAAGTCTCTTTGTATAAAAATTGGAATCTAATCTACATATAAACAGTTGTTTTTCCACAGCGTTTTTTTAAATACCAGTTTGGGCTTTACTACACTTATTCCACCGTCAAGGTAATCTAGTGCGAGCCTGACGACTTGTAACCCCGCGACCACTGATGCATAAAATATTAGTGTTAATGTACTTATTTAACTCTGAGAGGGTGAAATCATAAAACAATTTTCCAAGTGCAGGTATGGGCTCAAAATACCTTCCTTAGTACACCTGGTTGAGATTCGAACCTCAATCTCCCCGTAATCAGCAGTCGATAGCCTGATGCGAGAGTAGAGCGTTATACCATGTGGTCATCGAAGTGGTGATTACCCCTTTTTCCTCTAGTGTTGGCCAGTTTGCTATCTATTACTCATTAAGCACTGCGTCTTACTAACCGTTTGGGTTATAATACTCTTAATTACTATTTATGCTAATGAACTAGGAATTGGGATGGTTGCACCCGGATTTGCTTTGGGGAGAGAGTGTAAAAACCACCCCAGTTCACATGACCGAGATTCGAACCTCGATATCCTCCGTCCTCGGTAGTCTAGCTCAACATGAATCTGGCGTGTTAGCCAATTGCGTCACCGAGGCGGGTATCTATCACTGCACGCTTTTTAGAGAATTAACAATCTTTACGGGGCTGGCTTTCTCTTTGTACACTTCAACCAAACCAAATATTACAACAGATTTAAAGAAGAAGCAGAACCGCGAGTTCAACCGGATTAGGAATTGCAAAGGTTGAATACACATTTGCGTAAAGGGTGAGCGGAAAACACCCCTAGTTTACCCGACCGAGATTCGAACCTTGAACTCCCCCTTCCTCAACCGTTTGTCACTACACGAAACAAGTGCGTCAATCAACTACGCCACCGATGTAAATTATTGTAGAAACAACCGTTATATTAAACACGATTTTAAATATTATTTAATGCTCGAAATTATATTTTGGTTGACATAATAAATACACACACACAAACACACAGCTTCCCATCGTTCTACATGTATAATATTTAACAAAAGAAAGAATTAAGGCTGAATAAATTAGATTTACTAAGATAATGTATCTCAATTTCACAGGGTCGAAAGTGGAAAATGATTTGTGAATTTTGCCCCCAAAAATAACTTTCTGCTAGATCAAACCCTGACCTTCCCATAGCCTGATTCTAAAATGGAAACTCAAACGTGATCTGGCGCACATATTATTTATAGATCACACGAACTTGACACATTTTAGCACCGCGTCTTACTACCCGTTCGGGTTATGCGCTTAAGTACTAATTACACTAATGGATAAGGAATTTGGAACTTGAACCCACATTTGCGTAGAGGTAGAGTGAAAGTTCACCCAACTGAGATTCGAACCTCGATCTCCCCCGTCATGATCATACCGGTCTAGATCGTGGGTGACGCCTTATACTATTCGACCTCTGAAGCGAGTTTTTATCACGTTAATTTAATATTTAGCAATTCACTAACTTATATGCATCCAAAGCAATAACATGATAGCCATTTATATTTGATCAGCTTTGTCTTTTATAAATAAATAGATTCACAAATGAATATTATTTACAAATATATTTTTTCCATTTAAATTTATTTGAAGTATTTAACATGCACTTTAGGAACCGAATGGGGGAATTGTTATGTTGCAACCATATATTTCTAGCACACACGCCTTTTGGAGCATTGACATTCTGGTATATTTCCGTCCCAAATTGCCTTGTAAGTCAGTGGCTTTGACCTCTTAAAAACAGGGGGTAATTCACGCGCTAGAGGTGTTTCATAATGCTGCTTTGTGAGGTCCTCTTTCACATGTATGAACCTGGATTTGAATCCCGCTATCTTTTGCAGGGTACATCATGCCATAACTCGAGATCCAAAGGAGTTTTTAGCATCGCTAATGACTGTTGGAATGATAATTCATTCAAATAATTCTTTAACACGTCTTACGCTGTTAAATGCACACGAATTTGTGTGACTGAACAGTTTATATATATTTATACTAATTATGATCATGATTTTGGGCATTTGAGAAGATATACTTAGAGGAAGTGTACCTGCATTTGCGTGGAAGAAGAGTGGGTAACAGGTATAAATACACCCAACCAGGATATGAACTTTGATCTCCCCCTTCAAAATGATGGCTAGAAAAATTCTCACAACTTAAATGCTTTCAGAAATATTTCTACAGGCCATTTTAACGAATAACCAAAATATCCTGATCCATAGAGACAGTATTTAAGTAAATTACATGAAAGCAAATTTTAATACTTTAAGACATACAAACCCGCTTCGTTGACCGTATGGTCTAAGGCGTAACTTTCGCAATAAACTAGAACTTCTAATGACGGGGAGATCATGGTTCGAATTTCAGTCAAGTGTACCGAGAGTGTTTTTTCTAAATGGTTTCCCACTCGTCCTTCACGCAAATATGGGCACATTCTTCCAAAATCAACCTTTCTCATTCCTAATACATTAGCGTAATTGATTTAAATCGGTTAATGCGTTCAAAAGTTATTTTGAGACACACCCAGCACAGACAGAAAGACTAATGCTGATCGGTGGAGTTAAAACGGTGAGTTCGCTTCTCCCGTTCGATAAACCAAACCACATGTTTATGTTTTAATTTCTTTTTACACTTTGACCAAATTTGCTATATCGCCTATACAGGGAGCCTTCTATACGAGTGCGCAAGCAAAAAATTAACATCCCAACTTCTACCCGTCAGAGGTCACAATTTGTGGACGATGAGGGAGGAAACTGGCCTCAATACACACTCAAGATAGGGATTCAAACTATGCTCTTCAGCCAAGTGTGAGATAAGAGCTAACTTTGACCAGGCAAATGTGTAACAGCATTTGCCAGGGATTGAAATGTGAAGTAATTAGCGTATGTTGCCCTTTAAGGGACTCAAACCCCTACCTCCTTATGTTACAGGGCGAGATGTGTACCCACATTTGCCTGTCATTGACAACTGAACACGAGGGGGAATCGAACCCTTCCCCCTATCTCCCTGCTAATAGCCACGAAGTTAAGCTATCGGTATTTAGAACCCATAAGGGTGGTGGTCAGGAGTGAAACAAGAAAACCATAGAGAAATATTTTGTAAAGTGGAATAAGATGGGGAGAAATGTACCCGCATCAGTATGATGGTATAAAACGAAAGGTGTATTCTTACTACCCGTCCGGGGTACAAACCGTGGATGATGTGGAGGAAACCAGCCTCAGTACAAACGCACGACAGGAATTTGAACCCAACTTCTCCCGTCACCATTTATTTATTTAGTTAACTCGTAGTATCCTGTGATGTTCTTATTCCTTTATAAATTTATGTCTCATAATCAAATTGGCTGTTTATTAAATAACTATTTTCGGACTGCCTTCATTAACGATCACCTAATATAATAGTTTAATTTTGAATATCAAAAAAGACAATAAGCTATAATATTTATAGTTATTAACAGTTTTTTTAAAATTTTAATTGTATCAAGCCAATTTAAAACAATAAGCGTATCTGAAAATAATATTACACCACCAGTGATGAGACCATTAGTATTGGTCCGACCTATTTCTATTTAAATTAGAAAGGATGGGGCGTTGGTTCTCTGGTGAAAGGGGTTGTGGTTTATATATATAAGCAGCCCTGTCTTCTTCTCTACGTGAATATTAGCTATGGAGTGAGTGACTAATCAAGACAATGGAACATTCAACGACATCGACATCAGGTATTTCAATTCTCTTCTGTTTGTATTAAGCCGTTCTGTTACATAGCTTAAAAAGAAAACGATTTAATTTTAAATTGGATGTGTATTTAATAATAATAAAATAATAATAATAATAATAATAATAATAATAATAATAATTAGCACCGCGTCTTACTACCCGTTCGTATTATACGCTTTATGCACTAATTACTCTAATGGATTAGGAATTGGTAAGGTTGAATTAGAGGAAGTGAACCCGCATTTGCGGGGAGGGAGAGTGGAAAACCATTTAGCAAAAACCACCCCCAGTTCACCCGACCGATATTCGAACCTCGATCTCCCCGTCCTCAGCAGTCGAGCTCAACACGACAAGCGCGTTAGCCAACTACGCCACCGAGGCGGGTGATGTGTATTTGACACGGTTACATTTATGACGGTTCTGAAGCTACAATTTTTAAATTCCTGATAGAAAATGTATTTATATCGAATAAGTTTCGAATTAGTTTATTTCCAAACCAAGTTTCAATCAAAAATTTGATCTAAGCGACTAATAAAGAACATTATCTAACTTATTCAATGATTTAATTTTAATCTGGATATTTATTTATGACTGTTCTAAAAGCTACCATCTTAAATTCCACCTATAACATCTATGTGCATTGACTAACATTTGCTTAATCTATTCCTAAAACCAAGTTGATTCAAAATGTTGATTTAATCGACTATAGGGCATTATCCGCCTAATTAAAATACTATGTGTTTTGATACGTAGATTATAAAAGCTTCATTTAATTTTAATTTATTTTGTATATTCTTTTAAACTGGCATTTACTAAGTTATGTGTATTCGATAGTATCTCTTTAATCTAAATCAATGGTACCGAATATGTCTAAAGTGCTAGGTTAACGAGTTTGTAAGCATCGCCATTATTTGCATGTGACTATTAGTTTTATTTAATCTCTCATTTGCTTATAACAATCTGTATATATATATATATATATACGTAAGGAATTTTGCAAAACATTTGAAGTATTCTCTAAAAAAATCTAGTCCAAAAAACCTAATTAAAAAGTTTCCAGTAACACTTCTAACTATTTGTATGATTTGTTTACACGCCTAATGAAGGTAGAAATTAGAGAAAATCTATATACACATACACACACACACAGACAAGAGCTGTCCCGTTGGCTACATTACCTGTGGTTTGGTGTCACGATTGACAAATAAACCTTCTACCTAATGGCTTGTTGACATGTTTTTGAAACAAAAATATCAGGGCGGAAAAACAGTGCTGATGTTTAGAGGGTCTAAGGGTTGTAATCTTAATATAGTTATCAGCCTGTGAGAAGGAGTCCCAGTTCTATTCCCTGTTTGTTGGTTGGGGGAGGGGGTTGCAACACATACCTCTAAGGAGGGTTGATGAGGGGAAGGAAAAGGGTCTCAAGGCAGGAGGCTGCCGTCAGGAGAGCTTCGTGCTCCACGTTCCCTCTGATGACGAGGGAGGAACGCCCGACGCCGTCGACTGCCCAACAATAAATAAATGAAAAACTCAACGCACCGTCCCAATCCTAACCAGACATAAATAACCATTGAGCACAAATAAAAAAGCAATGAGCCTACATAAATAACCAATGAGCACAAATTAAATAACAAAATTTGGACAAGAATAAACAAGATTGGAACACTGGTAAGGGGGTCAGGAGGAGTGGACGGTAGTGGAAACCAACAGCCAATCTGAGAGTGAGGGGCGTGGTCAAGTGACCAAATTCAACCAATCAGTGAGCTGTGACAAGTGGTCGGGAACACTACTGACATTGGCACTATCCTCGCCAACATGTGTGACACAACATACCTTTCCCTTGCTATTTTAATAGATTTTTATTATTTTTAAGTTTAAATATTATTCAAATACGAGCACATAAATTTTGGTAAGCTAGCCGCGAATGTATTATTTCCATAACGTTTATTTTATAGAAACAAATACGTGATCTGAACGTTATACAAATCTAAAACGACATGGACGTACATAAACTAACAAAGAGAGGTAATAAGATTTGCCAGGGTGGGTTAATCAATTTTCGTGAGATTGACACTATTTACAAACAATGTTTCACGTACGGAGGCCATTGTCTTTGTTGTGTTCAAGTTGGCTCCCCTAGTAGCAATCAAGAGAACAAGCTTGTGAGAAAGAAAATATGGACCAACAAGAGTGAGGGAATCTTGTTGACATTTAAATGCCACGAGCTTCGGATTTCGTGATCTATCCATTTATAAAGAAAAGTTAATAACTTATATCGATTCTATTCTATTTTCAGACTATTTTCACATTTACATTAATATTTCTTACCTCTCCATTTTAATATCAGTTTAAATTCACAGTTTTGGGAGTGATATTATTTTTTTGGTAAAAGCTCACCTCTTTAACCCCATTATGGAGGTTTTTGAACTACCCCTGGTGGAAGTGAGCTGGCCAAATTCGAACTTTGATCGAGGCTATCTTTAGCTTGATGTCTATTTAAAGATGTCATAAATCTACAGTTGTGAAATTTGCCATAAGAGTATTGGGATCAAAATGGTATTAAAGTTGAAAGTTAACGTGTCAGCATTTAGCTTTGGATCCCACCTAGGACTGGGAATATTTGTGGGGATAGCTTTTAAAAATTAGTTGTATAGTGAAGAATTTAATTTTTCAATTTTCTACAAGATCTTTCAACGAAAGACCTGCTCAGTGAGGGAGATGTTTCTTCTCCCCATTTCAAACCATCCAAGAACATCTTTTACTTTAAATTACTATACGAAATCTGAACCGCCAGCTTCAAAGCTATTTTCAAACATAATTCTTTCACTTTGTCAACTTTCATTGTCATGATATCCACCATTTTTAAACTCTTAATAATTTATTACTAATGTCTCCAGAATATATATATATTTTTTAATCTCATTATTCTAATTTAAATAATTAAGAGCACAACAAATTTTGGTTTACTTGTGAAAACGATTATTTTTATTTGTATCTAATTTTTTAAAGAAGTTTCTCTTAAAATTGATAAGTGAACCATGTTACCAGATTAAAAATTTTAATAAAAAAATTTGACATCTATTTATACATTTCAAGTATATTTATATTACCTTAGAACTGTAGTTATTGGAGTTCCACGGCAGATGATGTTGCTTAACCTAAGATTACACGAATGATCCAATAAATTGTATAAAATATTCTTTTTATTTATTTCATGCTTATCCCCAAACATTCACCGCATTATATTGAAGTGTTTATTTATGTGTTTTCTGCTAAGTAATGTTGATGTACAACTACCAGTGTAAGTCATGTTGTGTCAAACTGCTATGACAGCCAGGTAGACTCTGTGAGGTTGTTCTTAACATACTTAATACCCAGTAGTCCGGAGATTGTAGGAGCTCTGTGCATCTGAGCAATAAGTTTGTTTTAATCTCCCCACCCTTTTTCAAATGGTTTATATTATATATAATTAATATATTATATATATATATATATATATATATACTACCAAAAGTGACAGCTGCATATCAAATGACTTGACGTATTAATACGTGAAATTTGATCTAGTAACGTTTCGAGCTCTCAGATAAGCCATTTAATATTAAAATTGGACTGTATTGTACCCATAAATTTACCTTGGAGCTGAAGCAAGGGGGTGGGAGGTAAAAAGAAGGATGGGGAAACAATGCATTAAGCTATTATTTCTGTACTGGTTTCTGATGATCAACAATCCTAGGGGGCCTTCAATGTTTGAACGGTATGTCTTTAGAAATTAGAAATATTAAGTTGTATACCTGATATTAACATTCAGGTTATTAATTAAACACATTTTTTGTGCTAAATACTATAGTTACACTCAAAATGTTTTAAGCTTTGCAACTGTCCCGTGACGCCCCCCATCTTCCCTATTTCTCCACCCGGGTACGCCACTGGCATCTGTAAAAAAAAATCACGTTGACATTACTTGTGTTTGATCCTGAGATCAGACGTAGATAATATATTTTAAATATTACTATCGCTATATATATATGTAAAATTAATATATAATAAGTATGTATATATATATATTATATATATATATATTATATTATATTTTAATATATATATATTATTATATATATATATATTATATAATATATTATATATATTATATTATATATATATTATATATTATTATATATATATATATTATATATATATATAATAAATTATATAATATAAAATATATACTACATTATATGGAAAATTTTACAACAATTGAAAAGTTTAAATTTTGATTTTAAAGTTAAAAAAAAGTAACAAGGCTATAAGAGAAAATGTATACTTTTGAGATTAAATAAAAAGTTTAGGAAGCTTTATCAAATAAGGTTATGTTTTGATAGGGTCAGAACAGAGGGTTTTAAGATAATGCAGGATTAAATGGTTTTATATAAGCTATTGCACTTTTTCTAAAATACATAAAATTTAATTTTTTTAACTAGTCAGAACCTTCTCCTACATTTTGATGAAAATTGTATTTAAAATGATCAAACCACTTAGTAAATAACGCGAGATTTATAAACCTGTAGCTCTTCTCGGTGCTCTCCCATGCATCAGTCATGTGGAATGTTGAAACAATAAAGTTTCAATTTATATTATGTTGTAAAACACAGTTTCGGACCCACTATAGCTAGTGGATTATATTAGCTACAGTACAGTCTGATTTTAATAGGAAGCCCATGTTTTCTAATGACGGGCCTCCTATTAAAATCAGACTGTATTGTAGCTAATATAATCCACTACAGTGGGTCCGAAACTGTGTTTTACAACATAATATAAATTGAAACTTGTTGCCATAACGGCGGAAAAAAAAAAATTATTACAAATTGTATTCACATTATTAGTCCATTTAGTTAACAATGTAAACATAAATTATTAATCCATAAGGAAATATTATTGGAAGCTTTTGCTAACTTTTTAGATTAACTTGATTACTAACAAATATAATATAAAATTAATTCATACAAAATTTACCCTGGTTCTATAAAACAAGTCGCCATTTTCAGAACACGGACTAAGTAAATTAATATGTTTAAAACTCAGTATGTATTTGTTAGTCTTGACGAACTATTGTTCATTGTCAGCATATAAATTTAATAACTATTCCAACAACTAACGTAAAAGTCAAGCCCATCAAACACTTAGTAAAATTATTACTTTACCCAGGAATAATTCAGAATTATCTAGCTTACGTGTCAGTAATTCACCGTGAAAAATGTTGCATAGGAAACATTTTGTATAGCCATGTTAATATGGAATTAGTGTGAATGTGTCTTTAAATACACATGTTTATAATAAAATATAAAGTTGGAACGAATCATATGTTTTTATTGCATAATAATTCTATTAATAGTACTTCTCTACACTAAAAATATTTTTACAATATAATTTTATTATTCTTAAAATAGCCACTTATGTCAAAAGTAGTTAAAAACATAATTTTAGTTCCTCATAGTAAAAATTAAGAAATTAACTCTGTTACTGTCTTGAAGATGTTCATATAATAACTGCTAAAGCAATCATTTAATGTCTTAAAGACATTTCACTAATCACTGCCTTGAAGGAGTTCACTGAATACTTTCTTGAAGTTTCTTTAACTACTGTCTTGAAGTAGTTTCACTAGATTCTGCCTTGAAGTTATTTATCTAATTAATGTCCAGGAGTAGTTTCTTTAATTATTGTATTGAATTAGTTTCTATATTGATGTCTTGAAGTAATTTATATAATTAATGACTTGATTTAGTTCCTATAGTTAAGTTCTTGAAGTAATTTCTTTAGTAACAGCTCTTATAATTACTGCTCAAATTAGTTAATCTAAATACTGTCTTGCATTAGTTTATTTAATTAATGTCTTGAAGTAATTCCAAAACATTTTAGAATGACCATTTCTTCTTTGGACTATCCATAATCCACCCTAAGATACCAGATAAAGGAAGATGGATTTAAAATAATTATATCACAATTTTTTTGGATAGAAAATGCAGAACACCATTTTAGTATACGATCTCAAATTTTCATTTGCTGAGTATCGAACTTAGGACTTACAGTTATAGAGTCACATGTACTAACCGTTCACCTAACTCTATACGAGTTATTGACCCGTGGCTACGAGTCAAGAATCTTGTTCGTAATCTCAAGTAGTTTTTTCCCCTCGCTTAGGGATTGTGAATCAGACTCTTTCAAGGGGTTGGAAACGGGAAGGGGTAGGTGGGTTTCTTTTCTGACCCCAGTCCACCACTGAGGGTAGGTATTTTTTTCAACACCGCTCCCCCCCCCCCCCTTTTCCTCCCATCCCGTAACACACAAGCCGCGGGGGAGCTAAGCGAGGCTTCTGCGAGAGCAAAATACTAAAAAACACTGTTTTTGTTTTTACGTCCCCTCGTGCCTGTGACTGAGAGGAATTGTGGGGGAAGAGGGGAATGGTGGGGATGAGGGGGTAAAGTAAACAAACCTTGTGATGAGCATTATTTCTCAGCATTACAGCACAGTTTAAGGGAAGAGGGGAGAGGGGAATGTGATGCTAGGCGTGACAGGAATCAAACTGAAAAGACCTGAGCGAACAGGGGGGAACAACCACGTATCTCCATCAATGTTTTTATTTGCGGTATTTAAACGTGTACTTTCTAAGCATTGCTATATATCCGTTCCTCTTGAAAAGCATTACGTTCTAAACCTGTATTGTTGGGCACACGGTATGGATGGACATAGAATAATAAACATCGTTACTGAAACATCGCCCGCAATACATCGATATTTTAAGACAAAAAACACCGGTGATGTTTTAAAAATAGATTAAATAACTGTAACTGAAATAAATTTTTAATAAATTAATATAAAAATTCAAAATAGTTCCAAAATTTCATAAATAAACATAAACGCAATAAAAATAAAAGAAGTATTTAATGGTTTTCAGTTGAATAATTAGAAAAGTCTCAATTAGTGGCGGCTCGTAGATAAAAGTAGTGGGGGTACTGCTCCAGAAATTTCTTAGCCTTTGTTTTAAAATTGTGTAAAAAAAAACACGTATAAAAAGAAAATTTATTCAGGAACTTGATAAAATCTTAACAAAAAAAACTTTTTTACTTAATTTAACCTAAATTGTTACAGTTCAAGCTTGATCTATTCATTTAAAAATGAAATCCGTTCTTCTTGTTTTAATTTACGCAAAAAGTTCAATAATTTTCTCTTTGATCTCTGGATGACAATTGAGGAAATTTTTCTCCATTTAAAGTACTGCAATCGCATTTAGTCTTTCTGTTAAATAAAAGAACCGAAAAAAAATTAATCAAATAGAATAGCTGGAAGCAGAATAATAATCTAATTCTACACTCTTCTACACTTTATCACATTCAAGAATATGGTACACGGTTTTTAAGCACAACACACGCTGAGTAAAAAAACTTCCTTCCCCCATCACGCCAGAGCCGGCACTGCGAGACCAACAGTGCTCTCTCTACCTGGCAGTCCCGCCTTCCTCCCCCCCCTCCTATGTGCGCATGCGCACAGCAGTCAAACACCACGTCGCTGGCACTGTGAAGCGCACAGTTCTATACAAAGATTTTTGTATCTTTTTCATAAACTGGGGGATGGCTACTGAAGTACTGACATTAGCTTAAGGAATATACTGTACTACAAAAATAAAGAAAGAATTAAAGAAAAAAAGGACTCATTAAACTAAATGTTATCGATAATATCAAGTGGAAATAGGGTGTGGTGCAGCTCAGCACACACGAGCCGCCACTGGTCGTAATCTGCCGTATACTGATTTTTATTTATGTAAATATTACTTATAAGTTATGTAAGGTCTATTTTCCACTGGAGCGGTGACAAGTGGCAGCTAGGAATTGTTACCATATACCATGTATCCACTAACCAAACCATATGATCTGCGATACCATATGTTGAGTTGTTAAGTTTGGTAGTCAAAACTCTTACAACAAACAATTGATTTTCAACTATGTTTTTAGTTTAACCATCTTTACTTATTAAAAGTGTGAATATAATAATTTTCAATTTAATATTTCACTCACTATAATATCTCTTGCTGTCACAACCGCAGAGCAAAAAAGAAAAACCATAATAGTTTTATTAATATATATCTGTTCAAAACATAATTAAAAAAAAACATCAACCAACAAACGTCAAGTATCAAACATATAACCTTTACCATATATGTTCTATGTCCTTCCCTTGCACATAGAATAAATGTAAAATTCTTCTAGTCTGGTTTACAGGTGATGAAGAGATTGGGGGCCTTAATACCATCTTGAGGACCAAGTTTTTCTTAAATGGGTTTACCTATCGCTTTTCCTGAAAATGCGGTCACGTTTATTTTTAAATTCTACCATCCTCCTCTTAATCCAAAAGTGTAAATATGTGGGTAGCCCGAACGACTGGTATGACATAGATCACGTAAGAAATAAAATAAAACCTTTTAACTTTTATTTAAAATAAATATAATAATGTCCAACACCTTGGCTTAGTCGGTAACGTGTTTACCTACTGATTTAATGGTCCTGTGTTCGATTTCTGGCATAAACGATATATTTATCTTTGGTGATAAGAGGGTTTCCCCTTTCACAGTGATGAATTAACGGCAGGGGGCTGGATGTTGTGTCTGTTCTTTATACAGATGGGTGGAAAAAATTATACTACCTATGCTGTGGAAAGTGATGGACAACGTTTGAGGTATGACTGACGTCCGGTGGAGCTTACCTGGGTGACAATATCTCCAAAAAGTGAAAAAGGGTGGTATGTAGTTTGCTTCTATTTAGATAGTGAATATTGACTTTTCAATTAAATTAAAATGTTAATTTTCAAGTTACTAATCGTGTCAATGTTTCGACCCCATCCTGTATAAGTTAGTTTATAGGTCGTGTGCTGATATAATCGGTGTCGTGAAGGTTCCGCTCAACGAAAAATCCGCTCAGTGAAATATCAGCTCACACTTCCATAAAACATTAGACCCTCCCAACAAAACATTAGTAAAATGTGGAATTGAAATATCAGTTCACAACTTCCATTTGATCAAAGGTATTGGTTAGGTTAGGTTAGGCAAGGTTAGGAGATATGGTTGAACCCAAATTTCACAACATTCCATTTGAGCGGAAATTTCACTTAGTCCATTTTTCATGCATTCATATATCAGTCAGATCAGAAAGTACACGTTAAATACCTTAAATATATATAAAACATTATTTTTAAAAAGTGTCAAATTGGTTATAAAGTAATACGCCCGTACCGACGATCATTTTAAAATGAACCCAACCCTCCCGCTGCCCTTTAATCCTTTCTTTCCTTTTGTAAACCTAGCTGGCATTGTAGCCAGTAAATCCGTATCATTTTGTTCCCCGCGGGTGAGAATTCCGCTTACTTCTCGCTCGCTCCGTTTTACCTGTATAACCCACGACAGTCATTTGTTATCCGGTTTATAACCCCCGGCCCCTCCCTCTCCTTATTTCACTTCCTTGTCGTCCTCTCTGGCAGCAATAGTCTTGGTAATCTCCCTACCGGGTCGTTTTAAAGAGACTGCGCAACTTGACGTTCATGAAATAGTCAAGATAAATCGTTTCAGCGGAAGCGGTTTAATATTAACAAACCTATTTTGCTCGCTTTCGCTGCAAGTGGTTGTAACGATGTAATGGCTGTAATAATATGGTTCGACATCACTCATCCCCACCCCTTTTCAACCTCCCATCCCATATACCTTTAATAACGTTTAGGGGCTAGAAGCCGGGAGTAATTTGTCAGAAAGGGAGGGGTAGTCATTGGTTAGTGGAGGATTGTGGGTTCGAGACCCATTAGTGGTGGGTATATTTTTAACACAGCTTTTTTAAAATTTCAAATTAAATAAATGATTGGTTGATAATTACGATTCCACCCCTCGGTTTAATATAATCCAAATCTGTTATAAAAAGTGATGCACGAACTTTACCGTCTTATCACTAAGTAAGGGGATGATTGGTCCTAGGGGCTGGAGAGGTAGACTACCTGCAGAGAATCCATGATATAGGTATAAAGAATGATGAAGTATTTTTTTATTTGTGGTTTACCCAGAGGGGCTTGCAATACAGGCATTTCCTCTCCTCCAAGCGCCTAAATGATCTTGCAAGCGATGGATTCTCTCTACTCCCTACTCCCAAGTGGGTTTGCAAGCGATGAACTTTCTCTCCTCTCTAAACCTCAAGGGGGCTTGCAATTAAGGATCTCCCTCTTCTCCCCACCTCTAAGGGGGCTTGCAAGCGAGGAATTCTCTTTTCTCCCCATCCCCAAGGGGCTTGCAAGCGAGGAATTCCTTCTCCTCCACTCCCCCTAAGGAGCTTGCAAGTGAAGATCTCCTTATTCTCCTCACCCACAAGGGGGCTTGCAAGTGAGTATCTCCCTCTTCTCCCCACCTCTAAGGGGCTTTCAAGTGGGGAATTCTCTTTTCTTCCCATTTCCAAAAAGGTTTGCAAGTGAGGATCTCTCTCTTCTCCCCATCTACAAGTGGGCTTGCAAGTGAGGAATTCTCTTTTCTCCCCATCTCAAAGAGGGCTTGCAAGTGAGAATCTCCCTCTTCTCCCCACCTCCAAGAGGTCTTGCAAGCGAGGAATTCTCTTTTCTCCCCATCTCCAAGAGGGCTTGCAAGTGAGAATCTCCCTCTTCTACCCACCTCCAAGAGGTCTTGCAAGCGAGGAATTCTCTTTTCTCCCCTTCTCCAAGAGGGCTTGCAAGTGAGAATCTCCCTCTTCACCCCACCTCCAAGAGGTCTTGCAAGCGAGGAATTATCTTTTCTCCCCACCTCCAAGAGGGCTTGCAAGTGAGAATATCCCTCTTCTCCCCACCTCCAAGAGGGCTTGCAAGTGAGGATCTCCCTCTTCTCCCCACTTCCAAGGGGTCTTGCAAGTGAGGAATTCCCTTTCCTCCCCACCCCTGCTTCATACTACCCGTCTGGGATGTCTGAGTATTTACATTAATAGGGGCAGAGATGAGGAAACTAGAATTTAGAGGATGATACGAACTCTAACCTTAGTGTCCTCTGGAAATCAGACAAGACGAGAGTGACGCTTTTGTTCATATGCTCACCATTGCATTTAAACAAAAAATAAAAATGTTATTGACTTTGTTTATTCATCACAACAGTATTTGTTGGTTTTGTTAAAAATCTTTGCTTCATAAACTGTGGAATGAAATATATGAGGTTGGGGAGAGGAAGCAGAGAGGAAGTAGAGGAAGTTTAAATCCAACTTCACACAAAAGGATACATATTATTGGAATTCTCCTTATTCTTGAGTTTTTTTAAAAACTTTTAAGAAATATGCAAATCCTGTCTTGATTTTCTTTTCTTTCTAGTCGTGGGTCTGTAGAGGGGAAAAAAAATCGTATAAGGGTGAAGCTGAGGGTGTTGTGAGTATAGAGGTGGAAATAAGGAGCTGGTAAAAAATGAGGGAAAAGTAAAAACAAGTAATGAAAAAAAAAAGTTCTTCTGCAAGTCAATCAGACTTTTTCCCTTTCTGTATCCTCTTCTCATCTTCTATTCAAATTCTTCTCTCTTTATTTGAAGCTGTCCCCCTTTAGCTCTCCTCCCCTCCTCTTTCCGACTTTATACTCCCCCCCAAACTCAGCTTATAACAATCCCCTCACCCCCGCACCAACTTGGAGGCGAGGAATTAAGGAAAGCTTTTTTCGCATTCTCAATGAGCCCATTAACAGCTCATGCGTAAAAGAAAAGTAACGTGGCTCGAACTATAAGATGATAAAAAAAAAGGAGACGTTTGGAAATTATGTTTACTTTCTCATCTAAAGAGAAGATATTGCAATCGTACACATTTTCGGTTTTAAGATTATTATGAATGTTTTATGTTTCATGTGCCCCTGAACTCCCCCCCCCCCCAAAGTGAATTTTACCATTTTGTATGTCTCCATGTGTGTCTTTCCCTGGGCTCATCATATCCGAAACAGTTAGTTGGATTTTGTTAAAGCTTGATATTTGACTACATACGTCAAGAAAAATTGTTTTTCCCATAGCGCTTAAATTAAAAGTAGCTTACTAAAAAGTTATTTATTTAATTTTAGATTTTTTTAAAAATGGTTATCTACGATTTTATTAATATATTTGATATTTGGGGGGTGTTTGAATTAAAAAATATACTGAGTTTTTGGCTAAAAGTTCATGTAAGAGTAGTTTACTGATGAGTGATTTTTGAAAATTTAGTTAATTTGAAAATAGTTCTAACGATTTAGTTTAAAATTGGTATCTGGTAAGGTTTTTACAAAATACATAATTATATATATATATATATATATATATATATATATATATATATATATATATATATATATAAAACACCGCGTCCTACTACCCTTTCGGGCTATACATTTTGATTTTATTAAAACAATTAATTTTATACTAGTGAACTGATGACAAATCTTTGAAAAAATTGAAAATAGCTTCAAATACTTTTTTTAATTGGTACCTGGAATCTATTTCACATGATAAATAACAATGTATGTTTATTTTTCTAAATAAATTATGTCAAATTAGAGAAAACTTGAATTTTTTTGCAAATGGTTTGAAGATTTAGTTTAATTTTACAAATTTAAAAATAATTTGAAAGTGGTTAACAAATAAGTGTTTTTTGAAAACTTAAAGATTATTTAAAAAATATTTGAACAATTTTGTTTAAAGGATTATGAAAGGGGTTTTGATTATTAAGATTATGTGTTTGTTATTGTAAGTAAAACTTCCATAAAAGTATAGTGTATAATGTATAGTTTTGAAAATGTTGTTCCAAGCTATGATACACTATATGATAACGTTTATTTGGTTGTGTATTACGCCGCCCCCACTTGCAATTTATTTTTATATTTACATTAAGTTTTTCTTTTGAAGAACCTTATTTGACATCTAGAATCGTTAACTAGATAAATTTTCACGTATTAATACATCAAGTCATGTTATCTGCAGCTGTCACTTTTCATAAATGTTATCAATACCTACAATATATCACCATTGATTTAGTAAAACATTTTGAATATCAACAGTAGGGAAGGTGACCTGGTGGTCTAGGGGTAAGGTGTCAGACTTCTGTGCTGGCGGCCGGGTTTCAATCCTCGGTCCCGACACATATTTATCTGATTACCAAACCCTTCCTTCACCTCTGACAAGACATCTTGTGAATGTGGGGAATGCCAGGCCTCCACCGTGGTTCGGATTACACGTTAAACTGTAGGTCCTCCATTTCATCTCACAATCACCCTACCATTACACATTAGCGTAAGTGCGTATAACCCGAATGGGTGTTAAGACGCGGTGTTAATAATAATAATAATAATAATAATAATAATAATAATAATAATAATAATAATAATAATAGGGAAATATGTCTGTAGTTTTAAAAATATTAAATATGAGCTTTAGCAAATCATATAAAAAATGTATCTCTTCAGGGAGTGATTAGTAATATAATATGTTTATTTTTCTAGGAAAACTTATATAAGTAAAACTTTGTTCCAAACCTGAATAAGCTATTTAAGAAAGTATGTACAGTTAGGTCGTAAATCTATTTTTAAAAGTAATTTTCTAATTCACTTTTACAACATTTTGACCGTTTATTATTTGATGTTAATCCTTTCCACGTGATAATTAGTTTAAGCTCAATACATCAGAATTCTATTTGATGTAAGGTGTCTGAATACAGGAGGGTTGCCTATGTGGCGTGAATATTGTTAATGAGATGTCGCGCTTAACTTGAATATTTAGGCGGTATAAGAGTTAGATGTATAAGTGAAATTAACATAAAACTAATTTCTAGGACCCTAGATACATGGTGGTATAAATTATATATATTAAAGTGTTAACATAGTTTAAAAGGTGAAATTATCCACTCTAAAAAGTTCAAAATTTTACATATTTCAATTGATCTAAAGACTCAAATACCCATGGAAACGAAAGGTAATAATTTGTTAATAGGGAATGTATATTTGTGAACCGAGTGGCATAATTTAAAAGTAGGAGTCTCAAACAAAAATTGTATTGCCACTTGTATTTTCCACCTCGCCTGTTTGTTTCTTTCTTCTACTGCCGGACAGACCCATCCACGGATGCTATAAACCCACTTGGTTTATAAATTTCTGCTCGAATATTCTAGTGCATGAAGGTACAATACGTTAATAATAATAATAATATAATAATAATAATAATAATAATAATAATAAAATAATAACACTGGCACTTATATGGCTTTTACACTGCGAATAAATTATCTAAATTACTAAGATGATTACAAAAATAATATATTTTACAACCATTAGATCAAACGTTATATTTTCTTAATATATGTATATACATGGGTTATGATTCGTATTTAGTAATAATATAAATTTGTTAATACTATATAATCAATATACGTATTTATTATTATTATTATTTAGCACCGCGTCTTACTATCCGTTCGGATTATACACTTTAAGTACTAATTACGCTAATGGAATGGGAATTGGGAAGGTTGAATTAGAGGAAGTGAACCGGCATTTGCGTGGAGGGAGAGTGGAAAACAATTTAGGAAAAACCACCCCAGTTCATTCGACCGAAATTTGAACCTCGATCTCCCCGTCCTCAGCAGTCGAGCTCAACATGACTAGTGCGTTAGCCAACTACGCCACCGAGGCGGGTAATATACGTAATTGTTTATTTTTGTTAACATATTTATCAGGAGTTGTGAATGTTTGAGATTTACGAAAATACTGCACCTAAAATAGTAATTCCTTAAACAAATCGTTTCTAAATTTGGTGTTGATTAACTGTAAGTATTTGCGTTTTCTAGCAGAATACCTCCCCTCACAAAAAAAAGGTCAATCAGTGAGTCATACAACTATAATGGGCACCAAATAAAAGATTTTCAATGCTAAAAGATACTTCCATATCTGGCAACAAGGTCACTCATTTTCCCCATCCACACCTGAAGTTATTAAAAGATACTTCCATATCTGGCAACGAGGTCACTCATTTTCCCCATCCACACCTGAAGTTATTAAAAGATACTTCCATATCTGGCAACAAGGTCACTCATTTTACCCATCCACACCTGAAGTTATTAAAAGATTTTTATTAAATTTAGTACAAAATAAATGTCAAAAGCACCAAGAGGAAGCCTTTTCACTAATAAAAAGTGTTACATTTCAAGTACAATGAACGTGAGCTAAGAGCAGTGTTTTTTTAAAAAAATTATAAAATAAATAAAATACCGGTATTTCTCTAGTAGAAACATAAGAATTTATTTTTTTGACACGTGGTGATATCAACAGTTGTTGCTAACGATAGTAAAAAGATATAAGAATTATAAAATTATTTTAGACCCGCTTTGAATTAACGTTCACAATAGCTCAGTGATCATACTTAGATTGTTATCAACAAATTATTGATGTATGGTATCATTTAGTATACTAAAACTGACATTAAGAATCAACTCTTATATCTGGCTCAGTGGTCTAGGGGTATGATTCCTGCTTTGGGTGCAGGAGGTCCCGGGTTCAAATCCCGGCTGAGCCCGAATTTTTGTATTAAAAAAAACTACTATTATATGCTAAGCAATCTATATTATAAACTGCTTAATGTAGAATCTAGGTTAATACCTTTTTTTATAATAATATATAGACCTACTGCTATACGTCTTAGTTCCTTTTGGAGTTGTCCCTCAGCTTACACCATTCAATCGAGTACTAGATGACGAGAAGGCTAAATTTGAAGATGACCCGCATACAACTGGAGAGAGGAGTGAAAACCGGGTATAGAAAAAACAACTCTTGGGACACTCGCAGATATAATATTGGACATAACTCTCTTTCGTTCGATGAAATTGGCGCCACGTTGGATTAATGGTGGTTGGGTGGGTTTGGGCGTGAAAGGGGGTTGAGGATGGCACAATGGAGGTATTCATGTGAATTAGGCCATTTCTGCGGACATCGCCGCTCTTTTGTCTTGTGACTCTCCCATACCCTGTTCCCCCTCCCCCCTCAAAAACACTTAATAAAAGGCGTCACTCTCTTAAAAGACTGGACTAGCCGATGACGGGGAGATCTGGTTTCGAATCTCCGTCAGGTCTATTGAGACGGATTTTTCCTAAAGTTGTTTCCCACTCTCCTTCCACGCAAATGTGGGTAGATTAGCTCTAAAATGTTTCCTTCCACATCTCTACCAATCAAGTAATTCTCATATATTTGCGTATTAACTGAACATGTATTAAGACGCGTTGATTTTTTTTAAAGCGTTCCATTTGAGAATATGATTGGGTTGGTGTATGGAGGGTAGGCCCGTGCGTCCGTCTGGTCTTGAAACCTGGCCTGCTGTATCCAATTTGGACGTCCTAACCATCGAGACAATCCTATCGGTTTAACCACCTCGTCGTCACAAAGCTATTGTTCATCTCGACGGAGTGATGTACTGGTTAGGGAATAAATGGCGGTCATAATCTCCGCTCTAGTGGTATGCTAATCAATGGCTATGAAATGCACATCCCCCCACTAATCCGAAAACTCTCACACCTCGCCCCCGATAGAACTTGAGAATGTTTCTAGCCGATGCCGCTATTCCGAGGATTAGTTGCCCTCCAAGTGGGCTATAAAAGCCGGCGATAGTGCCCCTACGCCCCCTCTTCCTTTTACAAGCCACTACGAAAATATGTACACCGGGACCGACATAGGTTGATCAAGTATTCCATTCCTTATTTACCAAATATTATTTTATTTTACAACCAGAATCTGAAGTCGAATGCCTTGTAACAGGGATTTTTCCAACTTAAAAGCTAATCCTGTACAATTCTTCCAAACTATGACTTGCTGATCCAAACATCTTTATCAAAGGCATGGAAAAAGTCCATTGAAGATGAGAAAGAATTGTTTTTATAAATTATATTTTCGTTGAACTATATAAGCTTATTTACACGTAAATATTTTGCAAATTCAAAAGTTAGATTAGTAGAAGATGCTAGATTGAAAGACTTATAATAATATGCGGTAAGGTTTTGGATTCCTAAAATATTACTGTTCCAGTGATAAAGCTACTGAGATTGTGTCCTAAAACACACAAAAAAAAAACAACCTATAGTTTTACGATGGATCCAAATTCCAATTCATTCTCTTAGGATTCGAATGGTCTAAGTCATCACTTACACAATAGACTGCCGACCATGGGGAGCTAGGTTATAAAACCTAGTCGGGTGTACTTAGGGTGATTTTCCTATATACGGTTTTCTACTCTCCCTCCACGCAATTACGGGTACTCTTTTCTAAATTTAATTGAACCTCATTCTTAACATTTTAGCTTAATTAGTACATGTGCGTACAGCCCGAACGGGTAGTAAGACGTGGTATTAAAAAAAGCAATACCAATATATATATTTTTTCTTCATACCGCTCTCAGCATATTTAAATTGTTTGGTAGGGGTGAATGAGGTAGATTTGAGAAGAAATAAGGCCGCATTTAAGTGGGGGGAAGAGTGGAATAGTGTTTAAAAAAAAAACACCTCAGAAACACCTGGCCGGGATTCAATGCCCGACATCCCCGTTGCTCATAAACCAAACGAGACCAGACTGACGCTTAGCCTGTGTGACAACCGATGTAGTATTACGTTATTTATTAAAAATGTAAATAAATAAATTATACCAAATAACAGCTGGCGTGGACTGACGATTGACCAGAGTATTAAGAGCCTTCTCACCCCCAGATAACACCTAGCTTAGGTAAGTAATACAACTAGAACCAGACGTAGGTATATTGATGTGGCTCTCTGTATTCTACTTTATAAAACAGTGGAGTTGAGATCAAAGAAACAGTTTTACCATATTAAAAAAATACAACATTATTGGAAAATACATATTTTAAAATGAAAACACAATTTATCTGATTCCAATTATTATGTTGTCAACAGAAAAATGTATAACACATTTTTCTGTTGTGCCTTGTGAATGCCATTTTGTATTCTGGTTAATCACCGTGAGATGGGCTCTTAAGTTGTGGTGAAGAGGGTTGTTTGGAGGAAATTCACTCAAGTCAGCTGTGTAATTGAGAGAGAGAGAGAGAGAGAGAGAAATATAAAAATAGTAGTGCAAACCCCACTCTTAAAAATATTCAAATTGCTTTCAGTGTGAGATTTCTATGAGGATCAAGTCACTGTCGAAGAAAGAAGAAGGAATATACAATCAGTGTAATCTAAAAATAAATTGCTTTCGTTGCTGAGATACAGTGTACATTTAGACATTGAAAGAAGAAGAATAGTACAAGTTCCCTCCTCCAGTCGTAGTATCTAGACATTACATTGGTATAAACAGATTGCTCTTCGTGTGTCGAGGGGAGTACAGTACTATCTCCCGCCCCCAGTTATATCTAGGCAGAATACCAGTATAAACAAACTTATTATCGCGCGTCCCCAATCATATATATATATACATTTTACACGTCTAAAAAACTGCTTAACGTGTGTCGAGGGAGTACAGTACTATCTTCCGCCCCCAGTCACATTTAGACATTAGACTGCTCAACGTGTGTCGAGGGGAGTACAGTACTATCTCCCGCCCCCAGCCACATTTAGACATTAGACTTCTCAACGTGTGTCGAGGGAGTACAGTACTATCTCCCGCCCCCAGCCACATTTAGACATTAGACTGCTCAACGTGTGTCGAGGGGAGTACAGTACTATCTCCCGCCCCAGCCACATTTAGACATTAGACTGCTCAACGTGTGTCGAGGGGAGTACAGTACTATCTCCCGCCCCCAGCCACATTTAGACATTAGACTGCTCAACGTGTGTCGAGGGGAGTACAGTACTATCTCCCGCCCCAGTCACATTTAGACATTAGACTGCTCAACGTGTGTCGAGGGGAGTACAGTACTATCTCCCGCCCCAGTCACATTTAGACATTAGACTGCTCAACGTGTGTCAAGGTGAGTACAGTTACGATCTGCCGCCCCCAGTCACATTTAGACATTAGACTGCTCAACGTGTGTCGAGGGGAGTACAGTACTATCTCCCGCCCCCAGTCACATTTAGACATTAGACTGCTCAACGTGGGTCGAGGGGAGTACAGTACTATCTCCCGCCCCCAGTCACATTTAGACATTAGACTGCTCAACGTGTGTCGAGGTGAGTACAGTTACGATCTGCCGCCCCCAGTCGTAGTATACAAACATTATAGTGGCATTATCACGCACATCAGGCTTATCTGGGCCGCACTAAATCTGCATGGGGTGGATTGGCTGCCCGCCTAGGGGGTAAGAAATGAACGAGTTACTCCTAGAACTCGAGAACAAAAAACAAGAGGGGTATATGGTGAAGGGGTGAGTTAATGAAATGTTGTTATAGGGCCACCCTTCTGGGATTGTACTTAAGTAGAAGCTTTCAGATAAAAAAAAATTGGTTGATAATTGCATTTAAATTAACATTCGGCGAGGATTATTGCCGTTTTAAAATATTTATTATGTCTAAAAAAAATTAAAAAAATATCTTTAAAAACTACACCTACACATGGGAATCCAAAATTGTGGCCTTTTACTTGAATCGGTAATGTTCTACCATTACCCAGGGTAAAATATCACTCTTATTATGTTTAGGTGGTGCCAATGATGTACCCACCGTTTATCTTACCTCGTTTGGTTTCATTATGACGTAGTTTATGTGATAGGGCCATAGTGTAATCACTAATCAGTCAAGGTAAGACTGCTACCTTTAAGGTGGGGTGCTAGTGAGCGTGAGCTCAGGGCGGTATTTTTTTATAGTTTTTATAGCATAAACATTTTTTAGCCAAAATAAATCAAATATTTCTTCTATAAAATCATAGAGTTTAGTTTCCTGCATACGTTAATTTAAACAGTTATTGAATATTTGTCAAAGATTTCTTGGAATTTAATTGCAACTTTTTCTCTTCATTTAAAATGTTTGTCAGCAAATGCCGCTATACTCATGACAGATATTCAACAACTGTTGATATTAGCATGTGCAGAAAACTAAACTCTATGTTTCTTTGGAAGAAATATTTTATTTATTTTGGCCAAAAAATGTTTATGCTATAAAAACTATAAAATTAATCCACTAAGATCATGCTAAATAACACCCCACCTTAAGGATAAATTGAGTGCACGTGTAAGTTTGTCATATACTTTAAACGATAATTGTTTCTGATATCTGTAAGGTTACTGCTGTCAGAAACAGTGATCGTTATAAAAAAACACACTGTAAAACCATCAAACAATGCTTACAAAATTGATAGTACTCAGTGTATTGACACACAAAGTTAAACGTTTGGTCTCCGATTCTCTTGTGCAGGTGTCATTTCCAAAATATATTTGAACTATTCTTTATGAACGGCAGCTATGCGAAACAAATGATAATTTCAATATACCGCTTATAACTTATAGGTCTATTGAATTTTAGTAACAACATTTAAAAGCAAGAGATTTTTTTCAGTTAAAACTATCCTCTTTATGGGTATAATATGGTGATAAGAATATTAAAATTTATGTTTTGGTATACTTTTAGGAATTTTTTGATTAAAATGATAATTTATTGACAATCTAGAAACTTTTAAATATTTCATTTAAGTGTTTATTTTTCTATATAGCCATTTAAAAATATCCCAATCACATCAATAACATGACTATAATGGCGGAGCAATAAAAACAAGAAAAAACAAACTCTGCTATCCAAACAAATTGAAATGAAAAGACATAAAGAGTATCCTCAACAGTAGTAGCAAGTTGGAGCAAAGAGATTCGAAGAAAAAGAGCTATTAAAAGTTATAGGCTACAGTCAAACGGTGTGTGTGGATCATAAAAATATTTGATAGACCTATAACTTCGACATAAAATATCTCTGGGGGAGTGAAGGGACTATTTTTTAAAAAATACATGTAATGTATCAGAACCGTGATAAAAACACTTCGTATGTTCAATGCCTTTTTTGGAGACATCAGCAATTTTTTTTACGATATTTTTAATTTATTACTAAATTTGAAAGTTTTATCTATTTTTTTGATATCTAACTGTTGCTAATTGACATATTTTTTTTACCTTCTCGAGTAGAGAAAGTATTGAAATCGCTACAATTTATACCTCAAGATTATGACGGATCTTGGCGTTCTATGCGTCTCTGAACTCAAAAATGTAGATCTTACAACTTACTTTATCTGTTTGTCCCTAGGTCTGTCTATCTATATTTTTTCCCATTCGGGTTATACGCTTATGTACTAGTTTCGCTAATGGGTTATGGATGAGGAAGGTTGGATTTAGAGGAAGTGTACCCGTATTTGCGTGGAATACCCTTTAGGAAAAACCACCCTCAGTACACCCGACCGGGATCGAACTACGATCTACCATTAATCGGCATTCGAGTCTATTGCGAGAGTAGTGCCTTAGACCATGTGGTCACTGAAGTGGCTGTTAATCTAACTGCTCCCAGGGATGCAGCAGAAACTACATATTTTATGTATTATGGTTCAAACTTGATAATATTGCTATATTATATAGTCACAACTCACAGCTCAAGAAGTTTTTAAAAATTTGATTCTCGCTCTAAAATTAACAGTAAATTATTAAAGACATATTTTGAAAATCATAAATGTTTTGAAATGGTAACAGTATGGTTTAAAATATATATATCTGGGGGGGGGGGGGGGGGGAGGGTTGTTTGATTTGACAAATAACATTGTACACTTATTGTATCGGGGTAGTTTACAGGTCAGTAATTTTTTTTTTTAACAGTCTAAAACGTTTTTGTTCTAAATGGGTGTCCGGAAAGTGTTTTAGATCTATATTAATAAAATGAAGAATTTGTTCATCTGTATGTCATGTGCATCGTGCAACATATACCAAACACAGAGGGCACACATTTTAAAATCAGCAGCCCCTGCGCCCAAACATTTTCACGTCAAAGCTGGAATAGTAATTTTCTGATCATATTTTTAAAAATCTACTAAAAACAAGACAGGAAGAAATAAAATGAGGATTTTTATTTTATGTCTGTTTGAAGTAAAGAAAAGCGTTGCCTGGGGTAAAGCTGGGTGCTTCTGCTACTGATGAATAAAAATGTATGTTCGTTTTGATATAAAAATAAAAATAAAAATAATAATAATAATAATAATAATAATTCGGGGGCTATTTACTGTTGACAGATTTTTAAGGGTTCTCAATTGTAACGAACACAATTTAATATATATATATATATATATATACAATTTAAAAAAAATATATTTATCAAATGCATGGCTAGTGATGTGTCTTTTCATATTACAAAGCCAGAGTATAACAAAATAGGGTTACGTTTTATAGTAAGAATTTTTCAATTTCAATTTCCTTTATTATAGTGCTGGCTAACAGTCGTGAGACCTATAACAGGCCAGCACTGAAAAGTACACAAGTACCTTACTAGTACGTATAATAATATAATAAAATAAACAATAATAGTTAAACAATGATACAGACTGATGACAAGTTACAAAAAAGAAAAGGTTATATTAATATAAGAATAATAAATAAGTATTTCAGAGTAGCAAAAGCATAAGTATTTAAAAAACAATATCAACAATCAAACATATAGAGCATAACAATGTAAATTTAAATATTCGAGGCAAGGCCTCTACGGGGTAAATTAGTGGAAAGGGAGTTCCGAGTTTGTCTTTTCTTTTATAATAAAAGTCGAATTGGACAAATCTGGAATTAGACCAATGGATACAATGGCCTATAGGGCTCGCCTTATTGGAGTTGTTGAGAGAAAATAATAATGTTGTCTACGCGAGGCCCGAGAAGGGACATGAAGGCCTACGTAATCAAGAGGACATTTACAACAAATTTCGCTATTGAAAACATTAAAAACAAAAGGTCCACGCGAGTAGAGAGTTTGGAGCCCTAAGAGGTTTCTAATTCTGTCGCAATCATAATAAATCGGGTTAATAAAAAATGTATCAAAGCACGCAGCGACCGATTTTCTTTGAACGTTTTCTAACCTAAGAGAGTCAGTTAAGGTGATGTAATTCCAAGCAACAGTAGCATATTCTAACTTAGATCTAACCAGGGCATAGTACAGACATAAATAACAGTCAACTTTCTTGAACGATGAGGTAATAAATTTAATAATTATTCCAAGTAATTTTAATGATTGGGATAATATATGATTAACATGATAGTGGTAGCAGAGTTTATTGTCCAGGAGAACACCTAGATCATTTATATAAAGCGAGCTAGCTATGTTATCATTGACAAATCTATAAATAAAAAATATGGGATTAGTTTTTCTAGTAAAATATATAGCTTTGGTCTTGGATTAATTAAGAGAGAGTCCATTTTCAAGAGATCATTGTGAAATACTATTTATATCGTTTTGAAAGTCCATACAATTTGCGATTGATTTGATAATAATTTTAAATAGTTTTACATCATCCGCAAAGAGTAAATAACTAGATGAGTTTAAATATTTACCAATGTAATCAATACACATATTAAAGAGAAGAGGACTTAAATTAGAAACCTGAGGTATACCACAAGGGGATAGAAATGTGTTGGAGGTGTGTGAATCTATTTTAATAGAAAATTATCTATCATCTCGGATTTTCAATTATTTTTTCTATTTAAAAAAAATTACTTAATCAAAATTGATTTGATTTAGTTCACTCTCACTTTATCCACTCTTACATAATAACTTATAGAAAAATACTTTTTTTTAAACAAACAAAACCCAACTTTCCATGCGATTATCAGTTGAAGGCTAGGTTTCGTTAGGTTGGTTAATATTTTATTCAACTCATCGTATAGCCAGACCTAAAAATGAATATATGTATATATATAAAATTTGATAAACCCATTTCCGGTAATTGAGAAATAAACGCTTACGAAGTTTCAATATAAATGTCAGCATTCTCTGCAGTCAATATATAACTACCTGCTTTGGTGGCTGTATGGTCTAAGGCGTCACTCTCACATTAGACTAGACTGCCAATGATGGGAAGATCGAGGTTCGAATCTCAAACGGGTGCACTGGGGGGTGGGGGGTGGTTTCTAAAATGGTTTTACAATCTAGCTCCACTCATATGTGGATACATTTCCTCTAAATATATTCTTTCCCATCCCTAAAACCAATAGCGTAATTTGTATATGAGTGTATAAGTCGAACGGTTAGTGAGACTTGGTGCTAAAAATAAATAAAATATATAGATATATAGTTTACGTGACTCATTGAATGCATGAACGCTATTACGTCAAAATTTATGATTCCATAAAAAGTGGTTGTCTCTAAAATAAAAAAGTCTCGAGCTGTGTATGTGTTCTGAACTTCTAATTTTTCTCCAGGCTGCATACACCTGTAATTTGGACAAGTGAGAAGGTTCACATAAGCTATATTTCGCCTGGAAATGACAATTAGTTTTAGTTAATTATTCGATTCATATATAGATAAATTATAAGATTAACGTTAACAATAGCTCAGTGATAATACCTAGATTGTTATCAAGAAATTATTGATGTATGGTATCATTCAGTATACTAAAACTGACATTAAGAATCAATTCTCATATCTGGCTCAGTGGTCTAGGGGTATGATTCCTGCTTTGGGTGCAGGAGGTCCCGGGTTCAAATCCCGGCTGAGCCCGAATTTTTGTATTAAAAAAACTACTATTATATGCTAAGCAATCTATATTATAAACTGCTTAATGTAGAATCTAGGTTAATACCTTTTTTTATAATAATATATAGACCTACTGCTATACGTCTTAGTTCCTTTTGGAGTTGTCCCTCAGCTTGCACCATTCAATCGAGTACTAGATGACGAGAAGACTAAATTTGAAGATGACCCGCATACACCTGGAGAGAGGAGTGAAAACCGGGTATAGTAAAAACAACTCTTGGGACACTCGCAGATATAATATTGGACATAACTCTCTTTCGTTCGATGAAATTGGCGCCACGTTGGATTAAGGGTGGTTGGGTGGGTTTGGGCGTGAAAGGGGGTTGAGGATGGCACAATGGAGGTATTCATGTGAATTAGGCCATTTCTGCGGACATCGCCGCTCTTTTGTCTTGTGACTCTCCCATACCCTGTTCCCCTCTCCCCCCTCAAAAACCGGCCAACCCTTTCGTAACCACTGACGTTTGCTTTTGTTCACCCCCGTTCCACCTCCTCACACACATCAAGTATAAAACTCATTCTACCACCCTCCCCACCCCCATACCTCCTCCACTTTTACAAAATCTTTGGTCTTTTCATGAAGGGAAGAAGAGGGGGGGATGCTTTTAATACAAAACCGTAAAGCCAATTGTTAAAGTGTTGTCTTCACATCGTAAATTTGGTTTGCGATTCGACCCATCATCAACATTCACTTTGGCGCACGGTTTTAACTTCCTTGTTTCAGTTCTCTCTTTCCCTACCCCTTTATCCTCCCCCTACCGAACCTCTCTAAACCCTACTACCCCTCTTTATTTCGCTAACGATCAAACGAGAATAATCAAAAGAGCCACGATGTAATTGGTCCTCAATGACGATGCGCTGCGATCCTGTATTATGTGCCTCATACACACGGGTGATGTTTCCGTACTTAATTCAGTACAGGTGAACGAGTGAGCGACCAACCTCCTCGGCAAATATATATTATACTACTATAAAGCCACATGGCCGACTCACTCACTGACATTAATGTTTATCCACTTTCAGATGAGCTAGAAGCTTGAAATTTTGCAAACTTATAGATTCTAGCCTGTAATCGACGGGAAAATTCCAAATTTTTTAATTTATAACCCCCGAAACAAAATTCAAAATGTCGGAGCAACATTAAAGTCGGTGTGGACCTTTCTTTGGAGGTCTCTTGTGGCTAAACGGTAAGACTTATCAAAAAACGGCTCTGGGATTACGTTAGTTTACATCCACTTTCAAAGAAAACTCACTGAGAGTTTGGGGGCGGAGCCCCTAACGAGCAAAGCGAGTATATATACCCCACCACATTCGGGCTGTACGCCTATTTACTAATTACGCTAATGGACTAGAGGTTAGTAAAGTTTAATTTAGAGGAAGTGTATCCGCATTTGCTCAGAGGGAGACGGGAACAACACCAGTTTGGAAAATCCACCCTCAGTACACCGAAAGGGATTTTAAACCCTGTCACTGGCAGTATAGCTTATTGCTAGAGTGACGTCTTAGGCCGTGCGACCATTGAAGCAGGTTAATATATAGTTATTGGGAACTTACCCCCCTCACCCTCTCTACCATATCATCAGAATGAACTGTAGGTTTTAAAGATACCAAATGCTATTCCCAATTCCATAGCGCCTGGATTGCCATGGAATTTGAGGTGTTACCTTATCAGCGTAAATATGCTGATAGCCCGGATGGTAAGATGCTAAGAAGTGGACCACACATTTAAATACCCTTTGTATAAAACGTAATGGCTATGATCAAAATTTAAAAGTGGTATAAAATATTCACGGTTTTAATTGGAGCAAGATGATGATGATAATAATAATAATAATAATAATAATGGTGTGTCTGGGCTACATCAATGTGTTGCTCAGTTTGTGGAAAGATTGGTCTGTGGAAAGATTGGCCAGTACTAATGTACTGTTGCCCAGGGGATGTCCGAATATACATACAATCGTTCATTCTTTCCGTGGAGGCTCTTTCCATGTCCCGATGAGCTGATGCTGATGGTGATAGTGAGTATGACGGGTTGGAGTCATTGAATAGCTTAACCTAATTTGGGCCTAACTATTATTAGCACCGCGTCTTACTACCCGTTATAGTTGTACGCACTTACGCTAATGTGTAATGGTAGAGGGATAGTGAGATGAAATGGAGGACCTACAGTTTAACGTGGGATCCGAACCACGGTGGAGACCTGGTATTCCCTACATTCACAAGTTGTGATTAATACACGTCTTGTCAGAGGAGAAGAAAGGGTTTATCAATCAGATAAATATGTGCCGGGACCAAGGATTGAAACCCGTACTCCTAGCACAAAAGTCTGACACCTTACCCCTAGACCGCCAGGTCACCTTGAGCCTAACTAAAATATCTCTGGTGACCATGGGGGTTATTTACCTTTCGAAAAAGAAAAATCCTCCGGTACCAGCCGGGAATCGAACCCGCTACCTTTAGACCAGCAGCCAGGGCCTTTGACCACTATATCACGAGGCCAGGTAATGAAATAAGATAAAATGTGAGACAAGGTTGTATTGAATTATAGTATGGTTAGTCCGTATTATTGAAGACAAAATATACGACTGGGAACCTTTCTATATATTCTCCAAATACACAACTCTACATACAATATTACATGGTTCTGTTCACTTCTCTTCTTATGTCGTAGAGAAAAATACATGTTTATGAATTTTACATATAGCTTCCCTTTTACGAACGTTTGAGCCGCCTGAATACCTCCCTTCTACATGGCAGAATTATGTCCCCCCCCCCCTTTTTTTTTTGGAAAAGAGGATTGAGCTGGGGGTCAGGGGAAGGGGGGAGGATATAAATGTTTTCGTGTCTACTGTTCGTTGCTTTATTGCTCTCTCCATTTCACATTTGTAGGCCTATATAGATTCTTAGATGCAAGGTTGAAAAATCTTACACTCTAAATAGGTTAATATATGAAAACGTATTAATTTTCCTAACAGTTGGAGAAATAAACATGTTTTTGAGCTCAAAGTTTGCAAGGTTGTCTCAAATTTAAAAAAAGAATAACAAGCTATTTCCATGCATTTTTTTTTCATCACTGTGAAAGGGGTACCCCACATTTCACCAATGATACATTTTTCGGTCATTCCGGGAATCGACCTCGAGACCATTAGCTCAGTAGGCAGACATGCTCCTGAAGTATCTAAGGTAACTGATTCTTTTAATTTAATAAAAGTTTCTTTACAAGTATGATTCATTCAAGGAAACCCTTATAAAATTGAAAATATGAACGTACACTATTTTTCAGGGTTTATAAAGGTATAATTTATAAGAAATGTGCCCGAATTTGGTTGTAAGGAGACTGAGGAGCCGATAAGGCGAAAAAAAATCTAGAAACACACACGACGGGAATTCAAACCCAGATCTCCCAGTCCTCTTCAAACTGGACAAGATGAAACTGATGCCTTTCTTCTAGTGTCCACGGATGAAGCAAATATCTGTTCCAAAGAGCCCGTATAACCCCCGGATAATACCTAACTCACAAATAATACAGTTCAAACCAAGATTCACATAGTGGGGCTTTTTTTAAATTTTTGTATTTCACTTTAAATAAATGGTTCGGTGTACCGACAAGACTTTATTGCTTTTTTATCTATAAGTACAGGGACACATTTGTTTAAAACTAGTAAATTATGTAAATGAAATAATATACACTGTTGCAAATATCGTTGTTTTCAAATGAAGAATGCAGAGAGAACCGCACTTCAATACATTCTTGGTTCGAGGGTGGATTTGTTTTTTAATATCCAGGGTTATTGGTCTCTTAAATATGATTGAAGATGGATAAAATTTACAAAAATATAACATGAGTGGGGCTGTAACCATTTGGGTACCCAGTCGAGATTCAAACCACTCTCATTAAGATCTTTGTTTAGGCTGTGAAGCGTAACGCTCCAACGTTCTTGACCGTTGAAGAAACCGAAAGTGACGTTCACTTGTAGATTTGTATCTAGATAAGGACGAGATGATTTTAATTGTATATACTTCCTCAAACAAAACGCGTATAAGTTGTGGAAAAAAAACTTTTAATTGATTTTAAATAATGAGAACCTTTAAAATAATATGAGGTAGATATCGTCTAAAAAAATAATAATCAAAATATACTTTTTTACCTCTTATCCTGCTTAAGTATTTCGCCCTGGGATCCTAGACAAACCTGGAAACGCCTTAACCCGCATGATCCTTTATGTAACTTTCAGATAGGCTTATAATTAAAATGATCTTAAACAGAATGATTAAAGCAATATCAGCCCATTCAATGAAAAAGAAATATTATAGGGCATTTTGTATGTATAATGTGTATGTGTGTCTGTATAGGGGTGGGAGCCCTGGGAGTGTTTTTTGTCTCACCCAAAATCTTAAATGAAAAGGGGGCCGTCTTTTTTTTTCATGTTGACCTGTCCTCCTTTTCTCACAGAAGAATCGTTTCCCCTTAACAAACCTTTCGGAAAAAAAATCCTGTAGGAAAATACTGGAGAGCTAAGAACCCTCTAGATGGAATGAAAAGTAGAAAGAAAGAGAGAGATTTATATTAAAGAATATAATACAAATAGAGAAGGAAGAATGAACGAAGGATTAGAGGTGCCGCAAGGAATTCCAATGTGGCGGGCAAGTCTGCTTCTGCGTCACCCGGGAGACTTCACTAAGAACGAGAGTCCCTTGTAGAAAAATACCATTTTCAACCTTAGATACCCTTACACGTTTCAAGAACCAGGGATGATTTTTTTTCCCCTCTCTCATCTCTTACATTCCCTTCTTCCCTCCCCTTACCATCATTTTTTGAAAGGCAGGGAGAGTGTAGATCCTGTGTTAACACTTTTTCTCTTTTCGCACGAATAGAGAAAAATAAGGAAGACTCTTTGTGAAGAAATTGGGAGATATTTTGGTTGCGAAGTAAAGAGAAAATATGTGGGGGTGGTAGTTGTGGGTTAGGGTGGTGAGTATATCCAGCATTTATTCGATTTATCGGGACATTTACACGGTCATATTGTCACCATTTATCAAAAGGGATTGTGACAAGAGTATCAAAGATTGAGCCTTACTATGTGAGCGCTTGTGAATGAATGTGTACTTAGACGAATAGTTTCCAGCCCCTTTATACTAAAAAAAAAATCTAGCTATATAAACTTTGAAATTTAATTTTTTGTGGTTTCCAAATATAGGTTAAACTTTTTGTATAAATTTATCATAAAATACCCCTGAAATTAATACCAATAAAGAAGTAAGTTTGTTTGTAACATTGCTTTATTCTACATTCACGTACTAGACATAGAGTACCAAACTAGTCACCGCTCCAAGGCCATAGCTCACACTATTTGGCTGATGGAATGTACCGTCAACCCTATTGTTTTGGCGAACACTAGTGGAGGGGGTAGTGTCCCTCTACTAATTTTAAGGGTAACACTCTCCCCTTCCTGCTTATTTTCATTTATCCCTTGTTGTTACTATTCCCTCCCTTATTTAAAACTCACAGTTTAGTATTGAAACATAACCCATAAACACCTATATACACAAAACAAAAACTACTTTAAAAGCTAAGGTTTTTTTTTTAGCTAAAGCCAGCTTGAAATGAAACTTTCGGGTTCTATTACGGGTTGGGCCTGGGCAGCCACGTATTTCTTCTCTGTGTTGACTTCCACTGCATTATTGTGAAGAGCTTGTGAAATTTCCACCAACTGCCAGCGTTCACTCGTAGGATTGATGCCAGTTGTTTGAGACTTCAAAGAAGTGTCATGTGTCATCATCAGCCTTGTACCCTCATCTCTATTCTGACTAACTGGTGATGGACCATGCTCTTCTCGTGGTTGCTCTTGGGACCTTACTATGGTTTGTGTTTCTTAGGAGTCAAGCCTTCCTTCATTGCTGGTGTTGTAAACACACTCTGTCACCCACTTATATGTTTTCCCAGATAACTGGTGGTCACATACGTCTTTTTTGTCTTTCCTGTCCCACTTTATGACTTTTCTGAACTTGTTCATATGAAAACTGTAGGCTATTACGGAGAACCACTGCCTATGAAGTGGCTGTAAATACTTCCTCTAATTACTCCGCTGGTCTCCGGTAAACTACATCGAATGGTAAACGAACTTGTATTTCAAAAATAACCTCAAATGTGGTGTGTTTGGTGGTTTCATTTAAAGATGAGGACACACCAGCTGACCTGAAGGGAATATGAAACAACGGGGAAATGACTTTGACAAACCTTATAAATAGGATCTAAGAAACAGGAGAATGGCCCGAGGGCCTTAGACAGGTGATTCGAAAGAGAAGAAACAAGCCAAAAAATTCAGTGACCACAGGACGATCAGCCCCATCTCTCATGTAGTGAAGATCGTGGCAAGAATAATCAACAGGCGACTGGAACAGAAAGTAGAAAGTGTGATGAAAGAAGACAAATTTGATTTATAATTGGAACCAGAGATGCCATCGGGATGTTGAGAATAATTTCAGAGAGATTTCTGGAAGTCAAGGAAGAGATCTACACTAGTTTCATTACTTGCAAAACGTTCGATATGGTGAAGTGGAAGAAACTTATGTAAATACTCAAGACGATAGGGATCAACTGGAGGGACAGAAGGCTGATTGCAAACCTGTACCTGGGACAGCGAGTGCAGGTGAGGCTGAATAATGGAAAGACCAGCAGCGTAGAGATAGAAAGAGGAGTGAGGTAGGGATTTTGTTTGTCACACAGTCTGTTCAACTTAAATGGAGAGTGGATGGTCAGAGAAGCCCTGGAGGGACGTGGCCATTTCGGGATAGGAGGAAGCGTCATCAACACAATAAATATATGCAGATGATATAGGATTGCTGGTTAAAATTTAAGAAGAGTTGCAGGAAATGATAGACGACTGGTGGAGATAGAGAGAAGATATGGCATGGAGACAACATTGACAAGTCAAAAGTGATTTAAAAAATTAAGAGCCACTACTGAAATCAAAATTGGAAACCAGGAGCTGAAAGACATAGAGCAGTTCAAACACTTTAGAAGTCTGCTGACAAAGGATGCCTACTGCATTATGGAAACTAATCGAGGATCTGCATGGCGAAGTGGGGTTCAATCCCCGGTCCCGGCACAAATTTATCTGATTGCAAAACCTTCCTTCACCTCTAACAAGACGTGTATTAATCACAACTTGTGAATGTGTGGAATACCAGGCCTTCACCGTGGTTCGGATTCCACGTTAAACTGTAGGTCCTTTGCATGGTGTAGGAAGCTATTAACAAGAAGAGGTTACTACTGACCAGCAAGTTGAGTTAGGAACGGAGGAAGAAACTGATGAAATGCTACATTTGGAGCATCGCTCTGTATGAAACTTAGACTCTTAGAAATTGACCATTGGGCCACCTTATTTTAAAACAGAAATGGGGAAAAGAAATACTTGGAGATCTTTGAAATGTGGTGCTGGAGTAGACTTGAGAAGATCAAGTGGACAGAAAAAGTCCTATGAACTGGACACTGGATCGGACACATCCTTAAATGGAACTGTCTTCTGCATGACGTCATAAAAGGAAAATTTGAGGAAGAAGGAGGATCAGATATTAGATGACATGAAGGAAAGAAAAAAATTCTGGGAGCTGAAGGAGGAAAAGGACAGGGTTCCTTGCTCTAGATTAACTGACTAAATAAATGACATGTCGTAAGACAGAACACCTAATAACAATAATAATAAAACAATAAGTCAGAATTAAAATTTTTAACAGCAGTGGTAGATAAGTTTGTAAATTATTAACAGGAAATTGTTTTAAGACATTAAAGTATGTTAATAAAAAATCTGTTTATCCTGGGATGAAACAGTCTCTTGATTTTGGGATCCAGTGGTTTGTAGACCAACTAGTTTATTTATATTGACATGTTTCGGTGTTAGCTCAGTCGGTAGCTTGTGAGTCCACTAAGCTAAGGTTTCTGGGTTTGATTTTGGCATGGCTGAAAAATTTATCATTGGTGAAATATGAGTTTCCCTTTTTACAGTGATGAATTAACGGCTGGGGGCTGGGTGTTGTGTCTTTTCTAGATTTAAGTTTGCTTGCAAGTCGTGTATTGATATAATCAGTAAGTTCAGAATGTGCACGCTTAACACCTCAAATAAATGAAAAAAAATAAAGAGTTCACATTGTATTTAAGGCCACGTCATAGAGTAGTTTTGTTGTATTTTATAATATACAAATACATGTTAACAAGAGAACATACATGACTTACACACTCAATCTACAAAAAAAAGGGTATACTAATTAACAACATTCACCCCAAAACTTGTAAACGTAGTATTTATCTTTTTATGAGTTATCACTAAATTATTCCACACACCAGATGGAATTGAACCAAGATCCTCTGATTCTTCGCTCACCCTTCACCTCGCCACGTCACTCGTGCCGGGGGTAGAGGTTCGATTTTTTATAAGCTAGGCCTAATTTACAATCTATTGTTTAATTCTATATAATGTGAATTTTTCAAGTGTATTTCATAATATTATCTATTTGTGAAAACAAAATAACACATATTTTCTATTATATTTTGTCTTGCAACGCCTATCATTTCTTATGTGAGAGTACTTATATAATAAGATATCGTCCTTGATTTATACCCAATATGTATAAACACTTGAACTTTATATACGTCTCTCACTATTTATAGATAACGTGTTTGTTTGTCTATTAAGAGCATCGGGAGATATCTACTGCAAGCAGAGGTGCCGAAATTTAAAAATAAATAGTCCCTGTGCACGAACATGTGAACCTCAAAACAAGAATTATAAAGTTTTGATAAAATATATCTAATAAAGTAGTAAACGAAAAATGGAAGATATATCAAACGCCGTGAGATAGATTTAAAACTACATTTCATACAGTTGTGCAATGCGGGTTATGGTAGTCCCTGTGCACGAATATGAACACCTGGAAGCAGGAATTTAAATATTTAAATCATATTAATTTGTATTCTTTTTAAGCTTTTTGTTACTATTTTTACCATTTTTACCCTTTTTGTACGTTTTATACTTTTTATCCTTTTTAGCCACGTTAACCATTTTAACCATTATACCTTTTAATTTTATTAGATTTAGTTTTTGCCATATTCATACATTTACACTTTTTGTCCTTTTTATAATTTTGGCCACTGATTTCACCCTAAAATTTCTCCCGGGCTAATCCAAGTACTTATTTAAAAAGTATAAAATTGCAAAAAAGGTTAAAAGGGGCAAAAGGTTCATAAAGGGTAAACGGGCTGCAAACGGGATAAAAAAGGTAAACGGGCTAAAAGTGTAAATGGGGTAAAAAGGATAAACGGCTAAGTAGGGATAATAAATGGCTGAAATAAAGTATGATGGATTTAAATTTTACTCTTTTTGACCTTTTTGCACTTTTACACCTTTTTAACCTTTTCACCCTAAAATAATGCTTTTTTGCCCTTTTTTCCACTGTTACTCTTTTTACCCTTTTTTTTTATACATTTTACCCTTTTATCCTACCTTACATAAACATTTTTTGAGAAGATACCGGAAATGAGATTAAGAAATAAAATGAAAGCGTGGCGGAAAAAGGAACAGCATGGATTTAGAGAACACAGGTCTACAATAGACTTGGTCTTTGCCATGTGGCATCTGATGGAAAGAAGGTATGAATACGGGAAAGACTTTGTAATGGTATTTATGGATGTGGCGAAATCATATAATAGCGTGGATAGATATTAAGTTTGTAAAATGATGGAGGAGGCTGAAGTGGAAAATGGAGTTGTAATGAGAGTGAAAAAAGCCTGTATGAGGATACCAGGAGTTGTGTTAAGACAAAGGGGGAGGACGGAATGGTTTAAAATAAAAAACTATAGTGAACCAATGTTTAATGGTGATGGAATGTGTAAGTGTAATGGTAATGGAAATTGTCATTAACAAAGTTGGCAGGAAAACTCGGGTAAGAGAAAATGATATCCATGATGTTTGCTGATGACTTTATGGAAATGTTAGAGAAGGAAGAGGAAGTACAGGAACAACTATAAGAATGGAATGGGGAAGTAAAGGAACAACTATAAGAATGGAATGAGGAAGTAAAGGAACATATAGAATGGAATGAGGAATAAAGCATGATGCTTCTAGCATGGAAAAGTGTGATGTGACGGGAATGACAAGGAAGAAGATAAGGCCAGTAAAGCTATACAGTTGGATGGAGTACAGCTAATAAAAGTACAAAGCTTAAAACATTTTGGAAACGTGATTGAGGCAAGAGGTCAAAGTAGAGAAGATTTAATGAGAAGATGATAGCAGGGAAAGTTGTTTCTAAGTCGTGTAAGAGACCTGTTATGGAGAAGAGAAGTGCCTTTGAAGTGTATGGATGTGCTGTATAAGGCGTACTTTGTACACTTTGCCACTTCCCAAAGTTTAGTGGCTTAATCCGGGAACACCCTGTATAGTTAAATAACAAGCATGGGGAAACAAGAGCTGCTAAGCAATTACAATACTATAAAAAGTATTTATAAAAACCAAAGAAATGTTATGAATGTATTAATTTAAATTTTCAAAATATTATCTGAAGAAGTTCAGTTCCTCGCTCCTTTAGAGGCCGTGATGACCTTAGTTTGAAAAACACCTACTATATTTTAATCTCGACCTGTTTCGATATTTTAACATATTCAAGAGGCAATGTAATAAAAATAAAGAAAGAAAGACATTATCTAATTTGTTCAAAGGGATTATTTTATCTAATAATGTTCAATTTAAATTTAACTAAAACGTTGATACTAAGCTAAGAAATTAATTCTTCTAGTTTTCATTTTACTATAAATGTTACACTTTGTAAAATAGTAAAAATATTGTATTGAATGTGTATGATTTTTGTTCGTGAATTTAACCAGTTGTTATATATATTTTAAAATAAATATAACAACTTTTTTAAACAGCTGAAAATAATATCTGTTTTATTTACGAAGAAAATATTTAAATGGGTGTGCTAATGCTGGCGGTGAAAACTTTGAGAAAATGCAGTAAAGAGAGATCTGATGACAAACACCTTTTATTAAAAGGTCTAACATCTGTTGTTATTCATAAGACTTGTAGAATATATTATTCAATAACGAGTAACATTGTTTCAATGAATAGAAAAAATGTGAAGATATAGCGTCAAAGATCTCACAAAAAAAAATTAAGTTCAGAAACAATTTTTGATTTCAAAAAAAATATTTTTTTTACTGTACAAAAATCACTCCGCATAGTTTTAAAGAGTTAGAATAGAAAAAAAGAACACGTGCAGATAGAAAGAATGAGGTACTTATCGTTAGCTTATTGGAAACAAAGAATAAAGTTATTTAACGAGCAGTTCAAAGAAATTATAAATGGGGACAAGGGGCGGCTTAGTGTTATCGATTTAATTGCAGTCGAAAACTAAGTATCATTTTAATTGTTACAGATATTTTTTATAGAACTAAGCGCATGAAAATTGAGACTCCTGGACGTCCATGCACAGATACAGTTAAATTTGCAATGAATACAATCTTTGACTAATTAGAAAATAGGGATGATTGCCAATTTGTGCTGCAATATTTGATAGATACGTACAAGGTGACATTCCAAACGTAAACACTGTAAAAAGCAAACTGATAGAACAGTATAGGAACGATATTATTATTATTATTATTACGACAAAAAATAAAATGCCTGTTGTTTGTTTTTAAAAAAAAGTTCGTAAGCTTTTAAGTGGAAACTGGCTTATCGAGAAAAAGGATAATGAAACTGAAGACACAATTAGAATAATTAAAAAATCAGCTTAAATAAAACATGCTGACAGTGCATACATGGTTTATGATATTAGTTATTACCCTCATAGCAATGGGTTTTTAGACGACATTGACGAAATTTTTCCAGAATTTTTAAAAAATTTATTGGAAACAATTATCTTAAAAAAAAGTGATTTAAACAATCTTAAGGAAAAAATGTACTATTTCGTAAACCATTCGAAATTTTTTCTAGGGACAATCAGATTAGAAAAAAAAAATGGTTGGAGGACCATTCTAAATAGCTTTTAAGAGAAGTATAGTTTTCAAAAAATTACAGGATGGGGGAGAAGACTACTTCAAATAGCTTATAAAGAAATATAATTTTTGAAAAGAAATTCAGACAATGGTCACTCCAAACATCTTTTAGGAGTATCCAATTTTCAAACATTTTCTGGTGGAGGGTCACTTGACCCCGCTTTGTCTTGGGGATCAAAGTCACTCAACAATATTTTTTGTTGTTGCTACTTACCCCCTAAACAAATAAGGTTTTGCTGCCACTGAAGGTGAAAACAAAGAGAGGGGGCTCTGTGCTTTGCCCCCTGTTCACGAACCAGTTTAGAGCACCTGGCGGGGTCGTTGCGACATGAAAATAAAATACCTTATAGACTGCCTATCACTCAACGAAAAATTGCTAAACTGAAGGCCGATAACATTTTAAATTGTTGATATTAGTTTTGTATAATTTACACAATTTTATTGTTGCTAGCTGCTTAATCTAAGGAAAGGATCAGGAGGATGAATCTGAGGAAATACATCCAAAATAGTGAAATGAGGAAAAGGTAGCCTCCACAGTGATAAATCACATGTGGAAAACCACCCCACTAATTGCACCTGGCCAGGATTCAAAAACCTGACCTTCTTTCTCGGTAACCGAGTCTAATACTAGCTAGACATTTTAGATCGTGTGACCACAGTTGTGGTTTAGTGCTGCCCGTAGAATTCTGGAGACCCGGGGCAATGTCCCACCACATTAATTAAATTATTTTTTTGAAAACGAGAGATATTTAGATGGTTGGGGCCAAGGGAAAGCCTACCCCATTCGTACCCCTCCAAACCCTTTTCCCTTTGGATGGCCATGTTGCGGTTACAACCGACTGAAAATCTTCTCCTCAGTTCGTTCGGATGGGATTAGGAAACCTTAGTTCCTCGTCAACGACCTACAATGGCAATGCGAGACAAATGCTTTAGACCGCTTAGCCAGGGTTAAAGGGGGGTTGTAGGAAAGGCGTTTGTTGAATATTGTCATGATCACAAAGGCATTAGATAAGAAACATTTTAAATGAAGAGGAAATGTTGTCATTTAATTCTAGGACATACTTGACAGAAAATTCAAGAACTGTTGATATCAACATTTGAAGAAAATTAAACTAGATGTTTGTACTGGAGATATACTTTATTTATTTTGGCCAAATGATATAAAAACTTCAAAAATACTTAATATTAGTACAGCCACCTAAAAGGTGAATATTACAATAATATATCCATTCTTTATTCGACTCTTAATAGAAAGTTAAGGACACTGCACCTGATCACTTAAATAAGACTGATAATTAATTCACTGGCACCCTTTGATATATCCTCCATTTTTTTTATCGGCACCCTTTAATGAAAGTTCTATGTTCTGACATGATGATCAAAAAACTTACTAGAAGACGTACTGATAAAATTACTTCATTGTGATTACATAGTTCTTTCTTAAAAACATATTAAATTAATATTCTCTAAAACAACTTTTTCGCGGGCTTGATTATAATTTTTACCATAACGTCATGGCACCACTAGGGTTTCCCAGTAACCCCCTTTTAGAAACCAATGGACTACATAAAGGGTTGATATTAAAACACATTTGTAGACGCAGGGTAGAAGGGTGAGGAAATGATGCCTAATGCATATAATCACGGATCGAGTTTTGGTGGGTCCTATCAGAGTAAAGCCCCCAAGACTCAAACTCGGGTCTAAGTAAGATAGATGTTGCGTATGGTCGTCCCGATAGATCCTCTCCCTGACCATCGGAGGTATGGATCAGTGGAGACGGGAAGGTTTTCAGGCGTGGCTCAATTTGCCGGTCCGCTGATCGGGACGAAACGAGCCGAAGAGAATGTTACTGTTTCGCGCAAGGAGGTTGAAATATATCGAGGGAAGAACCTTTTCTTACAGCTAGCTAAAACAGTTTCTAGATCCACTTTTACTTGTTCATACGTCAGGTTATCTGCAGTTATTCAAAAAGGGATGAAGATAGTATGGAGTGAAGGAGGTTACTTAATGAAGAGTTTATTACCCTGTACTCATCACAAAACATTGTAAGGATAATCAAATCTCGCAGATTAGCGTGAGCAGTACATGCAGCGCGAATGGGAGAATCTAGAACCATGTTCAGGGTATTAATGGGCAAGTCTAATGGGAAGAGGCTAGCAGGAAGAGCTGGACGCAATTGGGATGATAACATTATAATGACCCACCTTGGTGGCCGCGTAGTCTAACGCGCTACTCTCGTGTTGGACTAGACTGACGAAGATGGAGCGATCGTGGTTCGATCCCAGTCGAGTGCACTGAGGTTTTTTTTCCTAAATGGCTTTTCCACTCTCCCTCCACGCAGATGTGGGAACACTCCCTCTCAATTAAACCTTCCTAATTTCTAAGCCATTAGTGTAATTAGTACATAGGTGTACATACTGAACGGGTAGTAAGACGCGGTCCCAAAAAAACAAAAAACTCGTTATAATGGACCCGAAAGAGATAGGGTGTAGTGAGGTGGACTGGGTAGAACTAGCTCAAGATAAGGATAGGTGGCGTACTTTTGTAAGGGTGGCAAGGACTTCAACGTTCCTAACGACACAGAGTAAATGCCAGCTGCGGATTGGTGATGGGAAGATTGGGGTTGTAATCCCGGTCGGGTGTAATGAGAATGCTATTTCCTAAATTGTTTCGCATTATTCCTCCCCTAAAATGGAAGTCAATTTCCTTTAAAATCTTACCTTCCTCATCCCTACTCCATTAACGTGATTAATGTAAGCATAAAACTCAAACGGATACTAAAAATCAACGAATTAAAAAATACACCCGATCAAATGTGGTTTAAAAACAAATCAATCTCATAAAATATTATATAAAAAACGTATTTACAACTAATATGTATTACAAACCGACCCGTCGTCGATTGTCTCCAAGATGAGTCCTGATAGCCAAATCAAATTCATTCACGTGAGAAATGACAGCCTGAAACGGCAATTGAAACCGGAAATGTGTCCATGTGTCATTTTTTCGACTATATCTGTTTAAATAAAAGGTCTGAAGTAAATTCCTTCTAGAAGATGTTATGACCCCAATCTCATGTGTAAATTCTCTCCCGTATTAAATTGGATTTAATAAATGTACCACCTACCTTGGTGGTGTAGTTAGCTAACGCGCTAGTCATGTTGAGCTAGACCACTGAGAACGGGGAGATAAAGGTTCGAATCTCGGTCGGGTGAACTGGGGGAGGTTTTTCCTAAATGGTTTTCCACTCTCCCTCCAAGCAAATGCTGGTTCACTCCCACTAAATTCAACCTTCTCCGTTCCTAATCCATTAGTGTAATTAGTAGTAAGACGGGTAGTAAGACGTGGTGCTAAATAAAAAAATGTATACATTTTATTTTGATGCAGCTCCGTAGGGATAAATTTAGTAATAACGTCTTAGGTAAAAATGTTCCGAAATTGATTAAGCTTATTTTCCAAATATTGTTTCTATATATTTAGACTTTTTTTCTTTCAGGAATTTGAAATTAATCTAAACAACTTATAATGAAGAACTATTCATCAAAGAATAGAATAAGCAAGACAAAAAATCGCGTATGCAATACGTTATTGAAATTATTATTAATTGTAGGCTAGACTTCCATACTTGAGTCGAAAAATCTGGCCATGTTGAAATAAATCTTTGAAATCTAACGTTTTTTATTTTATTATTATGTTTCATTTGCTGTAATTTATTATATTCAGTATTCTTGATCTAATGGGGGATTAGATAAGGAAGCGATTTCCATATTACCCTTATGGTGACAAGACAGAATTTACATAAAAAAAAAATTGCAAACGGGGCGAAATTTACAAAAACCGAACTGAAAGACTCATTCAAAAACGGCTGTATCCGTTACCAAAGTTAATTTCTCTCTTCATTCATTCATAAAGATTTATTGTTTCATATTTAGATCTTTATTGCATTGGATTTATCTTAATGAATATATAACACGTCATCAAATCACGAGGTATTTTAGCGGTTCACTTAAAATTCCAGTCAATATTCCTACCTACTCAACCCTCTTGGTTATCCCTAATTCCTCCCCTCAAGGACCCCCTCAACGTCCCCCCTCTAAGGTTTACTTAAAGAATCCGTCAGTGGTGCCACGTAGGATAACGAAGTTATTTAAGCTCCTGAGGGGTTTAGACAGGATAAAAGAGGGAAGCAGAAGGGAGTTTTGGGATTTGGGGACATTTCTTTCTGGCTTTGTGTTGATTGACGATTGTTCAGAGGTTTCTCGATAGCTGCCCCTCCCTCCCATCCCCTTTCCCACGAGCTTTCCCTTCCATTTTCTATTCCTCCCCTTGCATCGCTTTCCCATTCTCTGAAGGCGAACCAATACCTCTCAGACATTGGCTTACCTACTGACTACTCTAATTTGCATTCTAATATATAAATTTGTTTTATACATGTCTATCATTATTATTATATCCATATTATGTCCATCACAGACTCATCTTTAAGCTTCGGGTGAAAAATACACTTAACTTGGGGTGAATCCTGGATATCAGTGGTAGAGCAAAAAGGATTCAGGTTTCGATTTACATATCCAGGTTTCATTTTTCAACTAATTTATATTATTATATTTTTACCAATAGCATCAATTAATTTGGACTGCTATTAGCTTCATTGGTATAATTTCTAAGACGTCACCCTTGCAATAGACTAGACTGCCAATGATAGGGATATCGGGGTTCGAGCCCAGGTCGGGTGTACTGAGAGTGGTTTTCCCTCATGGTTTTCCACTCTCCCTTCACGAAAATCAAGCACACAGCCCCTAACACATAAGCTTAATTAGCTCGATGCGTATAAACCTGAACGTATATTAAGACGCGGTAATTAAAAACCGGTATAAAAGTATATTGGACTGAATGAAAGTGTTAATATTGATGTATAGTAAAAATACTTTCTTTTAAGGATGGGGCGAGGTGGAAGGAAATTCCATATTAATTTTAATTTAAAAAAATATGTTTCTTAAAAAAACCAATATTGGCTTTAGTAGTTTAGTTATAATTTTCTATATTTAGTAATATCAACTTTTATTGAATATTTGTTTTGGTCATGGAGGGATTCTAACAGGACCTTTTTTCTTAGTTTGAAAAATTTCTGTTAAATTCTCGTGATGGCTATGACAGATATTCAATAACTGTTTAGATTACTAAATATAGAAAATTAAACCAATCGCCCATCTACTGGAGCAATATTTTATTTATTTTGACAGGTTTTTTTTTTTTGCTATAAAAATTACAAAAATACTGTCCTTTGCTCATGCCCTCTTTCATCACCACCTTAAGATAAAATACCTAAGTTCACCCATCCGAGATTCAAAACCCGACCTTTCTTTTACCTGAAAGCCAGACTAGACGAGATTTACACCTTTACCTCCCATCAAAAAGCGCTATTAGACACTCCATTAGCCATGAATAGTTATTAAAAATATCATAATATTGGTCGCGCTTGCAATCACGAGAAAAGGCTTACTAAAATTCTCCTTCAAAAACCACAATCTTTATTTTCTCGTGGTGAACAGTAGTATAGCTATACCTTACAGAGGAATACCATCTCTCGCACTCCCTCTAGAGACACCGGTATTCCCGTAGGACCCTATTCCTTCCTCCCTACCTCTCTTCCACCCACCTGATTCTTCCCGAATTCCGCTCCCGGCGTGCAAATATAGCTCAAGATCTCCCCTACACTGGCTGATTGCATCCCTCTCCCAACTTCCACACATCGTCTTCAACAAGTGCAGCCACCTGCGCTACTGTTCGGGAGTTGGTTCTCCCTTGGGGGACAGCTGGTTAGGTTGGCACTAATTGAATACCCAGGAGGCACTCCATCTGGCAGGCTTTCAACGGAGGTGACGTAGGTATTGCAAAAAAAAAAAAAAAAAAAAAAAACGGTACATTAAAATGCGACTTTTACTGTCAACATTCTTTTATTATTATTTTTTTTTATTTTTTTACCGGGTCTTAGCATCTATTCGGGTTGTACGGGATAAGGATGAATAAGGCAAAATTTTGGAAGAAGAGTGAGAACAGATTTATAAAATAACATAAAAATACCCTCCATACACACGACCGAGATTTGAACCCCGACCTCCTCGTCACCGGTTTAACCTGAAAATGACGCTTTACACGCAATATTACTGCTGATGAAACTGCAGGTCTTATGTAGATAAGCTTTATTTTCGCTCTCTCTCTCGGTTAAATGTTGCCAAATCTCCTCGCTCTCAGTTTGTCAGGAGAGGGTGTGCTGGGGTATGAAGGAGGTACTGGCAAACTAGACTAATCAGCGTTGAGAAAATAGTAGTCTCGTATGTAAAGGAAAATTGAACCAACAAAAACAAGAAAATGGCAACACTGTTCCCCAATAGTAAACATGCAGTTACCTCGGATATTATCCAGTGTAGACTATGCGACTATTGCGGGTAATTATTTTTAAAGAGAGAATTATGTTATTGTTTTTAGTTGCATTTTTTCTTTTACTGAGTATAACTGTCTGAACGGGCTACAACTACTTTAATTATGCTAATGGGACAAAGCAAAGGATGAATGATCACAATTAAGAAGAGCTTGGTCAGTAAACTACTCTTATAATAATACATTTTAGAAAAACTAACATATATCCTTATTAATCACGTAAAACAATCCCAATGTACCCGGTTTGGACAAAATTGCTGAAACCATTTTCGAATTATTTAAAGTTTTCAAAAATCGATCAAAATTAACATACTCTTAATTTTAGAGCTAAAATTAAAATCATGATTTTAATTTTAAAGCTAAAATTAAATCATGATTTTTCTTCGAGGTATGTTAATTTAATATGTAAGTATCAAGTTTGATCTAAATCCATCAATTAATTTAGGCTGTATCCCTCCATAGTTACAGACAGACATACAGATAGGCAGACAGATTGTTAGATATATTTTATTTTAGTTCAAGGATGCATAAAACGTTGAGATACATTTTTTTCTACGATTACAATATTTTTTAATTTGATAAAGTAAAAAAAAAAATCCTATGATTGTGTTCCTTTTGTAAAGTAAAATGTTATTCACATTTAGAAGCTTTAGTAAGCTTATAAAAAATAAAGCTACGATTTAAAACATCCCCTTGAAGCCATCCGTGAGACTAGTGGTGTAATAAACCTTCGGTTATCTTCCCAGGTTGTGTCAAGATAGCGCCACGAGCGAAACCACCCCCTTCACTCCCCATTCCCACCCTAAAAGGACATCAAGCAGAGCCTTGTCCTGTGAAAGTTAATTTCCCTTCTTCATCCTTGAGGAGCGAGATGTTCTACTAGTCTTTATTTGTCTACTACTGCGAGATATATATAGAGAGGGGGTGTTTGGGGGTGGATAATTCGCACTCTCAGAGCTGTTTAATCTCACCCTCAACCCTTCATGACGTCTGGATTATGCTTATCTTCTTCTCTCTCCAAAAATTGGGTGGGGGGGGGGAACTAAGGGGTTGACATTTTATTTTTAACGAATAAAAAACGAGATGAACACGAAATAACCTCCTAATGAAGGATTGTGAGTTGATGTTTTGTTCTAGGGCCCTTGACTCGTTAAAAAATAAGGAAGGAATTACTGCTGTTTTTACTATATTATAACAAGAGAAAGTATTGTAATCGTGAAACTTTTTTGGCTTCGAGATTATGATGAATCTTTACGTTTTATTTGTGTCCGACGAGCCCAGAAAAGTGGATTTTACAACTATTTTGTCTGTCCCTCTGTCGACAGATTTGAAACGGTTTGATAGATTTTGTGCAAACTTGATATTTAGATGATATAGGGGAAATACCTCGGGAGGTGATTTTATTTTGGCTCTAGTCCTAAAATTTAGGGTAGTTTACTGACAAGTGTGTTTATTTTTTTTGGGGAGGGGTGGGGGGGCAGGAATGGCTTTAAATATTTGGTTAAAATTGATATGTAGGTAGTTTTATCTGACAATTAACACTTTATACTTGTATTTTGGGTGCAAATTTGTCAAGGGGTGGTTATTTTACTTAAGAGCTATTTTCTAAAATTCTAAATATTTCGTAAGTTCTCTAACACTTTGTTTAAAGTGTTTGGGGAATGTTTGAAATGACAAACAAAACTGTATAGCTTCTTATTTGGGGGGGATTATTATTATTAGCACCGCGTCTTATTACCAATTCGGGTTGCACGCACTTAAGCTAATATGTAATGGTAGGGTGATTGTGAATAAAATGGAGGACCTCCAGTTTAACTTGGAATCAAAACCACGGTGGAGGCCTGGCATTCCACACATTCACAAGTTGTGATTAATACACGTCTTGTCAGAGGTGAAGGAAGGGTTTGGTAATCAGATAAATCTGTGCCAGGACCGAGGATTGAACTCCGGACCTCAGCACAGAAGACTGACACACCCCTAGACCACCAGGTCACCGAATGTTTGGGGGGGAAATTTGTTTACTAATGATTTATTTTTTTTAAATATTAATATTTTAAGAAATGGTTAAATGGGTATTTGTTAGGATTTTATGCATTATCATTTTATATATGTTATATATATTTATTTGCTTTTCTTTAAAAATATTTTAATGATAGTTTGATGAGACTTATTTTGAAAATAATTGAATTTTTTAAAGTTAGCTTTAATGATTTTGGTCAAAACTTTTTGGAAACTATTTTACATGTTAATAGATAATGTTTGTTGGTTTTCTAAATAAATTAATGTAAGAGTAGCTTATTTTTGAATAGTTTTAGAAAATTTGAAATAAGTTATTCGAAAATATCCTTCAGGACTGAGTTCGAATTTGGTATCTGGGAAAAGATTTTAGTGATAAATAAAAATATATTTTATTTTTTACAAATATAAGTCATTTAAGGGTAACCTCAAATTAAGTTATTTTCGAAAAGAAATCCAATCCTTAATAATATATATTAATGAGAAAATGTGTAAAACTATATCATATCATTTATTTACTTTCTATTTTAATCGTGAACATTTTCGGTGTCTATATTATTATGTATCTAGGTTTTATGTAGTACCTCTAAATTTAAAAAAAAAATTGTTCTCATAATTCTGTCTGTACCAATGTGTGTGTTTTGTGTGATGTTTTCTGTTCCTGTGTATGTGTGTGTGTATGCCTAAACAGTTAACTGATGACTGTTTTTGAAATTTATAAATCCTTTGAAAAACCGAAGTATCTTTAAAATGTCTCTTAAGATTTGATTCAAATTGGATACCTGGAGAGTGTTTAAAATTATATATAGCACCGTATAGTTGCTTTTAGGAGGCAAATTGATTTAATAGTAATTTACTGATGGCTGATTTAAAAAAAAATGCGAGAAAGGATGCACAATCTTGACGTATCATTAATTTAATTATGTATTAAAATGTTCAGTAATAACTTTTCTTCAACTCTCGATGCATTTAACTAAATTACTTATAAATATATATATTTTCAACAAATTTCATTACATTATATTGATAAAGTATGCAGGAGTTTATAAATTATATAATATCGTGTATAGCATAAACTCAACTCAATATTAAGCCAATTAAAAGTAAATTAGTGTAGTATTTTACTGATTTTGATTTTTAAATAAAATTTATTATTATTATTTATACTACTATAGGTATTTAACTCGCACTTAATGAACCAGATTATTATAATATCATCAGTAGATGACTCAAAAACTAGCTTAATTATAAAACAGACACATCATTCAGTTCAATGAAATATGGAATTCCAATTTCCTATTTTTATGATATACATTTTTAGAGCATAAAGACTTATGAACCCATTTCATGGTGTAACTGTTCTAACGTCTAGAGAAGACTGACGTGTTCCTGTTGTAACTGTTCGAACGTCTAAAGACTGCTAACGTGTTTCTGTTGTAACTGTTCGAACGTTTATAGAAGATTGACGTGTTTTTTATGTAACAGTTTTGTTCGATCCATTTTTTTTTATTTCCCCTATCTACCTCGCCAAGCCCCAATATTACCTCGTACGACTGAAATCCACTCAAACTTTAATCGCGACAAGAAAATCCTCTCCACTTGGATAAAAATGTCACCAGCAGCGTCAACAGTACTCGTTTGTTGGGAAGGTTTTAAACCTCGCGTCCTTCCCTCGGGACAGCTTAAGGAGTTACGGGGTGATGGCGTGATGAGTGGGGAAGGGAGGAACTAAACTGTCATATCGTGTACAGGTGGGTGTGCCTTCTCTCTAGGGGCGAGGGGGGCTAAACTGTCATATCGATGTACAGGTGGGTGTGCCTTCCTATAGGGGGCAGGGGGGCTAAACTGTCACATCCGTACAGGTGGGTGTGCCTTCTCTTAGGGGCAGGGGGGCTAAACTGTCACATCGCGTACAGGTGGGTGTGCCTTCTCTCTAGGGGGTGAGGGGGGATAAACTGTCACATCGCGTACATGTGGGTGTGCCTTCTCTCTAGGGGTGAGGGGGGCTAAACTGTCACATCGCGTACAGGTGGGTGTGCCTTCTCTCTAGGGGGGAGGGGGGGCTAAACTGTCACATCGCGTACAGGTGGGTGTGCCTTCTCTCTAGGGGGTGAGGGGGGGCTAAACTGTCACATCGCGTACAGGTGGGTGTGCCTTCTTTCTAGGGGGAGGGGGGCTAAACTGTCACATCTGTACAGGTGGGTGTGCCTTCCTTTAGGGGCAGGGGGGCTAAACTGTCACATCGCGTACAGTGGGTGTGCCTTCTCTCTAGGGGGAGGGGAGTTAAACTGTCACATCGTCGTACAGGTGGGTGTGCCTTCTCTTTTAGGGGAGGGGGAGCTAAACTGTCACATCGTCGTACAGGGGGTGTGCCTTCTCTCTAGGGGGCGAGGGGGGGCTAAACTGTCACATCGCGTACAGGTGGGTGTGCCTTCTTTTTAGGGGTGAGGGGGAGCTAAACTGTCACATCGCGTACAGGTGGGTGTGCCTTCTTCTAGGGGGAGGGGGATAAACTGTCACATGCGTACAGGTGGGTGTGCCTTCTCTATAGGGGTGAGGGGGGGCTAAACTGTCACATCGCGTACAGGTGGGTGTGCCTTCTTTTTAGGGGGAGGGGGAGCTAAACTGTCACATCGCGTACAAGGGGTGTGCCTTCTTCTAGGGGGAGGGGGGGCTAAACTGTCACATCGCGTACAGGTGGGTGTGCCTTCTCTCTAGGGGGAGGGGGGCTAAACTGTCACATCTCGTACAGGTGGGTGTGCCTTCTCTCTAGGGGGTGAGGGGGGTTTAAACTGTCACATCGCGTACAGGTGGGTGTGCCTTCTTTTAGGGGGAGGGGGAGCTAAACTCTCACATCCACAGGTGGTGTAGCAGCCTTGTAGTGGGTAGGGGGAGCAAGATTCACGATCTCTCCCAGGTCGCTGTGCCTTGTATTGGTGCCTGGTGGGGCAACTGTCACATTGCTAAGTGTGGGTGCCTCCCAGGGGGTGAAGGGGGGCTAAACTGTCACATCTCGTACAGGTGGGTGTGCCTTCTATCTAGGGCGAGGGGGCTAAACTGTCACATTGCGTACAGGTGGGTGTGCCTTCTCTCTAGGGGGTGAAGGGGGGGCTAAACTGTCACATTGCGTACAGGTGGGTGTGCCTTCTCTCTAGGGGAGGGGGAGCTAAACTCTCACATCACAAGGTTGATAGTAGCAAGCCTTGTAAGTTGGTAGTCCTGGTGGGGAAGGTTTCACAGTTTTTGCTGGAAGTGTCAGGCGTCACAAGCAATTACAATCTATCTCCCATCCCCCACCCTTCTCTTCTTAAGATAGAGGGAAGGCTCGACGCTAAGACGTACCGGGTCTGAAGACGTGTACCAGATAATGGGAGTTGGCGTCGTTACGCCACTAAGCGTCGGTGAGGAGCGTGAGGGGGGCACACGGAAGAGCTTTTCGTACCCATCCTCTCAACATGATTCATACATTAGCGGGAGGATCATAGTAAGGACATGACGCTGACATATCCTCAATCAGACATTAGTCCTTTGTGTTGTTATCAATAATGCGAGTATATCATCATCCACATCGGTGGGTGCGGCGTCTACCTCGTCGGTATGTGTTGGCTGTGACGGGGGAGGTCAGCTCTAGAATCCTGACCAGATGCTCAAAAGGGGTGTGAGGAGTGTTTTGGAGGTTAACATCCCTCCCAAAAGAATTATTAATAATAATAATATATTTATTTGCATCAGCCAATTGTAATATTATTAAATTCATAGCATTAACGACCCCCCAAAAAACTCCGGGCCGGCTCAGTACATTAGATGCGGATCCGGACAACTGGGCGCCGCCAAATGGGTGCTTGAAAACTGGGCACTGGGACAACTAGACGCAGCCTTAAAATAGTGTGTTTTAATTGTAAAAAACCCGCCTCGGTGGCGTAGTTGGCTAACGCGCTTGTTGTGTTGAGCTCGACTGCTGAGGACGGGGAGATCGAGGTTCGAATCTCGGTCGGTGAACTGAGAGTGGTTTTTCTCAAATGGTTTTCCACTCTCCTCCACGCAAATGCGGGATCACTTCCTCTAATTAAACCTTCCCAATTCCTAATCCATTAGTGTAATTAGTACTTAAAGCGTATAACCGAACGGGTAATAAAACGCGGTGCTAAATATAATTATTAATTGTAAAAAAAGAAAATTAACTTAGGTTAGGTTAGGTTAGGTATTATTAATGTTTTTTCATGTTTTTAATTTTTTTAAGTTTAAAATATCACTGAACCTAACTTTATAAATATAAGTAAATTAAGGTTCCTATGTTATGATTTTTAAAAACAACTCCAAAAATGAGTATTTACGTAAAAACAATCGTTACGTTTTTACACTGGCGCCCAGTCTTGTCAGCACCCATTGGCCGCGCCCGTCCGGGGCGCCCTATTGTCCTAGACCGCATTAGACGAACCCAGCTGTTTGCTTCTGGTCTCAAAGTCCCTACGAGCACATTCCAACAATTTTTTAATTGCTTGTAAAAATAATTATTTAAATTAAATAAGCTAATATTTTTCTAAATAAAGAAATAATATCTCAGGTATTAAGAATAAATAAAAAAATGTTGATTAAGAACATAATCATTTTTATTGTTTTATGACACTCGAAGTCATTTTGTCGGCGCTAATATTATTTATATATATTATATATTTTAGTGTGTGTGTGTTGGCTTATTACCCGTTAGGGTTATAGGCCTATTTACCAACTATTTTAATGTGTTAAGTATGAGTAAGGTTGAATTTAGGGGAAATGTACTCTCATTTGCGTGGAGGGAGAGTGTAAAATCACTTAGGAAAAACCACACTCCGTACATCCGAGTGGGATTTGAAACCCTATATTCCTGTCATCGTCTTGTCTAGTCTATTGTGAGAAAGTGACGCCTTAGACCATGCAGCCACCAAAGAGTGTTGCTATTTAACTAAAAGCTTCAGAAAATATTAAGAGAAAAGGAAGGAAATATGGGATTATATTTTTGTAAACATAGATTAGGTGTGGAGGAGTGGGAGGTCCCCAATTTTAATCTTTTTTTTTATAGGTTTGATAATTTGCCAACCTATTATTATTATTATTATTATTATTATTTTACGTCATCGGGGGCGAGGGGTAGGTTTTTATAGTGTATAGGATACAAATGGGGCGCAAATTTTAAGTCTCACCTAAGATGCAAGAAACCCTTGCGCTGGCACTGAAAATATTTTTTAAGGCGCGCTGGAGGCACGCGGGTTCTAACAATTTTCTTTGCAATTTTTATAGCAATACTTTGTTTTTCCAAAATTAATAAATATTACTTTGTTAGATACGCTTAGTTTAATTTTCTACACATAGTGATCTCAACAGTTCTGGAATATATTTGTCATGAACGGTGGTAGGTATCTGGTCAGAAACCTTTTTAAAGGAAGAGTAAAGGCTATCATCAAACTACAGTAGGCTCATGTCAAATGTCCAAGTAATATTGAGCTCTATGAATATAAAACTAAGATAAAATATATCAACAGAAATAAATTTTTTATTAACTTTATTTTTAAAAATCTGCAAAAATACTGGCCATATCTGGTCCTTACATCAAATCCCATCTTAAATTGTTTAAAGAAAGATATCCTATAAAAATAATAAAAAATATCCTTGAATCTCCTATTTGGGGACTTCACCCCGAGCCCCTTCCCCGTTTTCCACCTCTGTTGTTTAGTGGTTAGAGCTCCCGGCTACAGATTCAGAAGTTCCGGGATCGATCCATCGCGATTCCAGAATTTGTATGTGGGTCTAGTACGAGTTCAAACTCAACCTCGTGACAACAAATTAGGAGCTACATGAATGGAAAAGTAGTTGCTTTGGTCTAGAAAACTGAGATTAATGGCCGGAGGGTTTGCTGTGTTGACCACATACAGGGCTGATAACCAGTCACTTTTTATTAGAAAAATCACTTTCAGACACTTTTTTTGAAAAAAACAAACAAACACTTTTCTCACTTTTTTTTAGTAAAGGGACGTTCAAGTATTACGTAAGCACCTTAGGGGTGAAGGGGGTTCGAGCTTTGCTTATTTTTGCTGATAAGGGGGAGGTGGTCAGAACAATGCTTACGTAAGACAAAGAAAGACGGGCACAATTGAGGGAGGGCTCATCGCAAGCCGTTTGGACTTCGGGCAGCAATGAAGACCAGGGTAACCTGGCAGTCTAACGCTAAGGTGTCAGATTTCTATGCTCCGGGTCCGGGGTTCAATCCTCGGTCCCGGCAAGGATTTATCTGATTGCCAAACCCTTCCTTCACCTCTGACAAGACGTGTATTAATCATAACTTGTGAATGTGTGTAATGCCAGGCCTCCACCGTGGTTCGGATTCCACGTTAAACTGTAGGTCCTTCATTTCATCTCACAATCGCCCTACCATTACACATTAGCGTAAGTACGTATAAACTGAACGGGTAGTAAGACGCGGTAATAATATAATAATAATAATAATAATAATAACAATTGCATACCAGTGTTAATCGTCATTATTATTTCTCAATATTAATTTACACTTTCTGTTAATAATTAACAACAATTTTTAAATTTCATGATTTTTTTTAACATCGTGTCTTATTGCTTGTTGAGGTTATAGGCAAAATTGCATGAAAAAAAAGGTATGGTTATTCCTGTTAACTAATGAAAAAAGTTGACAAAGCTTACGTAAGCAATAAGGGGGGTAAGGCATTTGCTTATTTTTGCTTACAAGAGGGGGAGAGGAGTTAAAAATGACCCAAAATGTGCTTACGTAATACTTATATATTATAATCGCCGTTAATCCAATCAAAATCTAAAATCATGTAGAAGCTATTTTTAAATAAATGTGTTTGTGTCACCGTGTATTTTTACTCTTTTAAACTATATGCATATTTAATTACGAAAATATGCTAGGGGGAAGATGGTTGAATTTAGATTAAATGTACCCTTATTTGCGTGGAGGGAGAAGGGAAAACCGTTTAAGAAAGAGCCCCACTTCCGGGATTGACAACTGAAGCGGGTACATATATTAATTAATTTTGTTAATATTTTTGCGTAAGTTCCTACTATTTTATTAGCATTAGTAGACCTCTATTTATAAAAAATTATAATGCGAATTCCGTCTTTTTACCTGTTCATGCAGTCCTCATATGTATACTAATAAGTAGGAAATTGCGTGGAGAGAGGATGGAAAACCATTTAGGAACAACAACGTAAGTAAGCCCGGTTGGTATTCGAACCCCAATCTCCCCGTCGACGACAAACCAAACTAGATAAGACTTGACTCTGTACACGTTCCCGACGACGTGAGTGGATAGATATTCTTTTGATACTTATTTTATAAAAGTGGACAAACATATCAGATTAAAATGCAAATTGAGTATTTAAGTTTAGCAATACTGTAGCTTGTATTTTATTAATAGGAATTTTCTCTACTTTGTCGTTTTAATTCGAGTGTATTATATTTTCATTGTTTCTCTGCCGTTACAATTTGCCACCAGTTGTCAGTATTTTAAAATTTTAGACATGCAATATAAAAATTCGTATTCCCTACTGGTGGCCCACGAAGTTTCTTGCGAAAATAATCAACCGCAGTAAAGTTTGGTGTTTTTATTCGAGAAACGGAAAGTTTTGACTACCGTGGGAATAAATTCATGAAAGCTCTAAATAATTTCTTCCTTACATTTGCTGTATTATATTGACTTAGCAAAGAGTATATATTTGTTGGAAAATTCGTTTAGTATGTAACTAAACATGTTTAAATTATCACTTATTATTTCACTGACAATTAAATACCTTTTTCCATTTTTGTATAGATTGACAGAAATTATCCGATTATATTGCGGTCCGCCACAGATTCCGAGGGTTGGCCTTCCGGCATGTTTAAGTTGGAGACTCCCGTCATTGATGTACACCAAGTGATTTGATTGTTTAGTTTGGCAGCATAGGTGATCACATGGTCTTAGCCTTGCTCAAGCCAATCTATTCTTGTTTGCTATTGAGGGTGAAGGATGAGATTCGATTCTCAGCTGAGTGTGATAAGGGTGGGTTTTCATAAATGGTCTCCTCCTCTTTTCTTATTAATATGAGGGTATATATTCTCTAAATTTTACATTTCTCATATCCATATTATTTTGTGTAAATAAATGCGGATGGACGTGGGGGAAAAAATAATAAGATACAATTTCTAACTTTATGTAATTTTTAAGAGTCTTGTTAAATATTTAAAATAATTTAATATTGTTTCCTTCATATTTATTTTTAATTTTTATATTTACAAAATTAATTTCTTCATTAAATTAGACTATTTATTCTAAGTAATTATAACATTTTCATCCAGCACAATATGTTTTGATCATTTTGCACAAGAAGATTTCCGAAGTCTTTGCAATGTCGTATTTTACTTTACTATCCACAAAAATGTAGAAAGATTAAGCTATTTGGAATAAATTAACCATTACTCATTAGTAAACTGCTCATAAATAATTTTTTACCAGAGAAACAAGTATACAGTGTTTATCATCAGATAAACATTCATTAGATATCCATTTTAAACTAAATCGTTAAAGCACTTTAAAAAAAATTTGAAATTTAAACAAATCACCTTTCAGTAAATTACTCTTAATTTAAAAGCTAGCGTCTGAATAAAAATCCTGACTATAGCCATATTAAATACCAATTTCATTAAATATTTTAATATCAAGACCCAGGGACATTTATAATTGTTAACTTCATTTTTTGGGGTTTGGGGTATATTAAACGCAAAGATTCATCAAACTTTCAAGGTTGAAAAATTTTACGATTGCATTATTTTATATTTATATGAGAAAGGAAAAATAGTGATTTCCAATCATAGATTTAAAAAAAATCAAAAGAGTTAATAAATTTGGCCTTAATATTGCAGTTATAAAATAGGGGTTTATAATGAAAATGGAATATAAGATTACTTAATAATGGTTTAAAATATTCTGAATGTTCTTTGCTTTTCTTGGTTACATATTATATTTTGTATGGTTTTCTGTTGTGACCAATTTACGTTTTCTTGTGCTTTATTCGTTCAAGTCAAGGATTTTTTTTGACATTCATAATTTAATCTAATATTGGTGGCGTTATTAAACAAGACGTGTTCTTTAACGTGTGCATCATAATATTTTGAGTAGTAAAATATGAATCTATTGTTTTTATTATCCTGTTTGAAGGATTTAACAAGTTCGTTCACTTTGCATAATGATGTTAAAATATATGTAATTTTATTATTTCACACCCTATTATTCTTGCTATACACATTCTAAAAGATCGTTACATACTTCTACATTATTCTTTAGTGATTTAGACAAGGTATATTGTTGAAATCTAAGATAACTCGATAACATGCCACAAGCGCGCAATGCTCGCAGTAAGCAGTAAGGCAGTAAGCTGACGTCATGCGCAGAACCGGACGAGTTTTAAGGGCCGGACGGTTTCACCTTACTTCCTCCCACCACGCGCCGAACCATATGATCTACAAAAACATGTGTTTAGCAGCTGTCACGTTCTGACGGTCAAAATTTAGGTATATGCTTAAATGTTGACTGTCTGAAGTCAGTTGTGAGCTATCAGTCAGCACCAAATAAGCCATGGGGCTACTGTATGTTGTTATAGCTCCATTCAAAATTGGTTGGTACCACGTCTGTCCACCGAGTTGGGGGTATCGGGTTCAACTCTCAAAACGGCAGGAAAATGTATCACTGGTGAAATAATGGGTTTCCCCTTTAGTTGGGTGAAATTATAGTTCCGGGACCAGGTCTTGTGTGTGTTATAAAATTAATCTAGTTTTTAGCCATGTTCTGATATTTATTTGTTCGGCTTATAAAAGGCCTGTTAGAAACGTCTTTTAATAATAATATAATACTATTTTGTTGGCAATTAAATACATTTTGGATCTGTCATGGTGGACCGCTTGGTCTAAGGCGTCACTATTGAAATAGACTGGACTTAGGATGACTGGGAGATTAGGGTTTGAATCTCGGTCGGATGTACCGAGGATGTTTTTCCCTGAACAATTTTCTATTCTCCCTTCACGAAAATGTGGGTACACTTATCTACATCTAACCTTACTCACACCTAACATATTAGTGTAATTAGTAAGTATGCGTTTAGCCCGGTCGGATAATAAGGCAAGGTGCTATAATAATGATAATACATTTTGAAATGATTGTAACTAATAAATCGACTGAGCACATGAAATAGTCTAAAACAAACTCTTTTCATCACTTCAAAAATATATTCACAATGGTGTTACAAAATTCTCCATCCTCAATTTTGATTTCAAAAAATCCTTACTCAGCCTGCATCCCAACACCAAAACCTTCAACAAAAGTCATGAAAAAACTACCCCTCTTCTTTTTTTTCCTATTTTTTCTCAGAGCGTTGCTGCCATTTATTGTGTGCTGGTAACGAGACACCCCCTTCTACTCCTCACCACCCTACCCACCCGAACTGAACCAATGCGCTAATGAGCCCTATTAGTTCATTAAGGGTTGAAGCGGGGTGCGCGCTTTATGCTTCGAACTTGGGAACAGGCGGACCTGTAATTTGGATATTGAGTGGAAACCGCACGTTCTAAATTGCAAGAGTAAGCAAAGAGGGGTGGGTTGCAGACGGCTCAGAGGGGTTGGAACCGGGGGTTTGTGTGGGTGGAGGGTATTTGGAATCAATGCAATAAGGATCTATGTCGCAGGATGCTGAACAGAGCCACACTGGATATATCTCTGAGTGAACTGGATGGTTGCTATTGGGAAATAGCGTTGCAATTTTCTGGATCTGTGCGGTCAATCCTCCCTCAAATATACAAGTTTCGCAATACTGCTTCGTTGATGTTTGTCAGTAGTTCCTTCTTACCCCATCACACCACCTTTATGACATAAGTGAAAGCGAGGAGATTTGGCAACACCTAACGGAACGAAAGCAAGCAAAGATAAATCTCTTCTCCATAAGACCTGCAATTTCCTCAGGGGTGATATTGGGTGTAGATGATTTAGTCGTGGCACGTCTTACTTAATGTTCCAGACCATAGTAAGGGGAGAGATAGGTAGAATTTAGATGAAATGTACCATAATTTGAATGGAGGAAGTGTAGGAAACAGTTTAGGGGAGAAAAAAAGCCGGCTGGGATTAAATCCCCTGACCTTACCGTCCACAGCAAGTCAGATTTTATGAGACTAATATTTAATCTGTTTTGCCCATCGATGAGAGTCGGAGCATAGTACAAATGGGTATATAAAAAGGAAACGGGATTATAAAGGTTGAAGTCTGCTACTGTTAAAGGGTAGGTTAACAAGTACAGCTGATTAAGATAGGAATGAACTTTTTGACACTTATGATAAATATACCAAAACAGTTTGTATTTTTAGCGTATACCACCTGGGCACCGACAAGGTATCATACACCCAAACCACAGCTTTTAGATTAAAATTGCTACGCTTATTGAGAGAGATTGAGTCCTTCAACACGGAGACCACTAATTCATTCCTAAGTTATAACATCTCTATCAAGCGTGCATATTTTAAAACAGTTTCTCTCTCTAAGATAGTTTTACCAGAGAACATACAAACATTGCGTTCTAGTGTCAATAAACTGGCTATAACAAAGCTAGGTTCAGGTAGCGACCCTCCTTCCCACACAATAAAAAATCCGAAAGAGCCTACTCTGACTCCAAATTACAAATAAAACTTAGAATGAAATGGTCCATTTTTGTTCAAGCGAATGTTTGCCAATTGTCTAGTTGTAAATAATCTTCAAATATCTTCGACTAGTTACTTGTAATGAAAAGGTTTGTTAATTGAAGACGGGGTAAGAGGGGTGAGTGGAATAGCTGTTCACCTGAACTATTGGGTCCGAAACACCAGCCCTTTACAACCAATTTGAAAATGGGTTGTTTCACTTGGAAGTGCTGTTATCAGTGAGGACTGCAACTAGCACTCCCAGTGTTCAAGGACTCATCCTATAAGTCATTCACGAGCTAAGTTTACCTGGATGACAGCTCGAAATGTTACTAGAAATAATCCCTAATATATCACTACGCCAACAGCTGACATTATCACTTTGGATCACTGTAATGAAAACAGATGGTAATATATTAATCTGATAGTTAACCACAGTAATTTAGGCCAATATTATTTATATATTTATTTGAGGTCGGACACAAAACCCTTTATTTATAGTTTCATTCCACTTAAAACAATATTAACACCACTTTCACAAAAACTTCTAACGAACATATCTTCAAAATGGCGACTGACTAATCTAAACCATGTGTTGAACATAACGGTAAACAAGTTTTTTACAATGATGCAGTCACGCAGTTGATAAAATATTTTATTCAGTTAAATATTTCAAAATACGATAAAATAATCATAAAATCATTTATTGTATGTAAAAAAATGACAACAATTTTCTGCTTTTCCAAGTAAATACGATGCCTGTATTAAAAGATATTGATGTGTGCACTATATTACACACAATCAGTAACGTTCCAAAACGAAAAATAAGTACTTTAATTATGTTTAAAATATTGTTTCAGTTGGATAAAAAGAAATTATTTAAAAAAAATGAAATAGTATGAGAAAACTTAAGTTTACGTTATTTTAAATGTAATATTTAACAGGTAATTAAAGATCTTTACATTTATAACAAAACTGTGATATTTTACAAGTGTTGGTCAACCCAAAACCTAACATATGATTTTCGAACTGTCACCAGGTAAAGACCTATCGTGAACAGTATATAGCTCAAGGAGCACAGTGAAATAACCGGGAGGCTGAGTGTTCGGTGTGAACCTCATCTTTGCATTACAGTTTGCAGGCCAAACAAAACATTATCTATAGACTACGATAACCCAAACAATAGAGGATAAGACTCCGTGGCGCAACGGTAGCGCGTCTGACTCCAGATCAGAAGGTTGTGTGTTCAAATCACGTCGGGGTCATAGTAAAGTCTTTTAAATTATTCGTAAAGAAAATGCAAAGTATTATGTTCTTGGGACTAATGCTTTATTTTCAAATCCCTAAGTTGTTTCTTTATATGTTGCTATTGAAAAAATACACTAAGATAATTATTTTCACCCATACGAGCTAACAAAGTAATAATTGCACTAATAGGATAGAAGCGAGAAGAGTATAAATTAGTGGAAAAATACCCGCGTTTGCAAGTAGTGAGAGTAGGAAACCACTTAGGAAAAAATCTCATTCCCTCACGGGATTCAAACCCTGACCTCCCCATCAGTGGCAAACAAGACTATATGAAATCAAAGATCCCTGTTTCGATTCCCGTATACAGGTGTAATTTTTCAATTTTCAGAATCAATATTTAATGCCTAACTAACGTATTCATTTAAGCTCTTCACATACACAACACACACACATACACACAAACAAATACAAAGGAAACAAATACGTGTTAAAATGTTAGTAAAGTGTCACTGCTAAGCTAAAGTAGTTAATCAATGACAGTAAAAAAAGCTTTTAAAAGTATGAAATCTTTTAAAATATATTTGATTATAATTATATTATATTATTAAATATATAATATACCTTTTTTATTATAATATTAAAGTAATAATTATAATATACTAGTTTTTAAGCTGGTGTTCGACAGGCTGATGCCACTAGTGCCCAACTTAACAAAACCGAACCTTCAATTTGTAGATTCATGAAAGGTTAGGTTTCGTTAAGTTGGGCTAGCTTTATATAAATTTATACTTAATATACTCCCAAACATTTTAAAACATATATTACCCGCCTCGGTGGCGTAGTTGGCTAACGCGCTTGTCGTGTTGAGCTAGACTGCTGAGGACAGGGAGATCGAGGTTCGAATCTCGGTCGGGTGAACTGGGGGTGGTTTTTCTTAAATGGTTTTCCACTCTCCCTCCACGCAAATGTGGGTTCACATTCTCTAAAGTCAACCTTCCAAATTCCTAACCCATTAGCGTAGTTACCGATTAGTACTTAAGCCCACGTCTAGAATGTTTCCCGGTAGACTCCCATCAGATTACTTTTGACCAGGCAGACCGGAACATCAGATGTTGAGACACCACGGCAGATTTGCCCCACTCACCGATTTAGGACGTTTTGAAGTTAGGCCAGGCTTGAAGGCTGTGCTAGCCAGAAGATTCAGAGGGTAAGTACATGAACAGTTTATATAGAAGAGAGTTGATTGTGTATTATAATGTTTGTATATAGCTTGATGCTACATGGAACTAGAATAGAGAAGAGTTCTATTCCAGAGGTATAAGCAAATGTCGGAGTGGGTAGTATGAATCGAAAGAGAATTTATGCTTGTAGGTTAACATGGGGTGGGGTGGGGTTGCATAATTGTAACGTACTATACTAGTACCGTTTCACATTAATATAAACTGAAGTAGAAAATTAAAGTATAGATTTAAGCTTCAACATTACGGTAGTTAATTATATAATGTAGTAGGCTTAAACAGTTATAGTAAATATTCAAATTTAAATTTTGTGAAATAGATGTAAAGTAACACACTGAGATCTGAATGGACTTGTCCTAGATTATTATTTTTAGCACCGCGTCTTACTTTCCGTATGGGTTATACGCTTATGTACTAATTACATCAATGGTTTTAGGAATGAGGAAGACTATATTTATAAGAATTGTAACTGCATTTGCGTATGGATAGTGGATTTTTTAAAAAAAACCTCAGTACACCCGACCGAGATTCGAACCTCGATCTCCCCGCAATCGGCAGGTTAGCCTACTGCGAGAGTAGCGTCTTAGGCCATACGGCCATAGAAGTGTGTACTGTACTTTAATAATGTTTTGCTTTATACTATTCAGTAGCACAACTTTCTTTGAGGGGGGGGGGGAGGGGTAGGAAAGAGGCAAGTAAAAGATCCCAGAAAAGTCTATGAAAATACCGGAAAAATTGGTATGCCCTTTAGCGCTCACTCATAGAAATTCAGTGTGTAATACAACAGGGCACCACCACACTTCCTGACCTTCTCTATCACATGGGATTTCTGCCAGATGGTGTAGGCAGCCCTAGCCAGTAAAGGATGGATCGACATCCAATCAAACCAACCTTGGGGTATTTGATTTGAGAAGAAAAAATAACAAATTAAGACGTACCAATAAAACAAAACCAAAGTACTTTTTCTAGCAAATTTTTTAATACGCTACTGCGTATTACCACCCCATTCGGGCTATAAGCTTATATACTAATTGCACTAATGGGTTAGGGATGAGAAAAAATGAATTTAGAAGAAGTGTATATGCATTTGCGTGGAAAGAGAGAGAGAAACTATTTAGGAATAAACAATACACCAGATTGGGATTGAACCATGATCTCTCCTTCATCGGAAGTCCAGTGTCTTCCTAGTTTGGAACGAAAATTAGAAAAGGAGTAAATATGCGGACTAGATTAATTGATTTACCAATTTTACATTTGCAAAGCATTATGGGTTACACTTGAGAGCTATCACTGCAAAATTTACACTTGATCCATCAATGGGTTGACTTATTATTATTACATGTGTACTATAATTAAGTTGTTTTGGGGGCAGGACATATAAGTTTGAAGTTTGAAACGTTTCGACTAACCCAGTGGAGGATACAGGGGTATGGGGCTATGGGAGCAACCCCCCAACCCTTCATAGAAAATAACAAAAACTATTGAAACCAATATCTTAATGTGGTAAAGAATTCCTACTAACATCGTCCTTTCACTATCTCCCACATCACCTAATCAATAACTCTTTCAACTTCGCTCCAATGTTTAGAAAAGCAAGTGGTATAAATCTAAAACTCTCCAGCAATTGTATTACTAAGTTTAATATGATAACGAATGATTTGTATTAAATTACATGTTTTTCTATTAATACTAAAACATTTCAGACCCATGTAAATTTGTATTACTTTTAATGTGAAAGTTACTTTTTGTTCTGTTTTTTTTGGTACCGTAATCATATTATCAATTCCTTAGTCAAAATAATTAAAGTTCTTAAAATGAAAACAAGGTAAAGACCAAAATATGGAAGTTATGAGAATTGTGAACGCAAAATATATAAATTTTAATCTACTATGAAAAGATAAAAAAACAACTGTTTTTCAATAATTTATTTAAGCTCTAAGTTCGTTTGTATATGTTTTCCAATAAACCATGATATTTTTAAAAATGTAATGATATTGTTTTATCAATAAAGTATCTTTTAAAGTATCTTATAAATTTAGATTTTGGTCTTTAACTGATTTTCATTTTCAGGTTTTGAATTGGTTTTTCCCTTACAAGTCTTCTTTTTATTACTATTGATAAGCAAAGTTATTTAAAAAATAACAATATTATTATCATTAAAATTTATTATTAGTTAATATTATTAAATTTATACTCGAAAGCATTAAGAAAACCAATCGTCTCTAGGCTAGTGTCTACAGTATTTTAAGATTCGTAGATAACTTGTTTATTATGTAATTGGGTGACCTGGTGGTCTAGGAGTAAGGTGTAAAACTTTTGTGTTGGGAGTCCGGGGTTCAATCCTCGGTCCCGACACAGATTTATATGAGTGCCAAACCCTTCCTTCACCTCTGACAAGACGTGTATAAATCACAACTTGTGAATGTGTGGAATGCCAGGGCTCCACCGTGGTTCGGTTCCCACGTTAAACTATAGCTCCCCCATTTCATCTCACAATCAACCTAACATAACACATTAGTGTAAGTGCTATAACCCGAACGGGTAGTAAGACGCAGTGCAAATAATAATAATAATAATAATAATATTTAGCACCGCGTCTTACTACCCGTTTGGATTATACGCTTTAAGTACTAATTACGCTAATGGATTAGGAATTGGGAAGGTTTAATTAGAGGAAGTGAACCCGCATTTGCGTGGAGGGAGAGTGGTAAACCATTTAGGAAAAACCACCCCCAGTTCACCCGACTGAGATTCGAACCTCGATCTCCCCGTCCTCAGCAGTCTAAATCAACACGAAACTAGCGCGTTAGTGTTAGAAATAAAAATAAGTTAATTTTAAACCATAAGGGGTAATTAAATAATAGGTCTACGCCTCTTTCTAAAGTATTGATCTCTTTATTTTTAGCCTATATGCCAATATGGTTAATCTCAGTGGTCTTGGTTTAATGTGCTCGCCCTAGGACTCGATGTTCCTGGTTTAAAGCCCAGCTGAGGTTGACAGATTTTTCGTGAGTGATAAAAATCCGTTGCTCAACTTCCTTCGGAGGGGAAGTAAAGCCATCGGCCCATGTCAATTGTGGCATGTAAAAGAATCCTGGAATAAATGTGAAAATACCTTTACCGGTAAAATTGGTAAGCCCTTTCGCTATCATTATCATTATTAGCACCGCGTCTTACTACCCGTTCGGGTTATACGCACTTACGCTAATGTGTAATGGTAGGGTGATTGTGAGATGAAATGAAGGACCTACAGTTTAACGTGGAATCCGAACCACGGTGGAGGCCTGGCATTCCCACATTCACAAGATGTCTTGTCAGAGGTGAAGGAAGGGTTTGGTAATCAGATAAATCTGTGCCGGGACCGAGGATTGAACCCGGCCGCCAGCACAGAAGTCTGACACCTTACCCTAGACCGCCAGGTCACCCTTTCGCTATCGCTAACAGAAATTCAGAGGGCAATGCATCGGGGAACTACTACACTTTCTGAACTCCCTTAGTACATGGGGCATCCACCAGATTGTGCAGGCAGTACTAACCAGCCGAAGGACTGAATGTATGCCTAGCGCCGTATTGATAGAAACCAAACTAACCTTTGTGTTGTTGATACAAATATTAATATTTGTTTTTTACTCGTTTTGGTGGCCCATGGTGTGGGCCCTAAGGCATCACTTTTGAAAAAGATTGGACTGCCTCTGACTGGTAGATAGGGATTTGAATCCTGTCCGGGTGTACAGAGGGTGGTTTTCGTAAAAATGTTTCTCTCTCTTTCTCTCTCCTCAAACAAATCAAAATTATCCTTCGTCTTTCCTAACACATTAGCGTAATTTTTACACATGAGTACAACTCAAACGGGTAGTAAGACGTGGCGCTTGAAAAACTCAAAACATATTTTGTGTTTTAGTGCTGTGTTGCGCTAAGTCACTAATATGCATGCTACCCTGTGTGTGCAATCTTCAGCCCACTGCCCCCTTTTAAAAGGGCCTGTTTAACGTTCCTTGGGGACTCGTTAGTCTGGACACCAAAGGGGAAGTTTTTTTATTCGTGGGAGAGAGGCGCTAGAGAGGGAAAAGGGGCTACCAGTTGCAGCTGATTGGAAATAGGGAAAAGTAAAAAAAAAAAAAAAAAAAAAACTTGGAGAAATGGGTTGGGGTTTGTTCAGGATTATATGTCTTAGTGTGACTGTGATGATGATAGCAATGGTCGATAAATTAAAATGTTGTATCTATAATTTCACTCTCCAAGCCAATGTGTCAATACAATTTTATACAATGCTCTTATCTTTTTTTTTTTAACACCGCGTCTTATTTTTCGTTCGGGTTATACGTCTATATACTAATTACACTAATTTATTAGGTATTAAGAAGGTTTAATTTGGATTAAGTGCACCTTCATTTGCATGGAGTGGGGAAGTGGAAAACCACCCTCAGTGCACGCGACTGGGATCAAACCCCGATCTCCTCTACTTTGGCAGTATAGTCAAACACGAAAGTATTGCATTAGACAATGTGGACACAGAAGTGGGAAAGGGTCTTATCCATGCGTGGATTCAGGTGGGGTGGGGTCAAAGGCAAAGGGTCAGTTGACCCTCCTGTGAAAGCTAGAAAATTAATACAAAAAACAAAACAAAAAAAGAAAATACAACACAGATAAACTATACAATTTTTTTTTAATGTTCAGACACCTCTTAATTAGGGTCCACACGTGCGTTATTCGTCCATGTTTATTCAATGTTCAATATGACTCACACAAGTGTGAAAAAATATTAGTTTTCATGTGAGAATATTTGTCATGCATAGCGAGTAACGAACATTGTTCCGTATAGAGACGATAGACTACCACACATCAAAGAAGACTAATAATCGCCTGAGATCAGTCATCCACGAATACCGAATATATAGTATATGTGGATAGAAGAGCGGCGGAACTGTGGGGGACTCTGCCCCCCCAGATATATTTAAAATTATTTGATATTATCTATTATGAAGCTGAAAGATGGCCTTAAATCAAATTCCAAATGACTTTTAGATGCATTCTATTGTCAAAAATTTGCCGGAGTAGACCGCTTCAAACAACTACTAGACTAGATGCATCTAACTGGCAGAAAAAGTCAGGGGAGGAAAGCTCTAAATAGTTTCCAAGGTCATCAAAATTTCAAAAATGTCGAGGGGGAGAAAACAGCAAAACGCTTTTATATGCATGTCATTTTGAAGAATTTTCAGGTGAGGAACACCCTAAATAGCCTAGTTTCTGAAATAATTACATTTTCAAAATTTTGTCGGTGGAAGATCACTTCAAAGATTATCTTCTAGAGGTATCTAATCATCGTAAAAAATTAAGAAGATCTTTCTAAATAGCTTCGAGGGGAATCCAAATTTCAAAAATTCTAGGTAAGTAACACTTTAAATTACTCAGAAGAAAATTTAACTTAAAAAAAGAAGGTGAAAACTACTTATAGCTTATAGAGTGAACCATTTTAAAAAACGTTGAAGGAGGGTCACGCCAAAATGTTTATAAAATCATCTGATTTTTAAAAATTGGAGTGTATGACCACGGCTTAAAACATCCATAAGATCAAATCTGAATAAGAAACTATTAAAATGGCTTTAAACATAAATCTAACATTGTAAGTAACTATGTTATTTATTAATATGACCCCCTTCCCCCTTATGAAAATGATCTGGATCTGCCCTTGGTCTATAAAGCTACTAGATCTACTTTAGCGTATACATACATCAAGTTATATTATCTGCAGCTGACGCTTTTGTTAAAACAAATCTATCACCGCGTCTTACTACCTGTTCAGGCTATACGCACAGAGTTTTTATCAAACTTTATTTGTTTCATCAGTAACTTTACCTGTAACCTAATTGGGTTTGCGGTCGCTATATTTTTCATGATCAATTGTGTATTATTAGAAAAGTTTTAGTGTATAATAACAATTCTAGATAATAATTGAGTCATCGGTTATAGCGCGGTTGTCCACCTACCCACAAACCCGCGTTATAATTAGGGAGTCGTGTACACTCTGTTTATAGTGAATTGTATTAATCTTACCTTAAATATTTTCACTATGGTACAGCTTAAAGGATAGGGCCATAATGTAAGCCTTCAAGATAAGACTTAACCGCCTTGGTGGCGTAGTTAGCTAACCCGCTAGTTTCGTGTTGAGTTAGACTACCTAGAACGAGGAGATTGAGGTTCGAATCTTGGTCGGTTGAACTGGGGAGGGGGGTTCCTAACTGGTTTTCCACTTTCCCTCCGCGCAAATGTGGGTTCACGTTCTCTAAATTCAACCTTCCAAATTCCTAACCCATTAGCGTAGTTACCGATTAGTACTTAAGCGTACAACCCGAATGGGTAGTAAGATGCGGTGCTAAATAAATAAAATTAAATAAAGATAAGACTTGATACCTTTTAGGGTAAACTGAGTTTACATAATTTTGACCTTGATTTACGTGCATATTTCTATTTCCCTTGTTATTTGTAAACCATATATATGACGGATTATATAGCAAGGCTATTATATTTGATAATTGCGGTTATAGCCGCATCTAGCTATAGTATTATTTAAATTGAAAAATGACACCTGGACACGGAAGCATTGGCGCACTAAGTCAAAAATCCCGGGTTCGATTTTCGTGTCCAAATGTCATTTTTCAATTTTAAGAATATCGTATAAATTTTGTTGTTGTTTCAATATTCATTCAGCTTTTAAAATGGGAGCCCTATATTTATTTAACTGCAAACAATTCTCAGAGCAAGTTAAATTATTTACTAAATCTCCCAAACTTCCATCCACCCTAATACGAACGTCCAAAACGTCGCAACTCTAAATTTGGGTTCTAAATTTAACTGCCAACGTTAACTCCCCCTCCTCTATCCACCAATACTCCCTTCAATTACCGAGGCACACCCTCCCCCTTTCCACCCTCGGAGCTACACGTATCCGATTAATCAGGCAGACAATTCCCTCACACACGCGGCCGTACCTAGGATTGATTGTTTGGTAGCTAGGGGAGGCCTTCGCCCCCTGAAACGGACCTTGTAACAAATTTCTCGAGCTTTGTCAGTCCACTTTCCGTGTGATCCTCCCCCCCCCTCTCTCCCCCACTTCATGTCGGCTTCAATGGATAGCTTGGATTATCCACAGGACTTTCTTCTCCTTTGTCCTCCAGCGTGTATTAAACGCGAACTGACAGTTTCTGTGAGGTTATCATCTCTTTATGAGTGAAACTTTTTAATGAAACCGCTTGGTATTTATAGAACTACTCTGTTATCTGGAAATATTTTAAACACGCAGAACAACATAGTGATCACGCCACGAAGCAGCTGAACAGAACAAATCTACTACTTCACTGTGGTGGTTTCTAGGACTTCATCGCTCACTGGTTTTAGTGGGAACAGCACGGAGTATTGCCCATGATTAGTCAAGAACAGAGAGGCTTGTCACCCACAATTCAGGCAGGAACAGCAAGGATTATGATACATGATTCGGGCAGGTACAATCAGGCTTGCTATACATGATTCAGGCACGAATAGCAAGGCTTACTGTCCATGATTTGGGCAGGAACAGCAAGGCTTATTGTCCATGATTTGGGTAGGAGCAGCAAGGATTAATAGCCATGATTTGGGTAAAAACGGCAAAACATACTGTACATGATTCTGGCAGAAACAGAGGTACTTATTATCCATGATTCGGGCAGGACCAGCAAGGTTTATTGTGCATTATTTTGGCAGGAACAGCAAAACTTACTGTAGATGATTCTGGCAGGAAAAGAGGTACTTATTGTCCATGATTTGGGCAGGACCAGCAAGGTTTATTGTCCATAATTTTGGCAGGAACGGCAAGGCTTATTGACCCTGATTTTGACAGGAACAGAGATACTTACTGACCATGATTCAGGCAAGAACAGCAAGACTTACTGTCCATGATTCAGGCAAGAACAGCAAGATTTACTGTCCATGATTCAGGCAAGAACAGCAAGATTTACTGTCCATGATTCAGGCAAGAACAACAAGGCTTTACTGTCCATAATGCAGGCAAGAACAACAAGGTTTATTGTCCATGATTCGGACAGGATCAGCAAGACTAGCTACCCACTGGCCTCGCTCGGATAAGGTCGGAAATTAAGTAAGACAGAGTCAAACTGATGTTATAATAAACAAAATGTTCGTGAACAATTTGACAGACAATTTCTATCTGATATTGTGTACAAGCTACATGTTTCCTTTCTCGGCTTGTGGAGGAAATACCCTTAGGGAGGTAGGGACAGGGAAAGGGAATACGCACGTTTTCCAACCACGAATGAAACCGATTCTTTTCTTCTACTTTTTTGTACTCTTACTGCATCATCAATAACGTTTTTTTTTTTACAATTTTTTTTTCCCCTTCGTCAAGCTTTCTTCTATCTTTCTTTCAACTCTGTTCTCACTCATTTTTTTTGGTGAGTGTTCCTTCCCGTTTGCGCACTTGTCCAATCCGATGACACCAAATCTAGCGCTACGTGTTGCTTGAACATCGCCGTTACGATAAATCGTCAGCGAAAAGGAGGGTCTGCAGGGGCTGAAGACATAAAATACCGAAATTGCTACTAGTCGGAGGAAATTAAAGGCGACCAAAGAATTTAGAATGAGTAACCACAGGTAGTTGAGCTTTAATCTATACATCTATACATACGGGAAGCCATTCGTTTTAAATTCCATCACTTTAACTCAGTTGGTAGCGTGTCTGCATACTGGACTAGGTGTTCCGGGTTCAATTCACGTCATAGTTGAAAATGTATTATGGGTGAGATGTGAGTTCCCCCTTTCTCAGCAATTAATTAATGGCTGAGGGGTTAGATGTTGTGTCTGGTCTAGAGTTAAGTAAGTTTATAATTCGTGTGCCGAAACAATTAAAAACCTCAAATAATAATATAATAATAATAATAATGATTCATTTTACATGTTTAATTTTATAGGTATTTATAATATCTATCAAAATCTACAACTGCATATCACATGGCTTGACGTATGAATATGTGAAGAAGATCTAATAGTTTTGTCAAGCTATCATATATATACTGTAATTCATAAGAAAATTGGAGTATACTCACGCATACCTGCTCAAATATGTTACATTGTATTACAACCAGGAATCGGTTATTTATACCCTTAAAGAACATGGAATTTGATTCCAAATATGCCCTTAAAAATGCACAAAAAACAAAATAAAAAGTTAAAATATGCTCATAAAATATAATTATGTCTTTTTAAAATAATACATTTAAAAATAAAAATATTTAGACTATACATTCATTAGTGATTTTGTTTCTTCGTAAAATATGAAATATATATATTTGTTTACTAATTAAAACAAATAATTTAGGTACATTATTTAAATATGCACTACATGGCCTAAGAACGAAAAAACCCTCAAATCTATAAAAATATGATTTTTTTTATCAAAACTTATTAAAATGCTCTTGAGAAATCAAATAAAATTTAGATTAAAAATATAACATGCCCTGAACATTTTAGATCTAATGATTCAGCCTTGAAAAGTTCTTATACCTTGGCCTGTAATCGATAAATCCACGCCCGGTCTCGAACCGGACCATTAGATCAGCACCTCCAAAATACTGGTCGAGTGTAGTAGTTTTAGCTATAACAATAGCGGTGGCTAACCAGCATTCCTAACTTCCTCGTCTGTCGATAATAGACACCTCCTAGTTGTTTCTGCTCTCCTGGCTTTATCCTGTCCAAGAACGCTGTCTTTTGTCCGCTACTGGGTTCATCAATTATTATTATTATTATTATTATTATTATTATTATTATTATTACTATTATTATTATTAGCACCGCGTCTTACTACCCGTTCGGGTTATACGCACTTAGCTAAAGTGTAATGGTAGGGTGATTGTGAGATGAAATGGAGGACCTACAGTTTAACGTGGAATCCAAACCACGGTGGAGGCCTGGCATCCCACACATTCACAAGATATCTTGTCAGAGGTGAAGGAAGGGTTTGGCAATAAGATAAATCTGTGTCGGGACCGAGGATTGAACCCTGGACCCCCAGCACAGAAGTCGGACACCTTATCCCTAGACCGTCAGGTCACATACTGGGATTCAAGAATGAATGAATGACACTACTAAATTTAAAGGGTGGGGAGGGGACTTTTTTCTCCAAACAAACGATTAGAATGAAGAATTGAGAGAGTAAAAAAGTAAATGAAACCCGCCTGTGTTTAATATATATATTATGCTAATGTGTTAGGGATGAGGAAGATTGAATTATAGTAAGTGTTCCAGCATTTGAATGAAGGAATAATGAAAAACCATTAATGGAAAGTCACCCTCAATAGAGCTGACCGGGATTTGAATTCTGCTATCCCCGTCATTATCAATCCAGTTTATTGATGAAGTTAGTATGTGTGACGCCTTATATTGTTCGATTATTTCGTATGATGATTTTTATATTCATTAGCAATGATTAATTAACTTATATGGTTTTAATTTAACATCCACAAATGATCGATTAGATTTAATAATCATTTAACTGATATGTATTAATCTAAAACGAAACAAAACATTATCTAAAGATCACCACTATAACACAACTATTTTGATTTCAACCGACTCCGTGGCGCAACGGTAGCGCGTCTGACTCCAGATCAGAAGGTTGCGTGTTCAAATCACGTCGGGGTCATAGATACTCTTTTTATTATTTCTAAAGAAAATACAACATCTTCCCGAAACCAATGTTTTCTTTTCAAACCACTATGTTGTTTGATTCATATGCTACAATTGATAAAAATACAAACATATATCTTTTCACCCGTCCGGGCTAAACGAGCATTTAAACAAATGGGATAAAGACAAGTAGGGTATAATTTAGAGGAAACGTTCCGTGGTTGAAATGGGAGAAATTAGGAAACCATTTAAGGGAAAAAACTCTCTATGCCCGCACGAGATTCGAATCCGGACCTTCCCGTCAGCGACAAACAAGACTATATGAACTCATCATTTAATGCCTAGCTCCTAAATATTATACCCATTTAAGTTCTTCACACACAAAAAATATGCTTTAATTTTCTTATCAGCCTTTACAATCATCATAAAAATATTGTATGATCAATAAAACGCCGCACTTTCTCTTAAACCTATCATGTTGTGAATTAGACTTAAGAGTAGCCATCTATCTAATGTATTTACACGTTAAAACTTTAAAATCAATTTATGAGAATTTTAATCAATTAAATTAACTTAAATGTATGTATGATTATTTTAAAATAAGTGAATTAAACTTAGGAGTACTATCTAATGTATTTACATTTAAAACTTTTAGAATTAATTTATGATAATTTTAATCTGTGGGTACGCGTACCACGATTTGTAAAACAGTGATCTAATTCATATAGGGTTTGTTTTGAGGTGTTATGGGAGGAAGCACGTGCTCAAGGCAAGTATTTTAATAGTTTATGTTTAATACAAACGTTCTTGGCCAATATACGTTTAGTTTCATTTCGCACACATTAATTTCATCAGTTCTCGAATATTTGTCTCGAACATCGCAGAATTCGAACAATACATTTTCTTTAGATTTAAAATGTTTCTCATATAATGCTGCTATTATCTTGACAAATACTCAGCAACTGTTGAGATAACCATGTGTGGAAAATTAAACTAAACGTAGTTACTTAAGCAATCTTTTATTTTGTTCTAAAAAAGTTTTTGTTATTCAAAATGCAAATATTACTTTAACTATGGTCCCATTCCATCCTACCCTAAACACTCGGTTAAAAAACCCTAAAAGTCACCTACTTAAGATGAATGCAATTACTTAAACTAGGTATATTTTACCTAAATAATACCATACCGTAGAGATGATAAATTTTGTATATATATATATGTATATTATATTTTTTTTTCCATTCAAGACCTTAACATTTACGCATCGATTTTCTATTCAAGATTTTCGACACCCATGTTCTTTGCCCCCTTCTTCCTAACTTTTTTTTTACTTCTTCTTATTCTTCTGCAAGAACTGCTCATTTGTTGACGCCGGGACTCAATTCCTTTTTGTAATTTCCTCTTTTCTTTCATTCTTTCTTGCAACGGTAAAGAATTCCAGAAGCTTCTACTAGTTTGAGTGAAGGCAGAAAGAAAAGAACAGACTATATATAACTTTGACTAAGGGAGGGGAGGGTAGATTCCTTGGGGGGGGAGTGGTGAATGAAGGAGAGAGGAGGGGGGGGGACTTCATTACAATAATACGGCCAGTCGTTGCTAATTCGCTTTGTTTCAAATTTCCGGGGAGTGCTGATGAGGAAAGAGCCAAGTTAGAGAAACCGGCTGTCTAGAGAAGTTTTCAGTTTGCACCGACGGTAACAAAACTTTCCCTAATGCTGTTTCCATTCCTTACCCTCCCCCCCTAACCCCTTCACCATCCAACTGCTGTGTTTTTTTATCTGTCATTCTTTTGTAAGCTATTTTTTGGTGCTTTCTCTCATCCATAACCCCCCTTCATCCCACCACTACCTCCTTTTCTGTATTATTGTCATTTTTTTTTTCGGGATGAGTGGGAAGAAAAAAAAAGGGGGAGGGATTTGGATGGATGGGGAAAGAGGTTGGTTTTTCTTTTGTTCATTACTTCGTTTCATCGCCGTATCTTTCTGTTGATGAAGTTTATCGAAACGTTATTGTTAGTTTGGAGTTCTCAAGAAATGAGGAAAGGAAATATCGCAAATGTGTTTTAGGATGAGACAAAAAAATAAATAATATTTTTTGCACTTTACAGACATTTTTTGAATCTTTTCTTCGAACAATTTGTTTACAAAAATACGGTTTTAGATTATAAATGAAAATTATTTTGATTTCATATTTACCTTCGGAAAGTTTTTGAAAAATTGATTTCTTTTATCCATAGCGCTAAAATAGATATAACGCTTATTTCTTCCCTCCCCTCACTACACCCACTTGCCCCCACCTGTGCAACGCATTTTACTACCCCTTTGGGCTATCTTAATATGGCAGGGATGAAGAAGGTGGAATATGGAAGAAATGTACTCACATTAGCGTCGAGGGAGAGTGGACAGCCATTTGGGAAAAATCCCCTTGATTATAAAATAAAGCAAAGTATAACAAAAGTGTATGACTTACCTGTGTTGTATTTCAATAACTAAACCTTTCTAGTTACCATAGAAGGGGAGAGGGTCAAATAGGACTCTGACGAGCTGACTATACTTCACGCGACAACTAATAAACTCTGAACCTACTGGGATTCGAACCAGCACGGTCTCGAATAGACACAGCACGTGAACAAACTTGTCCAAGGCTCGGTGCAGCTTGCTAGTACTCTGGCAAGTTCTTTTCCCATCAGTATGCACATTGCATAGCTCCAGGGAGTAATGTTATACCCCTTTGAAGCGGGGGTGGGGTGGCTAATCAATCCCTTCCACCACAGAGGGCTGGAAGGGGATGGTTATAGAAGAGGAGGGGAAAATAAACTATTGTACAGTCAAATTTTCATATGAAGAGCATTTTATAGAATAAACAAAGTTTTTCCTTTATTTTTGCATTTTATTTATTTGAGTTAATCTATTTAACGTTTACTTTCTGAAACGAATGACCATATCAACACACAACCTATAAAATAACTTAAATTTAGAACAAACAAAACAAAGAGGAGCCCTCTCATTTTACCGATGATAAATTTTTCTGTTATGCCGGGAATCGAACCCTGGACCCTTAGCTCAGTAGACAAACACACTACCGACTGAGATTAAGTGTCGGACTTTTTTTTTCTGTCAACATTGATATATTTTTACTATAGTATTTATCCTATTTTATAAGTATTGATAATATCTAACAAATGGGACAGTTGTAGATTACACGATTTGACGTTTGTATACGTAAAGTAGATCAAGTAAATTTTCTAGCTGTCGGATATCATAAGACTCTTCCTATGGAAATTGGACTGTACACCATACTCTGGTATCATATAGACACGTTAGGAGCGCATGCGTAATACAAAATGAGTTGATAACTCTTTAATACAGCATTATTAGGCGTAGGGGCAGAGTGTGCTGCCCTATGATGCATTTAGGCCGTGTGTAATTATTTAAATATATTTAGAGCATAAGAATCGAATAATTTGTAAGCATCAGTAAATCTGGTTATAATTTTAATTTGGGGCTAAACAGGGACTTCTAAACACATTACTATAAAAGGACACGACTTAGCCTAGGACATATTATTATTAGCATCGCGTGGTAACCTGGCGGTCTAGGGGTAAGGTGTCGGACTTCTGTGCTGAGGGTCCGGGATTCAATCCTTGGTCCCGGCACAGATTTATCTGATTACCAAACCCTTCCTTCACCTCTGACAAGACATCTTGTGAATGTGGGGAATGCCAGGCCTCTACCATGGTTCAGATCCCACGTTAAACTGTAGGTCCTTCATTTCATCTCACAATCACCCTACCATTACACATAAGCATAAGTGCGTATAACCCGAACGGGTAGTAAGACGCGGTGCTAACAATAACAACAAAATAATAATAATAGTGCTGCGTCTTACTACCTTTCGGGTTATACGCACTTACGCTAATGTGTAATGGTAGGGTGATTGTGAGATGAAATGGAGGACCTACAGTTTAACGTGGAATCCGAACCATGGTGGAGGCCTGGCATTCCTCACATTCACAAGTTTTGATTAATACACGTCTTGTCAGAGGTGAAGGAAGGGTTTGGCAATCGAACCCCAGACCTCCAACACGGAAGTTTGACACATTACCCCTAGAGCGCTAGGTCACCAGAACCTAAGACATAATGTTGTGAGAAATCAATCAAAAGACTAAAATAATTAAATTAGAAAAAACTGTTAATAAAGAGTATATAATATTTAACAGGCACTGAGATAAACAAGAGCAATACACTAATAATAAATAAATAATTGAAGGTCATAAATAAATGACTGTCATAATAAAATGGGCAATTAGCAGAAAGAGCCCTTGTTAAGTTACAACACATTAGAAAAGTTTAAAAAAAACATATTACATGATACAAATTAAGTAGGCATATAAAAATGGATATGCATTTATTATAATTTACAGCTAAGATAATAAAATGAACTAAATTATAATTATTAATTTCTTATATCTTAGTAATTTTACTCGAATTTATTAAAATTATAATTTATTTCACTTATATAACTGTTATATTAATTTTTTTTCCGCCTTGTATCTCTAGTTTTCGTGGAGGGAGAGTGATAAACTACTTAGGAAAAAAACATTCAGTACAACCGACTGGGACTCAAACCCTGATCTTCCTATTGATAGTTTAGTCTATTGCGAGAGTAGCGCCTTAGACCATGTGGCCACCGAAGCAGGTAAAGATAATTTAAATTAACTGTAAAATACTGATGGTAAACATTTATTAAGGTTATATTTTGTCCTTTTTTTATGTTGGGGTGCAGTAAGGTAGATTTTAAGTCACTTTAGTTCAGGTCGTGTCAATATTTTTACTCCTTTGACTGTATGAAAGGGGTTGTTGTTAGTGGATTGACCTGGCTCGTGGCATAAGGGATGAAAGGGTTGAGAGAGTGGTGTGGTAGTGGTAGGGGGGGAGGTTCTAGGCTGTAAAACCGGGACGTGCCGCAGTTATCAGAGAGGGGGGGGATAGATAGATACCTCCTGAACGGTCCCTCCTCCACCTTTTGGTTCACATGGGGTACACGGGGCCGGATTACTTGCGACACAAAAAGCCACGATCTATCAGGACACGTCCTTCCCCTCTACGGTTCCCCCCTACCACCCACCCTACTCTCCCCATCCCATCGCCGAACAAAATTTAATTCTAACATGCGTTTTTTTTTTAAACCTTTTGTCTGACAAGGGAAAAAATAACTTTGATCTAGAGAAAGGGCCTAGAAGAACAACAAACCAACCTGTGTCCACCCCCTACCCCCTCTACGCCCTTATTTCGTTTGATGTGACGTCATAAAAGGTGGAAGAATCCTTCCATGCTTAAAATAAATAATCGACATTTGATAGTCACTTGTTTGGAAAGTTTGAGTATGAAAAAAGAATGCTCACCTCTATTTGAAATGTAAAAAAACCCTTTTTTTATTTGAATCGATATCAAGTTGTAGGTGATGGGAAAGGGTTTGAATCCCAGCTGGGTGTCTTAAAGTGTTTAAAAAAAATCTCACTCTTCCACTCTTTAAATGGTGCTACATTTCCTCTATTTTAATTCTAACTATTTTTAAACTTCCTCAGCCCTTTCCCCTTGGGTGTAAATATTCAGAAGGGTAGTAAGACGGGGAGCACGTAGCCATAAGGGTTTATTTAACGACTTAATATATAGATAAGGGATGAGGAGGTTAGTTAAAGGAAAACGCACCCGCATTAGTGTGGAAAGTGGAAGGAAAGTCACAGTGATAAATCACACGTGCAACACCTTTCGAACCCTTTTCGCTGGTCGAACGGCCTAGGGTGTCACTCTCGCAATTGAACGGGAGTGTCGATGACGGAGATATTGTGGTTCAAACCCCGGTCAGGTGTACTAAGGCTGGTTTTTCCTAAATTGTTTTCCACTCTATATCCACGCAAATGTGGGTACACTTCATATACATGCAATATCGAATATTTAATACTTAAACATGCGTATAAACAGAATGGGTGGTAAGACGTGGTGTTTAAAACACACAACAAAAAATCACAAGTCACCGTCCGAGAAACAATCTCGGTCACCCTGCCACAGGCAAGCCACTCTATTGTGACCCCACTCTGTAGACTATGTGACCATGGTGTGGATAGTTAGATTTGTGTCTGTCCGTGTGTGTCGACAGTTAAAACCTCTGATCTGATCGGCCAAGATTATTAACCATCGTTAATATATTGTAGATGTGTATAAACTAGATTTCCTAAACACGTAGTTTATATTAGCACATGACTTACAAACTAACTTAAGCCTGATGGTAGAAAATACCGACGAGACAAGGTTTCTAGCTTATTTGTTTGCCACCATGTAATGTTCTCAAATCATCGTTACCATCAAGTCCTAGTGCTGTTCCTTTTATTTACTTTATGAATACTTTCTACCTTAGGGTATTATAGAAAATAACGTTAGTTAAGACAAGAATTTTTGCAGCTAAAGAAAACCACTTTTTTGGCCAAAATAAATAATATTTTTAATATAACCTGTTCAGGTTATATACGCATATATTATAATCCCTATAATGGGTTAGAGCAGAAGGAAAGAAGCATTTTAGAGGTACTCTAACAGAATTTGCGTGGAAGTAGAGTAGAAAACCACCTAGCAAAATCCACCCTCAGTACACCCGAACCGGATTCGAGCCCCGATTTCCCCGTCACCAGCAGGCCAGTCTAACATGAGAGTGACGTATTAGACCACTCTATCACCGAATGTGGGTGATAAAATATTGTTCTATGTTCTAATAGAATCATTTAGTTTAAATTTTCCACCGATATTTATAATATACATCGTGGCATTTAATGAGATACATTTTAAATGAAGAGACAAATTTATTTTCAAATGCTTCCATTCCGATGTCGGATATTCAAGAATTGTCGAGGTTACCTAATAAACATATCTGTTGGAGCAAAATTTTATTTATTTTGGCCCAAAAACTTAAAAAAATAAAACTAAAATCATAACACACTAAATCTTTAATCGCGCTACCTTCCGTCCCACCTTAAATCCATACTTATTTTATCACTAATTAATCCACACTAATGAGAATCATCAACGAGATAGAAATCTCCTCACTCTATGCTCCCTTTAAGAAGATAGCGGAGCTCATCTAGTCGTGGTACACGGACCCACCCTCCTCATCACTATCCACACCAAGCGGTCTCTTTCATCTTATCAATCGTCTCATCCGGCGTCCTCTGGCACTCAGATGCGTCGCACCACCGCCGCCTGTACTTATCCGTTCTCAGTAGGAAGAACGACTCGGGGGTAGAACCGTACAACTCACAGCTCATACCACTCTTGGTGGCAGCGCGGGCTATCAACAGATTTGAGGTGGGGGATGTAGGAAACGAAAATTAAGATAGGGTTTTAGCAGTTTTTGTATCAAAACATTTTTTTAGGACCAAATAAATAAATATTGCTCTGGTAGAAATATAGAGCTTAGTTTTCTTCCCATGGTGCTATAAATAGTTCTTGAATATCTGTCAAGGATGTCCGGGACAACTTTTTATCTCAATTTAAAAAGTTTATCATCTAATACCGATATGCTCTTGACAAATATTCAACAAATGATGATGTCACATGTGAATAAAATTAAATCTTATGTTTTTACTGGAGCAAGATTTCTTTTAACTTATTTTGACCAATTTTTGTTGTTGTTTGCTATAGAAACTACAAAAATACACCTTTTAACTGACGTTCTCTACACTCCCACCTTAAAGTCGAATTTCAAGCGTAGCTTTCGAGCCGTAACGTGTCTGCACACGAACAGGTTGAGTCTCTTCTTTATTAAGCTGAGAGATATCTTGGGTGACTTTATAAAATATGGTAGATATAGTCCGCTGTTCTCCTCAGTGTGTGGACGTCTCAAAGCGGGGTTGGGGGGCGTTAAGACCTGTTGTCTAAGCGCCAATGTTGGATCAACCAACCGAGCCTATCTGTGTGTGCATGTGTCTGGTCTGCTAGCAAGCTACTCAACAGACCACGGCGGAAGGGTTGGATCGGACTCTATACTGTGGTCTGTGGAAAGGGGGGGGGGGGGGGGAGAGATGGAAATATGGAGAAGGAAAGAGGATAAATGAGAGAAAAAGGAGGAGGGATGGAGAGAGTTATATAAAGATAAAAATAGGGAGAGAGGGAAATGAATAGAAAAGGAGGGATGAAGAGTGTTATAGGGAGACATAAAAATCGAGAGAAAATTCAGAAGGGATACATAGGGCTAGAGAAATATTGAAAAAGGAAGACAGGAAAATTGAGAGTAAACGAAAAGATATACAAAAGATAAGGGAAAGAAGGAAGGGAGTAAAATTAATAGGGAAAAAGAATGTGGCTAGAGAGGGATCGAAGAAGAAGTCAAAAGGAAACATGATAGCGAGGAAAAAGGTCTTAAAGTGAGTGATGAGAAAAGTAAAACAACAAATGAGAAAGGAATGTTTGGTTTTTACGCATCGGTTTTCCACGCTCCATCCACGTAACTGCAGGTGCACTTCTTTTCAGTTAAGCTGTAACGTCTTCATCTCTAACACATTAGCATGGTTAGTACACATGCATAAAACCTGAACGAGTAATATGAGATGCGATGACAAATAAAAAAATTAATTAAATATTATAAATGCTTACAGCAATAAAAAGGTTACCAATTTTTAAAATATCCTTCTTCCAGAATTCAACTATACATTTTCTGTCAAACTGAGTGTACACACCACACTATAAAGTGACGTCATGCCCATTCAGTCAGAAGTCATCAGCAGAACCATTGACGGTTCAAGTAATGGCAGCCCTGTCATTGTGCTAATGTTAATATCCTTCCCCCTTTCTCCCCCCACCTCAGTTCCTCTCACCACTAAGAGGGTACTGACGATAATGACCGACAGCAGCGCTTCTAGCGACGGTATTTAGCACCGTGTCCATACCTCTCTCCTGGTGGACATGTCATAGAACATAGAGTTTAAACCAGGAGAGTTAATTTTGGACGGTATTTTTTCATTCATAGGTTTGTTTAATTGGAACTACATAGTTAATGCATCGTGGCAGAGCAGATATAGGTCTTTATTCCTACGAGGGAACTAGCCTGCTTCAAACAATTGAAATTGACAACACTTCTAAAAATGTCAAAACAGTATTTAACTAAACAACTTCAAAATAGAAACCATCGAAACTACTTCACTATATTAACTAGAGGACCTATTTGAAAGTAAATGCCATCAAAATTATCTTGATACAGAAACTAGAGGACCTATTTAAAAACAAAAGTCATCGAATATACCTCAATACAGAAACTAGATGAACTACTTGAAAACAGAAGCCATCGAAACTACCTCAATACAGAAACTATAGGAACTATTTCAAAATAGAATTAATCAAAACTACCTCAATACAGAAACTATAGGACCTATTCCAAAATATAAGTCATTGAAACTACCTGAATGCAGAAACTTTAGGACCTATTTCAAAATAGAAGTAATCGAAACTACCTCAATGCAGAAACTATAGGACCTATTTCAAAATAGAAGTCATCGAAACTACCTCAATGCAGAAACAGCAAAATTGAAACTGACGTCTTGACCGTCGTTTCCACGGTTGCGGGCGAAACTTAAATCAAAGGATGCAGATTATAAGTAATCTAGTATCACTTTAAATCAGCACACCAATCTTCAATTTGATTTGGATTTATTCTGTGTAACGCAGTAAACTCAGCTTCTTGAGGACAAATGAGGAGATACTTGAATGAAATAAGTAGTGACTACGGCCTAGAAAACTGAGACTAACGTTATTATGATGATGATGATGATGATATTATTATTATTATTATTATTATTAGAAACACGTCTCACTACAGTTCGGGTTATACGCATTAACAATTGGAGGGTTCGTTGTGCTGACCATATGGCACCCTCTATCCGCATATATTAGCACCATCTCTTCCAACAAACAGCGGCCGCTCGGTTAGTATAACTCGATTATAATTGACACTGTGGAATTTTTTTATTCTTCTAATAAACAAAAAATCTCGAAAATATATATTAAAAAAAAAAGCTTCACTACTTTTTTGGTACGATTTTTCATTAAAAAATATGACATTTTTTGTAGAGATAATTATTTATTTACTTTTAGATGGAACTATAAAATAAATAATTATCTTACTTCAATGAAAATATCCGTAGTTGAATATTTAATCAAAACCCAACAAACATATGGCTACGATAAAAAAAAGAGAAAGATTGGCAAAGGAATGCTTTCAAAAGGAAACAAAAAACGATGGTATTCTATATAGCCATTTCCAACAAATCAATCCTTTTGTCTAAATCCTTGGATTGTCCTGTTGATCAACGTTAAAAAAAAAGCGAGAGCTACTTTAAAAATAGCCCTTCATCTCATTCGTCTGCAATCAGCCATTTAGACGTCCTTTTGTTGACAAGGACAATGGGGGATGGAAAGGAAACCAAATCTTGCCAGCAAAATCGACGGTAGGAAGAGGGAGTAAGGGATGGGAAATAGGGGATGAGAAAATATTCGAAAGACATTTGAAGTTTTTGTAACAAAACATTTGATCGAAGTTTTTCTCAGCTGTCCAATAAAATTAGTGCATCCAAAGTATTAGTAACAATACAATTAAAGTGAGGGAAAATTTACTCAACATTTACGTGGGAGGAAGAGTGGGAAACTGCTTAGAGAAAAAAAATACCTGAGTACACACGGCTGGGATTCGAACCCCAATCTTCCTGTCATCGGCAATCAAGTTTAACATGAGAGTGACACGTTAGACCCTGCGACCATCGATGCGTGCAAATAAACACACAACAGTTGCGTGAAAGAATTTGTGCCCGAATTTGCGTGGAGGTAAAGGGGGAAACCATTTTAGAAAATCACCCTTACTACCTCTGATTAGGAATAGAACCCCGCAGTCCTTGTCACTGGTAAACCAAACCAGATGAGCTTGACGTTTAGCACGCCTACCCATCAATGTGTAGGAGTTGGGTGTAGGGGGGGGGGGGGGTAGTTGGAGCTATACTTTTTAACTGTTCTGATCGAAACTAGATCCTCTTAAGGGTAGATTTAGCCTCCTACCCTCCAACTTACGACATACTAACCCTCCATTGGAGAACTTATGAACACAACTGGTTGAGTCTAAGGTCATAACTCACTCCAAAAAGAGTGAGATGAGCAAAGAGAGAGGAAGAAAGGAGAGAGAAATCTACAACCACTCTTCTCGAAGATATTGTAAACAGATCAAACTTATGAGGAAAGAAGAAGAACGGCTCCCCAGGGGGTCCTTTCACAATTTCGAAGCCCCCGTGTCGCAATTCCCTTTTTCTTTGATTTGTACCCCTGGAAGCCTATTTCAGCCCTGTCCTCTGTCACCCGCCCCTTCCCCTTCTCTCCTACGCCCCTTGGCACCGGAAGTAATCCAGCTGGATTCTTCTTTCCTCATACTCCCCCCTCCCCATTTTCCCCTACGAGGTAAGGTTTTAGGAGATCGGAAATCAATCGAATCAATCGGTGTCCCCGGAGGTGGGTTGCGGCCCACTGACAGGGGAACACGTCACACCTCGACAATAACCTCGAAAAAAAAAAGATTACGTGCACTTTTGATATATTTTCGCTTTTTTTTAACTCTCATTTCTACTCTCACAGGGACTACCTGGACTAGCACTTGACAACTTCAAGGTGATATTAATCAGATGAGCTTCATTTCCACATTTGATTGAATTAAAAACCATCCCGCTTCGGTGAGCGTATGGTCTAAGGTGTCACTCTGATCTGCCGAAGACGGGGAGATCGGGGTTTGAATTTCTGTTGGGTGTACTTGGGCCGGTTTTCGCTAAATTGTGTCTTACTCTCTCCTTCAACTCAAATGCGGACACACTTCCGCTAAATTCAACCTTACTCATCTTTAGAACATTAGCGTATATAGTATATTGGTGAATAGCCCGAACGGGTAGTAAGACACGATGCTAAAAAAACACAAAAATAAAAATTAGTTGGAATATGTACAATTCTTTAGTAAAAATGACAACACATACTGGTACAATTTATTATTTTCTATACCCACTTCGGTGACTAAATAGTCTAAGGTAGACATGACCAACCTTTTTCAAATGAGGGCCGCGTAAGTTCTTGGGAAATTGAGCGGGGCCATACTTGAGGCTTACAGGACCTAATGCCCAAATATAGCACACACACACATACACACACACAAGTAACACAATACTTAGGATTTTGGAAACTACATGAAAGCTAATGAGCATTTACGTCAGCTACAATCTGATTTTCATGGGAAGATCGTTATTTGCAAACCGGAAGCTCGCCATGTCACAATGGCGGTAATAAAATACAGTAGGACCCCCTTAACCGTTGGTTCAGTATTCGTGATTTACCGCTGCCCAATTCTAGTTATTTTTAATAAAATAAAATAATAGCTTATAAGTCACAATACCTACACCATCATCCCACTTCATCTCCTCATCGTGACCATTGTGCTGTCATCAGTGATCGTCGCAACAAGAAGAATAGAGAATAGTAAGTACACAGTACACGCTATTATTACTTTATTTAATGTTGGTGATGTCGTACAGTGAATAACTTATCAATTAAACTTTACCGTATTTATGTTTGTTACATGAATACCACTCTATATGATAGTTTGGTATTATCCGTGGTTTCACGTAACCGCAGTAGATCTAGGAACGTATTAACCGTGGATATGGGGGCCTACTGTATCACAATCGCATTTAACTTCTTAGCTTGTTTAATTAATGACGTAAAGATAAAATATACAGTACTTCATAAGGAAGTATTATTGGAAGCTTTTCATACATTTTGATGAACTATAAAAGGTAACCTGGTGGTAAGATGTCAGACTTCTGTGCTGGGGATCCTCGGTCCCGGCACAGATTTATCTGATTGCCAAACCCTTCCTTCACCTCTGACAAGATGTGTATTAATCACAACTTGTGAATGTGTGGAGTGCCAGGCTTCCACCGTGGTTCGGATTCCACGTTAAACCGTAGGTCCTCCATTTCATCTCACAATCACCCTACCATTACACATTAGCGTAAGTGTGTATAACCCAAACGGGTAGTAAGACGCGGTGCTAATAATAATAATAATAATAATAATAAAATTAATAAATCAAATAATGCACATAACAAAATCTAAATATTAGTGACTTTTTAAACAATCTTGGGGGACAAATGTGGACTTCATGTAAGCATCATGCAGGTCTTATGTGAGCCTACATTTTGTTGCTTATTTCAGCAATTCGAGGTACACTTGAGTCGCTAATCCGGTCCGGTCCGGCTATCGGTGTTATTGAGTGCGCATTAAAATAAAAACACCGGTAAATATCCACTGTAAAACGTTTACTGAATGTATTATCTAACCCATTTTACGCTCTATTTTCACTTCTTGCTCTTGTTTTGTAGCCAAATGTTCTATTTCCAAAATAAAGTATTGTTTAGTAAAGCTTTTAAAAAATTATTTCTCGTTTAAGTTTTACTTTTACCCTACAAATACTGTATTCTTATTTTACATCGAAATTTGAAAATGGGTAGATTCTATTAAAACAAAGTTAAATAATAATCAAATAGCCAAAGCTTTTATTTATGCTTTTAGTGAGGATTACTTCATCTAGATATCATATTCTGAAAACTGACAGAACGATTCTTTTCCCTTTGAATTGAATCCTTTAGTACTATTTTGTTGGTAACAATATTACAATTTTTTTCCCTGGTCACTTTTCTTATTTTACAAAACTATGTAAAAAGTATTGAAATTGTCACGATTTTGGTGAACTATTAGTTTCTTTTATGATAGATTTATTTTTCAAATTATTTATTTTTAGGGCTAGGTTAAGGAAGGTAGCTTAGGAGAACTGCTACCGCATTAACTCAGTGAAACAAACCAACACACATTGAAGATCATATATAGATAAATTCCTCCAAATGCACGTGAACGGGATTCGAATATTGACTTCTCCGTCAACGTCAACCAAGTGAAACGTCTAAGATCATCAGGCCAACGTTGTGGGTTACATACAATCCAATTTTCAAATGAAGAGCCTTTTATAATTAATTAATTAATTAATTTAGAAACACGTCCTACTAACCGTTTGGGTTATACGGGTTACATATTAATTACGCAAATAGTTTAGGAATTGGAAAGGTTGGATTTACAGGAAGTGAACCCGCATTTGCGTGGAGGGTGAGTGGAAAACAATTTTAGGAAAAACCACCCCAGTTCACCCGAGTGAGATTCGAACCTTGATTCCCCATCATCGGCAATCTAGCTCAACACGAAACTGGCGCATTAGTTAACTACGCCACCGAGGCGGGTGCCTTTTAGAAAAAGTCAAATTATCAAGATTGAAAATAAAAAGGAAAAGTTTGTAGGCTTATTTTATAAAAGGTTATCCCTACAAAATTCTACCATAGAGTCAAGCTACTTGCGAGATTGACATTCGACAACGTTATCAAAAGAGTCCCAAAGACACGCTTATTTGTTTACCAAACGTCTGGCCCTACCTAAATATCTGAGCATTTCCTCCCCCTCTGCCTTCCACATGCATGACCCATGAATAATGCCCTTCTCTCGGAAGGTCTAAAGGGGTATTATGTGAATACATTACTTCTCAAGAGGGGTGTCATCTATTTGAAGGAGGTGGAGGGATAAGTAGGGGATGATTCTCATTAAACTTGCAGCGCTACGTAGAGCATCTTATTCCTATCAAGCGACGAGGTCACGTGATTCGTTTCTGAGAAAAGTATTATTTACATGCCAAGGATGTGTAGGAATATGTAGACCACATACGATGAGCTGATTGAAATATATATATAACTCATATCGAGAAAGATTTTCCATGACTGTCCCATACAACTGAAATTACATTGTCATTTTATTGGTGACTTTAGCGTGCACTTTCTAAACATAAGCATATGTGTAACAAATTTGAACATCCAAAATCACGGTATACTAATAAAATTTCCCCTCTATCTCCAAGAATATGAATGTCTACAGTCCATTTTTGATATAAATAGCCTTATTTGATATAACAAAATTATTGGATCTACCTTCATGAATTTATACTTCGAGTTATGTAATCTGCAGCTGTCAATTTTGATAGATATTATTAATAGCAATAAAAATAACACTAATATTATGGTAAAAATTTATCAACGATGATAATAAAAAATAGTTTTTCTAAACTGCCCTTATAATGAAGATTTGACTGTAATTCAGTGGCGACACTACATGTGTATTTGACGTAAAGATGAATATTTTCTTTCTTCTTTTAGATCATTAAATCCAGCAAAAGTAGTTTTATTAATCATATTTTGATTCTAATATTAATGTGTCCAACACCTTAGCTCAGCCGGTAGCGTGTTTGCCTAATGAGGGCCCCGGGTTAGATTCTCGGCATGACCGAAAATTTATCATGGGTTAAATGTGAGTCTACCTTTTCACAGTGATGAATTAACGGCTGGTAACTGGATTTTATGCCTGTTCTAGTCTTAAGCTGTTATATTATAAGACATATGAAGCTACGACAGGCCTTGAAAACCGGTAGTGGAAAATATATGGCTTGAATAAAAAAATAAAAAAACACAGTTGACTTGGCGGTCTAGGGGTAAAGTGTCGAACTTATGTGCTGGGGTCCGGGGTACAATCCTCGGTCCCGGCACAGATTTATCTGATTACCAAACCCTTCCTTCACCTCTGACAAGACATCTTGTGAATGTGGGGAATGCCAGGCCTCCACCGTGGTTCGGATTCCACGTTAAACTGTAGGTCCTCCATTTCACCTCACAATCACCCTACCATTACACATTAGCGTAAGTGCGTATAACCCGAACGGTAGTAAGACGCGGTGCTAATAATAATAATAATAATAATAATAATAATAATAATAATAATAATAATAATAATAATAATAATAAACTGATCCAAACCACAGGCTGGAAACAGTAATGAATATAATTCTTTTTTTAATATGGAGGTATTGACACGTAGGACTATAACAGATCCAACGTTAGAGTCACATTTAACCACAAAGCACTTTAGCCGAAACATGAGTAAAGTTGATGTTATAGCTTTGTTGTAACTCATTCGATAATGGTTCTGGTGTTTAACGTTTCTAGGAGCAAAAACTGTGGATTTTCCGATTACATTCACTATATTCATATCGTTGTAAATAATTCCGGAACATCTATTTAATGCCATGATGAGGATTAACTTAACGTTCACGTAACTTCCAATTAGTGGACATGAAACGTAACGTAATTTAAAGATTATCCTAGGGTTTTAAAATGCAAGTCATCAGAATGCAGCTAACTCAACTTAAAGGAGTTTTCCAGGGGAGAACTTTCACGGGAAGTGAATTTTAAGTGAAGGGTACACCACGTGTTATAGATAGTAAATCATGTTGCGAGCAACGTCAACAGGGCTGTTTACTACTCTGTGGAATGTAGACGGCCTCTTCGGTATAGTTCGTCCGCGTCTAGTGAACTCTAAAACATCGTAGACTCTTGTTACACTTTATTTTGTATATTCAGTAAGCTTCTATTGCAAGTACTTGGCTCTTAGTATGTGCATACTGTCCAGTAATATGTTGCAAGATGCTCTAGTAAATTTGCAAGACTTGCTCTAGTAGATTATGTGATATGGTCTAGTAGTATGTTGCAAGTACTTGCTTAGTAAGATTATGTTGCAAGTACTTGGCTCAGTAAGCTTATATTGCAAGTACTTGCATTCATAGCTCTCTCAAGCACTTGGCTTCAGTAAGTTTTTATTACAAGTATTTACAGCCAGATCAGCCCTAAATTCTTGCCTTCCAATTAAGTGATCAATTTGTTTCTAACAGTTCATATAAATTGTCTGAACTATGCCCGAGTTGTAACGTTACGTGAATCTTTATCAAACACTATTTTTATTTACAGTAAGTGAACGTTACGTTACGTGAACGTTAAGTTACGTGAACGTTAAGTTGATCGTGATCATGAAACTTCCCATTTCTAGTTTAGGACGTTGTGCGTGATGACATGAAGCCGCAAGACTCTTTCCTATGTATCTCCTCGTCAGGTACCTTGTTGAAATGTTAACAAGATCAAACCGACATTCTCGACGTCTACATCAAAACTTTGTTCTCCGCAGGCGATCAATAACAGTCGTAAATACCGGGAATTAGGCATATGAGGAACTACTTGAATACAATATTAGCGGCTACGGTCTAGAAAACTGAGATTAGGGGACAAAAGTTTCGTTGTGTTGACCACATTACACCTTATATCCACAAATGTTGGGACTATCTTAGCCAACAGACGGTGGCTGCTTGGTCGGTATGCCTCGATTGTGGAATGACGCCATGGAGGTTTTTTCCCCCATTGAATCCTATTCCATTATTCTAAAAGCTTAAACAATTTTTTTTGAAACGTATTAATAAAATATAATACATACATTAAATGCATAGGCAACGTCAGTTTCGAAATAAGTTTTAGATTCATTATTCGAAGTTAACTGTGCGAACGAAACTCCTCTACGGTATTTAATTTTTTACAGTTTTCTTCACTAGTATCAACAATTTATTATTTGTAATTATATCAAGAAAATTATATATTTGGGTTATTGACTTCTGGGACTCAACCTGTTTATAATTTTAATCTTGTCTGATAAAACTTCCCTCGAAATTACCATTCAAGATTCAAAAAGATCTCTCTAAAAAGTTTAACATAATCTTTAGTGATATTGTCGCTACCCGCTCCTCATCTGATGGGCAATTTGTCAGGATGATCTATTTGCGGAGGGTTGAGAATGGTCAGACTTGAAGTTTTGCTAAATTTACACAGGTATTGTAACTAACTCTACGTCGAACTGGGGCGAATCCTGAAGCGACACCTCTCACTCCCCCAGCTGCTACTACTCCAGTTTCAACCCTTATTATAGTTTAAAAGTACGTATTCCTTTAAACTTATTTGCTAAGTAAATAATACTGCTTTGTAACTATACACAAGTTAATCTGATTATAATAATACATTTATTTCATTATTGTGGGCTGTATTCGGATAACTGAGGCTTTAAACAATAAGAAGGGGAACGCGTCTCTTGGGTAGCATTAATATGGTCTGAATGTTACTAGACCCTGACAAGATTTATTTTTATGCGCAGGGGTTACAAAACATTGATATTTCTTACATAGTTTGTGAGAATATTGAATTATGTAGGCCTACATTAAAATTAGCCTTTTATATTAAAAATCTATGTACTTACTCTATATCATTAGAAACTCTAAAGTTTATTGCCGCACTTACTAAAGTACACCACCTATCTCTGAGCTAGTTCTATCAAGTCCACATCAATACATCCCATCTTGAGCTAGCTATATCCAGTCCACCTCATTACACTCTATCCCTATTATGAGCTAGTTCTATCCAGTCCACATCATTACATCCTATCCCTATCTTGAGCTAGCTATATCCAGTCCACCTCATTACATCCTATCCCTATCTTTAGCTAGTACTATTCAGTTCCCCTCATAACACCCTATTTCTTTCAGGTCCATTATAATGTTATCTTCCCATCTACGGCTAGGTCTTCCAAATGGTCTCTTCTCATCGGATCTGCCAGTCAGTAACCTGAACATGGTTCTAGATTCTTCCATTCGCTTTAAATGTCCTGCTCACCATAATTTATGATAATTGATTTCCCCAACAATGTCTTGTGATGAGTTCAGGGTATGTTAACACATCATTACGTAACCTCCTACACTCCCCAGTAGCCTCATCCTATTTTGGACCAGATATTTCCTAAGATCCTTGTTTTCGAACACCGCTAGATTTATTTAGTCATGTGAGGTAAGATATCACGTTTCACGCCGATTGTTATAAATACTAATTTAAATTAAAATATGAGATAAGCAATCGCTTTACTTTTATCTTGATTATAATTGGAGTTCAGACAATTATTTAAGATTAAAAATAATAGTTTACTTATCTAATCACATAGCGGTGTCTCTTTTACATTAAAAATTACATTAAATAAACAAAGTTGGCTCGTGACTTGTTTCCAAGGTCAGCACAATGATCCTGTGAGATACATACATACATACATACATACATACATACATACATACATACATACATACATACATACATACATACATACATACATACATACATACATACATACATACATACATACATACATACATACATACATACATACATACACACATACATACATACATACATACATACATACATACATACATACATACATACATACGTGCATACATACATACATACATACATACATACATACATACATACATACATACATACATACATACATACATACATACATATATACATATATACATACATACATACATACATACATGCATGCATACATACATACATACATACATACATACATACATACATACATACATACATTCACCCATACATACATACATACATACATACATACATACATACATACATACATACATACATACATACATACATACATATATACATATATACATACATACATACATACATACATACATACATACATACATACATACATACATGCATGCATACATACATACATACATACATACATACACACATACATACATACATATACATACATACATACATACATACATACATACATACATACATACATACATACATACATATACGTGCATACATACATACATACATACATGCATACATACATGCATACATAAATGCATGCATACATACATACATACATACATACATACATACATGCATGAATGCATGCATACATACATACATACATACATACATACATACATGCATGAATGCATACATACATACATACATACATACATACATACATACATACATACATACATACATAATAATACATACATACATACATACATACATACATACATACATACATACATACATACATACATACATACATGCATGCATGCATACATACATACATACATACATACATATACATACATACATGCATACATACATACATACATACATACATACATACATAAATACATACATACATGCATACATATATATATACATACATATATACCTAATCACGCCGTTCCCTTGCGGGTTAGCTCAAAAAACAATCCGTTCTTTATCCATCCTCATTAATTGTCCACACTTCCCTATCCTTGCATATTTTCTTCGCTTCAACAACATCCATACACTGAGTGATAAATGCTCTTTTATTTTTAAAACTCTTAACGTTTCTCTTTTTCACACATTCGTCTAACACATTTAATAATTAATCAAAAATATATGCTATAAGGAAGAAATACTGAAGTAATAAATCTTTACTCTACAGTCAAGGCTTTTAATATCTTTATAAATGGGAAATATTTCATATCTATACATATATATGACATCATCCCGCAATCGATACATACCGTTCAAGCGGCCGCCGCAAGTTGGTGACGATAGGGCCAACATTTGCGGATAGAGGGTTCCATATACCCAGAACAACGGACCCTCTGGCCATTTATATCAGTTTTTTAGACGGCCAACGGACCCTCTGGCCATTCATATTATTTTATTTAGACCGCAGCCACTTCTTTATTAAAAACCCCAATCCAGACTCACTGTGTCACAGAAAACTATGGAAGTTCCAGGGATCGAACCCAGGATCTCTTGAACTGTAGCCAGGCGCTCTGACTACTTGGCCACAAAGGTGATCATATATAAACGGCAATTAAGAAATTTGACAACTTATGATATTTTGATCTTTATAAATGGGAAACATTTTATAATTATCCGTTCACCTATTTTTTTATCTTTATACCTATCTATCTATAGGGTGAGTTTTAACTAATTTTACAGAAGTTAGGAGTATATTCCTTATGAAAAACTAGGAAGAAAATATGAATACAGTTTTGCTCTGAAGTCATTATTAAGAAAGCAATTAGCCGTTGAAAATCATGTACTTACTAAACAACATTTTTATAACAATGTAACAAATGAGTAGGAGATCAGTAACTGAAGATAAGTATTTACTTTATTTACTCAATGTACAGTAGGTAACCCTACAACAGCCCTTGTGCGAACATTCGTGTCTTATCATATATTGCCGGCCGCCAACATCCAGATACCACCGACATCTCCGAAGCCTAAACTGTCTCACTCTTTGAAACATGTCTGCTGTATTTCGGATACTGTTCCACGCTGCGACAACTCGGGGCTAAAAGTCGGGTTCGCGTTCCACGGGTGTACTATACACGGCACTTCTGATGTGGTCTCACAGAAATAAATCCAGGGGATTCAGGTCTGGCCAGCGTGCTTGCGTGGTGACTGGCGTGGTGGGGTGAAATCATTTGATTTTCAACGGCTCATTGCTCCCTCAGAGCCAAACTTTACACAAATTTTCTTTCTAGTTTTTAATAAGGAATATTCTCCTCACTTTTCTAACATAAGTTAAAATTTATCCGGTATAATTATTCATATATATATATATATATATATTATAACATTAAATTAACTGTGTAAAATAGAAAGTAATCTCTAATAAAATTAGTTCTCTATTTATTTATTTATTTATTTTATGTGTGTACGGTATATATGTTTAACAACACGTAATAACAATGTAGACCTGCGGATCTTATTGTATAAACAATTCTTAGTCAGCCTGTCTTGGCATACTAGAAGGGCACATAAGGTGTTATTGTCTGTTATGGGTTAGGTTTGCGTGTTGCCGTCAAAAGCTGGTGTTCATCAAATGTTTATTTCACGGTTGTGATTTCAATATGATGTTTCTCGTAAAGGTGAAACCGAAAAACCAAAACCTATGGACGTCAAACAACACGAAATTGAGTGGTATCAAAATTCTAGTTCACAGTGATTTTTTTTTTGTACACGAATCAAAACTTGAAAGAGATTTCCAAGAAACACGACAAATAGTTAACGAGTTCAATCGATTCTTTTTATCATCCACATCTTAAAATATATATATACTGTTTATTTCATTTGAGGTATTGAATGCGCGCTTTAAGAACTGACTGATTATATCAGAGCACGACTTATGAACTAACTTAAATCTAGAACAGACACAACATCCACCCCCGGACGTTAATTCATCATTGTGAAAGGGGAAATCCACTATTAACTAATGTTATATTGATCTGCCATGTCGAGAATTGAACCCGGAACTCTATAGTTCATTAGGTAGGCATGCAACAGTTTTTATAAAGGGTTTTTAATCTCTATCTACTGAACCAAATTGGTATATCGCCACACAGATTAGAAACAAACTCAACTATATAAAAATATTCGCATCGGTGGGCACGCATGTTAAGGCGTCAAACTCGTCTGGTTTGAATTGCCGATGATGGTGAGGACAGGGGATAGAATCTCAGCCGGGTATACTAAAGAATTTTCCAAACGATTTTACACTCTCCCTCCATAAAATTGTGGGTACACTTAATCTAAATTCAACCTTACTAATATCTATCACATTAGTGTAATTAATATATATGTATTTCCCGAACGGGTAGTAAAACGTGGGAATAAAAATATATCAAAATACTTAGTTAACTTAAATATATTCCTCATGGTTTATTTAGTTTGTATTTCTTATGAACATGTACTGTACTTTTATAAAATATTTCTCAGAGTTTTTGTAATGGAAGACCACCAAATAAAATATATTCTCACTGAGAAACACCCAGGGTGCCGAAGAATTAGGGGGTCGAGGTGGGAGGAGGGCGATGAATATTTGAAACTTATACAGTGTAAACTCTATTTTTAGGAAACTCTAATTGAGGTAATAGCATTTAATAGTACAATAATTACTAGACACAAATTATTTTATTAAATTTAATTAAAAATAGTATCATATAAGAACGTTTAATTAGTAAGTAATAACTGTTTTCTGGCTATTTTTAAAATTCTAAGCCTAATAACTTTTTTTCATAAATATTTGTTCAGAATTTGTTGACTTTTTACAAACTTACTTTTCTACATAAATCGAGTTTTCTGAGAAAATAAATACAGCGTAGTATTAATATTTTGAATTAATATTTTTTATTTCAAATTTTAATGTTGTATGTTATCAAGATTTTTAAATTCATTTTATTATTACTAAACTTCCTGGTATTCTGTGGACCACAAGGTCCAAGAACCATACTTTGAGACACACTCCTCTAGAATCATGCATGCACACGTACCAACACCAATGTAAGTCTCAGGGGCGGATGATAGGTAGTACTTGAAAATCTCCCCGTGAACATTCAGAACTATTCACATGATGTACCCCTTACGTACCTTTGGATAGACTTCCCGTTACATTAGAATGAGTCAAGTTGACAAGACTTTAAAGTTGCAGGCGCTCTCAAGTATTTTCAAAAACTACCGGCACATTCACGGATCTAGATGGAAAAATTAATACTAGATGAAGTTTATTCGATACATAAAAAAAAAAATTCAAAAGAAGTAAATTATAACTAAGTTCTTCAAATATTTCGATTGTAAGAACATAGTGTATTAAATATACAGTAAGGGGTCATCCATAAACCACAAAACGCTTTTTTCTTACTTTTTTTTTTTACAATCCTGCCCCTCATGTAACAACAAGTAACCATTTAGCTTACCCCTCCCTCCTTCTCCAACCTGTGTTATGTAACACCTATCTTTGCCCGGACTTACAGTAGCCCCATGACTTCTTAGGTGCTGACTGACAGCTCACAGCTGACAGCTAAAAGCTTTGAAAAGTTACCAGACCAAATTATGTATCCCTACGCCGAATCATATGCTATGCAAAAACATGTGTTTAGCAGCGGTCACTTCTGACGGTCAAAATTTAGGTACATACCTAAATGTTGACTGTCAGAAGTCAGCTGTGAGCTGTCAGTCAGCACCAAAGAAGCCATGGGGCTACTGTAGTTTCTTCCTACCAGAATCCTACTATACATGTCAAGCCCTAGTCAGTTTAAATGTGCTATTAATGTTTTTCATGAACGTATACAATTTTTTGACAGTATCTTTGTTGCCAAACTGCAAAAAAGTTTTATGTTTGTTTAAAATTCATTCTACCATGAGACGCCAACATTTTAAGCACACACAGTTCAGTAAAATGGAAATTCATGGTGGAAACTCTGTATATTGTCATTATTTTGGTGGAACAATTATAAATCCAGGGTATTATCAGAACATTGAATCGTTCTTATATTTTTAATTTAAGAATGATTATTTTGTTTTTTCAGTCATATTTTCCATCATTCCTCTAGATTAAAGCAATCATTTCCAAACTATTTACTTGACCTGTTTATTCAACAAATATCGAGCGGCAAATAAATAGTTTCCATCATTATTTGTTTTTAGTTTTGTATGGCATGGACAAAGGCTATCCGTATGGTCAGTTCTTGTTTTTGCATGCGGTTAATTTTCGTGGATGTTATTCAAACATTGGTGTTTGTTTCCCCCAAATGCAACCCGATATACGTGCGTTGCGGTGCGCTGACCACATGACGTGTTGAGGAAGGGGGGGGGGGATGAGGTATGGAAGGGGAAGAAAGACATGGGAGGGCCGGTACCCGAGAATTGAATGGTTGCGTCTCATTAAAAAAAATGTTTGAAACAATGAACCTTTATAATGCGCACACTATCTACTTTTTATGAAGGGGCTTTATATTATTTTATTCGCGCTATGTGTGTGTGGGGAGGGGGGGTGGGTAAGTAGTGAATGTCATTGACTTTTATTATATTAAAGTATCTAACGTACATTTTGCTTTGAATAAACCGCTTATTTAATAGCAGCGTCGGTGGTCTCACGGTCTAATGCGTCACTCTCGTGTTATACTGAATTGCCTATGATGAGGATATCGGGGTTGGAATACCAGAAAGGGTTTTTCCCCTCTCTCTACACGCACATGTTGGCACATTTTCTTTAGAATTCTAACCTTCCTTATCCTTATTCCATTGTTTTAAATATTTGAATAACCCGAATGGGTAGTAAGACATGGTGCCAAACTATATTTATGATTATATTATTATTAAATTAGAGTAAATAAAAATTAGTGATATTCAGTTTTCTATGTTTATACATAGGTCTATATTATAGTAAAGAGAATATAGCTAATTTTTAAATAATACTAGCATAAGTATCCGGCGTTGCCCGGAGTAACCATGTAATGCATTGTATGGCTACCCCAGGCAAAGCTTTTCTTTGCATAAAAAAGGCAGAAAACAAACTCTTAATTTTATTTCTTCCGACCCAGTTTTTTTTATAAATTAAAAAAAATCTAATCAAAGATTTAAAATTCTATCTCTAAGGTGCAAATGTTCGTACCCAGGTCACAGGGGATAATAATTTCAAAATACCAGTCCTCTACGTCCGGTAGATATCAGGCAATGCTCAGGAAAGACAAACTCTTCATTTTATTAATATAGATAGGTCCATCGTCGTACCTCGTACATACCAGATAAACATCTACAACGCAAATAAGGATAAAGAGACAAATTTAGAGAGAAGAATTTAACATATCAATATTTTATAATAATTTTCAATCAATCTATCTCCCAAATTGAAACATTTTCAAAGACTATTTTTGTAATATCTTTAACTTTAATTTACTTTATTTATTTTAATATTATACATAAAATGTTTTAAATGTATATCCATTAAGTATTAGTATTAATGTTGTTAATTTATTTGTCAACATTTGTCACAGAACTATACATAATTTATCGAAATATACTCTTTATGAATACTTAAGGCAAATAAAATAATGTAATAAAATTAACTACACAAATATGTATTAAAACTTTAATTTTATATTATCATTTCTTATCAAAATAATATTAACTATACTCTCCTTACAAATCATATTTATAAGATGTTTTCTAAAATCTACCAATTAATGTTCAAATCATAGTTTGTAAGTCGTGTGTCTATGTTTGGAAAAGTGATCGGTCAATATCCCGACTAGATAAATAAAGTAGTGCCGAGTACATATTGTGTGTGGGGGGCGGGTGGGGGGGGGTACTTCCCTTACCCCTACCCCGATCCTGTACAGCGGCCGACATGAAATTGGGGCTCTCAGGTGGTTTGGATCTTTTTACGATCCCAAAATCCTCAGTAATAAAACAAAAAAAAGCAACTAAATTTTTTTTTCAAGGCCTCACGAGTATGAGGTTGGTGTAAAGGGGAGGGGGGATTAAAGGGGTTATTTTGAGAGGAAAGGGGGAATCAAAACTTAGGGCCCTTCTGGCAGGGGATTGATTCGATGTCGTGGCTAGGAGTGGTAGGTCGGAGGGTTGGGGGGGGGGGGGGGTCTGGTTCTCGGCTCGACCGCTTGCAGGAATATTTTATACACGAGAGCAGCGGTGGATTCGGCATGAATTATTGTTAAGGGCAGCGCTGGGCCCGGGGGGAGGGAGAACTAGCCTTCAACTACCGACAAGTGCGGACACTGCAACAAGTTTTGATGACAACTTCTTTTTACAAGTGTTTAAGTTGGAATGGTAGGGGATGCGAGTTAAGACTTTAAAAAAAAATTTATAGCAAGAAAAGTTTTACGGCTAAAATAAATGAAATATTTCTTCAATAAATAGGTGTAGTTTAATTTTCTACACATGGTGGGTGACCCCAACAGTTCTTGAATATTTCTCGTAGAAATTGCGCAATTTGATTAGAGTTTTTTTTAGTAAAAAGAAAAAGACTGGTTTGAATTCCAGGATTCTCAGGATATATATTCAAAAACTATTAAGGTGGCTAAACCTAGAAAATTAAACTAAACGTATCTACAGGAGCAATATTTTATTTATTTTTGTCCAAAACATTTATTTTTGCTATAAAAACTACAAAATTATTGCCCTTTAATAACGCTCCCTTTCATACCACTTTTATAAATTGGGAAAAGGGTCATACCGGTGGCCACGTTATTTGAAACTTTAAAAACTCACATTACATTTAATATCTCCATTGACAGGATGAATTGGGGGTTGAAAGTGATTTATTGCTGTAAATTTGTATCCTCTCTCCACGTTATTTTAGATAAATGGACCTCACTAGAAATTTCGTAAAGCCATTATCTTATCATACTGAGGCACAAGTTGGCGGCAACCCAATTCAGCAATAGGCGTATTAAAATCAAAGTAAAAACATATTTACTATTTACACAACTCCATATGTAATAATTAACAAAACCTATGCGTATTTCTTAAAATACACAAAGGGCACATGCAATCTAAGGGCTGTGTGCGACTCGTGGGCTTCTTAGTGGGTACAATTGATTTTGAGAATTTAACATCAGTATACATATTTCGGATTATATTTTCAATTAATAATAATTATTAAAACAGTAAACCTTAATTTTTTTAATTACTAGGTTTATAAAAATGATTTCTTTCTTCATTGACTTTAATCATCGAACCTAAGGAAATGTGATTAATATATTGTCTTTTAAATAAGTCATATACATTCTTTAGAATCTAGAATATAAGCCCAGATCCTTAAAAAGGTTTGCGAGGAAACACCTGTTTATATTACTGTACCTCGATGCTAAATAAAGGCTTTAGAGCAATACACTGGTTGATATTACTATACCTCGACGTCGAATAAAGGCTTTAAAGGTAAACACCTCTTTGTATTTCGCCGAATAAAGGCTTTAGGGGTGTAAATCTGTTGGTCTTACTGTACCTAGCCATTCAATGAAGGGTTCGGGGGCACAAACTTGCTGGTCCTTCTGTACCTAGCCACGGAATTATGGATTAGGTGGTATAAACTTGTTAATCTTAATGTACCTGGCTATGGAATGAATGTCTGGCGAGGGGGAGAGGGGATTATGGTAGTGATATGCTGGCTCTGTAGAACCAGCTAGTAACTTAGTTATGAGAAATGCATGCGAGCAAAGGCCTATACCGGAACCGCGTGGTGGGGAGTTATGTGCGCGCGCACGAATATACACCACTGCACTCTAGCGGCAATGTGGCTAACCAAACTGCTTCGGGCTCTGAAACATGGGCTCTGAAAACAGTTTCTAGGGATGAGTTATTAATTTGGTTGCATTTCTCAACACTAGCTGAGTAGTTTGGAATACGACTTAATTTGCATTCCATTTTATAAATACATATAAATTATTCTGAAATTGCCAGTTCAACTTTAAAGGTAAAGGCAACTGCATTTGATTATTTGTTTTATTGATTCATTTGTAGATTCTAAAGATCTGTTTGGATTAAGGCTGTAAACTCTGATTCTTCTATACCTCTCCTCTCTATATTTATGCTGATATACAATATCCGGGATATAAACTTGGGATCATATGATTTATTCCCCTTACCACTCAGCCACGAGGATATTTCTGTACGCTATCTGGGATCGAGCCATGATACCTCTCAGCCACGAAGATAGTCCCGTGCGCCACCTGGGATCGAACCGGGCCGTTCGGAATAAGTTGTTAACGAGGTATGGTCTAAAATGACTCGGTTTATTGGTCGGGATATTCCTGACCCTCTACTTCGTGAGTTATCGCCCTAGCAATGAAGACGACGCCGGCGTCTGTCAGCTGTCAGCTGGGAAGACGCGTACACTTGCGTGGGGGCGCCCGGGAAGGGCTGAGGGGTGGGATTGGGATAGAATAGATGGATGGACAGAACTGACTCTTTTTTTTTTATCTGTGGCTAACAGTCGATAAATTATATAGCTACATGTATCGATAGGCACGTGATCTAGGCCTAAATGTCAAAGTTTGAGGAGTTTGGTTTCGAATCCGGCCGGGTGTACTAAAGTTGTTGTTTTTTCTCTAGAGGATTTTGACACTTTCCCTCCACGCAAATGCGGATACATTTCTGATAAAATTCGCCCTTTACTCACTTCTATCTCATTAGTGTAAATATGTGGCTAGCTTGGAAGGGTAGTAATATTTGATGTACACATAGTGTTAAAAGTAATAGTAATAGTAAATAGAATGTTAAAATAAGCTCGCCTTTTTTCGTCGGCCGCATGGTCTAAGACGTCACTTCGCAATAGACTGGAATTCCGATGACGAGGAGATTGGGTTTCAAATTCTGGTCGGATGTATTGAGGGCGGTTTTTCTTAAACTATTTTCCAATCTCCTTCCGCGCAAATCTCGCTACACTTGGTCTTAATTCTACCTTCTATATAGTTAACATTAAAGTAATTAATACATATACGTACAGCCGGATGGGTAGTAATAATTAAGATGCTGTGCTAAAAAAAATGAAAGCTAGGAGCCTAGGACAATTATTACAGTAGATATACTTTCATGTATTCGTACGGTAAGTCATGGGAACCGTTTCTGGGATTCTTGATAAACTATATATATTTACCCGTAAAATTACAAAAATAATATAGAAACATGTTCAACTTTTGTTGTAAAAATATAATCTAAAATTTTGTTTTTATGACATTTGGGTTATAACTGTTTTTCATGCCATGCGTGAGAAATAAACCTGTAACTGACATGCTCTGGATTTCCGACTTTTCAAAAAATATTTTTTTCCCAAAGAAAGGGGAAAACTATCATAGTAAATATTTTTTTCTACCCTGTCCTTCTTTACGCACCGTTGGGGACCTTGATTCAGTATGTTGTCAATTGTTCCTTTTTCCCCTCCTATATAACTTTGTTATTAGCGACTATAAGTTGGTAAAAGCCCGGCGTCTGGGGAGTTTCACGCAAGTTTTTCATCCTTTCCTTCCCTCATTTCTTCTCCTTGCCCTTCATTCCCCCTTTAAACCCATAACATGACTGCACCTGAGAACTTGAGAAACCCCATACCACATCTATATTCCTGGACAACCCTTACCACAAAAGCTCTGTAAGATAATATGCTATAAGCAGGACACGGGTTTAGATGATTTAGAAAATAAAGCACTTTAAAATGACCTAAAGATTCTAAAAAATGACTTCAAATTTACAAAATTTACTTAAATATGTATACAATCACTCGTAAATGAGTGCACACGACTAAACCAAACATGGTATACAAATAGAAACTAAAAAATATCCATGCAATTAAAAGCCTTGCATTCTAGTAAATATAATATTGGTTTACAAATAAGTGCTTCAGAAGTAATAGCTGTCCCCTTACAACGCAACCCTCTCTAACCCAGTTGCAGTCTCACCAGAAACGTGTCTCTACAACCAAACAAGCAAAAGAGGATATAAAGTTCTTTAACTACATCATGTACTGTACTTATTCCGACAACTGAATGATGGAAAAATGTATCTTTGAGCATTCATGCATTTATAAAATATCGATAGTATTTAAAAATAAACTTATTCAACATGAATACCTTAAAATGACACCTAAACTCCTAAAATGGATTAAAAAATCCCTAAAAAAAATTACTAACAAAATATACGTCTTTACAAGGGGATCATGATGATAGTCTATTTACTTATGAGTATGTGACCAACAACAACAAAAATTACATGTAATTAAAATCTGGACCCTGTTGATAACATTTTACTATATTATTAATGTTTCTTATATGTGTTGATAATAGCCAGAACAAACGTGACTGCTGCAGATCACATGACTTGACATATGAATACGTGAAAGTAATAATACTAATATTTAGCACCGCGTCTTACTACCCGTTCGGGTTATACGCTTTAAGTACTAATTACGCTAATGGATTATGAATTGGGAAGGTTGAATTTATAGGAAGTGAGCCCGAATTTGCGTGGAGGGAAAGTGGAAAACCATTTAGGAAAACCACCCCAGTTCACCCGACCGAGATTCGAACCTTGATCTCCCCGTCCTCAGCAGTCGAACTCAACATAACAAGCGCGTTAGCCAACTACGTCACCGAGGCGGGTTACGTGAAAGTAAATCTTGTAATTTTTTGTAACTGTCAGATAAGGTTCTCTCAATGAAAATTGGGTTGTAGAAGCAAATGGAAGGAACTTGAAAGAAGTAGAAAGCTAAAGTGTGAAATGTTGCAAGTGACAGAGAGAAAGAAACTCGAAGAGTTATCCAATACTCCGTTCCAGAGGAAGGGAATCCACTGTTGATCGTGGATTACATGTTCTCATTAACGTCACTCAAAAAGTAGAGGGGAGGAAAGGGATTTAGTGGAGAGTCTTAGTGACACATCTTGACACTAGTCGCGCTGGAGGCACGCTCCGCTACTCGAGTGGGCTTGTGATGCTAAGGTTTTGTTAAAGGGGGTGGGTGGCGGGGTTATACACCCCTTCTACCCTCCTCCTCATTCTCAAAAACTGGGCTGTGCATAACAGGGGCATGGAAAATGTTGTTTTGACAGAAATTTGAAGGAAGTTCCTTTATTTTAATTATAAAAATTGGCAGACGTGATGTAGTAATAGACTCTAAATACATCGGGGATGGAGGCACGGATAGTGTGCCTTATTTTGAGCTGTAGTAGTGGTGGTCAAATTGGGATAGGTGAAACAATTTTATTTTATTTTTAGAATAATTTATATTAAAAAAATAATTTTGAAGTTACACTTGATCCGTGGGGCGCGAGACTTGCTCTTAAGCCCTACATGACTTAAGGTGGGGTGGAAGGGAACTAGAATTAAGCTCTTTAATTTGAACAGTTACGTTTAAATGAAGAGAGAAAAATCCTTTTTTTTATCCCCCCAAGCTTGTGAAAAGTATTTAACAACTGTTAAGAAAACTCTCTAGAATATGCAGAAAATTACTAAACGTGACTATATAGGATTTTTTCGCAGGAATAACCTATTATAAAATACTAACATTTAAATGTTTGCGTTAAACATTAATTGCGGGTCTAGGCTACATAACTCTTAACCCAGTTTGTGGAAAGATTAGTCAGTACCAATGTACCGTTCCCCAGGGGATGCCCGAATGTACTAATCGTACATCCTTTCCGTAGAGGTTCTTTCCGTGTCCCGATGAGATGAGGTGATGGTGATAGTGAGTATGAGGGTGTAGAACCTGTACACACTTAAACATACTAACCATTTTATTAACTTGATTAAATGATTAACCAAACCCTGGTGACCATTAGGGTAAGTCCCCTTTCGGGAAACATACCCATGGTACCAGCCGGGAATCGAATCAGGGACTCCTAGGCTCGTAGCTAGGTGCAGTGACCACTACACCATGGGGCTGGTTACGTTTTACATTTATAACATTTTATTATATGATTAGTGCTATTTCATAGGTTTTGATAGTATTTATCACCCGCCTTGGTGGCGTAGTTAGCTAACGCGCTAGTCGTGTTGAGCTAGACTGCCGAGGATGGGGAGATCGAAGTTCGAATCTCGGTTGGGCGAACTGGGGGTGGTTTTTCCTAAATGGTTTTCCACTTTCCCTCTACGCAAATGCGAGTTCACTTCCTATAAATTCAACCTTCCCAATTCCTAATCCATTAGTGTAATTAGTACTAAAGTGTATAAACCGAACGGGTAGTAAGACGCGGTGCTAAATAAATAAAAAATAAAATAAAAATAAAATATATCATAAATAACAGATGCAGATCACACAAACTTGACGTATGAATGTGTGAACATTTTTCTAGTAGTTTTTCTAGCTGTCAGATAAGGTTCATTTTATGAAAACTATTGTAGTATATTGAAATATTTGTAAGGGTCTCAAAAATGTATTGTGTTATAAAAACTGTAAAAAACATTCTGACCCTTAGCTCTCCTTCTCTTTCACGGCCCCTTAACGTGACCAAGATTGTGCATCCCTTACGTGAACCCTCGCTTGTCGCTTTCATACCCACAGCTTTTACAAATTGTTGGGTCGGGATGAAACGAACCTTCACAATAGGTGACAGAGCCGACATTTTGGGGAGGAAAGGATGGGGTGGGGCGGATCAGGACAAAATGCTGCTTCTATCAATTTGATTTGAAAAATACCGATTGACATTGAACGCAATTTGGTGATTTAGGTGGCTTTTTTTCCCCCAAGTATTATTTTTTACTTTTCCCAATTTGAGAATAATATAATTATTTGTTGATAGTAAGGTTATATTTTCTTGTTTATTATTTTTATTCCCTTTTCCTAATTTTATATACGTTTTAGTTTTTCTTCTATGACGACGACATGTTTCTGCGATTTTTCACAGTTTTCAAGTCTGATTTGTATTAAAGATGATTGATTTTACTTCATACTATTGGAAAGTTTGTGAAATTTGACGGATTTATATAGAATAATTTTTAGTAAGATCTCTCGAATACTTTAGAAAAAGTATTTAAGAGAGAAATTGGTATACAATTACAAACATTTGTTTTCGCCCCTTTTTTATAACTAGTTATGACAACAGATTGTTTCCATGTAAGAGGAAAAGTTTCATTTGACAGGCTAATGTTAAAGATATAGGCTAACTAAGGCTAAAAATGCTAGCACAGCCTTTGACAATAAAACTTGAAATTCCACACATATAGAAGAACTCAATTTCTTTATAGAATTAATAACATCCAAGGGTGTAATGTGGCATGGATAAAAGGGTGCGCTAGTTTCAATAAAGGAGCAGGGTAAGACAGGTAAGGCTGAATTATAGACGGAATGAAAGTAGTTCCCAAACTCATTTGCAATTAATATAGGATCCGGTATAATGTTGCCATTCATTTCTGAGTTTAACGGTGGTACTTTATTCACACAATTAGTTTTAACAAATTTCCAAAAATCCTAGGGTTTGCTTTTGATATTATTTTCTTTTGAGTTCATCCAAACGGCTCTATCTATTGTTAAAGTTGTTTTAACTAATCTACGAAAGTGTGAAAAACGCGAACATAAACCACTATTATTTCTTTGTTTGAATTTTTTTAAATATTTTTTCCTGATATAATATTTAAGCGTTGAAGAAAACCAAATTGGATATTTTGATGGATTTTGAATAGTAATTTGAGGAATATGTATTTTGATTTTCCTTTGGACTAATTTGGTGAAATTATATGTGGCCAAGTTAACATCAGTAGTTGAACAAACACAAGACCAATCAACAGTGGCCAGATCATTGTAAAAATTGAAGTAATCACCACGTGCATAATCAATATATGTGGTGGGGGTAGCATTATTTTTAGTTGCAATGGATACATACATATAGTATAGTCAATAAGGGTGGATGAGCTAAGTCAATGTTTACTAGTGATTGAAATCTTTGAGTTACCAAAGGGGGATGAAAATTAGCAAAAACAAGGTCTAGGAGGTTAGCATCATTATTATAGGTTTCGTTAAATTTGTTCTAATCCTATTATATTAGTCGATGCAAGAAGATTTTTAATTTAATGTAGAAACGAGATATATTTTGGGCATGAAGATATTTCCAGTCTATTTTGGGGCAGTTGAAATCACCCAAGATTAACATATGAAAGGGGTAGTTAGCGAACGAAATTCAAGGAAAATAAAGTAATTACTAAAAATTTCATTCGTTGTTTGAGGAGCAAGATATATGTTCCCAAATAACAGTTTTTTGGTTATCAAAGGTTGGGATTTCAATCCAAACACATTCCATGTTATTCTCTAGATCAGTTTTTCTGACCACACCATAAAATCGATAGAATCTCTAATATAAATAAGAACACCGCCACCCCTTGAGACAGTAGCTTAAAATCATTTTCTTCAAAATAAATATGGTAAGAGGAATATGAACTAAATGTTGTTTTCAATTTTGAACAAACGAGATATTTAAGATTAAGTTCTTTAATTAAACAAGACTTAATGTCCAGAGAAGAAACTTCAGGAGAAAAACGGGTGAATAATCGAGATTTCTTTTTAACGACTTTGTTAATTGCTTGTAGGTCAGTGGCAGTCTCGATACCAGTCAACAAATTGCGCACACGTGAAAGCTGAACAGGCGGATACTCACGGAGGTATAATAAAAATAATAATAATAATAATAATAATAATAATAATAATAATTATTATTATTATTATTGTTATATTATTATTATTATTATACCTCGTGAGTATCCGCCTGTTCAGCTTTCACGTGTGCGCAATATAATAATAATAATAATATCCCAGGCCTCCACCGTGGTTCGATTCCACGTTAAACTGTAGGTCCTTCATTTCATTCACTATCACCTACCATTACACATTAGCGTAGTGCTATAACCCGAACGGTAGTAAGACGCGGTGCTAATATAATAATAATAATAATAATAATAATAATAATATTAATAATAATAATAAATAATAACACATTGGTGATCGCTTGGCGTGGACTCAAATCGTTCCTATAAGATCAAGTAATGTTCCAAAAATATTCTACAGAATGTCAAGCTTGCAATCAATAGTATTTTATCCCACTATAATACCCCTTCCTCTCTCCTACGTAGCAAAGTTTATGGATATTTATTTATCCATCGCAACAGTTGAAAATAAAATGTGTGTGATACAACCGTTAACTCAAACGACTCTTCCAGACATGATACAATTTCATAGCTGTGATTGATATTTTCTTTTTTTCTTCATGTTTTTTTTTTTTTTTTTTTGCCCCTTCTTTCACCCCCATTTCTCATAAATTGGAATTGTAGCCTCAAGTTTTACCAAATATATCTATTTTTTTTTCTCTGCGTCTTGAAATGTTTTGATGGTATTTTCTTCTTCGGTTCTAAATTTAAAGCTAGAATCGAATTTGGTTTGGAAGGCTGTCGTTGGATTCCTAACACTCTTTCATTTTACACCGCAACCCGCGCGCGCCCCTCTCGGCTGCCGTCGAAACTTCGTCTTCAGCGTTTATACCTTCCGGCCTCTGAGACACAACCGGCTAACTCCATATAAGATGTATAGTTTTTTTTTAGCCCCGCGTCTTATACTCGCCTCGGTGGCCTAGTTAGCTAACGCGCTAGTTTCGTGCTGAGCAGGACTGCCGAGGACGGGGAGATCAAGGTTCGAATCTTGGTAGGATGAACTGGGGGTGGTTTTCCTAAATGGTTTTCCACTCTCCCCATCCAAATGAGGGTTCACTTCCTCTAAATTCAACCTTCCCAATTCCTAACTCATTAGCGTAATTAGTACTTAAGCGTATAAACCGAACGGGTAGTAGGACGTGGTGATAATTAAATAAATAAATAATAAAAGCACTGTGTCTTACTACTTGTTCAGATCATACACATATGTACTAATAACGCTAGTAAGTTAGGGATGAAATAGGTTCGAATTTAGAGGAAGTGTACCCGCATTTGCGTGGAAAACAATTTAGGGAAAATAACCCTCAGCACACCCGACTGAGATTTGAGCCCCGATTTCCTTGTCAGTATAACAGTATACTAAGGGTGGTTTCTCCCTAAATACTTTTATAATCTCTTCCAAGAAAATGTGGGTACATTTCCTCTAAATTTAATCTTCTTCATCCCTAACTCATTAGTGTATTAGTTTAACCTGAACAGATAGTAATATGCGGTGTTAATATATAAAAGGGGAATGCCAGGCCTCCACCGTGGTTCGGATTTCACGTTAAACTGTAGGTCCTTCATTTCATCTCACAATAACCCTACCATTACACATTAGCGTAAGTGTTTATAACCCGAACGGGTAGTAAGACGTGGTGATAATAATAATAATAATAATAATAATAATAATAATAATAATAAATAAAATATTAATACTCTATTCACAATTTTTTAACTCACAAATACAAAATATTTCAAATTTAATTTGATTAGAAAGTACATCTTTACGTATCTGCTTTAATAAAACTGACAATAGGCTTATATCTTTTAAAAATTAGAATATATATCTTATATCACATTTCTTTTCGAACAATTTTTTATATTATATTATTTAATATTAACTAAACTTTTTTTTGTTTTATACGATGGACAAGATCACGGAGGTGTTTAGCTCCAGACAATTAATCCAAGTGAGAGTAAATCTATCGTAGTACAATTTTCTAGGAAAGGTCTTTTAGAAAATGCAAACACATTTTATTTACCGCAAAAATTTTACTATATTATATGTGTTATAGTATTAGTATTCATAATATCTATAAATAGTGACAGCTTAATATTACATGACTTGACGCATGAGCACGTGAAAATAGTTCTAGTACCTTTTCTAGCACCTAATTCAATGGCCGTGTGGTTTAAGGCGTCACTTATGTGTTATAAAGCTTGATGATGACGGTATTATTAGGGTTCGAATACCGGTCGGATATACTGAGGACTGTTTTCCTTAAACGGTTTCCCACTCTCATTCCATGCAAATTCGGGTAGATTACCTCTAAAATTATTCTTTTCTAATCCCTACCCCATTAGACTAATTATGCGTATAACCTGGACAGGTAGTAAGACGCGATTTTTTTTTCTATCTGTCTGATAAGGCCCCTTTATATGAAATTGGACTATAGTTTTCAGAGTTCACTATATTTCGTATTGGGTGACCAGGTTCCAGTAACTTTAGTATATGTAAAGGAGCCTTTGAAATAAATTTTTCTTATTTTAAAATCTATTTGTAAATCACAAGTGCAAATGACCTGCCTCAATTTGTTTCGTTATCGTCGAGGTGATCAGGAGAAAGTAAAAATTGTTCACAATATAACATAAACACACTTGGTCCATTGTTGTTCTTAAGAACCTCTATCTTCTTAGCGGGTCATTGGTTGCAGCGCGGGTGGTTTGGAGGGGTGGATGAAAGGGGTGCAAGGGTGGCCGCACCCCCAACCCACCCTCTCTAATTCCTTCCTTGCTTGGTGCTATCTTATCTCCCCCATCCTTCCTTTACCCCACCCTTCATTGCACCACATCATTGGTACAGTCTGGTTGGCAAAGATGAAGACATAAATTATTATTATTATTATTATTATTATTATTATTTATTATTGTCCAATATATTAACAAATAATGGATCAATCCAAAGGTAAGGAACGAGAAGGATTTTTATAGGAAGGGCACTCTTATTCGATTGGGGGAACATGGGAAAAACTACAGCTAGAAATCCCCTTTCCAAAAATCTCTTGTGCCCCCCAGCAAGAATCGAAAACTATATAATCACACATCCAATCTTTTTCGAGCTTGACGTCCTAGACCACGGGACCACCGATACTGGTTTTTAACTACCCCTTCTCCTCATGCTCCAAATCTTACTACCCGTCAAGACTACCCGCGTATTTACACTAACAGGATTGGGACGAGGTAGGTATAAGCTTTAATAATAAATGTACCCAGACTTGCTTTTAGGAAGAGAGAACATAGTATTACTGTAGTTTTCCTTTTCGGGATTCGAACTCAAACCTCCCACTGGGAGACTAGCTAATACGAGACTGACACTTTATTTACGTGAACACCGATGTGAATACTTAACTACCATATAAATTCTTCATAAATATAAGATTTCGCCGCCCCTGGTACGTCCAGCTAGAAATCAGACACACTAGCCTTTCGGTTAGCATTATTGTCCCTAGATATTATGTAAAATAGAAAATGGATTTTTAAATTTGATCCAGAATATTTAAACCGAAGTAATACACTAAAGATATCTCAGGTTTTAAAGTTTCCACTTCAGTTTAATCCATCTCGCGGAAATTAACACCAGAAACATTATCATTAAAAGGCAATTACAGCGATTTCAGATCTCTTCTAACACTTTCGTATCGACTACAGCTCTTGGTGGTTGAATTGGTCACTAACAACATAGAGTCTGCTTAACACCAGACATGTTGATGCTTCAATATTATAATCAAAGCCTTTACAAATACACCCGCTTCCCCCGCGATTCAATGATCTGAAACTTCCCCCCCTTCTCCCAACTGAAATATTTCCGACTTAAAGTATACTGATTATTTTAAATATCTTAATTTTCATTTCACTCGTCCCTAGTTATAGTGGGGATTTGGTAAGAAGAAACTCTTAGAAAATGTAAATATTTTATTTTGTTAACAGTAATAAGGAACATTTTTATATATTATAATATATTCTTAGTACCACGTCTTACTACCCGTTCAGGTTACACGCTTATGTATTAATTACGCTAATGATGTAGGGATGAGGATGGTTGAATTTAAAGAAAGTGTGCCAGCATTTGCGTAGAAGAAGAATGGAAAACCATTTAGGGAAAACCATCCTCAATACATCTGATCAATATTTGAAACCTAATCTCCTCGTCATCATCAGTCTACTCTTTTGTGAGAGCGACGCCTTAAACCATGCAACCACTGAAGCGGGTTTCTATAGTATTTTTGTTATTTCATAGGTATTTATAATATCTATCAAAAGTGACACCTGAAGATCACATGAGCTGACGTATGAACACAGAAAGTAGATTTAGATGAAAATTGGACTGTACACGTGTATCGGAAGGGAGTGTACCATATCTCCAGTAAAAAGCTATCACCCCTAACGAGACAGGGACTTCAAGGCCTACTGTAGGTGCTGACCACCCTGCGTGGATAAACCGACTAAGAGGATGCTATTTATTTACTATATTGGGATATTCAACACGTATCCAACCCGCTTTGGTGGCCCGCGTGGTCTAACGCGCTACTCTCGTGGTAGACTAGACTGTCGAAGACGGGAGATCAAAGTCCCGATCCCGGTGCACTGAGGGTGGTTTTACCTAAATGAGTTTCCACTCTCCTTCCACCCAAATGTGGGTGCACTTCATCTCAAATAAACCTTCCTAATACCTAAGCCATTAGTGTAATTAGTCCATAAGCGTATAACCCAAACGAGTAGTAAGAGGCAGTGCTAAAAAAAGCTTACGTTGCGTGATTACACTGTGGCGTATTGTTTGTTATATCATCGCGTCTAATTACCTGTTCGAGTTTTACGCACATATGATAATTAATCTAATGGGTTATGGATGAGGAAGGAAGCTTTTAGAGAAATCAGATTTCGTGAAGAGGTGGAACATTAGAAACCAATCATACGCCCGAGATTAACCGATATTTCATTGTGCAGGCATAACATGATTGACCCCTTACCGTTTCTCAGCTTGACTGTACCACCCAAGTCGTTAAAGGGGTGTCAAGTTTATGATGTATAGTATTTAATATTATTATCCATCTGCAGAATTCCCATTTACAGATATGTAAATTCGGTTTTGACAGTAATATATTGTTCTGATAGTATTTTTAAAATGTTTGACTGATTTATTCACCCTGCCTCGCCCCCCCATCCCGTAGTTCTCATTTTATTAGGAGTCTAAGGAAATAATCAAATTTAAAATACTAATTCATTCACGTGGATTGCTCCAAGTCTTTTCTACATTCTAATTAATAGATATGGTGGGAAAGCCTTTAGAAGTAAATCCTACCGAACAGAATAATATATTCACAGTAATGATTTAACTCGAAATAATTAAATATGACTTTAAAATGTAACATGAAATTTAAAATTATTATCACTGATTGCTTATTATATTTAGCTTTGCTGGGAGTAAGGGAGGGGGGATGTGTTGATCAGCATCCACTTCTCAGAAGTAGACGCTAAGCAAAAAAAAAAAAAAAGTTGAAAACCACTGCCTTAGACCACAAGGCCACCGAAGCGATTGCAAAACAGGCCTATTACTGACGGAACGAATTGAAAGATTTAGGATGGCTGCGAGAATTTTGTTCGTCTTTGACCCACTCTGGTTCCAAACCCGGCACGTCTTGGTAGAAATGAGACAGGTAAATACTCCTCGCTACAGATGGGCGTTTCCCCTAGAGAAGGCCCCATTATCTCATAATGCAGACAGCTTCCCCCACCCCCTCCACCCATTACCTTCTGCCATTGATTATTTAGGAATATTCGAGTAAGTGCCTATGACGATATTTAAAATCCCCGTCACCCCCCTGGACGAGTCTAGGGGATCAGGTTTGTATACCACAAGGTATATACATTAATTTAGTAACTATTATTATTATTATTTATTAGCACCGTGTATTACTACCCGTTCGGGTTATACGCACTTACACTAATGCGTAATGGTAGGGTGATTGTGAGATGAAATGGAGGACCTACAGTTTAACGTGGAATCCGAACCACGGGGAGGTCTGGCATTCCACACATTCACAAGTTGTGATTAATACACGTCTATCCAGAGGTTAGGGAAGGGTTCGGCAATCAGATAAATCCGTGCCGGGACCGAGGATTGAACCCCGGTCCCTCAGCACAGAAGTCCGACACCTTAACCTTAGACCACCAGGTTACCAATGTTACTGCAAAACGTTATGGTTGTTGCCCGTAAAGTGTTACGTTTGTATTTTAAACCAGTGCCTTTATATCATATTCCTATTATATGTAGCACTATCTCTTAATATATATTTTTATGTTATACGCTTACGTACTAATTACGTTAATGGTTTTAGATTAAATATATACATTATAGGAAATGCACCCGCATTTGGATAGAGAAGAGTGAAAATCATCTTGGAAAATCATCTTAGTACATCCGGCTGAGATTCGAATCCCAATCTTCCCGTCATCGGCAGTCTAGTCCACTGCGAGACTAGCGCGTTAGATCATGCGGCCACCGAAGTGGGTATCCTACAATAGTAATGTAACCCTCTGTACGAAAATGCACTTTTTAGTAAATCAGAGCAATTTAATTTGGGACTGAAGACCACACGAGTTAAAGAGTGTTTTTTTTTTAAATATTCCATGTACAAAAACATTGATTCAGTAAATAAGTTGAGTATAATTTTCTTCACACAGTGATATCAACAGTTCCTGAATATTTGCCAAGGGAACTTACCAGGAACAGTTTAAAATTAAACTAAATGGATCTACCGGAGTAATATTTAATATAATTTAACCAACACATCTTTTTTGCCATAAAAACTAAAAAAATGTGGGCCTTACCTCACTTATTTTTCTATCCCAATTAGGTATCGCTAAAATATGACAAAATCTAATACGAACTACCCTTATGACGTTAAGAAGTATAGTTGATTTACCTTCTGGACGAATTATACTGCAAGTGAATGGAGTTACTATACACCCTGTAGTCATGAGGATCTGGTGAATGGAGTTTCTATACACCCTGTAGTCACGAGGATGTGGTGAATGGAGATACTATACACCCTGTAGTCACAGGATGTGGTGAATGGAGTTTCTATACACCCTGTAGTCATGAAGATCTGGTGAATGTAGTTATTCTACATCCTGTAGTCATGAGAATCTGGTGGATTGAGTTATTATACATCCTGTAGTCATGGCTCTGTCTATAAATGGAGTTTCTATACACCCTGTGGTAACGAGGGGGTGGGCTCTAGGGTGAGTGAGAGATGTAACAATTTGTTTCCGCCGATGCCGGACAGCTCCTACTGGTGAGAATAGAGTTGTTGCTTGTTGCAGCATTGCAGGGGTTTAAGTGCTGGCTCCAAACAACGATCAATTTAGATTGGGGAGTGGCTGCGAAGGGTTCTTTATACATATATTCGGGAATAGAGAAAAATGGGTTTGTGTAGAGCCTTTTATTATTATTATTACTATTTGTGAAAAAGAAAAGTTAAAGGGAGAAAAAATGTTAGTGTCTGCAAAATAGCTAAGGATTTTTTTTTTTGCAATAGGCCTAAAAATGAAATATTATATAACGCATACATATGTGAAAATATCTTGTTATTTGTAAGGATTGTCTTAACATTTTGTTTTTTAGAAGGAGTCAAAGCATGGCTTCATGAAATAAAACAACTGGAATTGGCAACGCAAAAGTTAGTATTTTGAATTATGTTTTCGTAAATTCATTACTACACCAAGCAGACATGACAGTTTAGTATTAAAAAAAGGAAAAGACATTCAAGTTTGTCCAAAAGAGTACAACGACTGCTAAGCTATAAACCAGACACTTATAGAGACTACTAAATATAAGTTATACCTCAATGGAGTAAAAAACTTGTGACCAGAAACCTACACTATAGTTAATTCCCAATAATATACAGTCATTGTTTTGAGCACTAGAACTAAATGTATAGGTACAGTGCAAATAAAATTAACATAAACAACCAAGTGCTATTTAAAATACATAGAAAGAGGGGGAGGGTAGATAGAGGGAAAACTGCTTTGATAATTAAAGTGAGAATCTAGGGAACGCAGGCTAAGGCCAAAATAAATAAAGTATTGCTCCAGTAGAAGTATAGAGTTTAGTTTTCTTCAAATGATGTCCTCAACAGTAATTGTTGAATATCTGTCATGGTTGTCCCGGAATTTATTGACAACTTTTCTCTTTATTTAAAAGTTTGTCATGTATGTTCATTACAGTAATTCAACAATCACTGTTGATATCACCATGTGAACAAAATTCAACTCTATGTTTCTATTAGACAAATATTTGATTTATTTTGATCAAAAAAAAGTGTTGCTATAAAAACTGCAAAAACACGGCCCTTAACCCGCTGATTAGGCGAGAAAATAGCTCTTGTGTTAAACTATATAGACTAAAAAATAGCCCACATATGTGGGCAAGTGGTTTGAATGTCAAGCGCATCTAGTCTGGTTTCCCAGTGAAGAAAAGGCCGAGGTTCAAATACTGATAGGATGCATATATAGTGAGGCTCTCTTTTGCTATATGGTTTTCACTCCCATTCCACGCTAATAAGGGTGCATTTACTCTAAAATCTAACTACCTTGTTTACACAAGCCTTTTGTAACTAAATGTGTGTATCTCCGATGTGTAGTAAGACGTAAATTAAAAAAATTAAATTGGGCGAGAAATCTATGTAACAGTGGTGAAGTGTAATGTATTGCCAGTGTATTCAAAGTTAGTTTAAACTGTACCTGTGAATTGTTCTCATCACTCAGTAGAACACTCATTGACTGTGTCGTGTGGTGGAGTGTTGCCAGGGTAAGCAGTGTTAGTTTAAAATGTACTTGTGAATTGTTCTCATCACCAAGTAGATTACTCATTGGCTTGGTGTTAGAGAATACCCAATCCCTGTAAGCTATGTAGAGTTAAAAATGTATTTGCTGTATTTAACACACAGTTTCTGAACCAACTCATTATATCAGCACACGACTTATAAACCAACCAAACTCTAGAAGAGACACAATATCCCGCCCCCGGCCGTTAATCCATCACTGTAGACGGAGAAACCTACGTTTAATCAACCATGCTGGGAATCAAACCGGGACCAGTAACTCAGTAGGCAGACACTCTAACGACTAAGATAAGGTGTTGGAAGCTTTGTTGATCAGAGTATATTTATTATTGGTCAAATGGGGATAGATTGGGTGAGAACATTATCAAGGATACATGTCTAACAAACTCTGCTTTCCCTGGCAACACTCCACGACACGCCGCTGCTATGAAATGTTATTTATGGTTTCTTCACCTATCCGACACCTTATATCAGTCGATAGCATGCCTTTCTCTTGATTAAAAGGTCCCGGGTTTGATTTCCGGCATGGATGAAAATCTATCATTGTAGAAATGTGGGTTTACCCTTTCACAGTGATGAATTAACGGCCGGGGACTGGATGTTGTGCCTGTCCTATTCTTACGTTAGATTATAAGGCATATGAGGCTATGACAGACCTAGCAAGCCGGCAATGGAAAATGTATGACTTGAATAAAAAACTGGCCTGGACCATAGACTGGAAACAGTAATGGATGTAAAGTAAAGGTTTCTTCACCTCGTTTCATATACTTAACTCAGAACAAAAGGATACTTTTCTTCCAGGTTTGTTTTCTGTCTTGTTTATGATATTCCTCTTCCAATCCGAACAATAAAATGTTAAGAGTCTTGGACGGATAAAATACAACTCCGATGAATCCTTCTAGAGTATGCCCACACAACCTCACCTCCCCCCCCTTTCCCAAATATTCATAACGACTAATGGCCAGTTCGAGTGTAAGCATGGATGAGTGGGCTTTTGCTTTGCGCCATTGGAAGTTTTTTTTTCCCCCCTCCTTCATCTTCTTTTGTATTTTGTTTGGGAGATTTACCCCCCTTTCTTCCCCTTTCTCTCCACACTCTATCACAAACCTTTTCTCTCTCTTTCTTTCCCTGTTTTGGTTTCGCCGATGGATGTTTCCCTCGTTCTTATATACTATATTTTATTTTCACTCAAGGCTTGCGGAAAGTGCTCTAAGTTGGAAACCTTTTGAGAGAAATCAATGGGAGGAAAGATATGAAGACTTTGTAGATAAAAAGAAGAAAAAAAATGGGTGGAGGGTTGGTTGAAGGTTTCGGAAGGGAAGGTTCTGTTTTTATTTTGAAGGCGGGGGGAAAAAAAATCAATTACAACAAATTTCAATAAAAAAAAGGGGTATAGGATAAGGGAAGGCACTTAGGGCAAACATGGTGAAATATCGTCGAATATCTTCCGATGATGCATTTCAACAGATGGATGAATCGGTTCCATTTTCCTCGACCGCTCAGCAAAGTTATTATTTTATTTAAATAATACAGACTATTATGTCGGAAAAGTTCCTTAATATCACTGGCACACATAGTTTAAAATACAAAACTATCTAGAGACTATTGACGATGTGAGTCACCTCGCTTTCAATTACGTCGGAATGGGGTGTGATGGGGTAAAAAGGAACTACCTGAAATCTCGACGAATCAGCACTGCCAAATTTATCCTTTACTAAGGGAAATATTGACCACACAAAGTCAATAAAATGACACTGCTGTTTCCCCAATAATAGTCATGCCTCAGAGATGATATCCAATGTGTCAGGATTTTGTGGATACAATTCAAATACTTATAGTAGATACAAATTAGGATTTTTGTTAAAGTTGTTTATTTGAAAACTGTCTGAATGGATACAATTCAGGATTTAGTGGATATAACGGCAATGGATACAAATCAGACTTTTTATTTGTAATGCGTGTTTAAGAAATGACGAAATGGAAACCATTCAGAATGGATACAATTCAGTCGCCTCTAGTCAGACCCACATAACAATGTTATATGTTAAGGTGGGAGTGTAGAGAACGTGAGATATTGGCAGTGTCTTTGCAGTTCTTATGGAAAAACTCTTTTTGGCCAAAATAAAAAAAATATTGCTCCAGTAGAAACATAAAGTTTAATTTTCTACACATGGTGATGTCAATTGTTCTTAAATATTGTCATGAGCATAGTAGCATTATATGATACACTTTTTAGCTCAATAGAAAAAGTTGTTATTGAATTCCAAAACAACCTTGAGAGATATTCAATAGCTGTTAATATTACCATGTGGAGAAAATTAAACTAAACTTTTCTACTAAATCAATATTTTATTTATTATGTATAAAAATATTTGTTGGTTTGTTGTAAAAACACTAAAAATATTAGGAGTGTGTGAGTATTCGAATATTCGAGCTCGAGGTGAGTTTAAATAGCTCCTTAAATTATACTAAAATATTTTTACAAACCCTAAAAATTTGATGCATTCCAAATTTTTTATCTTTTTCTATTGAATTTCTGGTTTAGTTAATTTTTATTCAATTTTAAGATACAATTTAATATCAAATAGAGTCCCTCAATATTTACTTGGGCTAGTTACAATAATACTACAGTTATATTACATTTATTTGAACATTCAAACTTGTGTGATAATAGATTTTTTTTTTCAAAAAATTGTCATCCTGAATAAATTATATTTATACTTATTTATGGTTTAAGCATGGATCTATTACAAATATAAATTACAGATTATTTCTCCATACCACTCGAATTAAAAAAAAAAACTCGTTTTCATTCAAACTTGACTCAAACTCGACTCGAAGTGAAAAATATCTACTGTCACAGCCCTTAAACGTATGGACCTTAACTTTCTTTTTCGCCCATCCCACCTTAAGTAACGATTTATTTCGAGTTATTTTATGACCATAACCTTTTTTGGACAATTTGTGATATTTTTTCGTGAAACAATACTTTCTCTTGTAGCAGGTGTGCTGCACATTTATACACCCAGCCCTTGGACCAATAATGGAACTTTTTCAGTCCTTTCTCTCGGTAGGGTACGGAGAAATCTATTTCTATCTACAGTGGTGTGATTTATGTTTCCACCCCATTGTAACACGGCTGGAGAGGGTGAGTTGAGGGGTTAAGGGGGATACGTTGATCGACAATGGGCCCTGGCGCTTGGCCCGGGCCAATGAAGTGGACGCGGACCTGATAAGGATTGACCAATCAGAGGAGGTGACAGTGAGCGATGCAGGTCATCAACGTCTGTCACGTTGGCAACGCTGATACCAGAGGTATAGGACTGGGTCGGGGGGGGGGGGGCTTTTAGAGGGAGAGTTCCTCAAGATTAAACCAGGCGGGCCGATCATGTTTAGTGATCCACATAAAAACATGGGCATGCATTTTTCCACAAAAAAACAGTCTAGAATCTAAATTGGCCATGTAGTTTCCTACAAAAAAACAGCCTAGAACAGTGGTTAACAAACTTTCTCTACTCGCGAACCCCTTTCACAAAATCTGAGTTGCACGAACCCTCTTTTAAATATCCATAGCCAATCATTTAATTTTATATCTAATTTTTATATAATTTAGCTATTAATTGTAATACAAATGTTTAATACCTTTAAATTAATCTACTATAGCTCGGTAGGTACTTTGGTATAATAGTGAAACTACTTAAGTAATGTTCAAATAATTATAGATTTGTTTTAAAAATTAAAACTAAAATTAAAAAGCAAAGGACTATAGTAACATTTTCTTATCTTTACTGTCACATTATCACATTACACATTTTTTTTAAGATGGTACTGGAAATTGCTCCTTTAACATGACTGAAATACCCTCCTTTAATCTCAAAATTCATGCTGATTTAGGTTAAAAATTGTTAACAAGTTTTAACAGCTACTCACCTCTTCACGTAACTTCGTGAGAAGGATGCGCTTGCTTTGGATGACAAAGAGCTTTAAAGTCAGGAACTACAGACGATAAATAAAGTCTCAAGTCACTTTCATCATTGAGCCTGTTTCTGTATTTATTTTTTAAATATACATATGAAGAAAAACATTTATTGCTCAAATACATAGAATAAAATGGTAGAAAAGCTGTAATAACTTTTTTCACTAACGATGATAAATCCTTCTTTAAACTTAACGAGAAACCAAATAATGACAGATTTATAGCTTTTCTTTAATTCACAATCAGTCAAAATTTCAAGGAGCTGTTCTTTTTTCACTCACGCTTGATGTGGAGAATTTCAAAACTGCTTTTTCTTTCAGGGGATTGCAAATCCAATTGTTATTATTGGACATGGCTGAGAAATATTCTCTGAAGGTTTCTCCAAGTCCCTTCAAGTATTATATAACCATGTTCTTTAAATTTTCCTTTAAATAAAGCTGATTTTCTACCATGAAGTCATGAAGGGTATCAAAGCATTCCGTTTGATTGCTAATTAAACACGTTTCCCAAAACTTATTTTTTATGGAAGACTCGATACGGTCTTGCACAATTAAAACGTTAATATTTGACCCCTGAAGAGAGATATTTAAACTGTTCATTTTTTAGAAAATGTTTGCCAAATAGGCCAAAGCCTGGAGCCACATTTGATCTTGCATGCACTTTGCTTTGTGAAAGGGATGGTTGATAAGAAAAATTAAAACTTCGCGCTTAAGTTCAAACACCCTTGTAAGATTTATACCTCGAGGTAATCATCTGACTTCAGTGTGAGACGAATAAACAGTTTTAAATGCTTCCATTTCCTCACAAAGTGCTGCAAAAATCCGCCATTACAGAAATATTTTGGCGAACCCCTTGGAAGATTTCGCGAAACCCCGCGAACCACAGAGTGGGAACCGCTGGTATAGAAGATAGTTTGGCATGAATTTTTCCACAGAAAAACAGTCTAGAAAATATATTGATCGTGAATTACCCCCCCCCCCCCCCCCCCCCAAAGAGTCTGGGACGTTACTAGACGTTATATTGGTCATGAATATTTCCACAGAAAAACAGTCTAGAAGCTATATTGGCCATGAATTTTTCCACAGAAAAACATTCTAGAAGTTATATTAGCCATGAATTTTTCCACAGAAAAATATTCTAGAAGATATAATAGCCATGATTTTATCTGCATAAAACAGTCTAGAAGCTAAATTAGGCAAGATTTTTTCATATTAAAAACTGTCCACAATTTATATTGGACATACATTTTCTCACATAAAAAATAGCCAAAAAGCTATATTGAGCTTAAATTGTTATTTATTCGTATATTACTACCGATCTGGTCTATACACATTTAATTATTATAATGGGGTAGAGATGAGGAAGGTAGAGTTTAAAAAATATCTACCCGAATTTAAGTGTGAGAGACCATCTAGAAAATACGTCCTCGGGGTTCAAACCCCGACCTTTCAATCACCGGAAAACCAAAGCAGTTTAGCCACTTACAAGAAGATTTTCTTAGGAATGAGCTTTTAGAAAGTGCAAACTTTTTGTGTGTGTCAACATTGACAGCATTTTACTAAGTTATTTGTGTTATTTTGCAGGTATTTATCATATTTATCAAATGTGACAGCCGCATATTATATTATTTGATGTATGGTCACGTGAAAGTTAGATCTAGTAACTTTTCCAACTGTCAGATAAGGTTCTTTCTATTAAAATGGGATCATACCTGTTTGTTAGACGCGACCGAGTGTAAATTGACATGTTTTATTTATTTTTCAAAGAGCTTTGACGTTGACAAAAGAATACATTTATCGGTCGATTAATGGCCGCGTCAGGTGCATAGAAATAAAAAAATTGCGTCTGAAGCATTTGTCCGTCCTGCGCGAATAACAGACGTGAGTGTGTTGGAAAAAAGGACATAGAAGAAAAATAGAAGCAAATAAAAATTGATAAGGATGCCGATGGAAATGTGCAGTTTTTTCCGCTCCCCTTCAAGGCCCAGTAGATTAATGGCGCCATTAGACAAGTTCTGGTGGGGTGGACAGGAGGGTGGGTGGTGGTGGGGGTGTAGAGAGTCAAAATGTAAGAGACAGGTGATCGATTAGTCAGTGCCCTCTACCCCTCACGGGCGAATTACACTTTTAACCCCTTAGACCCTTCTTTTCACTGGGAGGGTGCTAGGGGTATTTGTTCATTTCGACGATTCTCACACATAAAAAACCTGACTTGGTTTTTTTGTTCGGTTTAAGATCATTCTGGTGCAAGATTCTGTCTGTCTTTAACTCAAGGATTGATGGGAATGCTGATTTAGACGTCAGTTTCATCTGGTTTGATTTGCTGATATTATGAAGTTTGGGTCTAGAATATCCATCGGGTATACCGAGGGTGGGTTTTATTTTTCTCTCCACACATATGTGAGTATATTTACTCTAAAATTCTACCACTCTCATTTCTATCTTGCTAGCGTAATTAATGTGTGAGTTTATACCGAACGCGTACTAAGACGCGCTGAAAAAACTCTAACAAAAAGGAAGTAGGGATATGGAAGGTAGGATATATAGGAAGTGTGTTAAGGAAGGTAATATATATAGAAACTGGGTTAAGTAAGGTGGAATGTATAGGAACTGGGTTAAGAAAGGTAGAATATATAGGACGTGTGCAGGCGTGGGGTTTCAAAGGGTCAATTGACCCCCCCCCCCTTTGTGAAGGCTAGAAAATTAATACAACAAACTAAATGAATGTTCAAATTCTAGAAATAAAATACAACACAGAAAAATTATACAATTTTTGGTCTTTTTACGTGCAGACACCTTTTAAGCTAGTTCCACACGTGCGTTATTCGTCCACGTTTATTCAATGTTCGACATGACTCAAGCAAGTGTGGAAAAAATATTCGTGTTCATGTGAGATTATTTGTCGTGTGTACCGAGTAACGAACATTGTTCCTCATAGAGACGGTAAACTACCTCATGTCAAAGAAGACTAATAATCGCCTGAGAGCAGTTCATCCACGAATACGAATATATAGTATATGTGGATAGAAGAGCGGTGGAACTGTGGGGGACCCAGCCCCCTGGAGATAATTTGCCCCTTCCTGGAATAAATTCCCCCTCTAGTTATATTTAAAATCCTTTGATATTATCTAATATGAAGCTGAAAGATGGCCTTAAATCAAACGCCAAATAATTTTTAGATGGATTCTTTTGTCGAAAATTTTCCGGAGAAGACCGCTTAAATAATTGCTAGATTAGAGGCATCTAAATGACAGAAAAAGTCAGGGAAGGAAAGCTCTAAATAGCTTCCAAGGTCATCTAAATTTCAAAAATGTCCAGGGGAGGACAACATCAAATAGCTTCTAGATGCATGTCATTTTGACGAATTTTCAGTTGAGGAACACCCCAAATAGCCTATTTTTTGAAATAATTAAATTTTTCAAAATTTTGTCGGTGGAAGACCACTTCAAAGATTATCTTATAGAGGTATATAACTATCCTAAAAAAACTAAGTTGAGGATCACTCTAAATAGCTTCGGGGGCATCCAAATTTCAAAATATAAAATAATCTAATTTAAAAGAAATCATGGCAAAGACTACTCATATCTTCAAGAGTGAACTACTTTTCAAAATATTGTTGAAGGAGGGCCACTCCAAATAGTTTATAAAAACTTTCCGCTTTAAAAAAATTGGAAATGATGACCACCGCTTAAAACATACATAAGATCAAATATGGATGATCAATTATTAAATGGCTCTAAACAGAAATATAACATGTAAGTAACTTTGTTATTTATAATTATGACCCCCCTCCCCCTAACCCTATGAAAATGATCTGGATCCGCCCCTGAACGTGTGTTAAGGAAGGTGGAATATAGAGGGAGTGTCCGAGTGTGCTTTTAATGGCACGAAGTTAGAGAAGGAAAATAGTTTAGGAAAAATCCCCCTCAGTACTCTTGACCGGGACTCAAACCCTGATCCACCCAACATCGGCAGTCTAGTCAATTGAGAGAGCAAAGCCTTATACTATGCGGCCACCAAAGTGGGTGTGAACATAGTTTGAAAGTTGAAATTTTCACTCTGAAAAGGTAAAGAATCAACATATTTTGATTGATCGTTAAGACCTAAATGACAGGTAACTGTAAGGTAGCTGCTATAGGAGCGAAGAATGGATTTTTGTGAATCTAATGATGTAACTCAATGGGGTTTGGGAATAATAACACACATTCTATTTTATTTTATATTTTCTTCCTTTCCTGTTTTCCCCCCTACTGTCTGACAACTCCAACCAGTAACGCTATAAACCCACTTGGTTTCTGGTCGTTTAGGAATTTTTGCTAGAATGTTCTAGCGCCCTAAACGCTTTACATAAAATAATAAATAAGTTTGTTCCCTCACAGTGATATAGTGATCGGAAAACGGACAAACCAACCAGGTACTGCTCGCCACTTTAAAATTGATTTGAGCTCAACGTCATGAGGAAGACCTCACCTCCTGGCCAAGACTTGGTCGTTGACCTCCCCACCTCCACTCACAATTTTTTTGGGGTCACAACCCCTCCGTGTTCATGTAAACTACTACCTTTCTAGCCCAAAAAGGGGTTGATGGAAAGTAATAGTAGGATATAGGAACGGGGAAGAGAAGGGATGACTGGTTTGTGGAGGGGAAGGGTGGGTGTGAGGTGGGGGATGGTGAAGTTGAATGTAGCGCAAGCAGTAGAAGCAACAGTGATGGATGAGACAGGGTTACCAAATTTAAAGGGATATTTTCCCTTCTCCCATCCCCTCCTCTCCACGCTTCATCTTGTACGGAACTACTCACTCAAGTTTAAATCCCGCGCTGACTTCAATGTGAAGGCTGAAGGGGGTAAAGGGGATTGTTGAAGGGGTGGAGGGGGGTTGGAGGAGGCTAAGGAAGGATGAATGGCAAGCAAGAGTTCAGAAGGGTAGATCCTCATCACATAGTGTGCTTCCCCCCCTCCTCTTCCAACCCAGCTTGTCAAGAAACACGTATCAACAGTGTGAGCGCTACTGTTGATAACATGTTAAGGAGTGGAGCGTATCAGAAATAGGGAGTTTTGGGGAGGGGGAGGTGAAGGGGGGAATCAACCAAGCTTTACTGCAGCGTTGCTCAGTGGCGGCTTGCGAGATGATTCTCGGTGAGTTCCTTCATGCGGTGCGATACATATCCGTACACGCCACACGTCACAGGCGCTGTGATATGTTGTGATACGTTACCGCCACATGTTTGGGTGAGCAGAGAACATGAGGGTTCTAATTAACACCGGAGGTTTTTGGGGGTGGGGGGGAAGGGTGGTAGTTCTTGTGTTCTGGTATAACATCAAGTTTTAATAACTATTAATAATAAGCTGTCTATATGAACAAACAGACAAAAGAGTTGTTCAAGTTTTCTTCCATCCTTCAATATATCGCCTTTCTCCAATATTTTTATTTCGGTCAGATTATTTGGCCCAGGATAAAGAGAATACAAAATTGGGCTTACATAATAATACGTTCCAAATGATATAACCTTTTCCCGCATACAAAGCCTGATGATTGTGTGTATGTATACTAATAAATATTAAAAATTAAACAGATTTTTTGTCACCGCATTTCACCACCAGTTCTGGTTATATACTCACGTATACAAAAAAAATTCTAACATGTTAGAGACGAGGAAGGATTTAGAAATAGTGCAACCGCATTTGCGTAAAGAGAGATTTAAAACCATTCAGGAGAAAATACCCTCAGTTCACCCGACTGGGATTCGAGCCCTAATCGCCGCGTCATCAGCAGTCCAGACCATCGCAAGAGTGACGCCTTATAGTTAATAATAGCTAAATTAAACTTGAGCGCCACAGCTTTGAGAATCACATGTTAGTATTTTTATTCCTCCCACATTGTGTTCACACCGTCCGGACTTTGACACAGCTCGACGTGTGGGCACATGAAAGTGGTTATAGTAAGCTTTTTGAAACGTGAATCTAGAATATTGTTTATGGAATTCTAACCATACTTAACCGTATTGGCCCTTAAGATGCGTTTCGCACGACTCGCGTATCCATCAGTCTTGCCAACTCTCACATTATTCCTTTCCCTCACGCACTTTCCCCATTCGGTGCTGCCAACAATACCCGTAGAGGTGGAATACGACGCAACACGGAGGCTGGTATAAAGAACGTACACATATTGTCGAATGAGACACATCAAGGTATAAGAACTGGAGAGAAGGGTGTCACAATATCATGATAACCACATTCAAGGGCTGTTTCAAAGGCAATGGGCTATTTTAAATTTATCTTGAAATAAGTTTTTATTTAAAATGAAATAAGGAAAATTTACCACGCTTAGATGTATGGAATGCTGTTTTTTTAATCACCTTGTCTTACTACCTTTAAGTTTATTTGAGTTATTTAATGCACACTTTCTGAACTGACTGATTATATCAACACACGACTTATAAACTAACTTAAATCTAGAACAGACACAACACCGAGCCTCCTGTCGTTAATTTAGCACTGTGAAAGGAGAAACCCACATTTCACCAAAGATAAATTTTTCGGCCAGGCCAGGAATCGAAACCAGGATGCTTAACTTAGATAGCAGACACGCTACCGACTGAGCTGAGGTGCCCGACGTCATATAATCCGTTCGGACTATACTCATATGCACTAATTACGCTAAATGTGCTAGGAATAAGGAAGGTTGGATCTATAGTAAGTGTAAGTGCATTGGCGTGTAGGTAGCATGGGAAATAATTTATAAAAAATAAACTTCGATACACCCTACTAGGATTCGAACCCCAATCTCTCCGTCATCTATCACGAGAATGACGCCTTAGAGTCTTAGACCATGCGGCCACCGTAGTGGGTTGTTATATTGTTACTTTTAAGTAAAATTATAGATCTGTGTACAAAAACCACACCGGTGTGCATGTGGTCTAAATGTCAGGATCAACCACAGTCACATTCTAATAGTAAGATGGAAAAGTTATTAAAACAATTTTAATAGAATATTTATTATTTATACGTCAAGTCATATGATGTGCATCTATCACTTTTGAAACACCATATCAACACCTAGCAAATAACACTAAGAAAATAGTAAAATGATATCATTATTGACCGCAATAACATATGTTCTGATTTTCCAAAGGTTTATTCCTATCATATTTTTATTTTAATTTGGTTTTCCAGTAATGGGGATTTTTAATCCTGGCTAGGTGTTATAATTGCGGGTACACTTCATATAAATTCTACCTTTCTCTTAAATACTCTATTAATGGAAGTATGAGGATAGCCTGCATTGTTTGTAAAACATGGTGCAGAATAAAGATATTCCTAATTTGTAACATTTCACAATTTGTATGTCTCGAGGTATCTGTTTCATTCTTTCACAATCTGTTTTCCTTGAGACTAATGTTACACCTTTCAAGAGCTGTACATCTTGGGACTCATGTCACAACCTCCCATAATCTATATGTCTTGGGCCTCATGCTGCAACCTTTAAGAATCTGTATTCCTTGATACTCATGTTGCATCCTTTCATAATCCGTATGCCTTGGACCTCATGTCCCAACCTTTCATAATCTGTACATCTTGGGACTCATGTTGCAACCTTCCATAATCTCTGTGCTTTGAGCTTCATGTCCCAACCTTTCTTAAGCTGTACATCTTGGGACTCACATTGCAACCTTCAATAATCTGTGTGCCTTGGGTTTCATGTCCCAACCTTTCATAATCTGTACATCCTGGGACTCATGCTGCAACCTTCCATAATCTGTGTGCCTTGGGCTTCATGTCCCAACCTTTCATAAGCTGTACGTCTTGGGCCTCACATCGCACCTTCCAAAATCTGTACGCTTGGGTGCATATAAAACGCTGCCCTAAAAGCAGACGTGCCCTACATAACACGAGGAACTACTAGACCAGGATCCTATGTTGGGATGAGGGTGTTGCTGACATTTCCTAGGGGAGGATCTCCCTTTAAGATCCGCACCCCTCACTTCCCTCTCCCCTTATTACAATCGTCATCCTACTCTCTGGGGTTGTGTCTCTTTGAGGGTATCCTGTACGTTGCACAAACAAACCGTCAGGCGCTGTCAAGGGATTAACTAAAGATGAAGTTAATTAAATTCGACTTATCTAGATAGCTCTCGAAATAATATTAGTCATAATTTAATAAATGGTACGACACAATCCTACATATGAGCCGATTTTCTACCGAAGAACCTTCTAAAAGGCTTTTTTTTCTTTTCCAGAATTTAATTACTATGGTAGGAAAAAATGCCTTCCAGATGTTTCTTCGTAATAAAATCGGACTATACTTATACTTTATATTAATAGCCTTTTATCATTTGTGACCAATTAAAAAAGTAGTTTATCAGTAAAATAGTCTTAAATGATTTATTTTTTAGGAAAACCAACATAACATTTTATTTATTATTTAAAACAATCCCCAGATACCCATTTTGAACAAAATATCTTTAGCCACTTTTGAAAACATTTTAAGTTAAAAAAAATCAAATATAAACCACACTTAAATTAATTATTCTATGAAAAACATGTAGCTATAAGTGCATTTCCGTTTTTTTAATGTCAATATTTAATATTTCTTTGAAAAATTAAGTAGCCTAGACAATGTTATTTCTCATGTAAAAGTTCATTTGGTCTGATTTTCTAGTAATCAGGAGGTTGGGGTTTGAATCCTGGAGGAGTGAACTGAGTATTGTTTTTCTTAATTGTTTATACCGCTCTTTCTCCACGCAAATGCGGCTACACTTCCTCTAAATTCAACAATTTTTTTTATCCCTGCGACTCTAACGAAACTAATGTTTATGCATATAGCCCTAACTGGTAGTAAGGGTATGATTGAGTAAGGAAGAAATTAGAGGAAATGTATCCACATTTTTGTGATGGGAGAGTGATAAAACATTTAGGTAAAAAGGAAAAACTCAGTACAGCCAGATGGCATCCAAGCCCCGAAATTTAGTCCACGTACCCACCGATGCGTTTAATTAAGGTAGGATGGCACGGGACGCAAGAAAAACCAGTGTTTTTTATTTTAACAGCAATTTTTTTTTTGTCAAAAATCAAATCAAATATTCCTCCAGTAAAAACATAGAATTTAATTTTCTTCACAGTTGAATATCTGTTGATAGTGTCCTGAAATGTAATGAAAACTTGTTCTCTTCATTTAAAATGTTTGTCATCTAATGTCGCTATTATCATGACAGATAGGCCTATTCAACAACTGTTGATATCATCATGGGAAGAAAATTAAATTCTGTGTTTATACAGGAGAAATATTTATTCATTTTACGGGAGAATTTTTTTTTTTTTTGCTATGAAAACTGTTAAAAATAATTACCTTTCCTTGCGTCACCTACACTATCACCTTGAATATTAATGTTGAATTTAATAAGTTAAATTTAGATAATATCTCAGTTTCTACAAGTCTTGATACCCCGTTCTAAATGTACAAGCCGATCGTTTCAACTTCCAAGACACGACAAAGCTCTCCTTGGCTCCTCGAGACAGGATATTTCACACTGGTGAAAGGATCCGTCTCATGAAAACTCCTCCCAAGGATATCGCTATTCCGTTGTCTTTCAGGGAGCAACTTCCCCGCCGCTAAGACGTGTGATGTTAGTTGATTCTGACTCCAGAATCTTCTTCGCACCGCCCGCCCCCGAGAACCAGTCAATAATCCTGCGTCAACATGGCGCCTTGAGGGAGGAGGGTTGGGGGTGGAAACAGCCCCCTCTGTGTCACCTATCTCAAAACAAGTGCCAGGGAGAGAGGAGGTGAAAATATGTGCCTTCTTGCCAAGAGTTTAAATTTTAAATGAAAAAACATATACAATAATATTCCCCGCGTCGAGAAAGAACCTTATTTATAATTTATACTATTTTACTGCAAGGAGTGGGTGGTACGCCTGCGAATTGAACTTTAGAGTATGGAGTTCAATCCCGACCAGATGTTCCTGTCTGCTCTTTTACAACTTTTTTTCATAATCACTCCAAGAATATGCTGTTATGAGTCATCAAACCTTTATACCACTCTAAGGTTAGGCTGATTTAGAATACCTTTAAGAGCCCCGTCTCTGTCTAAAAGAACTCACTCTGGTATCAACCCAATACCTGTCCCTGAGATTCCTTCTCTCAAACGTAAAATATAAAGTACGTGACACCCGCTTCGGTGATCGCATGGCTTAGGGTTCGGCCAGACTGCCAAGCGCGCGAGCGAGCGAGCGCGTAATTAGCGGACCCTAGTTAGATTATTATTAGCACCGCATCTTACTACCCGTTCGGGTTATACGCACTTACGCTAATGTGTAATGGTAGGGTTATTGTGAGATGAAATGAAGGACCTACAGTTTAACGTGGAATCCGAACCACGGTGGTGGCCTGGCATTCCCTACATTCACAAGATGTCTTGTCAGAGGTGAAGGAAGGGTTTGGAAATAAGATAAATCTGTGCCGGACCGAGGATTGAACCCCGGCTGCCAGCACAGAAGTCTGACACCTTACCCCTAGACCACTAGGTCACCGCCCCCCCCCCCTCCCCCCTAGTTAGAGAAGATGTCTCTGTCAAACACACTTAGTACATCTCTGCTCCTCGAAAATTCTTACAGAAAATATTGTGTATTTATAAAAAAGAAAAAAGTAGAAGTGCATCCAATTAATAAATTGAGAAATGCGTATGGTACTGTACTGAAGTGTTTTAAAATCAGATTTGCCGCACCAGTGGCAGAATGGTGCGTTGCACTCGATAACTTTTGACTAGGAGGCAAAGGTTCGAATCTTGGCTCAGTGAACTGAAGGTGATTCTTAAAACTTATTTATTGTTGTGGTTTTTTCATACTCTCTCCAAACTAATGGTGATTCTTATTTGTAAAGGCCTACTTTGATTATAATATTGAAGTATTTTAACATATCGGGTTTACATATATACATTATACTATTTATGGTCTTACCAATTAAATGAGGCCATTATTATTATTATTATTATTATTATTATTATTAGCACCGCATCTTACTTCCCGTTCGGGTTATATGCACTTACGCTAATGTGTAATGGTAGGGTGATTGTGAGATGAAATGAAGGACCTACAGTATAACGTGGAATCCGAACCACGGTGGAGGCCTGGCTTTCCCCACATTCACAAGATGTGATTAATACACGTCTTGTCAGAGGTGAAGGAAGGGTTTGTAAATCAGATAAATCTGTGCCGGGACCGAGGATTGAACCCCGGCCGCCAGCACAGAAGTCTGACACCTTACCCCTAGACCGCCAGGTCACCGGGCCATTAATAGCAAGTGTGTTAAACCTATCACTGATAGAAAAAAGTCAAATATCATGTCAAAATGAGAAGTTTCCCCAGCACTCAATGAACCAACATACAATAATATTGCCTAGCGCCTGTAAACTAGACTGTACCGGGTCGAGCGCGCGCGCTTGAAAAATAGAACCAGTTCTATCTTTCAAGCGCGCGCGCTCAGTCGCTCGCGCGCTCGCTCGCTCGCTCGCTCCAGTGTGGCCACCCCCATTACAACCAATGTGTTCTATTTTATATTTTAGTCGCTCGCGCGCTCGCTCGCTCGCTCGCGCGCTCAGTTCTGGCCGTACCCTTAAGCGGCATTGATATCAACCTAGGGTACCTGAAAACATCTTAGAGAAGCACGTAAAAAAATATCTAAATATATTATAATTGTTTGGAAACTCATAGGCTAAATTGCACATATAATTTGTTTGAACCAAAAGTAATACAAAATCCCTAACTACTTACATCCGGCAAACTATGATATTACCATTAAATTGTGTTCAAAGTTTCGGCGTATAGCACCTAGAGAGATTAGCTATTCAAGCTCACGTGTACAACAAGTTGCATAGGAGCTGGGCGCATGGCACTGCACATGGCAAACACTTTCTGTGATGTAGGACGACCGTTAATGCCTCTCATAGCGTATTCCCATTTCTAGATTAACTGGTGTGCTGTTTACTATTAATTGGGGTATGTTCTTCTGCCGTGCTACAAGATGTCAAGGTGTGTAGTTCCACGCGCCTACCTCCTATGAAACTTATTGTACACACATGCATACAAAGACTTGCTCTCCCGGCGCTGTACGCTGAAACTATGAACACAATTTATTGGTATTAGTATAGTTTGCCGGATGTAAGAGTAGGCCTATAGGAATTTTGTATTACTTTTGGTTCAAACAAACTATATGTGCAGTTTGGGCTATGAGCTTCCGAACATACTATATATATAGGCTATTGCGCGAATATTAAATTTAGGGAGATGAAATTATATTTTTTATTTAAGTTGTATAAAGTATTCTGATAAAATAACTGTTATTTGGTTAATAGTTAGTATTATCTTGTTTAACAAAGAGAGCTTAAATTCTATTTTATTCTTGACTTTCTGCTACAATAGCTGCCCCTAAACCGGTATCCGCTTTGGTTTTATATATACATGCACAATATTTCTTGATAGACACCAAAAAATCAGGGTCAGATTTATGTTGAGTCACAAGAGAAAATACGATCCGGAACCGCCATTTTTCTCCCTCTCCCCCTATCACTCCTGGATGTTACTAGTCGCTTAGGTTATACGCATATAGTCTAATGTGTAAGAAATTAGAAAGTCAGAGTTAGATGAAGTGTACCCGCACTTGCGTAGAGTGAAAGTGTAAAACAATTTAAAAACTCAGTAAACCCGATTGGGATTCGAACTCCGAGCTCTCTGTCATCAGTAGTCTAGTCTAGTGTGAGATTGACGCCTCAGACCATGTGACAACTGAAACAAGTCTACTAGTTGGAGATGATAGACAATGTATAACTTTCATTATGCACCAACAAATCCGGGAGTACAAAATTAAAGATAATTATATCTGGGGGCACGCGAACAAAATAAAGATTGAATAATACCTGTCTAAGACAGGAGTCAGCAACCTCTTTGAGCCTCGATCCACTTATATAAACTTATCAAATGCTCCACAATCATTAATCCTTTCTCTACCTTACTTTTTAAATTTGTTTTTCTCTCTTTCTCTCTCTCTCTCTCTCTCTCTCTATATATATATATATATATATATATAAATATATATATACATATATAAAATACTTATCCATATATATACAATACTTATCCATATATATATATATATCTCCACTATTAATAAAAAAATATATGACACACTAAACTATCTAATTTTCTCATAACATTATCGATTCAGTCCACATCCATCGTTGTGTTTACAATAATCTCTATCTTCTGTTATGGCTTAGAGCAAGTTGTTACTTTCATTGATCTGTCTCTGTTTCACTTATTTCTCTGACAATTATGAAAGTGGCAGAGGTATGAACGATACTAGTAATAACATTCTACACACAGTCTCTGTGATTAATGGCAAGCAACTACCTCACTTCTCATTTCCCTAGTACCTCTCTTCAGTGCTGCCTTGGCTTTACAGCTGACGATGAAACTGTTGAGGACCCAATCAACTTTCAGTTTGAGTACTATAGATAGGCCTACATACTTGACCAATTAAGGTTATTTTAGTCACTCAAATATTATTTGAAAGTACTTGATATATTTGCTAGTTTAGAAGGTACAAAAGATAACGATGTAGTTTCTTACGCGAGTGACTGAAAATTGCCGTGCTATCAAACTGTTGCCGATCCCTGATGTAAGGCATAACTCTCGCCTTAGAGTTGGACTACCGATAAGGGGAATATCGGGGTTGGGATCCGGGCCCGATGTACTGAGGGTGGATTTTCCTACATGTTTCATCCCTCTTCCTCTACGTAAATGAGGTTACACTTCCTTTAGATTCACCCTTCCTCATCACTAACATTATCATTATTATCATTATTATCACCACGTCTTACTACCCTTTCGGGTTATATGCGCTTACGCTAATGTGTAATGGTAGGGTGATTGTGAGATAAATGGTGAAGGCCTGACATTCCACAAATTCACAAGTTTTGATTGATACACATCTTGTCAGAGGTGAAGGAAGGGTTTGGTAATCAGATACATTTGTGCCGTGACCGAGGATTGAACCCTGGACCCCTAGAACAGAAGTGTGACACTTTACCCTAGACCGCCAGGTCACCCCCTCATCACTAACACATCAGCGTAGTTAGTAATTAAGAGTATAACCCGAACTGGTAGTAAGACGCGGTGCCGACAAAAACACACACATGAAAGAACGTGGCAACGGTGATGGTCAGCCAAACCACTGTCCAGGACCGTGCGCGCGATTATTTGGAGAATTGATCCTCTGGCATCGACCGACGCCGCTTGCTCCGATCTCGAGTTCCCGTTGTTGACGATCTTAGGCCTATGTCGTGTTTGCTTTCCTTGACAGCCAAAAACCCCGGAGTTAAGTAAACTGCACTCTTTCTAACACGTTTAGCTGGAGCACTCCGAGAGTAAAAGGAGGGGTGGAGGGTATGTTTATCTTTTCAGCCCTCTCTTCCACCCCCTACTGAAGATAGTCGACAGCGTCACCCGCACCTCTCTCACGTTATTTTTTTCCTCTTGAACGTGATCGTCAAAAGTTAGGGACTTCGTGGTATCCTGTGATCCATTGTTTCCCAAACTTACTCCAGTCGCTTACCCCTTAGGAGACCATGACCTAACCCACGTGACTATTCCCTTGTGCGTCGCTAGCGTGGTGAAAAGGAGGGGATAGCCCCCATTAATCTGCCTTAAATGAGACATTTAATACCGTAAAAGAAACAGTGAATGGTTTTATTAAAATCAATCGAAATACACGTTTGGAGTAATTAAGGTAACGTATTTATATTATTTTAGGATTAATATCACTACCATAACATTCGTGTTATTCAGTTGCTACTTTATTTTTAAATCAAATAAAAATATTATGTTCGTTCTATACCCTTAATTAATTGAAATATAACGACTCCTCCCCATTTTACAGCTTTTAATTTAAAAAAAAGAAGCAAGCAAATACCTGGTACATTAAACAGTACAAATGGCTGTTCTAAATATTAATACGCCCTGGATAATTTCAAAATATCAGGTAAGTCCAGTGAGGTAGAACTTTTTACTCTTGTTTTTAAACATTTGAGTCAGGAACTCTCTCGTGTCGACTCTCAGGAATTGTTGTTAAGTGGGCAATGTGTTGCAGAAGATACATTAAGGGGCAGTAAAAAAAAATATGGATGTGTCCACTTCGATGGGTTTCCCTAGAGGAAATCTGCTCGTAGACATAGGGATATTTTCTGCGATTTTTATTAACAATTATAGAGAAATAAAATGTTTTACGTAAGCTTGTAGGCAGTAATGTTTTTTTAGCGAGGTCAATAACCTGCTAGCCAGGTATCAAGAAAAAACAGCCTTAGTGTGAGAGTCTTCAGGCCAAAAACAATTTTACTCAACAACTTTTTCTGACCAAGCTTAGCGAAGCTTCTTTTTTTTTTTTAACTTGACCAAAATTGTAATTTTGTCTGTCTGTCCGGATGATTGCTCCACAATATCTCTCAAATGTGTGGACCAATTTAAACTAAATTTGACAAGGACATTCTTTGAAGTTTTTAAAGCTTGCTATCCATTTCAATATGGTGGAAGTTCAAAATGATTTTCGTTCAATAGCTCATATCACGTGATTTTAATGTATAATTACTTGCAATCAATCGAGTACCCAGGGTATATATTTTAAATTGTTGATATTTATTGCGAAACTGACGTCTTAACCCGCGGGACAGATGGTTATTATCTATGAATATAATGTTATTTTTAACAGCGTTGCCTACCTGAAATTTCGAAGGTATTTTAGGAAGAAGGCCGCATCCTAACTTGACGTACCTAAGCAGTCTAAGCACTATCACACTTAGACGCCAATGTACGAATTAAAAATAGAGGGAAGAAAATAAGAAATTCACCCTAAAAGGGCTCTTGTCTAAGTGTTAATAACCCTTTCCCTATTCCTCTGACGAGTTTGCACTGTCACTTGAATATTTGCGTCTTGAAAACATCGACCTGCTTTTTAACTTTACCTTTTTCTTGTTTCCTATTCTAGATAGACATATACTACCACGGACTTTTTAATCAACATCATGACAGGAAGACTCCTACAGGACATTTTCGTGACCAAGACAAATAGCCTAATTAGTAGAGGATTTATAAAAAATACGTTTACATAAAAAGTACTCAAAGATAAAAAAATAACTATTTTATGACATTTCAGGCCTATTTTTTAGAATTATTTAAAAATGTATAGTTTTTGTTTCAACGTTATATCTTTAAAACTCGCTGAGCAAAACGTAAATCGACTAACATGGGAAATCCTCTCTTGTCCGGCCGTGACGTCACAGATAGGCAACGTCCTTAATATAACATGAATTTGGTTTTTTGTCTAACTAGATCACCAAGAAAGGCCATCAACTTCAGATGCAAGAAGAAAAAACAATAGGAAATATTTTAACTTAATCGAGAGAGAAATCTTAAGCTTGTAGTAACGATAGTAGCACGAAGAGAACGAGAATAATTGTTCACATAACTACTAGTAATGTCACAGTTCATTAAATCATCAAAACCATTTCATAATTATTTTTTTTAGATTATGTTATAATAACACACTGTAAAAATATTTGAATACATTTCCACCCTAAAACGATTGCATCATCAGCAGTTTTTAAATATGTCATAAACCACTTTATATTTTTGTTAAATAATTTATTTAGAGATCTTTCTTTATAAGTGAAACTTACTACTCTTCTCCACTTCTGGTTGGAGAGCTTATAAATAATAGTTAGTGACTCAATTTGCGACGCTTAATAAACTGTTAAGTAGTTTGCTTTAGAATAAACTTTGGATAAAATATTACCTCACTAGATACGTTAAGATAAATTATTTGAAAAAGTTCAGGTCAAATTCTGCTATGCTCATGACAGATATTCAAGAACTGTTGATATTGATACGTGTAGAAAATTAAACCAAACATGACTACTGGAACAATATTTTATTTATTTTGGCCAGAAATATTTTTTGTTGTAAAAACTGTAAGAATACAGACCTTAGATCGAGCTCCTTTATATCCCCTTAAAAAATAATAAGTTTTTATTATTTTTAGAATTTCAAGATAAAACCTATTTTTTGCTCAAACTCTTAATTTCTTACTCTCTTTTTGTAATTGTTGATTGACAGCAGAGGGTCGCGAGACCTTGAAAAACAGACAAAAAAACACAACTCAGCCAGCAAGTGTCATTTCAACCCTCTTTCCCCAGTGAAAAAAGAAGCCTGCTTAAGGCACCTGTAAACGACGCTTCCCCCTACCCCCTTCTTTTATAAACTTGTAGGTCTGCTCAGAAAAGAGGGGATTCCAACCCCTATCTCCCACTTTCCTATGAAAGCTTGTGGTGTTGAGTTCAAAGAGGATTAAAACTTTGTCGAGATATACAAGAAATAAAAGATAGGGGAGAGACTTTCTGAACAAATGGAATACATTATCAGAACATTGAGATTGCCCCCACAGTATAATAATAGAGGATTGTAACGTTCCGCCAAGAGATAATGATGAATTATTAACTCGGAAATTGGCATAGCGCGAAATGAGTTGGCCTTGTTTAAAAGTAATGGCCCTAATGGGTGATCCATAATAAACTGCTCTTGTGAGAGATATTGATCCCTAGTTAAGCTCGTTTCTCGTGGGAATCGCGTAAGCCCACATTTAAAAATATAATACGACTCATAAGATTAGAATATGAGCTTCGATGAGTAACTGTATTCTTATTAAAATTATTGCATCTAACCCTATTATTACTATAAGGTACATCCTTGATTACTTACTGTTAATTTACTGTAGACAGTTCACTACTAATTATTATTACTTTTGAACCATTAATTTTTTAGGTGTTTTGTCCCATCTATATTACATACTCAATTACATATATACATATTATACATACATACTCTTACATACATACTTACATACATACATACTACATACATACATACATACATACATACATACATACCATACATACTATACATACATACATACATACATACATACATACATACATACATACATAATACTATACATCATACATACATACATACATACATACATACATACATACATACAATACATCATACATACATACATAAAATTACATACATACATACATACATACATACATACATACATACATACTACTACATACATACATACATACATACATATACAATACATATATCATATAATACATACATACATACATACATAATATATACATACATACACACATACATACATACATACAAACATATATACATACTACATAATATATACATACATATACATATATACATACATACATACATACATATACATACATACATACATACATACATATAACATACATATATACATACTTACAACTATATTATACATACATATACAACATATACATATATACATACATACATACATAATTATATACAAGATTGAAAATATTTCAGCACACAATTTTCAACTCCCGGCAGTAAATTTATCACCGCGAAAAAAATAAATCCCAAAATTTCACTAGTGATAAGTTTTCGGCCATGCCAGGAAGCGAACCTGGGACCACTTGCTACTTGATCAGTAGGCGAACATACTACCGACTGAGCTAAAGTGTCTAACTAAAGTAAAAAAAAACATCGTTATAAACGGGTTAATCTAAGGTAGACGCTAGGATGAGTAAGGTTGAAAAGATAAAGTGCACCCGTATTAAGGTTGTATGAAAGGGAAAGCGAGCTATGGCAAGTATTTGTGAAGTTTCTATAGCAATTTTTCTTATTTTTGCCAAAGTAAATAAAATATTACTTCAGAAGATACGTTTGGTTCAATTTTCTTCCTATGGTAAAATTAACAGTATTTAAAGCACCGCGTCTTACTACCCATTCGGGTTATACACCTATATACTAATTACACTAATAGGGTAGAGATTAGGAAGCTTTAATATAAATGAAATGCACACGCATTTGCATGGAAAGAGAGTGGAAAATCATTTAGGAAAATAACCTTCAGTGCACCCGAATAGGATTGAACCCAGATCTCCTTATCAACGCCAGTCCAGTCTATTGCCAAAGTAATGCCTTAGACCATGTGGCCACCGAAGTGGCTAAAGTGAGAGTGTTGAATGGCCGTCAAGTATTATAAGGATTACAAAAAATAAATGGAGGAAGAGAGAGGAAGGTGCCAAGAGGGGGTAGCAGGATGTAACCCGAGAAGGGGCGAAGCACCACGCGTTGGGAACTAGAGAGTATCCTGTCTGTCAGTCGGCCAGTGATCCGGGACCCCCCCCCCCCCCCCCAATACACATACACAGCGCACGTGCGTTACTTCGAGGGAGGGAAAGGAAGTAGTATACTCTCGTCAGCACCAGGGATTGGGTGAAACGTTAACACACCTGACACTCTATACCCAATATCATCTCTGAATTACTGTAGCTCTTATGTAAAAAAGTTTTTATTTCGCTCTCTCTCGGTTAACTGTTATCAAATCTCCTCGCTTTCAGTTATGTCTGAAAGTGGTGTACTGGTGTAAGAAGGCGGTGTTGGCAACATCGTCGAATCAGCGCCGCAAGAGTTGTCTTATATTAAAGGGAGGATTGACCACATCAAAATAAGAGAATGACAACGCTGTTTTCTCAATAGTAGACATACAGTTCCCTCAGAGGTGATATACAGTAATTATAGTCCCCTGGGTCTCCAGAAACAATCAACTGCTTCTTTTCCAAATCGGCTGATCTATGAACTTTTTTTTTAAATACACAGAGATGGACAAAAATTTTTACCACGTTTAAATGCTGATGTATTTTCTCCTATTCACCCTTTTTGGTAGTCTAACTCTAAAGCGTCACTCTCGCGATAGACTGCCGATGATGGCGAGATCGGGGTTCGTATCCCGATTGGGTGTGCTTAGGGTGGATTTTACACCCCTACAAACAAATGGGTACACTTCCTATAAATTAAACCTTCCTCATCCCTAGCCCATTAGCATAGTTAGTAGATAAGCGTATAACCCAAACAGGCAGTGAAACGCGGTGGCAAAACAAGAACATATATATATATTATATATATATATATATATATATATATATATATATATATATATATATATATTACTTCATGGCATTAGGAACTCGAAATTTCATTGCCGCACTTACAAAAGTACGCCACCTAACCCTATATTGAGTTAGTTCTGACCAGTCCACCTCATTACACCCTATCCTAATCTTGAGCTAGTTCTATCCAGTCCACCTCATTACACCCATCCTATCTTGAGCTAGTTATATCCAGTCCACCTCATTACACCCTATCCCTATCCTTGAGCTAGTTCTATCCAGTCCACCTCATTAGCACCCTATCCCTATCTTGAGCAGTTCTCTCCATTACACACCTCTACATTTTCACACCCATACCCTATCCTCTGAGCTAGTTTTCCAGTCCACCTATTACACCCTATCCCTATCTTGAGCAGTTCTACTCCAGTCCACCTCATTACACCCTATCCCTATCTCGAGCTAGTTTATATAGTCCACCTCATTACATCCCTATCCCTATCTTGAGCTAGTTCTATCCAGTCCACCTCATTACACCCTATCTCTTCTTGAGCTAGTTCTATACAGTTCACCTATTCACCCTATCCCTATCTTGAGCTGGTTCTATCCAGTCCACCTCATTACACCCTATCTCTTTCAGATCCGTTCTAATGTTATCCTCACCTCTGCGTCTAGGTCTTCCCAATGGTCTCTTCCCACTGGGTTTGCTAGTCATTATACCCTGAACACTATTCTAGATTCTCCCATTCGAGCTGCAGTTCCTACCCACCATTATCTACGAGATTTAACTATACTAACAAGTTCTTATGATAAGTACAGGGTATGCAACTCATTGCTATGCAACCTCATCCACTCCCCATCAACCTCATCCGTTTTTGGACCAAATATCTTCCTAAGCAACTTGTTGTAGAACCCCCTAAATTTGTTTTCATCATGTGAGGTAAGAGACCACATTTCACACACATACATATTTTATACTTATACTTAAATATATGTATTTAAAAATATTTAATTTCTTTGAATACTTGAGATAAGTGTTTACGAATGAGGAGGTATACACAAACACACACACAAGGGGTTGAACACCATTGGTTTAGACTAAGCGAGCTAAGAAACCAGTGGAATTGAGTCCGGTGAAACAATTTTACCATAATTATAAATAATAACATTAAACACAAATATATTTATTCACAATTTCAAATCAATTTTATCCATCACAGTTTGTTTGTTTTCAAATTAAGAATGTTTAAAGATACACATCCACACATTCTCTGGCCACAATTTTATCTTTTACCAAACATTTCGGTTAATTAGCCATGAGTTGGGCTTGTATTAATAATCGTTATCAAGCTGGAATGGAAGGTGATCAAGAAAATCTGTCTTTTTAGTTTTAATATTAAACAATTTTTTAAACAAAAAAATATATTTATACATTTCTTTAGTAGAAACATAGAGCTTAATTTTCTTCGGATGGTGATATCAACGGTCGATGAACATATTTCATGAGTGTAGTATTTGATTTAACATTTTTTAAAGGAAGAGAGAAATTTCTCATTAAATTCTAAGACAGTAGTTGGGGGGACCCATCAGTACAGTCATTTATACATAAAACTGCCTATATGTGAGAGCGTTTATATCGAAAACGGTCTATATTTGGGGGGCCGTTTCGGATCAGTCATTTATACATAAAACTGCCTATATGTCAGAGCGTTTATATCTAAAACGGTCTATATTTGGGGTTTGTTTTTTACCGCTCCCGCCCCTTTTCCCCTCCTCCCTCAGAGCCGGTGGTTATTTTTGATTAATTATCGTTAATTAAATATTGTTAATTGGTAGGATAGAGGCGTTGGAGTTATTATTGGTAGGATAGAGGTTTTTTTATTCATCAATTAGGGCGCTGTAGTTTATTTGCTGAAGCATAGAGCCACTCGCGCTCCACGTCTTTCTCCTCCGATTGGTAGGATAGAGGTTTTTTATTCATCAATTAGGGCGCTGTAGTTTATTTGCTGAAGCATAGAGCCACCCGCGCTCCACGTCTTTCTCCTCCGGATGCCCGATATTAAATGACACAAGCTGGCTCGCTGGCTTCTGATGACAAACTCAGCCTTTCACTTTTCCCTCCCCACCCCTCCCTCAGAGCCGGGGTTGTTCATCCTGGTTTTCCCCCTCCCCCGGTCATTCCTCCTCCTTCGCCACCCTGACGCCAGCCTGCCGGGAAGACAAGTGACATCGATAACCTTGGGTTTTCCCAATGACGTAATCATCGCAACCCTGGCGCCGGGCTGGCGGGCAGACAAGTTGGGACAAGAATAGATAGTGACCTCAGCAACCTGGGTTTTTCCTATGACGTAATCATTGCGTGTTATGTCGCAACTCTAGCATCTCTAGTTATGCACAATCAGGGGCCTCGGAATCCACAGTTAGGGGCCACTACCCCTGTCACAAGTCTACTAAAATTGTTTGTTTGGTATCGTCTGTCGAAATGCATGGAAATGTTCCTCCACCCGCAGCTCTCGGACCGGACAACCTGGGTATTTTCCTATGCCGTAATCATTGCGTGTTATGTCGCAGCTCTAATTATGCACAATCAGGGGCCTCGGAATCCACAATTAGGGGCCGCTATCCCCGTCACCAATGTATACTAAAATTGTTTTTTGGTATCGTCTTTCTCAATGCATGGATGTGTGTAACAGTCACGGACCGGAGGAGTAAGTTAGAATGGTTCCAGCGTTTATGTGGTGTGAGGGAGTGTATAAAACCACCATCCCCCCTGAGCGAGATATGAATCCACTGCCTCCAACGGCCATAACGTGTACCCGACCCTCCCAATACTTCTTAAACAAATAAATGTAATGTTTCCGTACATAAAAAAAATGCATAAGTAATGACCGTAAATATATATCAGGGCTGAATACATGGCGACAGTTTGGTGGGTCGTCAAGACAAGACAAATGGCGCCAGGTTGGCGGGCAGACAAGTCAGGACAAGAATATATCGTGACCTCGACAACCTTGGGTTTTCCCAATGACGTAATCATCGCGTGTTATGTCGCAACCCTGGCGCCAGGTTGGCGGGCAGCCAAGACAAGTTGGGACAAGAATAGATATTGACCCGGGCAGCGGGTTTTCCCTGGCGCCAGGTAGTCGGGCAGACAAGAATAGATATTGAGGTCATTGACCCTGGCAGTGGGTTTTCCCTGGCGCCAGGTTGGCGGGCAGACAAGACATGTTGAGACAAGATTAGATATTGACCCGGGGCATCGGGTTGTCGGGCAGACAAGGCAAGTTGGGACTCGTAAATAAAACACAGATGTTACAAATATATATTTATTTAATAAACATCACAATTATACATTTTTACATGAATGACGCATATATTCGTTCATACGTTTTTCTACAGTGTCTCTTAGATGCGTTAGTAAAATTGTTTTTAGTTCACAATCCAACATGTAATAGTCCAAACCGATGACTTGACGTGTATAGTAAGTAGCACTGATAAGATCCAGGTTTTTGATGTGCGTTTCCACCGTAGGTTGTTCTAGGTCGATGACATCCGTAGATTCTGTTAGCGTGTCGCATACATCCACGACGAGTGTGTCGATCAAATTGTTGCAATAGCGCGCGACGGGTGTCGACCACATGTCCCGTCGGTCGACGGCGACGTCGATGAGGTCCCACACCTCACAAAGACGCGCCCAGCTAGGTGCTAGATAGGCGACCCGTTTGATTCCGGCGTCTTGTTTCTCGTTGATGACGACCATACGGTCACCGCACATGCGTCTCAGGGAGATTTCGTGATTAGTCAGGCTAATCTTCTGAGGAGGTTGCGTGTTGGTGAAAAACTTTGATATGACCGACTTGTAGGTGCTCAGTTCTTGCCATTCTGTTCGGTTAAACACGGCGCAGTTCCCTCCACATTTTTCTAGTTGGACATAGGGCGTAAAGTTGTTCTTGACACTCATGCCGACGATGACTCGCTTGGCGTCGACTCCATCCAGCGGGAACAATGTGTTGAAAATACTGGTGACGGCGAGTGGTTTCGCAGGCTTTGCTTTGCTACCGCAAACGTCTTGACCTTCCATGATGCTCAGTGGTTATGGCCGGCACACCGCCGGGACGCCCTTTTTATAGGCGCACGCCGTCTGGACACGGCCTCTTGAAGGGCGACATGCCCCTACAGTCTTGAAAAATCTATTGTAATATCTCACCACCTTAGCGTCGTTGGCTGTATGATTGGTGGGCGAGAATAGGTTTTGGAAAGTTTTCAGCGGAATGTTCTGGGCGCGATAGAGAAGGTACATGAGACAGTAATGGCCGCAAACGTCTGATGCGATGCTTTGAAGTTGTAGCTTACTATGGGACGTGCGAAAAGTGTTTTTGCGTATAAATGCCAGATGTGACTTTATACGCGGTGGAAAACCATAACTGTCAAAGTATTCTCCCACGCCGTTCTTGTCGATAAAGATGGCGACCCAATGCGTCCCAGGTTTGGTGTGCGGATCGGTGTTGATGACTAGAGCGGCAGGTCGAGCTATTCTTGCGGGTAGTTGATCAGCAGGGAAAACACCCGACCATACAGAACGGAACCACGGACTTGTTTTCAGCGCACGTCTTATGGTGTGCGTGTCCATCTTCAATCATCCAGTCTCGAAGTCCCCAGACGATAGAGGCAGAGCAGAAATTCCATACAAAACTATGTGCCATGCACATGGTGCGACCCAATTTAAGTGTTTTCAGTGACGAACAACCTCTGTCGTACAGATCTACGATGGGTGTAGACGTGTATTTGACTAGAAACTTTTTCTTTTCTGACCCCTTGACGTAGACGGTTTCTGCACGCGCTGTGGCACGGGAGATGAGGGATTCGAGCAGGCTGTAATCCACATCACCGTAATCCCAGCTGATACCGTGCAGATTGTTGACTATATAGTCGGCTTTCTTTCGGGCATCGGTGGAAAGTTCTTCGATAGCGTATGGAGGTTTTAACACCCAGTGTTGAATTAATGTGCCGCATACAGATAAAACACTCAGTTCCTTGACGATAAACTCGTTGTTGTCGTCGATGAAGCTCTGGAAATCCACAATGACGTCCATAGCTTAAATGAAGGGGGTAAGGGGCGGGAAGCCGTTTATATTAACTTCCATAATCGGTCACAACGTTTCTGTCCTTGTCAATGGTGATGATGTTGGCAAACTCCCCGTACACGATACAGTTGACGGTTTCGGTGAGAGCTCGGGTGAAGCTCACTTCGATGCTCAGAGAACCGTGTCTCGTCAAATTCCAATGTGATGTCATGTGGGCGGACAGATTAGGTGTGAGATCGAAAGCCATGAGATGATATCCCTTGGGGAAGGCTTCTCGTGTGATGTCGCTACCCTCGTTCATGAAATGGATACCCGTTCCAGAAAACAGCGTGTGGTAGGACATGACATAGTGTCCGTTTGAAAAATCGGGCTGTAACGGTTTTGACGGTACTTGTTCCCCGTCCACGTACAGCGAGAAATGGTTCATGCCATAGGTTTGAAAGTTGAACGGGTTCTTGGTGGCGTCTCCGTTGAACGCCGCGTTTGACACAAATCCCACGATGCACCGTTTGGGTAACTGGCCGGTGAATACGTTGTCCAGCGATTTCCCTTGCACGCCCGTAGGAATAGTGAGTGTTTTTACTTCCACACGGGTGATGGGATACTTTGCGGGACTGACATTTAATGCTTTGGCGTGTGCCAACAGTATAGAAGGTGCTACTTTGACACGCCTCACTAGAAGGCCGGCTTCAACGATGTGAACCTTAAAGTGAGGGAGTTCAGGGACCGCCATAAGACTAAACCCGTCTCTGGAACGGACCAACCGGACTCGGAGTTCGGCGCCGTTCAAAAGGTATTTCTCTTGGTTAAACACGTCGCCGTGTAGATACCCCAAAAGATCCACCGTCTTACTTTTTGTGGTGAGACTGCGACGGGCCTCAAATCCCTTGTTGTTGGCGTTAGCCTCCTCAAAGGTTCCGGGGGTGTCTGCGAACCACAGACCGCAAGTCAAATGTGTTCTTTTGGCTTCGCTGTTGTAATTGAGCAGCGTCTCAATGTACGCTCTATAGGCATACGTGTTGCTGGGCGGTGATACTAGTTTTTGGTTTAAAAACACGTCCACCTGCGTGAATAGAGAATGCAGCCAATTGTTGACGGGAGCGATCTGATCCACCTCTGTGAAAGCGCCACCATCGGGTTTCATGATGGCCGCACGGAGATAGAGCATAGTCTGTGAAAGATCGATATAGAACTCGCCCTGGCCGGTAACGGTAAATTCGATGGGTGAATCATCGGTGAGGGAAGAGACAGGTTTGTACTGGAGCCATTGCCCACTTTCAAGACTGGTTTGAGTGGGTGGCACGGAAAAGAGATCGAGTTCACTGCTGGCACACTCGCAGGACTGGGGGTGTAGAAACGACATTTTAACTGAAAATATCTTTAGCTTCTTTCTTGACCTTTTTACGTCGGGTGACGACCTTAGAATGACGTCGTTGCTTCTTACGACGCCCTTTATAGCCTGAGCCGGTCATCAGCGTGTTGATCTTCTGTTCAGCCTTGCGTTTCAAGTTTGTTCCAGCCTCGCCGACACGTTGCCGTAGGGCCTCTTTGAAAGGACGCCCTTGATTGGCAACGTCGGAGAGCACGTCGATTCCCGTATGAAGCGCCTGTTTTCCGATGGCTTTAGCGCCACTTCTCAGCAACGGTACGACGCTTTTGAAAAGACCACTGAAAAAACTTCCTATCCCATGCCCTCTTTGATAGGGAACACCGTGGTAGATCGAAGATATTCCTGTTCCAGCCTGGTTGATGTAGTATCTTTGGTAGGGACAGTTCATGTTGAGCAGCGTCGAAAATGAAGTTTCACGCACACTTTTCCAAACTCGAATGGTACAGGTTCACCCGTGTCGGTTCTTATATTGATTTCCAAGCTTTCAATTTCCCTTCTCAGCACCGGCATGTAGTGCAACGGGTCGTAGCTAACTGTCTTATGTATGCCGTAGAGATAGTTTACGTTGTTGATGCCGACGATACGTAATAGAGGTGCCACAATGTCACCCACGGGCTGAGGCTCGACAATATCCGTGTATATGTACATTTGCGAGGGCAGGCCTAGTAGAATGTTGGCGGCGTACGGAGACTTTGGTACTTTTATCAGATTAGTCTTAGGATCGAAACCGAGCTGCAGACTTAGTTGAGTTGATAGACTCAACAGCTGTATATTTGGTGAAGAAGAGATAACTTCCACTTTTTTGTTGGGGTTTGTGTACTTGAATACAACTCCGGAATCCCCTTTAAAAGCCTCTACTTCGTTTAGAGCCTTGATCAATTCGTGGATAGTGCTGTAGTTTCCAGCAGGGATATGATCCTTGAATATTTGTTCCACGCCGTTAGCGTCCACCCAGTTGTACCATACAATATTTTTGGCCCTCGGGTACGGTGGTGAAAGAACAGGGATATTGAAATTCAGCCAGAGCGACTTCCCACCGCCCTTCGAGTGTAAGACGGTAAGGAAGTTGCGTGGTGAAATTCGTGAGGGTATTTTTCGGGAAATATCCCATAGAGCTGTCGCTCGGCAAAGTGATGTAAAATTGGTCCTTCATGGTAGTGCGCTGACGTAACTGGCGGGAATCCAGGAATTAAACTTGGAGGGGTAACCTTTCCACTGCACGTACACTTTCTTTCTGGCGCCTTTACCCTTGACACGTAGTATTTTATCAACTTTAAAAGTTTCAGGGAGACGTACGCGTTGCAATTCAGGTTCGTAAAACGTCCCCTCCACTTCTTCGCCGTCAAGATCGGTGAGTCTGTAGACGACAGGTTGTCGCAACACGACACTACTGACTTTGAAAATCTCTTCGCTCCAATTGCTTTCGTAGCCCTTTTCAAACAGCATTTTGGATTTGCTAATACGCACCGTGTCACCGACTTTTATTTTAGGCTTCGAGCTTGGACGCCTTTTGCCCTACAGATTATCTCTGACTTGAAGCACGTTAGTTTCTGAAACGGCGGCGGGCGCCATCTTGATGCTGGAATGCTTGGACCCGTTGTAAGCGTCGACTAGGGCTTGGAGGACGTCCACATACCGATACGTGTTATTTTTGGTAAAGTAGCGCCACATGCGTCCTTTCAGAGTTCTATTGAACCGTTCCACGATGCTTGCCTTCACGTCTGGATTATGAGTGGTGTAGTAATGCACGCCTTCTTGCTTGAGAAATTTCCGGACTAGCCGTGCCGTGAACTCTGTCCCCTTGTCCGTCTGTATGCTTAGAGGTTTACGCCCGCTTTGCTTGAAAATGTCCTGAAAGGCGTCTCTCACGACGCTCCCCGTCTTGGATGGAAGCGTCCTCGCCCAGGCCATCTTACTAAACACGTCGATGACGGTGAGCAAGTACACTGCACCGTCGTTGTATTTTCTGAGACTTCTCATATCGTTGAGATCGGCTTGCCAGAGATCGTCAATGTTTGACACCACGTACTTGTTGCGTGGAAATTTTTTTAGCACAGGTTTGTGTAAGGTATAAGCGTCCTGCGCACGAAGCCATTCTCGTACTTTTTCGGGATCTTTTTTGGACGCCTTTATGAGCGACGCCGCCCCTGCAAACCCTGCAGGATGAGAAGGGGCGTAGTAGATGTCGGCTAGACGTTTCATTAAGCTCTGAATGGCAGCCACCGGTTTTCGTCCACTCTCTTCAGTTTCTTCTTCTTTGGGCGTTGCGACGGTGTAAGTGGTTGTGGTACGGGCGTCGGATCTCTAATGGGCGCCAAACGTTTCGGGTTCACAATAAATTCTTTTGGAACGTTTATATTTTGCAGCGCCGTGAGAAACTCTCGCCACCCTGACGGTTCGCTGTGTCTTCTTGCTCTGACCAGATCGTTGACTAAATCCACAATATTGGATCCACGAAGAGGCGTATCTTGAATACTCACTTCTCCGTTTGAGTCCCAAGAGATGCCGCCTCGGGCCTTAATATGTTCTAGTAAAAGTTCAGCTTTTTTACGTGCCTGTGCTGGTACAGTATTAAGTACAGTTGGGATGGGAAGTACAGACACTTCAGGGGTGATGGTGGTGGTGGTTTCAGATGGCGGTGGGTGTTGACTAAAGTGTAGATAGCGCTGTAGCACTTGTTGGTATAAAGTCCATTTAGACTTGTCGTCAAGTTTTGAAGCGAGGATTTTTTCCATTTCCTTGTCCAACTCGGAGACCACTAGATTTGTTGCCGAGGCTGTTTGTTGGTGGTGTTGCTCGTAACGGTGTAATGTTTCCGGGGACACCAATATCATCTTTTTCGTGTGTTCCATTATTTACTTGTTGAATAAGGAACCGAGGACCCCGCTGATTAAAGGGGCTAAAAGTAAGGGCAAGAACGCTCCTCCTTTCTGAACGAGTAGTCGTCTCTTCTTCTTCCAGCACTCTCCTCGTTTGACCAGCTTGCGCAACACCTGCTTGTGAGCACGTAACTTTGTCTTCTGCGCATTTTTCAGCGGTACCCGTCCTTTTAAAGTGTTGTAGGCACACTCGCAAACAGAGTCAACCAGTTTCTTGTCGGCCGTTTTCATCAACGCGACACGTTGCTGCGGGTTCATGCGATACATCGCACGTAGCAGAGGTGCCTGCTTCAGCACTTTGGGACTCATGGTTATGAAATGATCTGTAAGCGGGAAGTGTCGGTGTTTTTATAGCTTTTGCGCGGTAGATACACGCAGCAGCCGACATTTGTGCGGGTTCTATATCTGAACCATTCTGGTGTACCTTGTTTGAAATCTAGCAATATATAGCCGTGAGGCGTACTTGTAGCATCGGTGTAAGCCTCTTGTAAAACACGGGGATTTTCAGGACAGACTTGTCGTGCAAAGTGTTGAATCTGAGCTTTATCCCTTGGATTTTTAAAAAGCACGATATAATGTGCGTTTAAGGAAATGTCTCTTTGGCCCTTGCCCTGATGGAATATATTTTGTGTAAGGTACATGACGCTAATATTTTGATGGTGGCATCCTTTGGTGGAAAGATCGACGACCACTTCGTTGGCTTCACGCATCAGGTCGTCCAGGATAATCAGCTGTGGCGAGTCATTACAGACGTCATCCATTTCCGGCAAACCCTTACAGAATATGACGTGGGGACTTGTCCCGTCTTGTTCGAATCCCGGTTGCCATAAAGCATAATACCATGTGATTTTATCAAATTTAACGTCACACATTGTGTCCAAGTGACGGATAAAGCCTGCTACAAAATGTGACTTTCCACAGCCGGACGGGCCGCTTATGATGGCCGAAAATGGATGTTTCAACTTGTCCATAATGTTTGAGACTGAGCTTATAAGCTATATGAGCTTGTATTTATAGGATAGGAGGGAGGTGCGGGTGTAGACGTTAAAACACATACATAACAATTTTTTACAATATTTATTTACAAGCAGGAAAAAAGTATACACACAGTGTAAAGTATACTGTGAATATTTACAATATATAATTGTTTGTATAAACATAGCTGGTTTTGTTTACACACAGTGAAAAGTATACTGTGAATATTTACAATATAGGGGGAATAGTGGCCTCGGTACTAAAAGAAAATAAATATATATGTGAATAGATTTAAAATAAAAATATATACAATCAGTCTATCATATTTGACTGAAAAAAATATATACAAACAATGTATTAGATTTAAAATAAAAATATATACAATAAGTTTATCAGAAAAAAATATATATACAAACAATGTATTAGATTTAAAATAAATATATATACAAACATTTGGCTAGAATTAAAATATATACAAGTAACTAATTGACTAGAAAAAAAATCAGGTAGGCAGAGGACTGTACTGGCAAATAAAAAAATATAAAAAAAGTATCCCGGGTGCATAAAAAAATATAAAAAAATATGCTTGTTTTCATGCAGAAAAAAATATGAAAAAAAATCTCAAATCTTTGAAAATGGTATGTCAGTGGAACTGTCTAGAGTGAAAGAAAAAAAAGATGATTATTCAGCCCGTCTAAATGATCACCTTTTATTCGTGGCGAGCGCGTTTACAAGGACTCTGATACCCAAACGGCAACGTATTAAAATCATCTGTTATCCGGCGTTTGGTGTACACGGGCCGGTAGACTTTAGTCTGCGAAACGGTACATACAGTCGCAAGACCTTTTCTTACAATTTTGTGCGGTATCTGTATGTATCTTTCCGCAGCCTGTTCGGTGACCATCGCTTTCAAAACTTCGAAATTAACATCGTTCCGGTTGCCATAGTTTATGGTGATCCCGCGAACCTTGCACACCGTTTTTGTTTTGGCAGGATCACCGCCAACGCAAACTCGGTAAGCGTAATTTTTGGGACCACCAGATACAAAGGCGCTAATGTAGCTTTCCGGACCGTAATCCTGAAGTTCATCAGTGAGGTCACCTAAAAAGTCTCCGGTCGGTGGACTCCAATCGCCGGGGCGTTCAGTGAATAGAACGCTATCTGTATCATGATATAAAACGCGGTCCCCCAATTGTTCAAGGATGCTGTATAAGTGCAACCTAGCCATAGCAGTCGTGTAGCACGCCACCGCCACACTCGTGTTAGGGTTAGGGCGCAACGCGTCACGCGCATCCTTGTAATTGAGGAACATAACCTCATCATTTACATCAATGACGCTGTCCACGGTGATGTACGGATCCGTCAGGTACTTGTGGACGCCCTGATAGTCGTTGACAACGGCTACGTGTGGTAAATCGGGTCTTTGCCCAAACTTTCCCCATAGTGAATTTAAAAAAAGTTTAGCCAGAGTGCGGAGACCAGGGTTTTTACAAACAGAGCCGAAATCGAGTTTTACCCCTTCCCTTTCCTCATAATTTTGAATGTAAGCTAACTTTTCCTCTTGTGAGGTACACCACTCTGGCCATCCGCTGGCTTCTTGTTTAATTTTCAAAAAAGTATCAATGTACCCGTGAAACAGGCCGCCAGAACGCGTCTGACGGTCATAAACAGATACATTGTACTCCCACACTTCGTGCACTGCTTCAACGGTGTAGCCTTTCTCAACGGCTTTCCGGATCTCGTCAATCACCCAGACGCCTGTCAACCAGCGATCTTTTTTGTCGTTGTGCTGACACGCGCCTTGGTTTTTCTCCTCCCCGCATTTCCTGCACAAGATGAACATTAGCTTGTCGTGCATCCTGGTAGGCAATACGGGCAGGAATAAATCTCGCGGAGGCGTCACTGTAACTTTGGCTATGCCTTCTACTTGATCTATAGACGGACAATTTGGTTCCAAGTGAATTTTGGGGTGGCCGACTGGGTATTTTTTATACTTGCAAACGTATGGATACAATGAACACACATCCAAGTACTTGATCTTCTCCCCACAAGAAAGGTCTGTTTCGTGGAAGAGCTTGATACAATTTGTACGCCCGCCAAAGAATGCATCCCTGGGACTGAGAGGTTCCTTGGTATACACCTCGTGCCGGAGTACAAATTGCTGCAAGTCCTTGTCTGTGCGTTTCATCGCATTAAACATGCACTCCCACATCTCTACGACCGTGTAGCCGGCATTCTTAAACTTTTCCAAACAAGCCATGGTCGCTTCATAACGCGTCTCCGTGGTCTCGTGGGGGCTATTTTTGACCTGGGTGGTCCTGTCAGGGTAACAGAGAGGGCACCCGTGCCAATAACAGCCCCAAAACTGGAAGACGGTGGTGGTATCTCCAGCTTTAACAACACCGTCTACACGTCGCCCTAACACATATTCCTCACGGCCGTTACCCGCATGAAGAATAGAGACACCGCGTTGATGGGCCTCCCAGCAGAGCCATTGTACAGCGACGTGCGACTGTTGGTCTGCGCACCGATAGCCACCGTTAGGGATAATACCGATAGTATTCTCCTTAAGATGACTTCGGCGGTAAACCAACATGGCCGCTCCAGCTATCGTACACGCCTCTCTGAAAGGATCCACCTTTGCTTTCTCCATGAGCATCTCTCTAAACTTCAGGCAGGCCTTCCGTAGGATCTCTACATCTTTCACACAATACAGTTCCAACTCGCGTTTAAAATCAAAGACATAGTTATCTTTGACCAACGCGTCATACCACTTCTCAAAGTGCTCCTTTCCCTCAACTGACATCTCGCCGATGCCGTAGTCCTCCTTTGGCGGCAAGGGACCCCTATACCCCGCGTTTTCTTTTTTATTGAAAAAATGGGGGAAATGTCCCTTGGCCAAAGACTCGTCCAAGCCGAAAGTTTTGGGCAATTTGGACAGCGACATCGGGAGAAAGTTCAGTGAGTCAATAAAGTGGAGCGGGCCGTAACGCATGGACATGATTTTCCCACCGTTCATTATAAGTTCTGGAGTCCATTTTTTAACCTCCATCATATATTTTAAAATAAAATTTCCATCATAGGATTTAGCGTTATGGCCGAGGAGGGTGATATCCTTAAATTTTGAAGCTTTAATTTGAACAATAAATTCGAAAAATTGGGCCATTGTGGTATCACCCTTGAATATGCGAGTCCTATCGCCCCCACAGTCGGTGCAATGGTGATCATTTGCATCTATATGAACACAGGCCTTACAACACGTTTGCACGACACATAGGTTTGGTTCGTGTAAGTACGTGCTGACCGCACCTTGAAGAAGCGTTTCTTGTCTGCATTCAAAGTCATAGAATACAAACATGAAACTACTCTTTTCCAGTGACGGCTTTGACGGGGCCTGTTTCATATAACAGAAATGACCAAAAGGACGATATGAATCGCATACTCTACAAAAAGTCTCATAACACCTATGTGAATAATTTGATCTTTCCAAACTGAAAAATTGCCCGCATACCTCGCAAACCTTTTTGACATCACAGACCGATCTGTGACCGCTGAAAAAACCGGGACGTTTATGGTTATCAAAGCACGTCTGATTTGTGAACCAACGACCACAGTTTTCACAAAGCACAGATCGGCCTCCGCTACAAACCGCTTTAGCGTGACACTTTTTGCACGCGGATTCACACTTGTGTTTGTTCTTTGTGTTGAACGGTACACGACACTCACGGCAAAAGTACCCACACTTAAATGCGGCTGTCAAGGATGTTATGACGTCAAAATGGTTTTGCTTATCGTCGTGAAAATACAAATCAAGGTGCCCCTTAAAGGAATGTTCGGAGGGAGTAGGCCCCTCATATAGGACCTGTCTCCCCGACGTTCCCTGAACACTGTGATTTTGTATTCGGAAAGGTATGCTTGAAATTGTTTCAGCTCAGTGAGCCCACCACCCTTCAAAAGATTCACATGGGCATCACGGCATAGTTCTTCTGCTTTGAGTTTTTGAATATTACGACCCGTTTTGATTTGTTTAAAGGTGTTCACGTCCATGCATCCTGGTTCTCTTTTATTGTCACATATAGCTTTGGCGACAACCAATGCACGGGCAAGACAAATACTGTCGCCATTTTGAATCGTAATGATCCCTTGGTTTTTACGGCTATATGTGCTAGCGGGAGAGAGTTTATCACATTTATGATTACCCCTCCCGCGAGGCTCCTTAAAGTGGGAGAGTTTAACGTACAATGGTGCAGTACTCAAAAACAAACTATTACTCTGCAACACGCGACTTACGTTATCAAGCACTGCTCTAGCGTCTAGCTGGTCTGCTCGTCTAAATGAGACATACACAGGGCTTAACGTTGAGTCAGTGCTACTCAAAAGTAAGCCTACGTGGTCATCGGCGCTAACGCCATGGTCCTGCAACCGATGGAGCAAATTAGTAATTTGTTCTTCAAGCCAGCTTATTGCGTCACGATCGCTTGCTGGTGCACCCAGATGTACGGTAATTTCTCTACCAGTATAAAAGAAACGCCTCAATTGTTTAATCCTCTCTTCGATGATACGAAGAGGGACGCCATTTTGCAATTCCCCACCTACCTGATTCACCTGGCCACTAATTCCGTTTTGAGGGGCAAAAGACGGTCCCGCTATCGCCGGCTCCATGGGGCCCATCTCCCCCGCCGCCACTGGGTCTCGAACGCCCTCTCCCTGGCGTAGAGGCCGGAGTGAAGATGTTCCGGCTTGCAGGGACACAGGGGCTCGAACCCCTTCTCTCTGGAGCTGGGGCGATGCGGCTACATAGGGCTGGAGGGGTGCCACCGCTGGTGATGGTGGCTCTGTGGTCATCCCGCCATTTCCGGCCTCCAATTCAACTATAACACATGTCAAAGTAAGCCTTGTTACAACAGGCGCATATTTTTTTCTTTAAAATGTATAATATGTTTGAATTTTTCAATTGCTTTAGACGTAACAGGCATTTACAGAAGTGAGTCAGCGTTTGCGGGGGAGGGAGAGTGAAAATTTGTCTCTAGTTTACCTTGGTAAGATTCGAACCTAACACTCATCTCTTTAATACTTTTTGTATTATTATTATTATAGCATGTTCAATTTTTCAATTGCTTTAGACGTAACCGACATTTACAGAAGTGCGTCAGCACTTGCGGTGGAGGGAGAGTGAAAAAAATTGTCTCTAGTTTACCTTGCTAAGATTTGAAGCTCAAACTCATCTCTTTAATACTTTTTGTATTATTATTATTATTATTATTATATCATTTTAGCAGCGGAGATTACGTCTTAAGATACTTTTCGCTTTAATTGTTTCAACTACGAATGTGTCAATTTATTGAAAAAAAAACGCCTGAGATTATGCTCGCGTAATGAATTGATAGCTATGATACTAGATGTTGTTTCTAACGCCTGCATAATGAGTGGATAGACAGCCCGCCGCACTTAACACAACGAAAGTTAGACACCTTAAAAGGGGTAGTAAAATTTGAGTTTATAACAGCTTTCTTTAAATCGGGGGAAAATATGTTCAACCCTTTTCAAAAAACATTTGTTTGGTTATCATAAGCTACTAGCTGCCTCCTATATTTGAAATATGTATCTAGAGGCAGCTGTATCCTTAACATGCATTACTTTATTTATAAAATAAGCACAACTTTTAAGATTATGTTTGGCGGTAAACAAAAGACGGTAATAAATTGACAGAGGAAATGTACAGCCCTTAACTAAAATACATTTTACTATATTAAGCCTGCAACGTGTAAACATACATAAGAACACGTAAACATTTAGACTGGAATTAAAAAAAGTACGCCCTAAAGTGTCAGCCAGACACAAATTTAGTACAAGAAGAATAAACTCTCATTTTAAACCCCTGTTTGGATTCGAACCCGTGGCACTGCATACATATAGTTTTTTAAATTGGTTACTATTACACATCATAAATTAAAGTGTATGGACTTATGTTTATGCAGAGTGAAACGTGACTGTCTAAAGTGTTGATTACAATTTTCTGACTTTGTACAGGAAATGAACCCGTGACCAGGAGACACTAAAATGATACTCGATCACATTGTAAAACGACAATTATAATTTTCTGTCTTTGAACCCGGGACCCTTTATTGAACAAAATAGTTGACTAAACCAGTATTTTCGCTTATCCCAAGAGGGAATTGGACCAAGGACTCCCCCCCCCCCCAATGGCTCAGTATAAATCATACAGGTAGGATTTTTAATAAACGTTTAAGTAGCAATATAGTTTTCCTTGCTCTAAACTGTAAAACACACGCATTCTTTTATACACTAAACGAAGTAGTACAAGCTCACTGCTAGCAATTGTTTTCGACTCTGAGGGGCGATATAACAGGATTTGTGCGAGAGAGAGAAAGCTACACTGCCTACTGGCTACATGTAGAAGGTACTTACATAGCAGTCGGTCAAGGGTGTCCAAATCTGCCCAAACAGCGGGAGGTGCATTTCCCATGGCGACGAGGGGTACCGGTGGTAGGGGCGCGGGCGCAAAGATACAGGGAGAGGGCCTGGGGGCGACATCAGTGGCGTCGTGAGTGGCACCGATTCGTAAGGGCGCCTCCGGGGGAGTCGATGTCTCTACAACTGACGGTATGCACCCCCGAAGCCCTTCGTCTAAACCGTACGGATCCCAGTAGTCTGAAATTAAATAAATACAAATTAATTAGCATTTACAGGAAAAAAAACACCAACAAGACTCCAATATATATGTTTTTAGTCTGTTACTTACCCATCGACGCGTTAGCATCAGCGTTGCAAATTCCGTTTTCATCGAACAGTAGCAGCTGGTCCAGGCTATTGGGATCCTCCGGTTGTATATCCCCTCCAATCATCGGGGGCTCTTCAACTAACAAAAAAAAGAAGAACACCATTGTACGCCCCAGCTGTATTAGTCAACAAAAAAAAAAACACCAGTTAAAATATACAGAAAAAAACTTACCTAAATTTAGAAAATTTTCTAGCGACTCGAAACTCATTTTTTTTGATGTTCGGCGGCGTCAATCACAAATTGAAATGACCAAATGTAATGAGCGGGTTCTATTTATACCCTCTTCAAAGAGCCTGCCGTCTGTAATGACCTAATACTCTAATGTGTCTCTGCGCATGCGCAACACAGACCTGTCCATAAGTCCCTTTGTAAATCCCGTTATTTCAGTAGTCGGCATCGACCCAGCGAAGTGGACGGAGGTGCCTGCTCGATGCTCTGTTCCACTGCCTTAAATATGAGTGAAGAATGACCCTGAGCACGGAACGAATCCTGGATAGCTCAGTGGTCAGAGCAATGGCGTACTAAGCCAGAGGTCACGGGTTTGGAACTTGAAACCTTACCTTAAATATTTTAATTTGTTTGGTAGAAAGACCAAAACTATAGTATGAAGAGCATATAGCTACTTTACCGGCGGTCAGTATCTATCAACATACTTGCTCGGTATGCGTTTGTTATTCACCTGCATCACAGGTAGCGTAGTCTAAGGCGTCACTGCCAATGCCTGGGAGGTCGTGGGTTTGATTCCCGTCCTGGTACATGACCATTCTAGGTGTCAGCCCTCCCGCAAACGTAGACCAAAGGTGTTTTTTTCCGCACCCTTCGTGAAAATGCGGGTACATTTTCCGTCCTCCTATCTACTTAGCGGGGTTCATCATTGGTTTGACTTCGAACACTGAGGCAAATGCGGGTACACTATCCCAAGATATTAAATACCGTGTGTGAACTCGTCACCTTACCTTAAATATTAACAACATATTCTTACTAGTTTTTTTTATTGACAATCAACAATTAATTTACAAGCGCAATATTATTTAGGTCTTTGCCGACTGTGAGTACTTGACGTATGAATAGGGATTCTGCCTGTTTAAAGTATATGCTGTATATCACATGACTTGAGACGTATGAATATGTTAAATAGTGAGTATTCAGACAGAACTTTTATTTGCTTTCTACCCTAGAATTATTTGTACTGCAGATCACCTGACTTGACGTATGAATACGGGGTTCTGACCGTTTAAAATATCACATGGCCGGGCGTATGATAAATACTCAGCAAATTGTTAAAGAAAACCTTACATTGCCTTATTTATTATTTGTAAACTCTCCTAGAAACCTTACATTAACTAAACTGGCTTTCGATGCCATCTAGCGGGCCAATAAGCAAGCACGACAAAACCCTGTACGGCAATTAAATAATATTAAATATTAAATAATGTATAACCTTTACACATGTTCCTATGTTAAATACCTAGGGGAAAAAAATCATGGCGGCTATATATATATTTTGATAACATAAATAATAACTTTTACATAAGTTTATAAGTAAAATATCTAGGAAAAAATCACGGTGCTTATGTAGTATAGTCTTTTGCTATAGTAGCGCCTTAAACCATGTGGTCATTCTTTATGTTACGTGCAATGATAAGCTAAATACCCGTTTTCATATTCGTTATACAGATACAATTACAGAGGATTAGCCATTTAATTTATCTGTACTTAGTCCGCTCTTGCAGAGGGCGAGAGAATTATTAACATTGAGTCGAAGTTGTGCGGTGTTATCGCCTATTAAGGGGTAACTAACTAATCGGGCCGTCGGTAAGGCGTTCAGTAATTTGATGGTCTCTGGTTCGAATCCAATCTAGACACACGAATTACAAACTACAGTAAATTCACCGTGCAAAACGGGCGTCGCTAAAATCTACCCTCCCTCAGTGCATCTGAAGGTACTCTCGCAAATGTTGAGTGCATTGATGTGTGGGCTTAAACTTTCATAGGGATATAGTTGCGAACATTAAATTCAATATTATTCCTCCGTTGAGAGCTGACTTGGGCCTGCCGCTTTCACGGAATGTAAAAGCGAATCTGCCGTATAACGGGACTTTTCATAGCTGCCTTACAGGTGTCTATTTTGAGAAACACAATGACTCCTCAAGGTGAATGGAGGTTATTGCTCGGTACGTCGCCCCCCAGAAGGTAATGACCGGGGAGGGGGAAAACCAGGATGAACAACCCCGGCTCTGAGGGAGGGGTGGGGAGGGAAAAGTGAAAGGCTGAGTTTGTCATCAGAAGCCAGCGAGCCAGCTTGTGTCATTTAATATCGGGCATCCGGAGGAGAAAGACGTGGAGCGCGGGTGGCTCTATGCTTCAGCAAATAAACTACAGCGCCCTAATTGATGAATAAAAAACCTCTATCCTACCAATCGGAGGAGAAAGACGTGGAGCGCGAGTGGCTCTATGCTTCAGCAAATAAACTACAGCGCCCTAATTGATGAATAAAAAAACCTCTATCCTACCAATAATAACTCCAACGCCTCTATCCTACCAATTAACAATATTTAATTAACGATAATTAATCAAAAATAACCACCGGCTCTGAGGGAGGAGGGAAAAGGGGCGGGAGCGGTAAAAAACAAACCCCAAATATAGACCGTTTTAGATATAAACGCTCTGACATATAGGCAGTTTTATGTATAAATGACTGATCCGAAACGGCCCCCCAAATATAGACCGTTTTCGATATAAACGCTCTCACATATAGGCAGTTTTATGTATAAATGACTGTACTGATGGGTCCCCCCAACTACTTAAGACATTATTGATGAATTTTTTTAAAACATTTTGAGATTACCATTTCATTTGTTTTCAGAAGAAAAATTTGCTGTAAAAATTGTAATAATCACTGATCTTTTCTTGCATTCCCCGACATCCTCTCACGACCAGTTACTGACTGTACACACCTCATCCACCTGAAGACTCGTGTGTCGTCACAAGCCAGGGCTAGCTTGAGTTACCTGTGGTGGGTTAATGAGAGTAATTAGATCCCCGCTGTACCGGTAAGACACGGTGTGCTAGGGGATGTATCTCTCTCTTGTGTGTAAAACAGCCTACTCGGCAGGTGACATAATTTGGGGGCTCAGTGGCAAGGGTAGCCTTGTATACATCTGACAATCCTGGTTCAATGATTGGCCCATCTTTTGGTATACTACTTTCAACAATCTGTAATGACAATGTGCTGGTCATTAGTGACTTAAAGAAAAACAAGCGAGACCTTAATGGTTATAAAATCACGTTTCACTACATGTTCGGGCTATAAGTATATGTAATAATTACGCTAATGAGTTAGGAATGAGAAAGGTTGAATTTAGAGGAAGTGTACCCGTAATTGTGTGGAAGTAGAGTGGAAAACTAACCTCGGTACACCTTACCTGGACATGAACCCTGATCTACCTATCATTGTTAATTACGAGAGTGATGCCTTAGACTATATGGTCACTGAAGCAGGTAATTAAATAGTTATTAAACTTTTTGCTATACGTAACAATATTAAAAAAAAATCATCAAACTGTTGACGAGCCAAACACTTTTTATATGTGACGTCATAAACCACACAGTGGAAGACAGATATGGGAGAATACCACTAAAAATAATACATGTGTGTGATAAAAAGGGTTTTTTTTCTCTCCAAGATCCTCGTTGCAGAATCATCTGCAAGGCTCACTAGCAGACGGGATATAAAACCTACAATAAGTTCCTCTAGTTTTACCCCTTACAATTTGATTCTTGACCCTCTGCCCTTTCCTCCATCTCACTCTATCTTGAGTTTAAGGTTGTAGGAATACAGCTACACATCTGACATTTTAAAACCCAAATTAAATAAGCGTTGTAATGTCCAACAAACAGATTGTCAGGAAAGTTTCTTAAAATAGGCTAATATAAAATCGAATTTTTTTTTTAGAAGGACGTAAGTAATCATTTTGGCCATATTGTTTTTTTTCGGGTTATTTATGGGTAGGCATATCAATTTCTTTTAAAACATCGTTGGTACTGTTGTTCCATACTTATCAAAACATATGTGAGTATGTTGTATTTTTTTTAAAGGGCCTAAGTAAGTAAGTATTTTATTTAAAGAGACATAAGTAAGTTGACTTGGGTGCTTTAAAATAAATACAGTTTCATTAGTCACAAAAATGAATCATGATCAACCTTTTTGAGTACATCCAACAAGAGTACACAGAATACTATGAAGCATTTTATTGCTGGGCTACAACAGAAGACAACAGTCCTGATAGTGACTATGAAGCAGAAGACAACAGTCCTGATAGTGACTATGAAGCAGAAGACAACAGTCCTGATAGTGACTATGAAGCAGAAGACAACAGTCCTGATAGTGACTATGAAGCAGAAGACACATCCTGATAGTGACTATGAAGCAGAAGACAACAGTCCTGATAGTGACTATGAAGCAGAAGACAACAGTCCTGATAGTGACTATGAAGCAAAAGACAACAGTCCTGACAGTGACTACGAAGCAAAAGAAAATGAAGAATAAGGCGAAAAAAAAGTGTGTCAAATACATTATCTAATAATTACAAATGTTTTATTTGAAAAAATGTTCTTTTTTAAAGATATTTAGAACATTTTTTACCCCCGATTTTTTTAAAGCACGTATTTTCTCAGATTTCAAAAAGAGATAAAAAGTTTATTCTCCAACATATAAATACAAAAAATCCTCAGATATGTTAGACTTGTGTTAGATTATAGGAAAAGTTAACTAGACTTTATTTGTAATTATTAGTTTAATTTTTAAGGTTTTTTTATTCCCAATAGATCTGATTTGTTGACATATGACCTTTTAAAAATATCGATTCAATTAATGAAAATACATATTCTTCCTTATTAATGAAAATGAATGTTTTGAGTCTTGATCCGTTTTTAGGGAATAATAATTTCCACCACTTTGGCTCTTGTTACAACAGCCATAGTATGTAATTATGTTTGTTGTAAATACAGTCGAAACGTCGGAAACGTGACTATACCCAAAAGCATTAATTCTAACTCAAAACACAGGTAGAAAAATACTTAAAATGATAAATACTTTCTCATACATTCTATAAAATTTGCGACAAAATTTTCAAAAATCAGTTGCTAGTGTAGAACCATTTTATTAATAATTTAAAACTCCTTACAGAAATATATTTTGAACAAAATTGCTTAGGGCTAGAAAAAAAATAATTAAAAAATCAGTCCTCAGTCAACAAATATTAAGCTTAAGGTTACAATCAAAATCATGATTTAGCCTTGAGGTATGAGAATATGAACTAATATCAAGTTTAATTTATATAAAAAAAACATCTCAGCTGTAGTCTCACATATAGACAAACATAAAGGGGGATAGACACATAGACAGACAGGGGGACAGACAAAATTTAAGAGCCACTTTTTGGGTTCAGGGGCACAAATAAGATCAATATTCATGATGTTCTTGGGGTAGCAATATTTTCTGTGTACAGTGTTAAAAAAAACTTTACATAAAGCAACAAACAAACTCACACACATATATATATATTATATATGTGTTTTTTTTTGCTTTTATTATATTATAAAATATTTATTTATTTCCATTGAATCTTACTGCCTAGTGTTGGTCATGCTTGATCTAATTAAAATATTGAGCTAATATTATTTATACTAAATCATTACATTATGATATTATATATTTTGTATAGTAGGATACTGGTTGGAATTAACTTTAAAAAATACAAAAATATATATTTTTTCGATGGATATTGTACTTATTATTTACTCTATTGTAAATATTATTTTATAGGTATTGATATTTTCTATCAAAAGTGACAGCTAAAGGTCACGTAACAAATACGTATATGAATATCATATAATATTTTTGCTAACACATTTAGTTGTAAAACAAGTTTTTTTCTTATCTGAATCTGAGTATATATTATATAATATGTATATATGTGTATAAACATTTTGCATTGTTTATTACAAAATACCCGCTTCGATGGCCGCATGATCTATGTCGTTACTCTTGAAATATATAAACTGCCGACGACGGGGAAACCGGGATTTGAATCCCAGTAAATTGTACTGAGGGTGGTGTTTACCAAATGGTCCTCACCCTCCTGCAAGTACACTTCCTCTAAATTCAACCTTCCTCCTCCCTGACTCATTAGCGTAATTAGAACACATGCGTGTAACCTGAAAGGGTAGTAAGACGTGGTACTCTTATATAAAAGGTCACATGTACTGTTCCACCCTTCCAAGCACTTTATGTGTCAGTTGCACGGCTCGGCGGGCGGTTAACGACTTAGATTTGACCAATTCAGTAGCGTCAGGAGGTTTATTTCCACGTCTCAATCGTAAAAAAACACCCTAGCCGCGACCTTACAGCTTCTTCAATGACAGGGCGGTAAACGTGACAATACTAAACTAGCGCCCAGTGTCGGGCCGAATAAAATACTCTTTTATTTAACTTGTCAAAAAACCAACACAAAAAAAAGACAATTTTTTTTACGGGAGTTTGTTTATTTGTGTGGTGGTTTAGGGGTAAGGTGTCAGACTTCTGTGTTGGGAGTCCGGGGTTCAATCCTCGGTCCCGGCACAATTTATCTGATTACCAAACCCTTCCTTCACCTCTGACAAGACGTGTATTAATCACAACTTGTGAATGTGGGAATACCAGGCCTCCACCGTGGTTTGGATCCCACGTTAAACTGTAGGTCCTCCATTTCATCTCACAATCACCTAACATTAACATTAGCTAAGTGCGTATAACCCAAACGGTTAGTAGTACGCGATACTACTTACTACTACTACTACTACATACTACTACTACTACTATATATATATATAATATATAATATATATATTATTAATTAATTATTATTATTATGTTTATTTTATTATGATATCTGAAATACTATTTTCTCACGTCTTACTACCCGTTAACGCATATCACATACTAATTACGCTATTGTGGTAGGGAAAAGGAAGGTTGAATGTTAAGGAGGTGTACCCGTATTTGCGAGGAGAAAATAGTGGAAAATTATTTAGGAAATAGCACCGTTAATACACTCGATCGGGATTAGAATCTTGATCTCCTGAGCAGCAGTCCAGCCTATTGCGAAATTTACTCCTTAGACCACGCAGCCACGGTCGCGGTTGTCTAAAGGTTGAATCTATTGATTCAGTCCCCCGTGGTGGCTCTAACACGTCACTCTCATGTTGGATGGAATTGTCGGTGATGGAGAGATCGTGGTACGAATCCCGGCTGAGGCTAGTTTTTCTTAATTTTTTTTCCACTCTAATTTCACGCAAATGCGGATAAGTTTCCTTTAAAATTATGCCCTCCTCATCCCTATTGCACTGTCTTAATTTATATATGCGTAAAAACTGAACGGATATTAAGACGTGGTGATAAAAAAAATACATTATTGATTTTATAAATCTCACATTTTTACCATCTATACTAATTAAATGTGACAAAAAAAACCTCAGAATCCTGCGAATATTTTTCATTTGAAACCTAACGATGCAAATTATTATCTTATTTTTTTTACACTAGACAATAATGATTATTATTCTTTCAATTAAAAATTAAGGCACATCCAGGAAAAAGAATAGAAATTGGGCTTTTAGTAAGCCCTTTAAACGTAAAATAGCTATCAGATTACACGCCACAAATAAATATAAGTTGATAGCTAAATTTTATTGTTTTATATTAGCAATTATTTTTCTAGCTTAAGGTCTTTTAGCACCGCGTTTTACTATCCGTACTACCGTATATTTACTAGTTTAAGTTGACAAAATAATATCAATTTTAAGATATATGTTTTGGTAGTTCCTTAGCTATTTGAGATATTAAAAAATCTACTAAGCATAATTTTACGAGTAAGATAAGAAACTCCTTATAAATTAAATGGAAAATATTATGTGTGCAACTTTTTTTTATTCATGACTAAACTAGGTGGTATGTGATAAACCCAAACATTATAATATCTTACTTAGTGATAGTATTTTTTTATCCTTGTTACTAAACCAATAATAATAAATCTTTTTCAAGGTACTTTAGAGAATTAAAATACATTACAAAATTTATATCTAAACTAAAAACAAATTAATTCCATGTCAATAAGCAAAGCTTAGAACTAAAAGTACCTATATAATGTGTCAAATAAATATTTTATGGTTGATATAAATCTTTATGGTCCCAAATAATGGGCGGATAAAAATGTTTATACATTATTTGTATGTACAATATTTTTACATAAAATTTGATAAAACTGTTTAAATTTGAGCAGTGATTATCAAAACACAAACGCAGAATTTTCCAAAAATAGTCTTCTTAGTAATACTAATCGTAGAAGGATAACTCTCTCTAGGTTTAGAAAAAGTCATTAGTGCATACTTTAACTTGTATTAGGCCTATTTGCATTTAATTTATCAAGGGTTTTTTACTAATATTACTCTCAAAATTTAGATTGGCAATTAGAATAAAACTGTTTTTAATATGTCAAAAAGTTAACTAGCTATCAAAGCAACATTAATATACTCGTACATCTTAAAGCACTAACGTTACAACCATAGTTAGAAAATAATACATATAATAATTTAAAACAAGTAAAATTCAGCCTACAATAATAATGGTAATCTTTATGACATTTTAACAGAAAAATGTTCTAAAATTTTAGGTGATTTTTTTATAAGAAGGTCCTTTTAGAAGAGACAAACTTATTTTTTGTGGTCAACATTGATAAAATTGTATAGCATTATTATTGTAATTTTATAGGTAATGATAATATTTAATAAAAGTGAAAGCTGAATTTAACATGAGCTAACTTTCGAATCAATGAAAGTAAGTATAGCTTTAGATAAGATATTTCTTATAAAATTTGGACTGTACATGCCAAATTTAATATTTATATTCTTTATAGACTTACCTTAGATCAGTAAGTAGTGTTCAATAAACTGTTATAGATAAATAATATAAGCTATCAATTTTTTACTCTAGGCTTCAGCTGAAAATGCTCTAGAACAGGGGTTCTTAACATGGGGTCCACGGGCACCATAGATTTCAGGGGAGCCATGAACTTGGATAAGAAATAAAATAAATATATTCACTAATCTTTAACTTAAATTTGGCATTTTCTTCACTTATGAAAGTAGGAAATCCATCACATTAGTATAAAAAGTACGGATGACATTGTCATTAATATTTTGATATCCGTATTTTAATATATTTAGTTTCCTTTATAATCACCTTGGTTTTATTATGAATGTACTGTACTTAACATTTGTGGCACCTTTTATGCAAACATAAGTTGCCATGGTCAATGTTAATAATAGATTACACTATTATTATTGTTATTTTATATGTATTGATGTTATTAATCAAAAGTGACAGCTGCAGATCACATGACCTGATGTATGAATACATGAAATTAGATCTAGTAAATTCTTCTGATTGTCAGATAGGCCCATTTGTTTAAAAAGTATAGATTTTTTGTTTGTTTTATATATTTAAAAAACATTATTCTGAGAGGGGTTCCATATAATTTATCAAACTGCCAAAGGAGTCCATGGGATAAAAAAAGATTAAGAAACTTGTTTTACTTTTTCCCGTCATTTTTTATTAACATAAGTAAACGTGTACATAGTATATTTTTTTGTTGCATTGTGTTTTACTACCTGCTCATGTTATTCTCACATGTAATAATCACGATAATGAGTTATGAGTTAAAGTTAAGTAAAGTTGAATTTAAAGGAAGTGTACACGCATTTCGGGGCAGTCTAGTCTATTTCTAAATTACGTCTTAGACCACGGGGCCACCGAAAAGGGTATCATGACAGTTAAAGTTAGGTTCGTCCACCGGATAAAATTCCATTTGTTACGGAAACACAGACAGCCAGAGACTCATCGTTATTTTACGAACCATATAAACATAACGGGAACCGAGGAAGAGGGGAAAAGGTGGAAGAAAGAAAGTAATAAAGGGATGGATGGGGGACGTAGGAAGCGAAACAGAACGACTTCTTAAAGGGTTATGACCCTCCAAGTCTGATGGGTTTCTATTTATTGGTTTGAAGAGACATGAAACACAGAAGCGCATGAGAATAAATAAAACAAACTCGAAGACAGGTCATGAGGGATATAAAAAATATATCTTCATTATAATGATACCGTGGTACAATAGAATCATTATTTTTTTTAGGCGTTTATTTTGTGTGACCCACATCGGTGGTTGCATTGTTTAAGTCAGGTGTCTTATGTTAGGGATGTAGGGAACGCGAGTTAAGGACAGGGTTTTTACTGTATAGCAACACTTTTTTTTGGCCACAATACATAAAATGTTGCTTTAGTAGAACAGAGAGTTTAATTCTCTTCAATTAGTGATATCAATGGTTGTTGAATATCTGTTGTGAGCATAACGGCATTAGATGAGAAACTTTTTAAATGGAGAGAAAAAGTTGTCATTAAATTCCAGGACACCCTTGACTGAATATTAGAGAACTGTTGATATCACCGTGTGAATAAAATTGAGATTTATATTTATACTCGAACAATATTTTATTTATTTTGGCCAAAAAATGTTATTTTTATTAAAACTGCAGTTCAATTACCTTTTATCGCGTCTCCTACATCCAGCCCTTAAATTTGTTTAGTCAAAAGTCCACATTACACTGTTCACAGAACTTATCAGTTGTAAGATTTTATCAACTATTTTCAAATTTTTTTAAGAATCTAAATTTTTATTATTATTTTTTCTTCTAAGAGAGCATAGTCACACATACTTAGGGATGTTTGTTGGTCCATTACGATATGTTGATGAGGTTAGCCACCCTAAAGGTAAGGGATGAAGTGTGAGCGTACAGTATCCGTTGGTTTACTTAGAACAGCTACCTGATGCTGTCGGGCAGATATAGTTTTTTTTTTTTTAAATATCGCCTGTCCACCAGGTTTCTTTCCCCCACCCCCACCCCCCACAGGATCCCATTTCCTCGTCTATCGAATTCGGGCACCTCTTTCCCCCTTGTTCCCCTCTATACCCCACACAAAACTGCACCTTGGCCAAAGATTTTCTTTAGGAGGTAAGGGGGTTGCTTTGAGAGAGGTAGGGGTCGTTTACCACTCCCTCATGTCAATCCCACCAGAATTTACCCCTCCCCTTTAAGGTCCGCAGATCAATACACTGTGGCCGGACTCGATTTTTCTCTCCCCCCCTCCCCCCTTCTTTCCTCGTGATTCCTTAACCTTGGCACGTTTTCAACGAGTCTTGTGTAAGTATGTAAGGGTGCAAGGGATGAAATATAGGCGGGGTTGAAACAACCGGCCCACGCCTTATGGGGTATTCACATGATACAACTTTAGTTGATCACCCCGCTTCGGTGGTCGAATGGTCTATGGCCAGAAGCGGATTTACGCTATAGGCCCATTAGGCACGGGCCTAGGGGCGGCGGCTTTAGGGGGTGGCGCATTTTGAATTGAATTATATTTATTTTTATTATATTTTTGTTTTTAATAATTACGTTTAGAAATTTTGACTAGCATTATTGAAATAGTTCAATTTAAAGTCAGAACGACAATATTTATTTTAAAATAACTGTAGTTTGCAACCGCTTTGTAACTGACATCCGTCTCTCCTTCTTCATCCTGTTAACTCAAGCTACTGTAGGGCATGTACTGGTATATGCCTGATTATCTTTCGTAGAAATCTTTTCTCGAATACTAACTTCAAACCTCCTCCCCTCCAACACCATTTTCCTCTGAAACTTCCTAAAGCTCTTACAAAAAATATATTTTTGGGGAGAAGGGGGGCGCATATAACAACTGTGCCTAGGGGCGCAATAACTTTAAATCCGCCACTGTCTATAGCGTCACTTTAAGAATATTTGGACTGCTGGTAACGGGGAAATCAGGGTTAGAATCCCAGTCGGGCGTATTAAGCGTGGATTTTCCTCAATGGTTTTCAACTCTCCAGCCACGGAAATATGGGTAAACTTCTTCTTAATTGAATCTTACTCATCCATAATACATTAGCTTAGTTAGTGCATATAAGAATAACCCTAATGGGTGTTAATGTTAATTATTTATACTGTGTTAAAGATCTCTGTTTCGATTCCAGGCATGATAGGAAAAAGTATAATTTATTAAATGTGGGTTTTTCCCTTTCACAGTGATGAATTAACGCCTGGGGGCTGGATGTTGTGTCTGTTATGGATTTAAGTTAGTTTTTAAGTCGTGTTCTGATATAATCAGTCAGTTCAGAAAGTGTAAATTAAATACCTAAAAAATAAAAATAAATAGAAGTATAGTAATAATGTAGTTTTCAATTTTAGTTGGACAATGATGTCAGGCTAAATATCAGGGGTTGAATACTAAAAAAAGGGATCGAATCCTGGCTTGTTGGAATAGAGGTTGGATTTTCCTAGATAGTTTACCACTATCTATCCATGCAAATGCGGGTATATTTAATCTATATTTGCCCTACTCATTACTACTCCATAAAATCTAGTTAATATATATGCGTTTAACCCGAATGGTTACTAAAATACGATGTAGAAAATAAAACAATCTGGATGGGTGGTAAAACTGGTTGACAAAAAACTCAGTAGGTGATTTTTTACACCTCGTCTTACTACCCGTCTTGGCTATTCTAATTCAGTGGTGTAGTCGTAAACTTAACAGTGCCATAATGCAAGGCTGTATCCACCCTAAAGTTGAAGGGGTATTTGGGGGCACAGCTCCCCAACTACCATAGACGAAAAAATGGCACAAATATAAATGCCTCTAGAAGCTATTTGGAGCATTTTTTAATGTCTACTAAGGCAGAAACTTACTTAGCGTACTTTCCCTAAAATTACAAAAATTCTTATAGAGCACAGTAACATTCATCAGAATGTATTGATTCATAGTATGAAAAAAAGTTTCAACATAATATTGATATAAAATCAAATAGTTAACTTAGAATTGCATAGTATAAACTTTACAAAAAAATAAATTTATATTTTGAATATTTTCCCACGAAAAGTAGTGTCGGAATGGCGTTCCCGCGCGTTCCCACTCCCCTACACTCCTGTTCGAATTTGACTACGATAACGAGGTGGAAATTAGTAAGGTACACATGAGAGAAAACTAATCGGAATTTGAGTGGCGGGAGAGATAAACTGTTTAGAAAAAAACCAACAAAAAACTTCCATACACACTGCCGAGATTCGAACCCTTTTATCGACATACCAGAAAATATGGGCCTGACGTTTACTCAACGGGGCACAGATGCGATTACATATGTTCTGGTCTTGAGCTGTGTGCTAACAGGCAAACTTATAAAGTTGAACAGCTACCGGCCCAACAACAACAGTTGCCAGTTGTCAGTGAGTGGCAACTCCAGTTGGAGACAACTCCTCGGTGGTGATAACTTCACAGACTCTGCAGATGTATCCCTAATAGTAATAAGACATGACGTCACCGGAAGTAGTAAATTATCTTCATCCTTTCAGAAGAACAGATTTGGACTTATAAAGTGCAATGCTAAAACTATTAAAAAGGATTAGATTCTTGTTTGGATATAAATATTAACAATGGGAAGTGATTCTTTTCGAAAGTAGTTGCTAAAATTCTACTCAATCGGGTGACCTGGTGGTCTAGGGGTAAGGTGTCATACTTCTGTGCTGGGGGTCCGGGATTCAATCCCCGGTCCCGGCACAGATTTATCTGATTACCAAACCCTTCCTTCACCTCTGACAAGACGTGTATTAATCACAACTTGTGAATGTTTGGAATGCCAGGCCTCCACCGTAGTTCGGATTCCACGTTAAACTGTAGGTCCTCTATTTCATCTCACAATCACCCTACCATTACACATTAGCGTAAGTGCGTACAACCCGAACGGGTAGTAAGACGCGGTGTTGTTAATAATAATAATAATTCTACCCAATCTATTTATATATTGCAAATTGAAGCTTATATGTCAAGAATGAGCCCAAAAATTTCAAGAATATTCAAAGGGCCACAAGTTTATAAAACTATGATTTTTTTGATATTAATTTCTTGAGTTAAACACATTTAATACCAGTATTAGAGTGTAAAATTTTAAAACATTCAATCACAAATCTGGTGTGTATGTATTTTGAAAGAACCACACCCCACGTCCTGCCCTCTCCATTGTAAATATAGTTTCACTTCCCCAATCGACCAGAGAACCGAAATATCACGATCGAAATATCGATCGCTCGTTACGCGTCCGATGAATTCCTTTCTGCTTGCCCAAGTACGTACGGTAACATCGATCCTTCGACCTACTCGATGACGTTGACTACCCTTGATGTGACGTCACGGAAAGTCACGATAGTATTTAGCGCGTGTGGTAATGTATTTACGTTTTAAAGATATAACATAGGAATAAAAATGATAAATTCCTAAATATTTCTATAAAAAAATAATCTTATATTGTCACAGTTTTTATTTTTATTTTGAAGGATTTATGTAGACGCATTTTTTTTTTAAATTTCTACAACTATGGCGCTTTGGTTTCCGAAACCTCGAAGGGTGAACTTTTCATTTCCTTCCCATTCTTTCAATTTCGTACATTGTCGTCCAAGGGTGATAGTGTTTAGAGCGCGTCAAGTTAAGACGCAGCCTGCTTTGCAAAACAGTTTTGAAATCACAAAGTAGGCAACGTCGTTGATAGAATCACAAGTCGATGGTTCCTCACTAATTACCATGGTTTGCCTCACGCATTTAAACGTTACGCGCCACTGAACAAAATGCAGGCGTGCGTGTCGTGTCTCGAATTTCCCTTTTCTGTCTGTCTCTCTCTCTTAAGGGAGTTTTACCCCCTCCCCCTCCTTTCAAACCACACTTTACCCTATACAACAACAAACTTTCCCTTTAACTTACCCATTTTAACTCTGAGTCCTTTGTAAACCTATCCGATTAACTAACAAACCTTGCCACAGTCAAAATTTCATAGGAAGAAACTTTTTAGAAAATACAAACTTTTTTCAGCCGACATTGATAACATTTTACTATATTATTAGTATTATTTTTTAAGTATTGATAATATTAATTAAAAGTGACAGCTGCAGATCACATGACTTAACGTATGAATACGTGAAAGTAGATATAACTTTTTCTGTCAGGACCTTCCAATGAAAATTGGACTATACGTGAGAGGGTGGCGATTTGTTATGATACAATAATAAGCCTTGTTGTTTCATTTCTTTTCCCATTTTAAGTTTTTTATAAATAAGTTTTTATCTGTCCCTTTGTTTTGATGGTATTATTTATTGTTTGTGAGTGGCACGCGGTGGTGGCGGGAAAACACAAAAAATCAAAAAGAAATATTTTTTTTTAGCCTACTTAACATCTGCGTGTTTATTTACTTTTAAACAACTTTGCAGATAAGACACAAATTATACAAAACCATAGAGCTCTACAATAGTAAATCTAAAACATTTTTTTTTGTGTGTAAAATTAGAACTTTGTACATATATTTTATTTAAAGAAGATTTATTTTAAAAAGTATCATTATAATTATTTCTATTTTTTGAGTGAACCGTGTCTTACTATCTGTTTTGACTGTACGAATTTTTACACTAAAGAGGTAGGGATTAGTAAGGTAGAATATAGAATAAATGTACCCATATTTACACTAAGTTGAGGTTAGGGAACAATTTAGGAAGTGTCATTATCATTATACCCGATCTGGATTCGAAACCTGATCCCCCATTCATGGTCAAAACAGTTTATTGCGAATATAACTCCTTAGATTCGGGACCATCGTTGGAATATAAATAAAATTTTAAAAGTGTTTTAGTTAAAAATAAATACAATATAATCAACTATATAGTAGTCTAACGGGGACTTTGGTAAAGATTTAATAAAAATGTAAAAAAAGCTTAATTAATACAAATTTAAAAGTGGCATAAGAAAATAATAGATTACCAAATAGATTATTTTTAATGGAATAAACAAATGGTTCTTTCAAATATGACTCTTGGAAATATGCTAACTTGTAATTGTTTATTTTGTATTTGCCTCTTAAGTGCTCAACACGTATATTTTGTCTTTGGTACTGGTACGTCCCTAGTGTTAAGGTACGGCTTGTTGAAACTCTACTTGCTATTTTATTTCCACTACCTAAACAGTTAAAGCTACGACTCTGCACTCCACAATTCACCTTGAAACATGCCATGATCCATCTTGCAAAACTCCACGAGCCACCTTGAAACACTCCACGATCTATTTTTCAACACTCCATGAGCCCTAAATCTACACTCCACGATCCACATTGCAACACTCCATGATCCACCATGCAAAAGTCCATGAGACACCACATAACACTCAACGATCCACCTTGCAGCACTCCATGAACCACCTCACAGCATTCCATGATCCATTACCTACACTCCACGATCCATCCTGTTAACACTCCACTGTCCATCAAGCTACACTCTACGACCCACCTGGCAACATTCACCAGCCATCTAGCTACACTCCACGATCCACATTGCAACACTCCATGAGCCACCATGCAAAAGTCCATGAGACACCACATAACACTCGACGATCCACTTTACAGCACTCCACGAAACACCTTACAGAACTCCACGAGCCACCTTAAAACACTCGAGAGCAATCTACTGACATTCACTTCCCAGTACAAGTATAAAACTGACTCTGAATCGTCCATTTCAGATCTCCCTCTAATAAAACACAGTCGCAAATATGAATTCAATCTTTTCATCCCCAAGAATCCCTGTTCCTTCTTCCCGGAGTTTTCCGGAAAGCTGAGAAAGAGCTATGACAGCTCCAGGGACGATAACCCTCCCGGAGGACCACGTGTAAGCGGGTGATCTGGAAACCCGTCATGAAATGTTGATGGCTCTCATCCTGGGTTCGGCTCTGCCTCGGATGGGAGGGAAGAGCTTCGATCTAAAGGTGTGACATTCACGCTTGGAGGGAGAGAGGGCTGCTATCCATATACTCTTCCATACACTCACGCATGGAAGGAGGAAGGGCTGCTATCCGTCAACTATTCCATATACACACTCGTTTGGAGGAGAGAGGGCTGCTATCCGTCTATTTTTCCTTACACTCACGCTCGGAGGGAGATATTCATCTACTTTCCATCAGACTCACGCTTGGAGGAGGGCTGCTATCCGTATACCCTTCCTTACACTCACGCTTGGAGGGAGAGAGGGCTGCTATCCGTCTATTATTCCATCAAACTCACACTTGGAAGGAGGGAGGGCTGCTATCCATCAATTCTTTCATATATACACTCTTTTGGAGGGATACAGGGCTGCTATCCGTATATTATTCCATATACACACTCGCTGGAGGGAGACAGGGCTGCTATCCGTATATTCTTCCATATACACACTCGCTTGGAGGGAGGAGGGCTGCTATCTGTATACTCTTCCATGTACATACTCGCTTGGAGGGAGACAGGGCTGCTACCCATATATTCTTTTATATACATACTCGTTTGGAGGGAGAGCTGCTATCCATCTACTCTTCCATATAAACACTCGCTTGGAGGGAGAAAGGGCTGCTATCCGTCAAATCTTCCATATAAACACTCGCTTGGAGGTAGAGAGGGCTGCTATCCATCTACTATTCTATAAACACACTCGCTTGGAGGGAGACAGGTCTGCTATTTATCTATCCTTCCTTATACACATTATTTTATTCCTCAGTGCATCAAACCATCCATATACACATTAATATATTCCTCCATGCATCAACCCATCCATATACACATTAATATATCCCTCCATACATCAACACACCTGTCTAGATATCCATTCACCCCTCAATACAATCACAAAGTCATCTATCTATATACAAACATCATACCGTACATTCTTCAACTAGCCCCATTTTACAGTTATGAATTCATTTATCCAATTATCTAGATTACTATTCCATCCACAAACCCTACTAACCCGTTCATTTCTCCTTAAATTTATCTCAATTGGTTTATCCGTTCATGCACCCTTCCACCCTTAACTAACTTTATAAATTGTGCTATTTACTCACACGACTCACAAACTAACCTAACTTACCTGCTGAGCTCTATACTCAACCTTAGCCCTAGGAACAAATTAAGCATCTTGGTATAGCTACGAACCAATATTCAAATACTTATCTTTGTAGACAACTTAAGTAACAGAACCAGGGTCTTCAAGACCTACAGTTCTTCTCCCTGACCACTCAGCCACAAGCACGTATTGATTAGTTAAGAAATGCACGTTGAATCCTCAGTCAGAAAACACAACTATCGCATATTGGCTACCTCGCTTCGTTTTATCCCCGAAAGAAAACTCTGGTACCTTCATGTGAGGGGTGAACTGTTGAAGGCTGACAGCCCCTATCTCCCGACCCCCACCCCCACCCCTCTCCACTTCTTGACAAACTCCTCGCTGCCCCATCTCTGCCTTCAGTCATCGGCAAACAGACCTTTTTTCATTAACTTTTTCCCATCCCTTTCCTTCTCTTTTCTTGCCATCTCTTTATTGGTGAAATACTTGAAGTGAAAAATGAAAAGTAGTGGAGGGGTGTTGGGAGGGGTGGGGGGTGATGAAGGTTACGAAGAGGTGTTTTTTAAGCGTTGAAATCAAGAACGTTTCTCAAGCAAACGCTTGTTATTTATATTTTATGTTGAAGTCTTCTTCTTCAACACATTTTCGATTGCGGTGGGGATAGAAAAGTTGTGGTTTATTCTGTGAACGTTTCACTTACACTCCGTTTACCCTGAAAAGATGTAAGCTCAACTTTCTTGGTTCCACTATGGCCTAAAGGTACAGTCTATTTGCCCTGAAAGGTACCAGTCACCAGTCTTACCCTGACAGATAACGCTATGGAATGGCTTATAAGATAGAGTCATAATATCAGACACTAATATTATAAAGAGGAAAGATTTTATTTTTTGTTTTTTTTGTTTGTAATGGATAAACTCAAAAACTACTGAACCGATTTTAAAAATTATTTCACCAATATAAAGCTACATTAGCAGCGAGTAACATAGGCTATATTTTATTTTGAAAATTTAATTTATTCCTCATAAAAATGTCGATAGTATATTATATAGTCGTTGGAAAAAAAAAGTTGTTGAAGGGAAAAGTTGTTGGGTTGGTGAAGAGGGTGGGGGGTAGGGGTGTGGAAATAGGAATAGATGTAGTGACGAGGAACGCAAAAAAAAAAAAAAGATTAAAATAAAATTTGGGGAAACGAGGGGAGTAAATGAAAGTGGAGGAAGCTGAAAAATTAATTTGATTTTAACAATTTGTTTGATTGGTGTATACACAATTCCTTTCGCGCCTAGAGCAAACAAAATTATAGAGGAATGAGATGAAAATAGGAGGGAGGATAAAAAGAGGGAGGGGGCTATACAATGATAGTAGGACTGTATTTAAAAAAAAGTAAAATTTTGTTTTTATTTTTATATTGACATGATAGATGATTTGAAGCTTTGTTTTACAGGATTCTTTACAATATTTTTTTACGGGGAAGGGGGCTAGTAATCTGTAAAGGTAAGACTGCTACTTTATAAAAAAGAAGTGTATTTACCTTGATAGCATTCTTACCTTTAGTGATTACAATATTACGTGGCTTATAAAATAGGGCCAAAGTACTACCCTTTAAGGTAGACGGAAATGTACTTTTTTCAAATTCTCTCATTTTCAATGTTCAATTAAAGAATATGTATGTGCGTTGTTATGATACAAGTTTGATAGGCCATCCCAAAATTGAGTGGTTAGGTAGGTAACATGGACACAGGAAGGGAACATATGAAAAACCTGGAAAAGTCAGGGAATTTGAAACCGCCAGGAAAATGTCGGGGAATTATATATTCAATCAGAGAAAATGGTATATTTGGCTATGCAGAGTAGAGAAATGTCTTAATTTCATTCTTTTTCTTTGAACCGCGTCATACTACCCGCCAGGTTTAAGCGCATATGTAGGGTCTACTAGTTACACTAATGCGTTGGGAATTAGGAAGGTTGAATTTAGAGGTGTGCCTGGATTTGCGTGAAGGGAGAGTTAGAAACCATTTTGGAAAAACCTCCCTCAGTACACCCGACTGGGCTCAAAACCCGATTTCCACATCTTTGGCAGTCTAGTCTATTGCGAGAGTAGCGCCTTAGACCATGCGGACACAAAATTGGATTTTTATCCTATTCTAACAATGTTTTTAGTAGGTAACTTTAGCTTATAAAATTGTGTAAATTGGTAACTTAAATCGGCTCATTAATTAAATAAGGCTCAATTGTTTTATTGATATCGATAAAACTAATCAATCAAAATAATATTTTGATTCTTTCTGGACTTCAACCAACCCATTTTTGTTTCTCATACAATAACCATAAAAAGTTTCAATAATAACACATTTAGCTTGGATACGTGAAAAATAAGAGTGCATTGTTCTACCAGTTCAAAAAAGAGAACATGTGTTCTTAAAAAATATGGTTGTTAAACCTTAATATCTGTTATACACATAGAGGCATTTCTACAGTAACTTCATAAAAATTTAAGATAAAAAGTCCTGGTAAAATTCCGCATTGCCCATAGCAAAGCATGTGTAGGAAATTAAACTAAAATATCTACTGAAGAAATATTTGGTTTATTTTGGACCAAAAACGTATTTTTTTTTGTCATAAAAGCTTATCTTAACTGTCGTTTTCTTTCATCGTACCTTTAGAGTTCAGAGCTTGAAGAAGATGTAAAAGTTTATCAACGTTTCTACAGGAATATTCAACAGTTCGAGAGAATGTCTTCCTCTCTATACTCCACGTGGTTGGAAGGGGTTGGAGTTAGCCAATATTTTTCCTTCTTTTAGGGGGAAAGCCTTGTTTCTCTTTCAAACCCCCCGCCCCCTTTCTCCTCTCAGAGCTGAATCGGTCGCCTCCCTCACCATCAGTCGTCTCCACATTCCATAACCTTAAAACTAAAAGAAGAAAAAAAACTTTCGGATATGTCAGAAGCGGATAGAGAAAAAAAAAACTTGGTCAATTTAAAAGTTTTTCCAGATTCATGGTAAGAAGTAATTATTTTTTGTGTGATGTCACGAAAATATTATTTTTTTCAAAAACTAATTTTTTTAAAAGTTTTTATATAACTTTTTTTTTACTCTTTCTTAATAGTGTATTTTTTAGGTCTAAAATACCTTTTGTGTGGAGTTCGCGGTGCCTGCGCCAAATAAATAAATCACTCAAGAATAAATTATTATTGCAGGTAAACATTCTAGCTTAACGCATTTAAGTAATTTTTCACCCTGACTACTTTTTGTTCTCTCATGTAGAATAATCTTAAAATATTTTGACATAGATATAATGTTATATCTTGAGGTATTCGCTTCTAAACCAAAAGTTGTGGCTCTTAAATTTCTACATGGTTGTCTCACTGTCTGTCTGTCTGTCTGAATCTGGAATTACAGTCAAACGGTTTGATATGCTTCGTTCACACTTGATATTTAAATGATATATGAAAACACTTTGAAGGGAAATTTAGATTTTATTTTTTCTCTCTCTAAAATTATGGTTAGTTTTACTAAATCTTGACACACAAAAATTCAAAAACAGATTATTAAACTTATTTTAATCACCACATCTTACTACCCGTTCATGTTTTATGGTCTATGCATATATGGTAATTACTATAGTTGGGTAGGGATGAGAAAGGAAATATTTTTGAGATTATCTTCCCACATTGGCGTTGAAGGAGAGTGAGAAACCATTTAGAAAAAAATCTCAATAGACCTGACTTGAATCTCCGCGTCATCAACAAGATAGTATGACATGAAAATGACGCCCTAGATCACTCAGATACTGAGGCGTTCGTTATTCAGGTTAATGGGATGAACATTGAGGTTGTTTTCATAACAAATAAGATACATGAGATTCGCCAATTTGGTTGTAGTGTTAAACAGTGCCTAGATATGAATTTTATTAAAAATCGTTACTGCATTATTTTGTTTGTTGAGAAAATCGGTTTTGTTCTTTTTTTCACCCTCAAGTGAACTACCCTTAACCCTAGAGTTTGATAGATAATCCCGAAAAATCCTTGGGGGAACCTTATGAAAATCCTAGATGCCAAGTCTTATCTTGAGCTATAAAATGATTTCTGTTATAATTCCAGTAACAGACAGACGGTATCGCAAACACGACTTTTTGGGGTTCAAGGGGTCATGAAACGTCAACAGCCAACAAAATAATGAGCTATATTTTATGGCGATCACAATAATTTCTCTCTCCTAGAGATCGTAAGAAAGTAAAAGAATAACAACGATACCGAGAACACTTTTAAAACCAGATTCCATTCGAATGGCTGTCTACCAGGTCGTGAATAGATTCAATTTTGTTTTTCACTTATGTTTTTTCTGTGAATGTGTGTGTGTGTATGTGTGTGTGCAGTGCGTCTTACGATCCGTTCTGTCCATCCGTATATCGCTTATTTCTTTGCAGACTTGGGATGCAAACATTTCACTTCTCTGTTCCTGCTTGGGATGGTTCGCCAAGAGAGATATAGGGCAAGGGGTAAAGAGGATCTGTCACCAAGAGAAACAGTATCAGGAATGATTTTGTCCGAACAAGAGTTGGGCTACAAGGAGTACCTAATATAGTAAGGGAAGAAAGGGTGAGATGGTATGGTCATGTGATGAGGATGTTGGAGTACATTAGATAGTAGAGGAAGCAAGACTGAGATGGTATGGACATGTAATGAGGATGTTTAATTACATTAGATAGTAGAGGAAGCAAGACTGAGATGTTATGGACATGTGATGAGGATGTTAGAGTACATTAGATAGTAGAGGAAGCAAGACTGAGATGGTATGGACATGTAATGAGGATGTTTAAATACATTAGATAGTAGAGGAAGCAAGACTGAGATGTTATAGACATGTGATGAGGATGTTAGAGTACATTAGATAGTAGAGGAAGCAAGACTGAGATGGTATGGACATGTAATGAGGATGTTTAAATACATTAGATAGTAGAGGAAGCAAGACTGAGATGTTATGGACATGTGATGAGGATGTTAGAGTACATTAGATAGTAGAGGAAGCAAGACTGAGATGGTATTGTCATGTGATTCGATATGATGATGAATGTTGAGGTTTCATAACTTCATCAAATAAAAAAGTTTTTTTTTTGCAATGCCATCTGTCTATCTGCTTCTAGGACTAGAGCCGAAACAATTTTACCGATTATGCTAAACCATGCTATCTTGGGTTTTTATAACTCTCCCCAGAGTTTTTTTTAAATAGGACTATTTATCCAACCCTAAAGTTAATGGTAGTTTACTTAAAGTGGGGATGTAGGGAACGCGAGAAAAGGTCGGTATTTTTGCAGTTTTTATATCAAAACTTTTTTTGGAGCAAAATATATCAATTATTACTTCTATACAAACATAGAGATTAATTTTCTTCACATGGTGACGTCGACAATTTTTGAATATCTGTCAAGTGTGTTCTGGAATTTAATGAAAACTTTTTCTCGTCATTTAAAATGTTTTTGGATAATGTCCCTATGCTGATGACAGATATTCAACAACTGTCGAGGTCACCATGTAAAGAAAATTAAACTCTATGTTTCTATTGGAGCAGCATTTGATATTTTTGACCAGGAAAAGGTTTTGATATACAAACAGCAAAAACACATGCCTATTATCGCGCTTTCTCCAGTCCCCCCTTAAAGTTAAAAAACGATAAAAATAATGTTCTCAAAATCTGCTCTAATTGTTTTAATTAAAATTTGTGTGCAAGCACTGTTTAGATTGCAAACAAATTGGCGCATCTCATTTTCACATTAAAGCGAAAATTTCAAATTTTGATCATCATATCTCACAACTCCTTGATAAGAAACAACTTATCGTTGCAAAGTTGTAGTGCTCTTAAAAATAAACAACCTTTACTAAAAAAATATTTGATAAAATGAATATCTTCTGAATTATAGGCAAATTTATTTATTAATCATAGCTTTGGTTAATGGAAGAGTTGAAAATGCGCGAAACGGATAATGTGTTTCTTTAACAGGGTCTATTATTTCATGTTTATTATTATTATTATTATTATTATTATTATTATTAGCACCGCGTCTTACTACCCATTCGGGTTATACGCACTTACGCTAATGTGTAATGGTAGGGTGATTGTGAGATGAAATGAAGGACCTACAGTTTAACGTGGAATCCGAACCACGGTGGAGGCCTGGCATTCCCCACATTCACAATATGTCTTGTCAGAGGTGAAGGAAGGGTTTGGCAATCAGATAAATCTGTGCCGGGACCGAGGATTGAACCCCGGCCGCCAGCACAGAAGTCTGACACCTTACCCCTAGACCGCCAGGTCACCTATTTCATGTTTACTCTTTGGTAAAATGAGATTCACCCAACCCCACCCCTCCAATTATGTTCTTACATCAATGTTTATTATTTCGTTTCACATATCTTACAAGATATAACTATAATTCGGGTAAAGGAGTGCGTTACACCGTACTATTTATTTTTTTCGCATGGATAAAACAAATGAGCAAAAAAGGGAACTGAATTAGACCCTCCTCGTTTCAAAACGCAACCAAGGGACGATAAAAAAACCCAAACATTATTAAAATAAAACTGTGCGCGACTAGTGATGCGCAAACAATTTCAGTTATTATTTTGTTTTCTTGGTCCCTCTACGAATTCGTTGCCCGGTATATAGTGTGTTCCTTCCTTGGGGTAACACAAAGTGCGTGAGTTGAATGGGTCCTCGTAGTATTGGGCCAAGACGGGAGTAGTGGGGAAGGAGTTTTGATGGGAGCGAGGTGCATTGTGGGAAGATGAACCAAGCCAAGGGGAGGAAGCGCTGTTCATAGGAGCGGAGATGATCCCATTTCAAGATTGGAATCTCACGCGCCAACACACCAGACTAGTGACGAGGTAGGGGAATGGAGGGGGTATCAGCTGAACCATCGCAACCACCGGGGGTTTGGTTATGATGATCACTGGAAAGAAGGGTGGACTTTCTTTTCTCTCACCCTTCTCATAGTTTTCTATCTCTTCTTCTGTTTGTTAAGCTTTCTTTCTCTTCTTTTCCTGTATTTTTCTGTTCATTTTAGCTTCCGTCTTCTCCTTTTATATAACCGGCCTCAGTGGCGTAGTTAACGCGCTGGTTTCGTGTTGAGCTATACTGCTGAGGACGGGAAGATCGAGGTTCAAATCTCGCTCGGGTGAAGTGGGGGTGGTTTTTCCTAAATGGTTTTCCACTCTCTCTCCACGCAAATATGGGTTCACTTTCTATATACTCAACCTTCCCAATTTCTAACCCTTTAGCGTACTTAAGCGTATAATCCAAACGGGTAGTAAGACGTGTTACTAGGTATACTCTTTTCTATTGTTACAGCAAGTTTAGATGAGTGGTAAACCCAAATGACTTTGACAAGAGAGGCTAGAGTCAAAACTGGCACCAAAATTAAAGAAACTGGGGTAAGATTTATATTCACTACTATTTTTAAACATTCTTTTAGGCATTTAACTCGAACTTTCTGAACCGAGGGAATGTACCAGTGCACGATTTATAAACTAACTTAAATCTAGAAGAGACACAACGTCTAGCCTTCCAGAAGCTGATTCATCACTGTGAAATAGGAAACCTCAATAATTGTACTAATGATACATTTTTAGACCATGTCTAGAATAGATCTCGGGAACCTTAACTTTTTTATAACCACGTCTCATTACATGTTAATATTATACGCATATATGATACTCTAATGGGGTAGGTGTGTGGAAGGAAGCATTTTTTATAAACTTGCATTTGCGTGGAAGAGGAATGGGAAACAATTAGGGAAAAACCACCCTCAATAGAGCCTACCGGGGTTCGAAACTTAATCTCCCCATCATCAGCAGGCCGGTAAAATATGAGAGTAGACCGTTCGGCCACTGAAGTGGGTCTTAAATTTGTTGAACTATATTATGAATAAATGAACTGGTGAAGCTGTGTTGCCGCACTTAATATTTTCCTACTTTAAAGGAAGCATCACAAATGGGCGTCAATTTGTTGCGACCCGCTTAGGTGGAAGCTATGAGCACTAGGGAGCCACCGGTGCCCTGGGAATGTAAGGAGTGAAGAGGGGGGAGGGGGGATGTTTTAAAGCTATTCAGGGAAAACATGATTATTTAGGCAATTCCATTTTACTACTATAAATATAAGACGAACATTTATTGATTAAATTTTAATGTCGAAAATAAATATCATAATTACATTGATTTAGTAAGTAATAACCTTTTTTGTTGTTGCTATTATTGACATTCTAAACGTTGTATTTTTGATAAATAACTGTTCAGCTTTGTTGACTTAAGGGTGGTACAGACTTCTTTTTCTATGACACTTATGTCTACTAAGAAGAGAAATAAAGAATATTCCCTCTTTTTCGGTTTCCTCCTACTCTACAGCTGTCTCCTGACCCTTCTCAATGCTTTTCCCTCCTTCCCTCGCCCCGTTTCCATTCCACAGGCCTTTTCTCAATTCCTGTCGCCTCCCGCGTCTCGCGGGGGGAACCTTCACCCGAACTGGTCCAAAAATTTTTATTTCCCCCCCTCCACCTGAATCCTACACCAGTACGGCAGAAATGCCCCCTGGGAAAAGTACAATTTCAATTCCCGTCAGGTTTACGTATGAATTTCATACGTAATCCTGGCGGAGTACTAATCGTCCCCCCGAACCGACCCCGGAGACTCGATCGGTACATGAGCGTGCCATGTCCGGTCGTCGAACCGGGGTTGGTCGGTACCGAATCCTTCCCTCTTTTTTGGTTTATTCCTACTCCACAGCCGTCTCCTGACCCTCCTCAATGAGTTTCCCCTCTCTCTCTCGCCCCGTTCTCACTCCTCAGACCTATTCTCAATTCCTGTCGCCTCCCGCGTCTCGCGGGGGAATTCTCACTCCAACCGGCCCAAAAATTTTTATTTGTCCCCCTCTTTTGTTTCTCACACCCTGTGCGGCAAAAATCGCCCACAGGGTAAAGTTTATTTTATTTTCCCTCCAGGGCTACGTATGAAATATCTGCGTAGCCCTGGCGGAGTACTAATGTTTTTCACTGACCGACCCCGGCGGCTCACCCGACCGGGGCCAATCCTCCTCCGCTAGTCATCTCCTATTCCTGTGTTTCTTTTTCTCCCTCCTTTGTTTCTGATTTCCTCCCTCTCTCTCCTGTGTACTCTATGTATTTATTTTACGGTCCTGGCGACCCCACATGAGCTATGGGGTGGGTTTTTTGTATAATTTTCCCACCCCCAACCAATTGATAGCAAAATTCAGCCCGCCAGGGCGCCATTGTTTTTTCACGTTGAGTTTTGTGTTGTACGTCTATGTCGTGTCCGTTTTCGAGAGCCCTTCGGGGCTGGTGTTAACTGTCTGTCCTCTATGTTTCACGTGTTTTATTAATGTATATATATCATATTTATGTGTTACAAAAAAAAAAAAATAACTCTTACAAACAAACAAATAAAGAATATTTATATTTTATCACGAAAGTTTTTGGGATCCCGCGGACCACTTGACAGGCTGCCACAGACCACCAATGGTCCAAGTACCACACTTTGAGAAACACTCGTTTAAGACGTCATTCTCACAATACACCGGACTGGTGATGACGGAGAAATCAGGATTCGAATCCCGATTGGGCGTACTGAAGGTGATTTTTTTTCTAAATACTTTTCCGATCTTCCTACACGCAAATGCGTGTACACTTCATATTTATTCAACCTTATACACCCCTAACACATAGGTTTGGTTAGTTAATGTGCGTGTAGTCCAAAACGGGTACTAGACGCTATGCTGGATTTTTAAAAATTGTGATCCACTAGTTCTTCTGGCAATTTACGAGTGAAAAGGTCATGCCAACTTCCACCCAAATCATTCAAGTCTTGTCAGAGGTACCAAAGTTTTCAAAAAACGTTTCACCCGTCTCTGTCATGTTTTTTTTTTTTACTCAGCCGGAAAGAAAACAAGTCAGAAACTTGTGTAATTAAAGTTATTGCTATTCAATATACTTTAACAAGAAGCTTTCGCGTGCTAGGAAGTTTCCAGTTTATTTTGGGCGTGGTGAAGTAAACAATAATTAGACACGAGAAAAGTTGAGGACAGAAGATTTTTTTAAAAATAAAATTAAAAAAAAAAATCCATTTTTTTTTGTATGACAAATACGAAACAAAATTTATATTAGGGCCTAACCCGCCTCGGTGGCGTAGTTGGCTAACGCGCTTGTCGTGTTGAGCTCGACTGCCGAGGACGGAGAGATCGAGGTTCGAATCTCGGTCGGGTGAACTGGGTGGTTTTTCCTAAATGGTTTTCCACTCTCCCTCCACGCAAATGTGGGTTCATTTCCTCTTATTCAACCTTCCCTATCCCTAATCCATTAGCGTAATTAATACTTAAAGTGTATAACCCGAACGGGTAGTAAGACGCGGTGCTAAATAATAATAATAATAATAATAATAATAAAAATAGGGCCAACTCATATTTTTAATAACTGAGATAATTTGGAATATTTTTAATGATTTTTTTTATAACTTTGAAATTTTATGTAATAAAACGTATCCAACGCCTTAACTCAGTCAGTAGCGTGACTGTCTACTAAGCTAAGGGTCCCGGTTTCGATTCCTAGCATGTCCAAAAAAATTTCATTGGTAAAATGTGGGTTTACCCTTTCACAGTGATGAATTAACGGCCGGGGACTGGATGTTGTGTTTGTTATATAAGGTATACGACAGGCCTAGCCAGTCGGTAGTGGAAAATATATTACTAGAATAAAAAACTGACCCAGACTACAGGCTGGAAACAGTAATGGATGTAAACAAGTTTTTAAAACAATTTAAATATGTTGGTTGTATGATTTTTACTATATCATACAAGTAAAGAATAACATAATAACTGTAAAAATGTTCGTTCTCGAGATTATGATGAACTATGACATTTGTTTGGTTCAAATCTAAAACATTTAGGTATTTCCATTCTGTATCTAGAGTTACATACAGCCTAAATCTTTTGAGAGATTTCGTTCAAACTTGATATTTAGTTGTTATATGGTCATACTTCAAGGCAAAATTGGGGTTTTAATTCTAGCTCGAATTTTAAGAGTAATAGTTAACTACTGACTGATTTTTGAAAATTAGAAATTTTCAGAAAATTGCTTTAACAATTTTGTTTAAACTATATATAATAGGAGAGTTTTAAATTTTTAAGTAACGCTTTACACTAATTTTGGGATAACGTTTAATTAACTGATTAATTTTTTTCTCTTTAAAATCTAAATAATAGTTTACGAAAATGACATTCACATTTTTTTTTATTTCAAAATATCTACAGGACCTTGGGAGTGTTTTGAATAACAAACAAGAAAATACGTTTATTTATCATTTAAGGATAGGCAGTTTACTGACAGCCAATTTTTGAAAACGTGATTTAAAAAAATTGCTGGTTTTGTTGAAGTGTTAAAGACAAACAATATAATGTTTTATTGTGCGCGGTATCTTTCTACCCGTTTTGGTCATCTGTGTGTGTTTGTATACAAATGAGGTAGGAATGAAGTTGTCTTTTCTTAAATTGTTTCCAAATTTACCTCAACGCGAATTCGAGTAGATTTACTCCAAAACTCGTGACCTTCTTCCATACCTACCTCATTAGTGTAAGTAAATACTCGGATAGCCGGAAAAGATAAAAACCAATAAGGCACGGAACATGAAAAAGATGGGAAAGGGGGCGGGGGGTGGGGGTACAGTTAATGCCATTTGACTGCGGGCTGAAAGGATTAGAGCGTCACGATAAAAATAAAATATAGCATGAATAAAATATTCTGACATTATACATAAGTATAACTTTTTTTTTTTTTAGATTCTTACCTGAACACATTTCTTTCTTCCTCGCGATGTTTAACTTTCACAAAGGTTTGTCAGTTTCTTAATGTCTTTCCCTCCCTCCCCCAACACCCCCTGATCTTAATCCTCCGGAAAGTTTCTTTAGTCTGGAAGTCCGGGTGGTTGCAGGTAATTAGCCTTAGAATTCCGGGGATTTCCCCGCCCCTCTCCCCTCCCGCTTCTGGCACAGGCTGTATCCCCGGAGTGGTTCCGGTCATGCTAACATCACTCACACCTGTTCTTAACAACTTCTGACATTCCCTTTCGTCCCCCTCCACCTTCTTACCCTCCTCTGCTTAATCAGAAAAGAAAACTTTTTTAATTACTTCAAAAATTAACTTTTTTTTCTTACCTAAATTCTTATTTTTATATCGTATTGTACTACAAAGACACGCTATATAAATAATTCTTTGCTGCAAATTTTTTGTTTTGTAAAATTTTAAAAAAAAGAGAGAGATTTGAATACATTTAGATAAGTAAAAGAATTAATACCTTAATTTCCGGTACTGGTTTGCAAACCACTATAGATAATCTACTTGAAGAATTCATAATAACTATTTTTACTTCCACGTTTAGATAAAGCGTTGTAATCGTGAACATTTTTAAAGTCAATATTATGAAGTTTTATGTACCCCCTAACTCGAACAAATTAGTATGGTAATAATTGAGCCTGTCTTGATGTCGGTTTGCTGGATTTAGTTTAAAATTGTTATCTAAATGCTGACCATACCGCCAATTGTGAGTTTGATTCTACGTCTAAAATTAACAGTAGCTTACTATATATATATATATGCGTGTCCGGGCTACATCAGACGTATCCCAGTTTGTGGAAAGATTGGCCAGTACTAAAGTAGCGTTGCTCAGGGGATGCCCGAATGTACTAATCGTACATCCTTTCCGTAGAGGTTCTTTCCGTGTCCCGATGAGATGAGGTGATGGTGATAGTGAGTATGAGGGTGTGGAACCAGTGTAAGCACTTAAACCTAACTTAAGCCTAACTAACCAAACCCTGGTGACCGATGGGGAGATTTACCTTTATAAAAATTACCCATGATACCACCCGGAATCGAACCGGGGACCCGTATCTTCTTAGCCAGGTGTACTGGTCACTATATTATGGCCGGCCGGTCAGAGTAGCTTACTAATTCCTGATTTTGACCAATTACAATTTTTCTCTAAAATATTTATAATGATTTTGTTTAGATTGGATAGCTAGGGAAGGATTTAAATGATAAATAGCACTAAATATTTGTATTTTGGAGGGAAATTGATTTGAAGGTAGTTTACTGAATAGGCCTACTGATTTTTTCAAATTTAAGATTTTCAGAAAAAGCTCTTACAATTTTGTTTAAAGTGAGTATCTGGGAATTATTTTACTTAATAAATAAGGATATGTATGTTTGTCTAAAAATATTATGTTAAGGTAGTTCACTGAAGATTATTTTTGAAAGTTGAAAGTTATTTTAAAACAACCTGTACGATATTGTTAAAATGTATTTTTGGAGAGTGTTTTACATTATAAATAACATTGTAGATTTATTTTTCAAATAAAAAATTTGGTTTAGGAGTGATTTACTGATTACTAATTTTTAAAATTTATACAATGAGAAAGTATTTTCATTAGTAGTTTTGACAAAAAGTGTTGCAGTGGATTAATCCAGCCGTTAGAAATGAGGAAAGTTGTTTAAACTAGAGAGGGTGGGGATATAACAGTAGTAAGACATTTGTGAAACTCCCCTCCTAATTTTTCCCGCCACAGTGACACTGGCATTGAGTGAACCTGACTGATAAAAAAAAAGGTCGTGGCAGCTCTATCCAGCAACACTAAGGTAGATTTTTTTTGTTTACCGATTATATTGTTTTTAAATCCTACCACCAGGCGAATACCATGCTATTTTTACTTGCTACTTTAGATATTTTGGTATGGATTGTGCCGAATTTAATTTTAAGTTTAAAATCTCCACCTGCCCTCCTCCCCCTCCTTGAAAATATAGATATTAAGTGTGACCTTAAATTACTTTAAAGTGGGATTGGAGGGGTCGCAAGGAAAGGGCAATGTTTTTGCTATTTTCATATAAAACAATATTTTTAGTCAAAATACATAAAATATTGCTCCAGTAGAAACATAATGTATAATGTTCTTCATATGGTGATATTAATATTGGTTGAATGTCAAGAACAAATTAGTATTTGATCAGACATTTTTTTAAATGAAGAGAAAAAGTTATCAAATTTCACGACTCCCTTGACAGATATTCAAGAACTTTTTATATCACCTTTGAGTAAAAAATTAAACTTTATGTTTCTACTGGAGAAACATTTGATTTATTTGGCCGAACATCGTTTTTGCTATAAAAACTACAAACTACTCTTAACTCTAAATCACTACTACCCAACATAAACTTGTAATTTTTTCCATTTGTTTTGTTACTTCACCCCCTCCTATTTCTCTTCAACCCCTTCCACTGGCGGTAACTGCGTGCTCCAACGTGACATATTCAAACCGTAACTCGGGAATACTGTACCTTCCATTTGACCTTGAGGGCATGAAACACTTTATATCCTCCCTCTACCAGCTATAGATCATGTGGCGGTACAGCAGATCACTAACTTACCGGCCATGGCAATTAACTCCACTCTTCTGCTACCTACTTGTCATTTCCATATCCAAGATGGCGGTAACACAGCTCATCGGGGATACTTATTACGGACAGACCCGGGGAAAGGGGATTGCTGTTTATTGGGAAAAGGATCTATGTCCCGTCGAATGGGACTCTTACTCTACATCCATTACTGTTTACAGTCTATGGCCTGGGTCAGTTTTTTATTCAAGCCATATAGTTTCTACTACCGGCTTGTTAGGCCTGCCATAGCTTCATATGACTTATAATCTAACTTAAGACTAGGACATACACAAAATCCAATCCCCAGCCGTTAATTTATCACTGTGAAAGGGTAAACCTATATTTCCATAGATGAATCCTTAACGGTTATGGATGCGTGAAGTTTCGAAATGTTGAAGTTAAAGTAAGATCTCTTTCACTTAAGCTTCGACACTCGCAATAACCTTAATATTTTCGAAAAATTTCAAAGGAAGAAGAAAACTGATATATTACGAATAAATGTTAAATATTCCACTAAATATGGCATATTTCAACATAATTATAATCATTTTAAGAACATCTACTAATCATTATATTAAAATTAATGAATAATTAAACTACAGTCTGATTTGCATTGTAAGACCATTATTTGAAAACTAGAAACTCATGTTGCCACAATGGCTTGAATAATAAATGTTTTAATATATTAAAATTCTCAGTCCGTTTAATTAATAATATGATATATTACACAGCAATCCATAAGGAAGTATTATTGAAAGGTTTTGATAACCTTTTAGATTAACTTTTTAATACATTAATGAATTAAGAATATTTCTATATTTCCACAATTTACTAATTTTCAAACAATGTTGGTGGGTGAAAATGACTTATTATAAAAATAAGGGCTTGCATTTGTAAGTTAAGCAGAAATAAATTCGTATATTTGAGCATAAAATAATTTATTTTTAATACTTTCTCTTTACCTAGATGAACTTAAATGGATAGTTTAAGAACTAAAATTAAAACAACAACACGTCACGTCAATATGTCATAACTCAACATTTGAGTCCTACTAATCAAACAAACACTTTTAAAATCACCTACATTAATTGGTACGTGGACTAAATTTCATACTCATCTAGTTTAGTTTACTGATGACGGTATCGAATCTCGACCACGTTTACTGAGGGTCGTTTTTCCTAAAAGGCATCTCCCTTTTCCTCCCAAAAAATGGATTTCTATCCTTTTTCCCTTCAGTAAACTACCCTTAAATTTAGGGTTAAATATATAATTCCGAAAACGCCTTGAGGAGACCTTATGAAAACCCCAGATAGGCATACCACGTTTTAACCCAATCGGTAAAATAGTTTCGGCTTTAGCCCAAGGTACAGACAGACGACAGACAGACGGCAAAGCCAAAACTTTTTAATTTCAGAGGGGCATAAAACGTCGACATTTTATCGAAATCTCGATTTAGATTTTTTTGACGATCACGATATTTTCTCTCAGAGGTGTTAAAAGAAAGTAAAATGGGTTAATCATATATACAAATAAAAATATACAGATACTTTATAGCCTCGCTGCCATGATTAGTTTCTAAAAACGAGTGTGATGTCTTAGGTTAAGCTAGCCTTTCTTGTGTTCATTATAAATATCGAGTTTAAAGATATACCCAGTGCCGGATTAACACAGTAGCAAATGTAGCAAATGCTACGGGCTCCGCGTTTAACAGGGTCCCGCGTTTTCGAGGGGGAAAAAAATGTTCATAGGCTGTTTGGTGAAAATGGCATCCCAGCGTATTCTGACAATCTGACAACGCTGTTGTTTAAATGTCGAGAGCACGGCATGCTGAATAATACTATCATATTGCAGGTTCTGTGTTTGTGTTGGCTCCTTACTGTGTCGTGTGCAGACGTTGTGTCCTTATTGGTTTGCAGACTACAAGATGAGGAACAAACAAGTTTGAATTAGACTTTGAAGATTAATCTCCTAAATGAAATGAGCATTAGAAACCATTAAACAGATAATTTTCAGAACATTATTCTTTGGTTGCTGTTTGATTCATACGCGCTCATAGTCACACCAATCACATAAACTTATGATTGTTCACTAGTATTTGTCGATACCACTAGGCACTATTTAGTTTTTGTAACATAAACTGTTGATATGGTCTTGGCTTGGCTACCTTTTTATTTCCTAAAGTTTACATGTTTATGTTGAAAAGTGTCAACTAGCGAAATCTAACATTTGTTACTGAACTACAGTAATAACATTCAAACTTTTCTGTAGTTTGTCAGTAATCTTTTATTTTTTCAATCAAGCGTGTAAACGAAAGCTAGTTATTATTTATGCTTGCAGTTTAAAGCCGTCAATCAATCAATTATACAGTTTATACATGCTTTCTGTTTGTTGTTATTAGAGTGGACATTATTATTATTTGAACTTTATAAAGACATCTACATTTTCTAAAGTAAAGGTAATCTAATAGCCCTAATGATATTTTAAATTTCGCTTTGACAGTTCCAAACAGTTTATATAAAGTAGCTAATATGTTTTTAATGCATATTTCATTTATTTTTTCATTGCAGTCTTTAGTCTACAATTTTCCGACAGCAATGAGTAATAGAGCCAGAAATATTGGACGTCATTATACTTGTGGGAGTGCAAAACGTAAAGTTAAGGAACAAAAATAAAGTATAGAACAACTTGTGATATCAAAAACACGTAGATTAACAGAATATTTTGATGATCATGAAATGGTTATGATGTAAAAACGGATAAAGATGGAAATGTAGAATCAACTATTTATCGTGTGGAAGAAGGGGTGATACAACATCAGATAGCATTCATTGAACGCGAAATAACAAGTACGCTAATGACATTGGTGAAGGACCAAAGAAACTAGAATATTGTGAGTGTGAATATTGGATATCCAAAGGAAGTGACGAATGTCAACACGCTGATAGTGACTTCTCTACATCCCTGCGATTGTATGACAATGAAAAATAAAACCTCGGTACTGTCATAAATCTTACTTCACATATGTCCATAAACTCAACAAAACACGCAATACATTGGTTATGCTATTCAAAAAACAAAGGAAGTTTATTCTGTTTCCCTTGCAAGTTTATTAGTTCAGGATGTTCATTTGCCCATTTTGAAAAGAATGTCTAATACCAGAAGGTCCGCTCGTGCATATGCAACAAAAGCATCGTTACGAAGCTTTTTTGCATTAAAACAAGTCTTGGAATAAATTTAAAATAACAACGATCAGAAGACAGAGTGTCAACAACAGTCTCGTGGACTACTTTCAACAATGATGAGGCTGGAAAAAGGAATAATGCTCATATTGTGGGATCAAGTATCACAACGTTTTCAAATGACTAGTGCTTCTTTGCAATCTTCTGACCAAGACTTGAACACAGCTTGTGTACTTTAGGAATCCTTATATGGGTATATTCAAGCTATGCGATCTACTTTTTCAGACATTGAGCAAAAAGCCAAGGATCTGACTGATGGTGAAGATTATCAACAACAAAATAAAAGAAAACACAAGTGAATTCACACATATGATGATTTCAGTGGTTCCAGCACTCTTGATCCTCTTAATGAATCTCACACGTCTTCTAAGAAGTTTAAATTACAAACATTTATTGTAATTATTGAAAGCTTACTTTCTGCTCTCTCAAAACACCAAGAAGCTTATCGATAGGTGAATAGTGTATTTGGATTCTTTCATCAGTTACAGTCGTTTACACCCGCAAATATGGTAAAGAGTGCATTAAATCTTATCAAATCATATCCGGAAGATCTGGAAGCAAGTCTCGAAGAAGAATTTGCGCAGTTTACTGAATTATTAAAAACTGATCGTGCTTCTCATATTGGTGTCAAACAAGACAAGTTACAGTTGTACCAGTTGATAACTGACAATTCTTTGTGATATAGATTTCCAACTGTAAAAAAAATGCTTTGCGCATCTATTTGTCACTCATGGTTATCAACTTCAGCAGAGAACGCTCATTTTAAAAACTAAAAAGGGTTAAAAATGAACTAAGGAGCACCATGCGTCAAAACAGATCGAACAATCTCACTCTAATGAACATTGAACATGAACTTATGCGTGAAATAGACATTTCCAGTATCATCAATAAGTTTTCTTATGCTAAATCTAGAAAAAGTTAACTTTTAAATTGTAGTTTAGTTACTTTTAATATTTGGCCTCGATATTTACATGAATGATTCTCTTACAATAATGATATATTTATATTAAATAGTAAATTTAAATCTCAACTAGAAATATGCTATTTTCACTAGTACTTTATTCAACACACATGTATTTAGACTATTATTTTTGTCAAAAACACCTCTGAATAATGTACTTACTAACGTTAACTGTCTGAATAGCAAATTAAAATATTGAATTACTTTACTGTTCGTTAAATTACTCATATTTTAATATTTATTTTGCATTTAAAAAACAAATATTTGGAGCTCCTTTATAATAATATGCTCCAAGCCCGCACTAGCTTAATCAGGCACTGGATATACTTTACTATCTACTTCTTAACTCCTCAAGAGCCCCTAGAATAACGTGACTAGTACATGTGTCTGTTTTCCACTGACAGGACCAAATCCGCGCAAAAAAGGAAGGACATGGCCCTCCCATGATGCTTTGCGGGTATCTCGCATTATAATAACGTTATGGTGTGGAATAGGCGGTCACATTTTCTTAACGACTTTCTTGCCCTCTTTATTACCATCCTAAAAAGAAAATTTGTCTCCTCGAGCCGAAATAAAGGGTGGTGTGGAAGACGGGGTTTGGGGGTTGTTTGTGTCGATGATTGCGGTGACATTAACACGATGTCCCCAAGGTAATTAGCCACAGATCACGAGACACGCGATTACCGAGATGGAGGAGGGGGGGGGGGGGTGAAGGACATTTTATACGCGATAAAAGTTGGGTGGGAATAGGTTGTATGGGTTCGTGTTTATCAATCAACTATAGCGAGCATGACAGAATTCAACACCTTAGCTCAGTCGGTAGCGTGACTACCTACTGAGCTAAGAAGAATCCCGGTTGCAATTCCCAGAATGGTTGAAAAATTTATCATTGGTGAAATATGAGGCTACCCTCTCACAGTGATGATTTAACGGCCGGGGACTGGATGTTGTGCCTGTTCTAGTTTTAAGTTAGGTTATAAGGCATATGAAGCTATGACAGTCCAAGCCAGCCAGAGGTAGACAATATGTCTTGAATAAAAAACTGAGCAAGGCCATAGGCTGGAAACAGTAATGGATGTAAAGTAAAGTAAAGTAAAGTAAAGTAAAGCTCGTTTGATCATAAAGTGCCCAATTGTTCCCGATTTTCAGGGAGGGTCCTTGAAATAAGACATGTCTTTTAACAATTTTGTTCCTCGGTTGTTAAATGCATTAATGCAATTGGAAATTCCTTTGGATTAAATAAAAATAAATATAAAATATGGAAACGATGCACTGTCATGGCCAGTGACGTGCTTATCTTTAATCTTTTATTATATATAATAGTTCTGTAGTATAATATAGACATACTGTGTGTTCTATTTATATAGATATAAAGGGATAGAAGAACTTTGAAAACAGATAGAGCCAGTTTCATAGTCAGACTTTATTCGCCCAAAGTGCGGTGCTATTCTAAATACAAGACGACACTATCTAAACCAGAATGGATTGGGCCAGTTTCACATGCGAAGCTGGCCCATACCATTCCAGTCTGGGTATATGTCGTCTTGTATGTGGTATCGAGCCGCACTTTAGGCGTGCTAAGTATGACTAAGAAACTGGCCTATAATCTCAAGGTAAAACATATCAATGAGGGGTTCATTATTATTTAAATGGCAAATTATAAGGCGTCACTCTCGTCTTAGACTAGACTGCCGATGACAGGGAGATTAGGATTCAAATCACAGTCGGGTAAGCTAAGGGTGGTTTTTACAAAATTGTTTTCCACTCTCCTTCCAAGCAAATGCGAGCACATTATTATTTTTTATTACTATGTAGCGCGTCTTACTACCCGTTCGGGCTATACGCTTAAGTACTAATTTTACGAATGGGTTAGTAATTTGGAAGGTTGATTTTAGAGGAAGTGAACCCGCATTTGCGTGGAGGTAGAGTAAAAATAATTTAAGAAAAACCAGCCCCAGTTCACCTGAGTGAGATTAGAACCTCAATCTCCCCGTTCTCAGAGTCCAGGTCAAATCGAAACTGGCATCTCATCTAACTACGCCACCGAGGCGGGTGAATGCGAGTACACTTCTTTTGAATTCAACCTTCCTCATCCCTAGCTCACTATCTTAATCAGTACATAGTCCTATTCGTATAACCTGAACAGGTAGTAAGACGAGGTGTAAAAAAATGGCAAATACCTTCTACGGGTCCCAACATAGAAATTTTAAAACGTTTGTCCCCGAAAATACCAAAGAAAAAAAAATGGATCACTCATCATAAGGACTCATTAAATATTACGATAAAAATTAATAAATCCAATTTCAGTTACAGGTGCTTTTGAACTTAATTTTCGTTTAAAGCACTTCTAAACATAATTTCTGATGAAAACATAGTTTGACCCTCTCAACGATCAAATTAACCCAAATTATCAACTGCGAGGAGTGAAACGTCGACTACACGCGCCAAACCATCCTCACCATCGAATCAAAATGTCAAGGACAGGAGGACTCTGTGCCAGATACGAAACCCCCCCACCCCACTTTAAACCAGCGTCGCGACACTGACTCCTCCTGTTGTTGACGTTATGCGATTGCTCTCATTTCATGCTCCACCTCAGCTTAAGGCTGAATGCACGCGTTGCGTCGCCTCCCGCGCTCGCCAACAGATGGCAGTGAAGTCGGTCACATAGAGGCAAAACAAAACAAAAACAAGAAACGGCTCGTCCCCTGGTTTTGATCAACAAGAACGAATTGCTTGGGAGTGGCACTTTTGGCGGTTTGAGGTTTTGTACGTTTCGGATTGCGGGACTTTATTTCAATGTCAGGTTCGTTGTTTGTTTGTAAAACGTGTTAGAAATTGAGACTTTTTGGAAAACTATCGTGCTTGATATTTTAGAAAGCTGATCTCAAACATCTGACATTTCGACGCTGCCATTATAAGTGTTTAATCCTAAATTAGTTTCCTAATTTCCAAAGTTTGATTTCAATTATTTTAAGTTAACCATGATTTTGAATATTTAATAGAAACAAAACGATAAGTAGAAAAGCGTATAACCCGAACGGGTAGTAAGACGCGGTGCTAAATATATTAAATTATTATTATTATATTATTATTATTATTATTATAAGTAAGAAACTCAAATTAATCTATTTTATATTTCCTTTCACTGTACTACAAATACAAATTATAGTTAAGGAATTTAAATAAACACAACACATAATGTCAAAATTATTGCTTTTCACTTGTCATGTTTATTTATACATTACTAATGAATAACAACAATGTGTAGTATCACAAAATGACTAAACAATTTTCAATACATTTTATTAACTTAGCAAGAAAAATAATTAATTAACAAAGATATTAATGTTATAATCAAATTGTTGTTAAGTAGACTGGTTACTTAAACTCAGGTTGTCAAATTAATTATTTAATCCATTACATTATAAAACTTTGTTATCAAATTTGAAAACGCGAAGTTAATTAACCAGTTCACTATACATTAGGTTAATTTATAGCTCTACCCGCTTCTATGGCCAAATGGTCTAAGGCGTCACTTGTGTTGGATTGGCTTGGCGAAGACGGGAATATCGCGGTTAAAATCCTGGTCGAGTCTACTGAGAGTGATTTTTCCTAAATTATTTCCAACTCTTCTCCACACAAATGAGGGCAGATTACGTCTAAAATGATTCCTTCCTCATCCCTACCTCACATAGTAATTGTCATAATGCGTATAACCTGAACAGGTAGTAAGACGCGGTGAAAAAAATAAAGGATGTGATTTCCTACTGACTTAAATATTCTTGTGGTAAACGTATTATTGGGAAGAACGAAGAAAAAAACGTGAATCAAGAGATGAATTCGATAGTACGTGTTTGTGTTTTCCACCACCGTAAAAACACACACAGACACGATGTGTCCAAGGGTTCTACCGATCAGGAATGGATTATAGCCGCGCTGGGAGCATCGTCTCTGACTCTGAACGGATGAGATCGAGCGGGGGAGGGAAATAGGGAAAAAAAGGGGGGAAGGAGACAAAGCAAAGGTGGTGCTATCCCTGAATCCGTGGCTCTGGAAACGTTCCATCAACCCCATCCTCCCCCTTACCTCTGGAGACTCCGATATTCCCATAGAGGTAGTTTGTTGGAATGAACCTATTAACCTCTGGCTGACCAGCCTCGTTTGTTGGTTCGAGTGAAACAAACAACCCAACTCACATGTTTGAACTAGAAGGCTGGCTCAAGGTTTCGTCAGTGAATGCCTTACAAACCGACTTGATACATTACAAACCAGCACCGATGGGTCACGTGGTATAAGGCATCAGACTCTCGATGGACCTTAAAGGTCAAGATTATAATATCGACCCGATGTACCCAGGATGAGAGGACTAAGAAGAGCTTTACAACCCCTCGTTTCCATCCCCTATTTTCACTATTGTGGATGTAATTCCTCTAAGATACTCTCTTTATTACGCCTTATATTAAGTCGCCTGGCCTATAGTTCAATTTTCATAGACAGAAACTTATAGTAAGTACAAACTTTTTTTGTCAACATTGATAACATGTTACTATAATTATTATTGTTATTTTATAGTTATTTTATATTTATTTATCAAAAGTGAGCACTGCAGATCACATGACTTGATGTATGAATACGTGAAAGTATATCTAGTAACTTTTATTTCTGTCCGATAAAGCCGTTCATATAAAAAGTGGGCAATACTAAAATAAGGATAGAGAATATTAAATTAGGACAGAGACAGACACTTGGCCTCGGATTTGTTCCAGAACGTAGCGGCAACAATCGACCACATTTGAATCCCAGTTGAATCAATATTTATCTATACAAGGTCACTATTATAAATTGTCAAGTCCATCTAGTCTAGTTTGCCGTTGACGGGGATATCGAGATTTGAATCACAGCCGAGTGAAGGCCTATTAAAGGTGTTTATTATATAAAATAGTTTTTCCACTCTCTTTACACACAAATGAGGACACATTTCCTTCAAATTGTACTGTACCTCCCTCAACTTTAGTCCATTAATGTGGTTAAATACGGATAGTCCGAACGGGTAGTAAGACGTTGCTTCAAAAATAAAATATTGGTAATAATAATAATTCATAAAATAACTTTAAAATGGGAAATAAAATTTGAAATTAGAATATTTTTTTTACAAAATTTGATAACACATTTTACTTGATATAAAAAAAAATAGCCAACTAATAAACTGTGATATATTTTAAAATTAAGCTATTTAAAAAAAATCTGTTTTCAAAAGTTTGTGACAATATGTGATATTAGTATTCGAATATTTTATTAGTTATAAAAAACCTTTATTTGACTGGTTTGCGTCATATTATTACCATGAACTTATGCTTGCTAAGGAAACACTGTAATATATGGTATTTTTTGTAACATTCATTGCCTGACCGTGAAGAGGGGAAATATACTGAGCAGAACTAAAGTAAAATGCAATTTAAACTTTTAGCTGGAGAAGAAAAACGGAGGGGTGACGTAGTTTGAGAGTTTCCTCGAGGGTGAGGGGAGAAAGAAGAGGAGTAAGGGGGTGAAGTAAAGCGAGAATAATTACAAATGTTCGTAAATTAAATGGGAAAAGTCATTAGACCTTAGGACCGTTTTAAGACGAAAAAAAAAGTCTTATGTTATGAGCTTAGACTTCTGGTCATCAAGTGAATATAGAGATTAAAAATTATCAATACTATTTTAATATTTTTTAAACGTCACACAAGTTGTTTTATATTTTAATTGGCTAAAAACCTTAAAGTTTGTTAAGTAGTTATACCACTCGAAATTCAGAAAGTTCTTTAAATAATGTATAAAGTTCTACGTTCATGGTTATTTACGACTTAATATAAGGGCTAGAGATCAGAATAGTTATTTAGAAGAACTGCACCCACATTATCTTGGTGAGAAGAGGTTTAAGTCACAGGTATATGACACATACAGAATAAAACATTTCCACTACACTCGTCAGAGATTCAAACCGCGACCTATCATCCTCAAAGCTCAGTGTATTAAGAGCCTGATGTCTTTGATGACGGGACCACTGGAAGGGGTTTTATATATTAATTTACGTGACAAAGGCGGTGACTTATCTACCCCCAAACTTTTTTACCACCTTACTTCCACCATCTTATGAACTGATGTAGCTTCAACGAGAATTTCACAGTATGATTCAACCTCTTCACATCTCTATACCACGATCCAACATTTCCACACCAAGGTGATGGCACAACTATATCTCATCAATTACTCATCAACTCTTTACATTCTATACACGATCCACATTCCACACCAGGTGAGCACACTATATCTCATCAATTACTATTCAACCTCTTCTATCTTATACCACGATCCAACATTTCCACACCAAGGTGATGGCACAACTTATATCTCATCAATTACTACATTCAACCTCTACATATCTCTATACCACGATCCAACATTTTTCAAACCCAGGCAAAATCCACATCCTACACCTAACCAATTACTATATTAAAACTCTACCTCTACCGAGAGAATTAAACATTAAAATAATTCATCTATCAGAAGGCTTAACACGCAAAACGAATTCTAGATTAAGACGTGAGACGTATTGTATGCCAAATGAACATTATTAATTAAAATTTCTTTCAGCTACCCCGTTAATTATTTGAAGAGGTTTTCGTACTACCTTTTGAATAGAGTTTATCTCCCACCTCTTGGGGGAAAAAAATAAGGGGACGGGGAGGTGTCTAAACACAGCACGCCAACTTGAAGACCAATTCTTCGCATCTGGTCTTAATAATTGATAAGACAAGTTCTTAAAAGTGGAACAGTTGCTTAGTGATTATTAATTAGTTTCTAATTAGGCTGTTCTTTAACAAAGCACCTCGCTCTCAACGAATTGCTTTTCTATAATGAAGTACTGATGTGACTTGAAAGTATGAAATAGTAAGTTCAATATAATTCTCTTTGATAAATATGAATTATGATAGTTAATTAAACACTTGTTAAAATGTATAAAACAGAAACAAAAAGTGTTGATTGTTTTATTTCTATTTTTTGTCAGAAAGGGCTGAGTCGGTTGATTATTCAGGTATAATCAAGGTCCAGTAATAATAATTTTAGTTCAATTTCAATTTACTTTATCGTATTGACCAACTTGGTCAGTAAGTTGTTAACATCTTGCCTGGTGTCAAGGAATGTAGCACTCAGAATATACAAAACAATAGTTTTACCAGTTGTTCTTTATGGGTGTGAAACGTGGTATCTTACCTTATATGACGAAAAAAAAGATTAGGATGTTTGAAAACAAGGTGTTTAGGAATATATTTGGTCCAAAAATGGACGAGGCTACTTGGGAGTGGAGGTTACATAATGATGAGTTACATAACCTGTATTCATCACAAGACTTTTCTAAGATAATCAAGTCTCGTAGATTACGGTAGGCAGGGCATGCAGTGTTAATGGAAGAATCTAGAACCTTGTTCAGGGTATTGACTAGCAAACCCAATAGGAAGAGACCATTGGGAAGACCTAGACGCAGATGAGAGGATGGTATTAGAATGGACTTGAAATAAAGTGTGTATTGAGGTGGACTGGTTAAAACTAGCCCATGCTAGGAATAGGGTGTAAGGAGGTGAACTGGTTATAAATAGCTCAATATAGGGATAAGCGGCGTACTTTTGTAAGTGCAGCAATTAACTTTAGATTTCTTAATTCAATAGAGTAAGTAAGAAGTAAGCAAGTAAATAGTGCTGACCAACAGTCATAATACCTATAACAGGCCAGCACTTAAAATTAAATAAGAAAACTAAAACATACAAAATTAAACAGTGTATGGATAAACGATTATTTAAACTAATACAATCATGTAGAGTAAAAAACCGATTCAGCGAAGAACAGTATTCAAATTAAATAAACATGAAAATTATTTATTTAACAACCAACAAAGACTGTTTAGATATTTAAAGTAAACATTACTTATTGAAAGAAAAGTTTATTGATATCTCTTGAGTTTGACTTTTCTTTTGTTTATAGAAAATAAATTCGGCAAATTTAGAGTTTGATTTAAGGATACAACGGCCAAAAGGTCTGAGCTTATAATAATTACGGAGAGAAAACAATTTGGGTTTCCGAGAGGGTTCAAAAGAGACAAGAATGCCCACATTCTCAATTTCAATTTTTTTTAGGAAGTGTTTGAATTGATCATTTAAAGTACATCACAAAAGGTCTACATAAGTGGCTTATAAATTTAAAATATCGTTCAATCCAAAGTGGATATGAAAAGTATCAACATGTCTCGATAGAATTAAGTTTCTAAGTTTTTTAATTGTTAAAAGAATCATGAAAATGTGGAATGCATTTATTTTCTAAGCCATTTTACGCGAAATATCGCAGTTTATAGATCAAAAGTAAATGGTTAGAAACATCTAGCCTATATATATATAAAAAAAAAGTTGACTCATAAAAAGTTGACTCATATATATATATATATATATATATATATATATATAATATATATATATATATATATATATAAATATATATGAGTCAACTTTTAACAGGGTCAAAACAGAACAATTAAAGATAATTGAGGATTGTTCTAGTATTTTTGAAGCTTCAGAACTGCCATTAATCATAAGAAATACAAAAGTATTCAAGTAGCCATCATACTTAAGATGATATTGTAAGAAACTCGATTTAAGGGCAGTGTTTTTGCTGTTTTTATATCAAAACACTATTTTGGTAAAAATAAATACAATGATTCTTAAGTAAAAACATCGGTTTAATTTTCTACTCGAATATCTGTCAAGGCTGTCCTGAAATTTAATGAAAACGTTTTCTCTTGATTTAAAATGTTTCTCAACGAATGACAGATATTCAAGAATTTTTGATATCACTATTTGTTTCTACTGGATAAATTTTAATTTATTTTGGCCAAAACTTTTTTTTTGCTATAGAAACAGCAAAAAACCCTTACCTATCTCGCGTACCCTACACTCCCGCCTTGAGAACCCTTTTCACTCTAAAGAAGATGAATTATTAATAAAATATTCCTAATGAAAAAAACAATCCCCTAAAATATCATTTGGATTGTATTTCCCTCTTCCCCCCCAACCCATATACCCCTTCTCCCTACTCTTGGGACACATTGAATTTTTCCGATCTCTCGGAACAGAAGTGCAATGGGAGTTGGAGGTAGGTGGGGGTGTAATTCAAAACTCTTGTTCCCCAACAGCACGCACTGTGTTCCGTTTCCAACCCTTTCAGGCCACCCTATCAAATACCGCCTCCGTCCCCTTTTCCTCATCGTCATCCCCTTTTCTCTGGTGGAATAGCTCTCCACTACTAGTAGAGTAAAAAACATTCTCCCATTCCCCTATAAGTGGTTTTATTTATACAATGAGAAACATTGTACTGAGGGGTGGGATACGGGGATATTTCCACACAATCTTTGGGAACATTCCAAGGTAAAATTTTTTGGTTGTGTTTAGTAACTATTATATATATATACTAGCCCCCTTACCCGTAAAAAATATTGTAAAGACTCCTGTAAAACAAAGCTTCAAATCATCCATCATGTCAATATAAAATCAAAACTTTTTTTTTACATATTAAAAAAAATACAGTCCTACCATCACTGTATAGCCCCCTCCCTCTTTTTATCCTACCTCCTATTTTCATATCATTCCTCTTTCCTCACCCCTACCCTTCACCCCCTTCACCAACCCCACTTTCCCTTCAACAACTTTTTTTTCCAACGACTATATAATATACTATCGACATTTTTATGAGGAATAAATTAAATTATCAAAATAAAATATAGCCTATGTTACTCGCTGATAATGTAGCTTTATATTGGTGAAATAATTTTTAAAATCGATCCAGTAGTTTTTGAGTTTATCCATTACAAACAAAAAATAAAATCTTTCCTCTTTATAATATTAGTATTGATTTAGCACCGCGTCATACTACCTGTTCAGCTGATACGCAATGCACTGTTTACGTTAATGAGTTAAGGATGAGTAAAGTTGGATTTAGAGGAATTGTACCCGTATGCGAGTGAAGGGAGAGTGAAAAACCATTCAGGGGAAACCCCCTCAGTGCACCCGACCGAGATTCAAGCACCGATTCTTTGTCATCAGCAGTCTTATTCTATCGAAAGAGTAACGCTTTGGACCATGTGGCCACCGAAGTAGGTTTATTTTTAATTTAGTTGTTTGAAGTAAACTTTATGAACTGACTGATTATATCAGCACACGGCTTCTGAACTATCTTTAATCTAGAACAGACACAACATTCAGCCCCCAGCCATCAATTCATCAATGTGAAAGCGGAAACCCTAATTCCCTAAAGAATACATTTTTCAGCCATGCCAGGAATTGAACCCGGGTCCCTTAGCTAAGTAGGTGGACACTACTGATTGAGTGCCAGACAATTATTTAAATAAAGTAGTTTTGATGTTAAATTAATTACCATTTGATTTATCCTCGCAATCACGTCTTACTAGTATTAGTTCGGGCTCTTCACACTTTAATAATTACACTTATACTCACAATGATGGGCACGCAGTCTATGTCGTCCTCATAATGTCTGGTTTTCTAGTGGTGGGGGAGGTTAGGGTTCTAATCCAGGTCAGGTGCTATTAGAGTAGTTTTTCCTAAAGTGTTTCCTCTTAAATATACCTTTCTTCATCCTTACCCCATTAGTATAACCAAACGCTTGTTGTGAGGCTCAGGGGTAAACAATTCTCCAGTTGGGTTGGGATGAACAAGTTGGAATTTAGAGGATATATACCAGTATTTGCTTGGAGGTGGAGTGGGTAAATTCTCAGTAGACTCTCGACCTGGAGCTGAACATAAACCTTCCCATCCCATGTAAGCTAGACTAGATGAGCTCGACGTTTAGTCTGCGGGTCCAATATTTCGGGTCTATTTTAATTGAAACATTGCTTGCGTTGTGTTTTTTTCTCTCTACGATTAAGCTTGTTACTAGTATTTTGTATTGCTATTATAACAACCATAGTGATCAGGGGTAAGGGGGAGGGTGTCAACTGACCCTTAGCCCGTTCCGGTGGCCGCATGGTCTAGGGTGCTGCTCTCGCAATAGAGTAAACTGCCGAGAAAGAGGAGATTAGGATTGGATCCCAGTATGTGTACTGAGATGGTGTTTTCTAAATGGGTTTCCACTCTCTCATCACTCAAATGTGGGTACACTTCCTTTAAATATAACCCTACTAATCCTAAATACTTTAGTGTAATTAGTACACAGGCGTACAGCCCAAACGAGTAGTAAGACGCGGTTCAAAAAAAACCTATTCTTTGACTCTCAGTCTGGCTTAGAATATACATAGCTGTACTGTGTTTAGATCCTCCTCATTATATTCTCGGGAATGTACCTGTAAATGATTATGTACAATATATTTCATCTTGAAATGTTTAGTGTTTGTTCATTGTTTGTTTGTGCAAGGAATCCAACAAATTTGCGGCTGAACTCTTTGACCACTTAGCCATGGAGACACCCAGACTAAAACAATGGTTCCCTACAACCCGTGATCGGCCTCCCTAAACTACTCAGCCACGGGTATGAGCGGGAAACCTTAATATGGGAGTGTAGGGAACGCGAAGAGGAATTTTTGAAGTTTTTATATAAATACAATTTTTGGTCAAAATAAATCAAACTATAAAAACATATTTATTTATTTATTTATTTATTTAACACCGCGTTTTACTACTTGCTCGGGTTATACGCTTAATTACCTATCATGCTATTGGGCTAGGAATGGGGAAAGTTGAAATTAGAGGAAGTGAACCCCTATTTACATGAAGGGGGAGTGAAAAACCATTTAGGAAAAAACACCCCGAGTCACCCAGCCGAGATTCAAACCTAGATCTCCCCGTCCTCAGCAGTCTAGCTTAACACGAATCTAGTGTGTTAGCTAACTTCGTCACCGGGACGGGTAGTAGAAACATAAAGTTTAATTTTATTCACATGTTGATATCAACAGTTGTTGAATATTTGCTATGAGCATAGCGGCATTAGATGACAAACTTTTTAAATGAAGGGAAAGGGTTGTCATTTAAATTACAGGACATCCTTGACAGATATTCAAGAACTGTTGCTATCATCATGTGGAACCGTGACTGAGGAGAGGAGTTAGAACCATAGCACAATGTCCGGTAATATGGAACCACACAATACCTGGGAAACCAGCAACAAGCCATGTTTCAGAGACACCCTATCTACAATCTTCTGTGACGGCATCCTATGGAAATCCCTCAACAAAGTCGTGACAATAATCTCACTCAAGGAACAGGACGACTATGTAGACAAATTTAAAGAAGAGAGACGAAACAGAAGGAGAAGAAGCAATAGGAAAGACAAAGACAATGACACGGACGAAGAATGTAATTAATGAGACAGACTGGTCAAAACTAAAATCTAGTACAAATTCAGAAGTTACGGGATGCAAGCCAATTACAAGTCTCAATCTCTAGATATCCTGGGGAGGCCTGCTGAAAACAAGGTTTGGAATCTGGAATTGCCGAGGCAGCAATGTCTATAATGACTGGGGTTTGGCCCTGATATACTGACAGGCAAATCTTCGAGCTTCGAGACAAACAGAGAAGAGGACTGGATCGGCAAAGGATCCTCATGAAATTGGAACACTTGTTAATAAGTATAATCTGAGGTCGGAACCGTCGCGCTAGCAGGGCATCATTTGGCCTCAAGGCTAAAGGTACCCAGTGCTGCCAACGGCAAATGAACACAAAATCAAAGGCATACCATGAGAAAACAATTACATGTGACGTCACATGTGTAAATGCAGTAAACTGCATTAGCTTTAAGTAGTTAGGTTTAGTATAAGGAGCCTAATTCTTATGTAGTTTAGATTAATAAATACTAATATAATACAAAACAAAGAGAAAATAAAGTAGAATAGCGAGACTAGAATTAAGAAGTTAGATGCCTAGTCATTCATAAAAAAAAAATCACCATGTAAAGAAAATTATACTCTATTATGTTTCTACTGGAGCAATAGTTTATTTATTTTGGTAAAAAATATGTTTTGCTATAAACACTGCAAAAACACACATTTCTCGCGTTCCCTACAAAGCAACCTTAAACAAAAAATCCGCTGTCCAGAGCAACTGGTCTCAATTGTGACGACGTAATTCAAAACTCTTGTTTCTCCTGAAGGGTTGTTCATTCCCTTTACCCCCTTCCCTAGCTCTTGCTGACAACAACTTCGCCCCCCTTTCAACCCTTCATCTACTCACCGAGAGAAAGGAGGCTGCATAGATCCCTAGGGACGTATCCCTGACACAATTAGTAGCAACAAGGATAAGTACTCTCAGTATTATGAGCCTATCACAACACCCTAGACCTAATGATCTCGTCACTAGGAGACTGTCTGGGCCGGGGAACATGATAATATGGCAAGACGAGCGATTTTAGGGCGCGACTTTCACGCTGCCAATACTCAGCCACGTCACTTCATCACTATACTATAAAGCCACGTGGCTGAATCACTCACTGGCATTAATGTATACCCACTTACAGATGAGCTAGAAACTTGAAATTTGGCAAACTTATAGCTTCTAACCTGTAACCGACGGGGAAATTCATAAGAGTTAAAAATTTAATCCCCGAAAAAAAAAATTAATATGGTGGAGCAACTTTAAAATCGGTGCAGACCTTTTTTTGGAGGTCTCTTGTGGCTAAATGGTAAGACCTATAAAAAAAACGGCTCTGGAATTACATTAGTTTACATCCACTTGCAAAGCAAACCCACTGAAGATTTGAGCAGAGCAAGTTTTCTTATAAAGCGAGGGCACACTTGTATTAGATCTTCGTATTGTATCTTGAACACGTCGGTTTCAGACGGAACTCTGTATTCTCGACGCAATCATAAGAGTGATGCTCGCCGTTCCTAGTCAGTATCTCGACCTGACATCGAAGGAAGCCGTGGGGTGAGGATACGACATGTCTGAACGTTCTCCAAACTGAACACTTGTCGCGCGTCTGGAAAACCATAGGGAATTACGGGTCGGATCAATGATCGCAACGGAACCAGGATCGGCTCAGCCGAGATTTTGGTCTGAACCGTGTACGTGTGTGTAGTCACCAGCTCTAGCCTCGATCCTGTCGGTGATACGATGCGAGGATATATTACAAGTGTGGACTCAGCTTAACATACTACATTGAGTGTTTTGAGCTTTTGATAAGACGATGAAATACTGACTTCAAGCGTGACGCGGCGATCTGACGTGAATCGTCCTCCCTTGATCACGTCGAGGATACAGGGTCCCGTCCAAAACTGACTCTTTCAAGATACGATACAAGGATATGATGCAAGTGTGGACCCGGCTTAATATTTCCCTTTCTCAGTCGTTCACTGTTGCATCATCATGGGTCTGGAATGAGCTACTAGCTAAACTAAAATAAAAATAGCTATCTACATTTATGAAATAATAATATAAATTTATCTTAGCAGTTTTGAAGCTAAAATTGGCATATGTAGAAAAAGTTTGTTCACGATAGGTTTTTACCTGGATGACAGTTAAAAATAATATATTTAGGGTTTGTGTTGCCAACACTTGTAAAATATCACTGTTTCGTTATAGATGGTAAGTTTTTAATTACATGTTATATTTTACACCAAAAATAACTTAAACTTAAGTTTTTTTCACTATTTCATTACTTTTAATCATTTATTTTCATGCAACCTGAAAGAATATTTTAAACATAATAAAAGTACTTATTCTACGTTTTAGAATGTTATCAAAGATGTATAACATAGCGCATACAATTAATACCATCGTATTTACTTGGAAAAGAGAAAATACTTGCAATTTTTTTATATATAATAAATTATTTTATAATTATTTTATCGTATTTAGAAATATTTAACTGAATAAAATATTTTTATCCACTGCGAGAGTGCACCATTGTAAATAACTCGTTTCCGTCATGTTCAATCACATGATTTAAATTCATCAGTAGCCATTTTGGAGCTATATTCGTTAGACCATTTGTAAAAGTGCTGTGAATAATTATTTTTACAAGTGGAATAAAACAATAAATAAGCTTTGTGCCCAACCCAAAATAAATACAAATAATATTGGCAAACATTACTGTGGTTAACTATCACATTCATACATTGCCAAATGTTTTAATTTCAACTATTCAAAGTGATTGATGTCAGCTGTTAGCGCAGGGATGAATTAGGGACTATTTCTAGTAATTTTTTAAGCTGTCATCCAAGTAAGCTAAGGTCATAAATGTACAATATGTGTGTGTCTTTACTAAACTAATTATTTTAATCATATATGTTTATATCAATTTTGTGGTATGAATTATTTATTAAGTTAATGAATGATATATGACTGAGATAAAACTTATTGTAATTAATAAGAAAATACTAATCATTGTGAGTTTGGTTGATTTGTATGAAACTTGTGATTATTTAATTCTTAAGACTCATTTTATTAATATTTTCGTTCATTAAGTTACTTCTTTTAAATTTAAAATATTTATTATGAATCATTTTGTAGCCTTGGCTAATTGTAAGATAAAATGTTACATCTTGAACTTCTCCAGAATAAATAACAACATTAAGTAAATAAAATAATAAAATTTACTTTGAGGACAGTTCGAATACCGTCGGGTGTACTGAGGGTGTTTTTTTCTATATGGCTCTCCACTCTGCCTCCATGGAAATGTGGATACACCTATTATTAATTAATCTTTATTCATCCTTAACACATTAATGTTATTAGTATATAGGCGTTACGGCACAAACTTGTGGACAAACAAATGAAAGGCCAAATGTTCAAGTCCAAACAGGGCCTCACTACGCTCAGTCATCAATAATAGGAACAGGTAATAGGATGCAGTGCTAAAAAAACAATACAAGAATTATAAAAATATATTTTCCACAGTTGTGGAAAAAAACATTAATGCAGTAATTTAAGGTGTGGATGTAGGGGATGCGAGAAAAGGTGAATGTTTTTGTGTTTTTCTGATCAAATTTTTTTTTCGTCAAAATAAATCAAATATTTCTTCCACAAAAATATATAGTTTAATTTTCTTCACATGGTGATATCAACCGTTCTTAAATATCCGTCAAGGTTGTCCTGGAATTTAATGACAACTTTTTCTCTTCATTTAAAAAGTTTCTCATCTAATGCCACTACCTATGCTCATGACAGAGATTCAACAACTGTTGATATTACCATGCAAAAAAAAAACCCCCAAAAAACTCTATGTTGGAAAGGAATCAGTATTAATTGATTTATTTGATAAAAAAATATTTTCCTATAAAAACTGTAAAAACACTGACCTCTTCTCTGCATCCCCACCTTTACCGTCCATTTTAGGTGGCATTCGTGGAAAAATTATAATCAAAGCATTTCATATTTTCTCTTCAATTTGTATCTTAGATATTAATTGTAGGTATAAACAAGATAAAAAAAACTCACATGAATTTCTAACCACTTACATATCATAGTTAGGATCAGAATATTCACCTTTGATGAAGCTCAAACCCCTTCCCTTCCATTTGCTCCTAATTCTCCCCCGTTCCTCTCCAACCCCTCACCCATCCCTCTTTTATGCAGTTACAAACCATGGAAGCGCAAGGAGCAATTGAATTAACGTTACAGCCAAAGTAATTAATATTAAAAGATTCATTAATCCAAAGTTGCAAGAGGCCTTTATTTTATATTCATCTTTAGAATTCTCTCTAGGTTTTTTTTTCTAATTTCTAAAGAGTATTAGAGAGGGGAAGTTTTTTTTCTTTGCTTCCTAACTTTTTTTTTAATCCACCGTTTCTTTCCTTGCACACTCTTTGACAAATTAAGGGTTTTCCGATTATTTCAAGATGTTTCTTTTTATATTTAATAAATTCCTCTTTCTCTCCTTCTTTCTAATCACTGTAAAATATTTTATTAGGTTTTTTTGTGAAGTCTGTTTATTAACATTTATTCCTCTTCTAACTCAAATAAAGATACATAATGTATATATATATTAATAAACTGTAGAGTTTGTTTGTCCATCTGTAATGAGCAATGAGCGATATCTATCATATGAAGAGGGCTGACATTTTAAAATTAATATTCCCTGTGCATAAATATGTGCACCTTGAAGCTGTAATTTTAAACTTTTTATTAATTTTTCTAAAATTTACTAAAAACTTGGTTGGAAGAACTAAATTGAAGAGATTTTCTTCTTGTTTGTTTGAAGAAAATAAAAGGGTTGCCACGCATTTCATTACGCGGTTACTCGTATAAATAATTATTCAATTATTCTGAAATTGATTTGAAATAAATAGTTTGAAATTATAAAATTTTGTAATGAAGAAGAGTCACAAAAATTTAAAACACATTTTTAATATTATTTTTATGTAATTTAGTGTATATAGCAGTATAGTAGTTTACACGTATCGGTGAGAACGTATTTTAAGATGTCAATCTCATTTAGTCTGATTTGATGGTTGAGGAGAGTTCAAGTTTTGATTCCCAGCCGAATATATTGAAGGAATTTTTTCCTAAATGATGTGTCACTTCTTCTCCACGAAAATGCTAGTGCATTGTCTGATAATGATCCTATATCTAACTACTGAATCTATGTGTACACTCTAAACGGGCAGTAAAACGCAGTAGACAAAAATGTGTATTTTTTTGACATTTTTATTAATTTTAAATTTTAAACTTACTTTTAAAAATTAAATTATTACTAATAAGCAACTTTATATGCCTGCAGATTCACACTAACATATTGACACACAAACATGCTGACACACACACACATAAATACAGACACTTACTGACACACAAATACCGACACACAAACATTAATACAGTCACACACTGACACACATACAAATTGGCACACACATACTGACACAAAAATACACACACATACATATATTAAAAAACCACGAAAAGTATATTAATAGTTAACAATATTTCCCACTTTATAACAAATTAATAATTCCTCATAAGATTGTGGTGATTATATCTCAAGTAATATAAATTTGGTTCTCTTTAGAGTCAATAAGCGGAGACATAAATATTCGGTAGTTCTCGTGTTTAATTATCGCTTAGCCAATGTTTTGACTTGCCTTCGAAAGAAAAAGAGACGATAGTGAGAACGCTATGTACTATTGAGGTTACACCCTTTGATTAGAAGTCTGTAGGAATGAAAGGGGTTTGGTAGAAAAAGGAGGGGGTTGCTACTTGTATTTCTGTACCCCCCAAACCCTCAAGTCTTCCTTTTCTTCTCGCAACTAATGCGATGTGGTAATTAGTGCAGAAGCTTTCTGATGATTATCAATTCCTTCACTTGCTTCATTCGTTGAACTTATCTCTGGAAGTAACTCCCTGGATTAGAACCTAAATACAAGTTATTACATTATCAGCCCAATTTAACTCTTGTTTCAGCTACTTTTTTCCCCTTTAATTGTTTCATTTATTTTTATTTTGAAAGAAGGCGAAATTGATCATAATATAGTCATTTATCCTGAAAGGTATGAATCTTACTTTGACGGATTACACTATGGTGTAGCTTATAAGATTTTGCTGTGCTGTAGTCAATAAAAGTAAGACTGAAACTTTGCACTTCGTTACTCTGTTAATCCATGTAAGATAGTTTTTTTTTCTTAAAATAAATTTACCATCCACTTTCTCAACGTGATAATTAGGAGAAAAATCGTAGAAATTGAATGTATATACTTTGGACTAAATCAGCGTGTATCTTTTACGCTTAAAAAAATCATAAAAGTGCCGAAACTGGTATTTTCACTTTGGAGGTGTGAACAATTTTTTTTAAAACTAAAAATAGTCCATGATAGCGCTTAAAGAATCGAAAAAGATGAGCCCTAGTTGATTAAAATCGGTTCACAACTTTTTCCGATAAAAAATAAAAAATGCAAAAAATATAATTCTTTGACATTTAATTACAGAGGTTTTAATTGTCTTAGGAACTTGTTATTGGGGCTTAAATTGTAGCTTTTGTTGGTGCCTACCTACAATAAGAATTTCATACAAAAACAATAATAACATTTTGGGAGAATCGCGAGTATGTAAAAACAGGTGTTCCTGAAAAACTGCTTGAAAGCGGCCGATAATTGTCATAGAGTGATTTTTCAAAGCGCTATTTATTCGCGAAGAGTTTATCTACAAATCTCATATAGTAAAATGTAAGCAGGATCCTATTTAATACCTGAAAGCGCGTCTTAAAATCGGTGTGTTTGTTGCTTCGGGCACTCAGGGGTGCAAGTGAAGAAGTGGTGACGTGGTGAGAGAAGCCTCTCTGGCGGCCGAGCTTCGAGCGTTTTAAAGTGCGGTATCTCGGCTAAATATTAATAGTGGGCATATTAGTGACGCATAAGAAGCAAATGGAAAATGGCTATTTTTGACGATTCACATTGACATGGTATTATTTGCCATTTTTTATTTTTAATCCAAACATTGATATGTTGATCAGGCTGATATTCGAACCTTGACCTTCTCAGTTGTGATAATTCTTGTCTATTGCGAGCCTGATGCTATTGTGGGTCTCTTAGCACCCATTTAAAAAAAACTATCAGATTTTCAGAAAATTTGGTTGTGTAGTGTTTGTTATGATATTTAGCTATATATCTGCTATTAATATTAATATTATTACTATGTGATCAATTAAATTAAAAGGCTCTTAGAGACTTAATCTATGTCGGAGGAATGAGGAAGCTAATTTAAAGGAACTTCGTTAGAGTTGGGAGTGTATTTAAAAAAACCACAGTCGAATATACTCGTATAAATACCTTCCAAGTACACCCGAGATGAGATTGGATTCTTAACCTCTCGTCAGCGATGACCAAACCTACATCGGTGGTTGAATGGTCCACAACGTCACTTTCACAATTTCTTTTTTTAATCCACCGTATTTATCTACCTCCTATTCTGGCTCTACGTGTAGGCCTATAGGGGGCCTATGTATATAAATTACATCTATATATATATGTTACATCAACATGATAGGGATGAAGAAGGTAGACTGCGGAAGGAATATATATCTGAATTTGCATGGATGATGAGTGGGAAACCATGTAGTAAAAAATCACTCTCATTATACACTACCTGGATTTGAACCCCGCCCTCCACATATCTAGTAGAGCAATGTTAATGATCTTGATAATAAGACCACCGGTGCGATTTTAACGCAGTATACTGGATTTACAGTGATGGAAAGATAGGGGCTCGAACCTTGACTAAGTCAACTGAGGTTTATTTTATTTTATTTTCCTGGTAGGTGGTTTCCCTCTCCTTCTCCACGTGAATTCTGGCACACTTTCTCTAAATTATATCTTGATCATAATTACCCCATTAGTGTCAATATGCTGGATGGGTTATAAAAATGTCGCTGCACAAAAAAAGTTACCATTAAGTAATACTCATTTAAGTAACTAGAATTGAGTTCTCAGTAGCGTGTCTGTCTACTGGTATCGATATCAGGGATGGCCGAAAAAACTATTATTGTTGAAATGTGGGTTTCCCTTTCACAGTGATGAACTAACGGCTGGGGACTGGATGGCCTGTGTTTTAGGATTAAGTTAGTTTCTTGTGCTGATATAATCAGTCTGTTCAGAAAGTGAGTGTTAAATACCTCAAATAAATTAAATGAAGTGAAATGAGACCTTCGGTCTGTCGGTAGCAAGTCTTTCTTCTGAGCTAAGTGTTTGAACATATTTTCTTGTTGCTGTGTATTGTTCGTTATAATCTCCCTCCCCCCCCCCTCCCCCCCCTTGATCCAATGAGGCGGCTTGTAAAATGTAACTACATTCTGTGAGCTTCTTGGTATTACCTTATGCACGGTGCAATCATAGTCTAACAGGGCTCGCGGTTCATTTGTCTGTGATTTGCGCTGGGGGTTTGAGACTATTGCACTTGTTTTGTAACAAGTCGCGAGAGCTTTGTCATGAGGGGTGACCTGGCGGTCTGGGGTAAGGTGTCAGACTTCTGTGCTGGCGGCTGGGGTTCAATCCTCGGTCCCGGCACAGATTTATCTTATTTCCAAACCCTTCCTTCACCTCTGACAAGACTTCTTGTGAATGTGGGGAATGCCAGGCCTCCACCGTGGTTCGGATTCCACGTTAAACTGTAGGTCCTTCATTTCATATCACAATTACCCTACCATTACACATTAGCGTAAGTGCGTATAACCCGAACGGGTAGTAAGACGCGGTGCTAATAATAATAATTTGTCATGAGAGGTCGTGTCCAGTATGTGACCTTCACCCATGTGTTTGATGTTTGTGTTGATGAACGTGTTCTAATAGCAGTGCAAGTGCGGCGTGGTCAGAGGTAATACACATTGCAGCTGTAAGGTGCAAATTACGAGTGCAGCGGTCAGTTGGTAAGTTGCCTCATTTCCCCCTCTTTTTGTTAATTCTTACAGATTACTTTAGTTATGCGAAGGCTACGGGTAGTAATCACTAGTGATTGGTCACTGTCCGCATTCGGACGGTCTGTTTATTGTTGGTGAACACTAAGGGGTTGTATCTTATCACAGTATTAGTATCATATCATATACTAATGATTTTATTTGGTTTTGGTCCGACAGGTCCGACACCTTAGCTCAGTCAGTAACGTGTCTGCCTACTTATTTAAGGGTCCCGGTTCGATTCCTGGCATGGCCGAAAATTTATCATTGGTGAAATATGAGTTTATTCTTTCACAGTGATACGTTGATGGCCGGGGACTGGACGTTGTGTCTGTCCTAGTCTTAAGTAAGATTATAAAGCATATGAAGCTACAATAGGCCTAGCCAGCCTTTAGTGAAAAATTTATGGTTTGAATAAAAAAACTGACCCGGGCCATAGATTGAAAACAGTAATGGATGTAAACGATTAATAATAATAGTAATAGTAATATAATAATAATAATAATAATAATAATAATAATAATAATAATAATAACCGCCTTCGTGGTGTGGTCTAGGGACCAGAATTCTTGGCTACAGATCCAAAGGTCCCGATTTGATTCCTGGCACTTCCAGATATTTCTGTGAAGCAGTGGGTCCTGAGCGAGGTAAACTCAGCGACAATTTTAATCAGTAGCTACTTGAATAAAAAAAAATAGCGGATCCGGTATATATATATTTATTTCGGTTTCGATTGTTTCTCTTAGTTGCTAAATACGTCCTTGAAAAGGATTAAAACTCTGGATGGTTTGCGTGAGAGTTAAAACTACAGGTTTCAAACCTCAAACAAAAGTTATCTAGTTACATTATGCTCAAAAGTAGACTTTATTTTATAAACCTTGCTATTTTATCTCTCTCATTAGTTTTACGGATTTTTATCTTTAGTACTATGTTTTGAGAGCGGAAATAACTCTGTTTTACCTGCTGAGAACCGGAAATATGGTGGAATTTAAAAAAATACCATGGATTAAGTAAAATATTTCAGTGAGTATACGGACTCTTTTGTAGCATATTTGTTATATACTTGACCCGCCTCGGTGGCGTAGTTGGCTAACGCGCTAGTTGTATTGAGCTCAACTGCTGAGGACGGGGAGATCGAGGTTCGAATCTCGGTCAGGTGAACTGGGGGTGGTTTTCCCTAAATGGTTTTCCACTCTCCCTCCACGCAAATGCGGGTTCACTTCCTCTAATTAAACCTTCCCAATTCCTAATCCATTAGCGTAGTTAGGACTTAAAGCGTATAACCCGAACGGGTAGTAAGACGCGGTGCTAATAGTAGTAGTAGTAATATACTTTAAGCTTACGAAGCATTTTTTTAGCACCGTGTCTTACTACCCGTTCAGACTATACGCATATTTACTAATTGCCCTAATGAGCTAGGGACGAGGAAGGTTGAGTGTAGAGGATGTATACTCACATTTGTGTGGAGGAAGAGTGAAAAACCATTTAGTAAAAACCTTCCTCAGTACACCCAATCCAGATTTTAACCCCGGATTCCTCGTCCCCGAAAAACTGGACAAGACAAGACTGATGACATTATCATCGTGCCCTGTGGTTTTCGACAGGGGAAATAAGTTAACAAGACGTCCCAAAAAGGTTTAGTACAAACTAAAAAACGGTTGAATCTTCAATTTACCAGATTTAAAAATACATCCAAATTGTGCATGAACCACGTTGGTGGGAACGAGGTTTGTGTATCAGGCTCATTTATTCTAGCTTTATGGTGACGGATCCTGGCTGGCGGTATTGAGGTTTTTTTAATCCTAAATGGCTTACCACTCTCCCTTTACGCAAAAATGGGCACATTTTCTCTATAGTTTGCCTTCCTAATCTTTACCTATTATCGGCTTCGGTGGCCGCATGGTCTAAAGGCGTCACTATCGCAATGGACTGGACTGCCGATGACGGGGAGATAGTAGTTCGAATCCCAGTCGGGTGTACTAAGAGTGTTTTTTTTTACAAAATTGTATTCCACTCACTTTACATGCAAATGTGGGTTTATTCATATAAAATTCAACCTTACTCATCCCTAATTCACGAGATTAATTAGTACAGATGCGTATATCCCAAATGGGCAGTATATAAGTTGTATTATTATTGTTATTATTATTATTATTATTATTATTATTATTATTAGCACCGCGTCTTACTACCCGTTCGGGTTATACGCACCTAAGCTAATGTTTAATGTGTAGGGTGATTGTGAGATGAGATGGAGGACTTACAGTTTAACGTGGAATCCGAACCACGGTGCAGGCCTGGCATTCCCCACATTCACACGATGTCTATAAGTTATATATATTAATTACTTCAATGGGGTATGATTTTCTTTAATGTTCTTTTAGCCCCATGTCTTACTACCCATTTGGGATGAAGGCATCTATATATACATACATATGCGTTTAGTGCAAACGCTGCTTTGTTGTGAGGGGAATAAAATCGGTAAGTCTCTTAAGTCGTTACCTGTCTTTGGAAAGTACACACCAAGTGCGTCGGGGTAAAAAACAACAACATTATAATGCGTACGGAAGACAAAGCAGAGGGTGATGGGTCGCATACCCGCGATCCACTTGATGCCTCCCGAGTTTGGAGCGCGTCATTAGTGCCCTAGTCAGCCCTTTGCCATTTGTTTACATTGCACTGCACATAGACCCTCAACCCCCTTTCACGTCACGCAATCAACAGGGGACCCGCCACCCCCTCTCCCCCTTCTGCCCTCACAAACCAGTCTCATCTGCATGCGTCGCGGTGCTGTTCGGTCGTCTGCTCGTTACTGCCGCGTGACTCCCTCGGTCCAGTGGCGGCTACAAGATTATTCCGAGAGGGATTTGAGGAGGGTCAAACGATGTTTACCAGACACTTAACTCTGTAGGGTCAATGTAAGCGTTATCTGCATTGTTTCATGACTCTCATCTGGGAGCAATACTAGAGTTCTGGTCACACGGTTATTGTACTTTGACTATGCTCTGGGAGATATATTAGAGTTCTGGTCACACAGTTACTGTACCTTGACTCTGCTCTGGGAGATATACTAGAGTTCTGGTCACACGGTTATTATACCTTGATTATGCTCTTGGAGATATACTAAATTTCTGGTCACATGGTTATTATACCTTGACTCTGATATGGGAGATATACTAGAGTTCTGGTCACACGGTTATTGTACCTTGACTCTGCTCTGGGAGATATACTAGAGTTCTAGTCACACGGTTATTGTACCTTGAGTCTGCTCTGGGAGATATACTAGAGCTCTAGTCACACGGTTATTGTACCTTGACTCTGCTCTGGGAGATATACTAGAGCTCTAGTCACACGGTTATTGTACCTTGAGTCTGCTCTGGGAGATATACTAGAGTTCTGGTCACACGGTTATTGTACCTTGACTCTGCTCTGGGAGATATACTAGAGCTCTAGTCACACGGTTATTGTACCTTGACTCTGCTCTTGGAGATATACTAGAGTTCTGGTCACACGTTTATTGTACCTTGACTCTGCTCTGGGAGATATACTAGAGCTCTAGTCACACGGTTATTGTACCTTGACTCTGCTCTTGGAGATATACTAGAGTTTTGGTCACACGGTTATTGTACCTTGACTCTGCTCTTGGAGATATACTAGAGTTCTGGTCACACGGTTATTGTACCTTGAGTCTGCTCTGGGAGATATACTAGAGTTCTGGTCACACGGTTATTTTACCTTGACTCTGCTCTGGGAGATATACTAGAGTTCTGGTCACATGGTTATTGTACCTTAACTCTGCTCTTGGAGATATACTAGAGTTCTGGTCATACGGTTATTGTACTTTGGCTTTGATGTGGGTGATATGCTAGAGATTGTTAGTCATACGATTACTGTACCTTGACTCCAATCTGGAAACTAGACTGAATTAAAGCCTAAACACATTAAATTGAGAAAACATGTTTTTATTATTATTATTATTTAGCACCGCGTATTACTACCCGTTCGGGTTATACGCTTTAAGTACTAATTACGCTAATGGATTGGGAATTGGGAAGGTTGAATTAGAGGAAGTGAACCCGCATTTGCGTGGAGGGAGAGTGGAAAACCATTTAGGAAAAACCACCCCCAGTTCACCCGACCGAGATTCGAACCTCGATCTCCCCGTCCTCAGCAGTCGAGCTCAACACGACAAGCGCGTTAGCCAACTACGCCACCGAGGCGGGTAAAACATGTTTTTGACTTGCCACTACGTCACAGGAAGGTAACGTCCTTGAAGATTCTAATGTTCGAGGGTCCCGTCCCTTGTTAGAATAATTTTAATATATCCCCACATGTAATTTTATTTCACCGTGTAATATAAATATCCTCCCACGCCCCTACTCCACGTTACTTCTACTACTACTACTACTACTACTACTACTACTACTACTACTACTACTACCGCTACTACTACTACCGCTACTACTACTACTACTACTACTACTACTACTACCGCTACTACTACTACCGCTACTACTACGCTACTACTACCGCTACTACTACTACTACTACTACTACTACTACTACTACTACTACTACTACTACTACCGCTACTACTACTACCGCTACTACTACTACCGCTACTACTACTACTACTACTACTACTACTACTACTACTACTATTACCACTACTATCACAACCACCACCACCACCACCACCACCACCACCACTATTTATTGAACATAATTTTGAATTCAACACATCTCGTCATGTGAAGGCCTTCCCCTCTCTCCTCTCCAGCGAGTATAACACCTTCAGCCCCTAACCCTTGTCATATCAGCCCAACCTTCAAGCCCACGTAGTGTCGCATCAGGTAGCGCGCACCATGTCGTACAAATTAAACAAGTTTTGTGCGCAGTAATTAACAAGAGGAGGGGAAAGTAAGGGAGAGGTTGACTCGCGGCACTAGCAGTTTTAATTGAGGACCGGCCATGACGTCACATACACCTCCTCCCCCCTCTTGTATAAAGTCCTTGTTAGTCTCCGTCGTGGCCTCAGTAATGAGTGTAGCCAGCATCCCCTCCCTCGTCCCTTTCCCCTTACATTAAGAGGGAAGAGGAAGGCTCTTCTCACTCCTCCACTTATTTATTCTTCTCGTTGCTATTTCGCTCTTTCTACGATGCACTCAAAAGTCATGACAAATTAATGCACGTTTTTGTTCGACAGCTTATTGGTTAATTGGTTGGTGACGGTCTAAAGCAAATCAATACAGTGTATTCTGGTTAATTGGGGCACCGGTTAATTGGGACAGTCGTTTGTTTGGGACAAAATTTGAAGAACAGAAATCAAATAAGTATCTAGTCATAAATTTTCCCGCTTATTTGGGACAACTTGCCGCTTAATTGGGGCAGTAAAGGTTGTGATTGAACAACAAACTGTGTGTTCTGTGTAGGTAGCACGCACGCTCGAAAATGGACCATTCCATTCTTATCTAAGTATGTGTTGTCGTGTATTTAGTATGGTACCGCACTTTAGGCGTACTAAGTCTGACTATGAAATTGGCCCCACGTCAGGCTACAAGATTTTTTTTCTTTTCAAAGTAAGATATTAATGTGTAATCTTTGCTTGACACAGGCATTATTTTGACTGTATCCTCATTTCACATATATGTTTATTTGCTTTTAGCTTTAGTTATTTTTAAATAAATTTTTGTATTAATATAAATTAAATACATCGTGCTTTCTTTAAATATCACACTCCTTTAATTTAATTCATAATGTTTTTGGCTCTGTTATAATCAACTCACTAGTTAAAATTCTCGCGGTGGTTGGGCAGCCGCTTAATTGGGCCAAATTGATCTAGTCCCGATGTATCCCAATTAACAGGAATCCACTGTAGTTTTTTTTAGCATGGTGTCTTACTTCCCATTCGGGTCATACGCCTGATTTTAGCTATTTAAATACATTATGTAATTACAAATATAAATATGTTATGTAATTATATAATCGAGTAGAGTAATATTATAGAGTAAGAAGAATATAACAGGTGGAACGAGTTCAAGACAGGATAGAGAAGATACGGCCATGTGAGGAGAATGGAAGAAGGGAAGGATTCCAAGGAGGATGTTATTATTATTATTAGCACCGCGTCTTACTACCCATTCGGGTTATACGCACTTACGCTAATGTGTAATGGTAGGGTGATTGTGAGATGAAATGAAGGACCTACAGTTTAACGTGGAATCCGAACCACGGTGGAGGCCTGGCATTCCTCACATTCACAAGGAGGATGTTAGAAATGAAGGTGGAGGCTGGAGGCCGAGAATAAGACCAAGGGACATATGGCTGAAGGGAGTAAAGAGGAGAAGACTGGTCCAAGGTGGAGGAAGAGAGGTGGTGGAGAGGAAACGAGGAGAGGACCAAGGGACATATGGCTGAAGGAGTAAAGAGGAGAGGACTGGTCCAAGGTGGAGGAAGAGAGGTGGTGGGAGGAAACGAGGAGAGGACCAAGGGACATATGGCTGAAGGGAGTAAAGAGGAGAGGACTGGTCCAAGGTGGAGGAAGAGAGGTGGTGGGAGGAAACGAGGAGAGGACCAAGGGACATATGGCTGAAGGGAGGAAAGAGGAGAGGACTGGTCCAAGGTGGAGGAAGAGAGGTGGAGGGAGGAAACGAGGAGAGGACCAAGGGACATATGGCTGAAGGGAGTAAAGAGGAGAGGACTGGTCCAAGGTGGAGGAAGAGAGGTGGTGGGAGGAAACGAGGAGAGGACCAAGGGACATATGGCTGAAGGGAGTAAAGAGGAGAAGACTGGTCCAAGGTGGAGGAAGAGAGGTGGTGGGAGGAAACGAGGAGAGGACCAAGGGACATATGGCTGAAGGGAGTAAAGAGGAGAAGACTGGTCCAAGGTGGAGGAAGAGAGGTGGTGGGAGGAAACGAGGAGAGGACCAAGGGACATATGGCTGAAGGGAGGAAAGAGGAGAAGACTGGTCCAAGGTGGAGGAAGAGAGGTGGTGGGAGGAAACGAGGAGAGGACCAAGGGACGTTTGGCTGAAGGGAGTAAAGAGGAGAAGACTGGTCCAAGGTGGAGGAAGAGAGGTGGTGGAGAGGCCTTCGTTCCAAACAGAGCCATCCATTTCGAAAATTCTACAACATGAGCTTCAAGAATATGAAATAAAAAATGGGGATCCTCATTAAAAAAAATTTCCAAACATGATCTTATAAACGTCACCCAAGGTCATACCAGTCTCAACCGACTTACTTCCCTCTTAAAACCAAACAATTTTTATTTTTGGCAAACGTTATTTTTTATGATAAATGTGAAAATTTCAAATGAACACACTGTATATATTTATAGACATACTATATATTAATAAATGTAATTTTTTTGTAACGTTACGTTGAAGAAACATATTTGTAATGCCTTTGAGAAAGAAAAATAATATAGGCAATACAAATAAAGAAAAAGAAAGATATATATATAGAGGGAGATAGAAAGACGGGCGAGCAACGTATTATAATGATGTTCGCTACAAGTTGTGGCAAGGAATGCTGACTAAGAGAAGTATATGGCGAAGACTATGGTTGTGAGTTCAATTTTCATAGAAAAGGCCTTTTAGAAAATACAAACTTCGTTTGTGGTAAAAGTTGATAACATTTTAATTTATTATTAGTGATTCAGAGGTTCCGGGTTTGATCGCCGAAACTTCCATAGTTTTATGTGGAGCACTGGGTCCGGTTTCGGGGTCAACTTAGCTCCGTGAGTATAGATAAGGAACTACTTGAATGAAAAAGTAGCATATCCTGTCTAGAAAACTGATATCAACGCCCTGAGGGTTCGTTGTGCTGACCACATGGCATCCTCTATCCACACGTTGGCCCTATCATCGCCAATAAACGGCGGCAGCTCGATTTGTATGACTCGATTGTGAGCTGGTATCATGGAGTTGTATTATTAAATAGGTATTGTGAAAATATCAGAACCTAGGCTCAGTATATATGGTGTTTAGATTATGCTTAGCTATTTTATTTTATTAGTGTCTAATAAATAATTATTTTGAGTTAAAAAAATTCAAATCTTTTAGACCAAGAAATTTTTTTTCTTCACTGTAACATTTTATTTTTGGTGATCAGAACGTTTGACATTTCCATTATTCTTCTATCAAAAGTAAGAGCTGCAGATCACGTGATTGACGTATCAATCTATGAAAGTATAGTTCTAGTAACCTTTATTTCCATTTGGTTTAGTTATTCCTATCGTGTTCTCACTATATGTCGTATGCCTATTTGTAAATAGAGTCAAAACAATCATGAGTTAGTTTTATTCCTCTAATATTGAACTAAAGATATATCCGCACCAAGATAACCCCTTACATGATTTCTAAATTTGAGCTGCTGCCTTAAAACACCAACAAGCACGTATTATTCCGGGATCACGATCAACTTATCACTCACGTAAATTAAAGAGAAATAATATGGGGTTATAATTCACGTAACGTAACGTAAAAACTATACATAAACATATACAGTGAATTTCAACTGTTTGAACACAGATTGTTCAAAGGAATAGGCTTGCGCTAACAATAGTAGTTTATTGGAACTACAAAATAAAGTGTAAAAAACGTTACAAATACTTGAAATAGAATCTCACTGAAGCTACAAGATAAAGTGTAAAAAACGTTCCAAGTACTTGCAATAGAAGCTCATTGAAGCTACAAGATAAAGTGTAAAAAACGTTCCAAGTACTTGCAATAGAAGCTCACTGTAGCTACAAAATAAAGTGTAAAAAACGTTCCAAGTACTTGCAATAGAAGCTCACTGTAGCTACAAAATAAAGTGTAAAAAACTTCCAAGTACTTGCAATAGAAGCTCACTGAAGCTACAAGATAAAGTGTAAAAAACGTTCAAGTACTTGCAATAGAGCTCACTGTAGCTACAAAATAAAGTGTAAAAAACGTTCCAAGTACTTGCAATAGAAGCTCATGAGCTACAAGAATAAAGTGTAAAAAACGTTTCAAGTACTTGCAATAGAGCTCATGAGCTACAAATAAAGTGTAAAAAACGTTTCCAAGTACTTGAAATAGAAGCTCACTGTAGCTACAAAATAAAGTGTAAAAAACGTTCCAAGTACTTGAATAGAAGCTCATGAAAGCTACAAAAATAAAGTGTAAAAAAGTTTCAAGTACTTGCAATAGAGCTCATTAAGCTACAAATAAAGTGTAAAAAAGTTTCAAGTACTTGCAATAGGAGCTCACTGTACTACAAAATAAAGTGTAAAAAACTTTTCAAGTACTTGCAATAGGAGCTCATGTATCTACAAAATAAAGTGTAAAAAACTTTCAAGTACTTGCAATAGGAGCTCACTGTAGCTACAAAATAAAGTGTAAAAAACGTTTCAAATACTTGCAATAGGAGCTCACTGTAGCTACAAAATAAAGTGTAAAAAACTTTTTCAAGTACTTGCAATAGAAGCTCACTGTAGCTACAAAATAAAGTGTAAAAACGTTTCAAGTACTTTGCAATAGAGCTCACTGTAGCTACAAAATAAAGTGTAAAAAATCCAACGTTTGCATAGTACCACTGAGCTACAAAAAAGAAACTTTAATACTGAATAAAGCTGCTGTACTACATAATAAATGTAAGTATAATCAGACGTTATTGTTTCCACGATGCGAACAAACGAACATAAAAGAATAACTGTCTGCATCCAATAAAACCAATGAAGTACTTAATAGCCGTATTGACGTTGCTCGTACCTGATTGGCTGGTAAGGAACACGTGACACATTTAGTAAAGTGAAAGTTCTCCCCCCCCCCCGTCAACTCTAATGGTGAAAGTAACGTCAACTTGGTCTGCATCGGGATGACTTCCATTTAAAAAGAAAATAATTTTTACGTTACCTTACGTTAATCGTGATCCTGGCATAAGAGAGACCCATTTTTAAGTGTATTAAAAACTAGCTAAAAATATAATTTATGGTAAAGAAAAATTGAATAAAACTTAAAATTATATTTCCACCGTCTTTTCGGTCGTATGAATAAAACAACAAACTTAAGGTTTCAAATAAGGGGATGCGAGAAAAGGTCAGTGTTATTATAGTTTTTAAACAATTTTCTATTTTTTTTTTTTTTTTTTTTGACAAAATGAATAAAATATTTTTCCAGTAGAAAAATTGAGTTTTCAAAAGAATATTGGCCTTTTCTCGCGTTCCCTACTTTTGCACCTCAAGGTGGAATGGAAGGGGGCGTGAGAAAAGACTAGTGTTATTGTAGTTTTTTATGGTAAAACTTTTTTTCCAAAATAAATCAAATATTGCTCCAATACAAATATAGAAAATAATGTTCTTCACGTGGTGATATCAATAGTTTCTAAATATCTATTATGAACATGGTAACATTATCCAACAAACTTTTTAAATTAAGATAAAAGTTATCATTAAATTCCAAAACACCCTTGACAGATATTCAAGAAATTTTGAGGTCACATGCGAAGAAAATTAAATTTTATGTTTGTACTAGAGCAATATTCTATTTATTTTGATCAAAAAAAGTTTTGCCATAAAAACTGCAAAAACACCGCTTTTTCTCGCGTCCCATTCCATCACACCTTGTCAAGAACGTTCGTTCTTTTTTTTTTCTTTGTAGTCCTCAGAATAGAAGCGAGAGATGAAATGAGATAAAATAATAAAGAATTCTTCTTGAAGACGCCACACCTTCAGGCTAGAGAGATAATATTATCCCCTCCCCTCAAGTAGGAGGGGGAAAAGGGTTCTACAATATGGACTCCAGAGACAACTTGTGCGAATATAAACTATGCATTTTCTTTTACACAATTCCGGCACCCCTCTTATATTTTCACGTTTTTTTTATTCTTTATCAAATTACATATTTTTGCTACACTCTGTCATTCATTGGTACCATAATAATAAGATAAGGTACAGTACGAATTTTAGTAAGAAAGGCATTTTAGATTTTTTTATTTGCTGCCAACATTTATAGCATTTTACTAAATTATTAGTGTTATTTAATAGGAATTGATAGTATAGTATCTATTAAACGTGACATATTTAGATCACATGACTTGACGTATACATAAATGAACATAGATTTAACAATTTTTCTATTTGTCAGTTAAGACTCTTCCTATGAAAATATTATATATATAAAATCTTGAGCTAGTTATATCCAGTCTACCTCATTACATCCTATCCCTATCTTGAGCTAGTTTATTGTATGGTGAGGTAAATAATGTTTTTATGTGCTACGTTTTATTTATTTTTAATTATTCAACTGACACAGTTTGGTGTACGGTGTAATGCCTGATTCTGAAGTGAAAGAGCCTGGTTTAACTCCCTGCTAGGTATAACGAAGATGTTTCCGCTACAATTTCTCCAAATGAATGTTTGATGCACCTTATAAAATTTGCTCTCACCTTCTTGTTTCCTACTATTGATTCACTGGTACAAGAACGCCTTGATAGCTATAATAGTAATGATAATGCTCTAACTTAAGAGGCATACGATAAGGAGGTTAAAATTAACTGCATCAGAATTCGTATGAATTTAGAATGATACAGTACTAAAACCAAACTTAGTAGAAATTGTACCGATCTTTGTCAAAATTGAACTGCGTTTTTATTGAGTCCTATTCAGACCATTTGTCTCAAGTATGGACCTGTCTAGATTAATACGTTAGTAGGGGTGAGTGCGTGAATGGATACATCATAGGTGCCGAGCGCTTAGAACCCTTCTGTTTTCAGCTCTTATAAAATTATAATAACTAATAACTATAACTAACTAATCGCATCGGTGAGCACGTGATATAAACTTCGAGCTCGTCCGGTCTGTTTTTATGGTGACGGGAATTTCGGGGTTTGAATCCCGACTGAATGTAATGAAAGTTGAGTTTTTTCTTAAATCATTTCCCAATCTCCCTCAACGCAAATACGGATTCCTTACCTCTAAATACTACCCTCCTCATACCCTTCCCCATTAGTAAAATTATTACTGTGGATGACCGGATCGATATTAAGAAGCAGTGCAAAAAAAACTTAAAGACGAAGTATAGTGCTTCACATCAAGCAAGTTACCACTACAACGACTGTTTCAGAAATGAGTAATATTATTAGGTGTTATTTCTTTCAACAGGTTTGGTGGTTTGTCCAAATCGAGTCCTCCAGCATATCCTATCAGCAGTTTCATTTTGTATACATCATAAAACTTCATCTTTCCTTGTTTGAGGTCATCCATTAGTTTAATTCGTGGTCTGCCTATAATTTCAATTTTATTTATTATAGTTCTGGTCAACAGTCGTATAGCTATAACAGGCCAGCACTGAAAAGTACACAAGTACCTTGCAATTATATATAATTATACCTACACGAGAAAATAAGATAAACAATAATAGCTAAATAATTATGTATACTGATGAATAGTTGCGAGAAAAATATGAATATTAATAATGATAATAAATAAATGGGACGGAACTCCGCACGGACTTTCTCGCTCTATTGTTTGAAAATAGAGATATTTACTCAAATCTCGTAATATATGTGAAAAGAATTAATATACACTAGTAAACTCAAGCATAAATTGCACTATACTTATGTAAAACTTTTTTCTAGTCCTGGTTTTAAATTGTATAATTTTGTTTTTAAAGAATTAATGTCCTCATTTGTATGTTTGGACCGATAAAAAAGATCAATATTGGGTCCACAAGGGTCAACACTTAGTATTAAAATTTCATTTTCTGGTTAAAATTTTCGACATTTTATTAAGGGTTGCAGGTGACCTGGTGGTCTAGGGGTAAGGTGTTAGACTTCTATGCTGGCAGCCGGGGTTCAATCCTCGGTCCCGGCACAGATTTATCTGATAGCCAAACCCTTCCTTCACCTCTGACAAGATATCTTGTGAATGTGGGGAATGCCAGTCCTCCACCGTGGTTCGGATTCCACGTTAAACTGTAGGTCCTTCATTTCATCTCACAATCACCCTACCATTACACATTAGCGTAAGTGCGTATAACCCGAATGGGTAGTAAGACGCGGTGCTAATAATAATATTAAGGGTTGCAAATCTTCATGCCATCGCATTGCTATTAAATTCCTCATTTATAAATTTTGACCAATAAAAAATTTATATATCGACTATTGAATCTAAAATGGATATAGATCATTGTTGTACAAACATTTCTCCTAAGAGGTTTAAGGAAAAACAACATAACCTTTTAGAGACTTACTTATATTTAATTACTCTATGGCATTGGAGAATTATTGCGTTAAAACTTAAGTAGTATCTCTTTACAACTAAAGCTCACAAAATTGTATTAATATATTTGCCAATATCTCAAAAACTGTTGGATTTATAAAAACATATTTCATATAAAAGTTTTTTTTTATTTTTAATAGTACTACAATTTTGCAATACGTTATTTAGTATCTCAAATAGTTGCGGAGATACGGAAGTTTCTGCTTCTGTAAAGTACCCTAAAATTTATTTTCATGGTAAAATGAAAATATACAGTTTATTTATAACCTTAATCAACACCTAGATACTATTTTTAATCAAAATCGTTATTAGAGTCGATTTTGAGATAATTGATTTTTTTTCTTTTCGCCCTTTCATAAACTACTCTTAATTATGAGTTTAAACAGACACACAGACAGACAGACAGATGGAAAGTCAAAAACCAATTTTTTGAGTTCGGGGGGTCATGAAACGTCAAGATTAATTAAAATCTTGAGTTCGATTTTTTTGGACGATCACAATACTTTCTTTATCTACCTGTAAGATAGTGAGAAAGGGAAAATAGCATTAATAATAAACAACTAAAGTGTAGTTAAAAGCAGTAACAATATGAAAAAATAAATCATAATATTGTAAATTTAATTATTATAGGCAGAACCTCTAGATGATAAATTATTGATATGGGAGTTCCTTTTAATAACTCTCTGAGTTTAGCTTTTCTTTTATAATGGCAGGTGAATTTGACAAATCTAGAATTGGCGCTATGGATACCTATATGGCTCACTTTTTAAAAACTCTTGAGAAAAAATAATTTTGGATATGAGAAGCCCGAGAAGGAATATGAACGCCTACATTATAAAGGGCAAATATGCAATACATTTTGCTATTGAAAATATATTTTTAAATAAAGGGGCATTACAATAAAGTCCATGCGGGAAGAGAGTTTGGAACCATAAGAGGATTCTAATTCTGTCATAATCATAATAAATCCGGTTAGTAAAGAATTTATCATAGCACACAGCGACAAATTTTCTTTAAACGTTTTCCAACCTAAGAGTCAGTTAAGGTAATGGAATCCCAAGCAACAGTAGCATATTCTAACTTAGATCTTAACTTAGATAGTAATAATAATAATAATTTCACTTTTCACACACATTTTTACTGTATTGCTACATTTCCCCTCTTTCTGGTCCCATTCCCTCTTTCACCTTGCCTTATATGACGTCACTCAATAAGGCATTTCTTTTTACAACGTAACCCATCCAGTTGGCCTTTATTGTCACCTGGGTAATGGTCCTCTTTTCATTGACTCTTCTTAAGATGGGATCCCACGGGGTCAAATGTATGACTCACAGCCGCTTCAGTCGTGTACTTATTACCTGGTGAGAAATAGCTGTCAAGACTCCTTGATCGTGCGCGACCTCTACCGGAGGTGGTAGTATAATATCCGCCTGGGCGGAAAACTAACACCTTCAGTCGTGTACTTATTACTGGTGAGAAATAGCTGCCAAGACGCCCTTGATCGTGCGCGACCTCTACCGGATGTGGTAGTATAATATCCGCCTGGGCGGAAAACTAACACCTTCAGTCGTGGACATTCATTTGAGCTTATAACAGGTCTAGATGCGTTCGTTGTAACTAAATTGAGTGTCGAGATATTTTACCTGACTGAGAAAATACACAGTACTCAGGTGTATACACGGTCGTAAAACTAACCCCTTTAAAACCCAGCTTTATAACATATATAAGTCACCTAATATATCACCTTTATCATCTATAATCTTCTCCAACACATCTCAAAGCTTTTCAAATATTTCTTCTCCTTTTTCTAATAATTATTCTTTGTTGTTATTTTGTCAAATGTCTTGAGAATAATAAAAGCTAGTTAAAATGCATATTTAACGTTAGTAATCTTTTCTCGTAATTGGTTACTCCCCACCCTTTGCGCCTACATTCCCCACCTCTCTTGTTTTATTATGGTCCTCTCTCATTGTTCGTATCTCTCTATCTCTTTGCAGCTGTAATATTCGCTTCGGGCGGGAGAAGTACTTTGGAATAAAGCGAAGAAGACAAAGAATGCCCCCTTAAAAAAACTAAAAAGAAAAGAAAAACAATGGCACCAGCGTAACAAGTGTTTTGAATAAGAATAGAGACAGCTTTCTTCTCTGAATCGTAACACCCTCATTTCTAAAAGGGGTGCAAGGAATGGGGAAAGGGGGTTGTGTTGAGTGGGAAGTTGGGGGTGGGGGGTACAGAGACTTCTTAGTTGAGTTAAAGAATATGGAAGTACTTTCTTTGTTCAAGCGGTTTTTTTTTCACTAAAAAAAAAGCAAAGAATGCCTTACCTCTGTTTTTTTTCACTCTATCGTGTGGCGATGAAAGCTGTGTTTCACGATAGTGGAGAAAGTCACTGTAATATTATTTTTAAAAGTCATTATGTATTCCGCTGAATACTTTTAATTATTATTTTGTTTATATAAAATAATATTTATATTTATATTAACGTTATTTTATCGAAAAATGTAAACCATGGTTGATTATAAACCAATACTTATATATGATGCTCGACTGTTAAGCTAACTTAAGTTTCATAAAACCTGTATAGTTCTAATATGACAGACAGATTTGAAGGATAATATCCCCCGCTCCCACCTCCAAAACATACAACGTCTGTATCTCTTTAACTCTGAGTTTTGATTATTCCAGCCCATTTTAAATAAAAATTTGGGATTATGGTCTTAAGAAAAAGATAATATAGTTTTATTTTTATGGTCAGAAATTATTTAAACTAATATTTTTTTGCTTTTTCTTGTGGTTCTGTAAAAAAAAAAATTCTTTGTACAGAAAAAATGTTTAAATTACAATTTATCTCGTTCTACCCTTATAGCTTAAAATTAATTAGTTACCTAAAATAGTGATAATTATCGCACATAACAGTAAATGACCTTGAGAATAGAAACAATTATCCCAAGCACAAGAAATTTTATATCGGAAAATAATAAGTTGTAAGCAAATTATGGAAAGGAACATGTAAAACTAAAATAGTTCTTAAATTTAAGAGCACCAGCAATTTTAAGATACATATTAATATCAACTCACTAGAAATAAGAATCACAATATACTGTAATTTTTTTAAATCATCATATCTTACTACCTGTTGAGGTTACGAGTATATGGTAATTACTCTAAGGGGGTAGGATGAGGAAGGAATAGTTTTAGGGGTAATCTACTCGTATATTTGTAGAAGTAGAGTGGGATTTTTTTTAGGAAAACAGACCTTCAGTAGACCCGACTGGGTTTTGAACCCCATCTGTCAGTCATCAAAAGGTTAATCCAACACGATATTGATGCCATATATTAACGAATTTCAACCTTTTTCAACTCACGGCACACTTAAAAAGGCTCAAAAATGGTCCTGGCACACCATCAGTTTTTCAACGAGAAATTTTATTACTAAAAAACGTGTATTAAGATTCTGTCATTTGTTAAAATTATAATAATTTAAAAAAAAAATAAATGTTGATAATGAATATTTACCCGTAAAAATTTTAGTTTCTTCTTTTTTACTGTCCCCCAAACTTTCGTGGCACAACATCTGACCCCTCGCGGTACACTGGTTGAAAAACATTGCCTTAGATTATTCGACCACTGAGGTGTGTCAAAATAATGTTATGGAGTATCTCACGTGACATAATTATTTAATACTTAATTAAGCTCGCTAGTTTATTTATTGTTAGAAGTTGCTTGTGCTAAACGTATCTGAAAACGAAAATCGTTTACAAATATTATTTAAAAGGCTCGGTATTTCAGGGAACTTTTCGTGCCCGTAACTGTACGGTGGACCCACACCTTCCCACGTGACGTCACCCCGTGAGACCTCCAGCCAATGAGTGCGAGTGGGAAATAGGGCCGAGGAGGATTCCCTGGGGTACACCGGGGAGCGCTAACCGCGTTACGCACTCGACACGTCCTGCGTGCGTGTGTGCGTGGTTAAGACGTGCCTGTGACGACACGTAGAGGACGCGTAATTAGGAGCAGGGAGGGTTCGAGCATATGTGGAGAGGACGTAAGTACTCCCTCCCCCCAAGAGCTTGTTAGAGGGGAGGGGGATTTCTCTTTTGACAGCCCAATTTGTTCGAGATTTCATACACGGTCCAGTTGAAGTTTGGGTTGGACCTTTCGTGAAGTTTTGAGCTCTCGTTAGAACTAAATAGACCAAGACTAGGTCTACACTCAAGATATAGTAGGATTTTGGTAGGAAAGGACCTTTTAGAAAATTCAAACATATTTAATTGCGGTCCATATAGATAAACTACAAATTTGATTTATAATTAGTCTGACACCTTATTTCAGTCGGTAGCATGTCTGTCTACTGAGTCAAGGGTCCCCGGTTCGATCTACGGCATGGCTGAAAACAATATTATTGATGAAATGTGGTTTTATACTTTCAGAGTGATGAATTAACTGCCGGGGGCTGGGTGTTGTGTGTGTTCCTGATTTAAGCTAGTTTATAAGTCGTGTGCTGATATAATAAGTCGGTTTAGGAAGTGCACGTTAAATACTTCACATAAAAAAAAAGTATCACTAGGCTTTTGAATGGTATTGGTTGTTAGCTGTGAAAAGTGACAGTTACAGATATCATGAATTGACGTATGAATACGTTAAAGTAGAGCAAGACCCCGGCCAGGCTTGCGACCTGGACGCCATGAACATTGATTCTTATGAGGGTGGCCACGCTTGGCGACCAGCGACAGCGACAGATTTCAAAACGCTTTCGTGATCGTTTTCAGGTCGCAGCGACAAATACGCTCGCCTTTATTTCTTATGGAGGTGGCCACGCTTGCGTTTGGGTCGCAGCCTGTCGCGAGAACACTGGACACTTGTGTGGGTTTGCTTGCGTCATCCTAGGTTAAAATGTCGACCGAAAAGGTGCTCGGAACCACACTATCACTCCTTCACTAAGCATTTTCACTAACTTTCTTACAAACCGCCCAGTGTTTCGCGGTTCCCGCCCGTCTGAAGTTTGACACTCGGTAGAGGGTACTGTACATAACAATGTTTGATACCGAGCTATTTATAAATGACGTAACTACTTTCAACTATCCTCCATATGTAAATCACAACCACCCACCACCCTTCAACCCTTCAACCCTTCAACACTTAACCATCATGTATATGCTGACCAAAGCCAAACAATGTCTTTCAACCAATTATCATCACTTACCCATCAACCTAGCCACCAACCAGTATCTCAAGCATTACATCACCAACACAACGAAGAGCAATCAACAACATCTGAACATGAGAGCGAGTCAAGTGTGTTTAGTGTGTTTAGTAACCCTGCTAACAATTAGAAAAAATTTTCAGTCTTTAAAACTTTATTTTTTTAATACACAATTTCAAGTAAATTTTACAGGGCATTGCTACTGTAAAAAATGTTGTTTATCCATGTCTCATCTTACCTCAATGCGACCGCACTCTTTCTTCCACTGGAATCAAGTTATTCATTCTCGTTCTTTGCTTCTCAATGCCCTCTCTGACGTATGAGCAAAGTTCGTCAAATGAAGCTACACTCATTCTAAAATACTGAAAAAATCTATCTTCAGCCTTTCTGAGTTCATTAAATAAGGTATGAAACTGTCCATAAGTACGTCTCTGCATATTAATGGGGTGGAAACCGTATTTTTTAGATGTACGTTTTTTCTTCATATAACTAGATACTACTATTGCTAGTAACACATCTGGTCATAAAACGCGGCGACCAGGTCGCAGCGTGGTCGGGACCAACAAAAAGCATTCCCCGCGACCTGGTCGCAGCGTCCTGGTCGAGGCGACCAGGTCGCAAGCCTGGCCGTAGTAGCTTATCAAGCAGTCAGTTAATATATGACCTTCCTGTAAAGATTGGATTGTCCAAACATTGGCCACGTTTCTGTAACATACCCTTAAGGTGGAATGAGAAGTTTGCGAGAAAAAACCAATGTTTTGCAGTTTTTATGGCAAAATAGTTTTTTTTTGTCAAAATAAATAAAATATTGCTCCAGTACAAACATAAATTTTAATTTCCTTTACATGATGATCTCAAAATTTATTTAATAACTTTTAAGGGTGCCCTGGAATTTAATGACAACTTTTTCTCTCCATTTAAAAAGTTTCTCATTTAATGCCACCATGCTCATGATGGATATTCAGGAACGGTTGATATAAACATGCGAAAAAATTAAACTCTAGGTTTGTACTGGAGCAATATTTTATTTATTTTAGCAAAAAAAAATAAAAAATTTGCCACAAAAACCGTAAAAGCACTGCCCCTTCCATTCCACCTTAAAGCAGGCCAAGTTTTCTCCGTCTTGTTTCCCAGGTGTCATTCTTACGAGAATATTAACTGACTGTTTAAAGGACGGAGGGTGTGGGGGAAAGGGGTGGTTGGGGGTGGTGGTAGGAAATGGTATGGTCGGGCGGAGTTGAGTAGGGGAGACTGAGACGAAAGCAACCCAAGTTCTGATAAGAAAAGCTATTACCCGACAACACAACCTTGGAAGAAGCCGTTTACTCGGGATAAGAGCCGACTAAGTAAACTATTTAAAAATAAATATCTAACTTCTTACTTTCTAATTTAGAGAAAGTATTGTAGTAGTGAAAAATGTGTGCCTTTTGATTATGATATTATACCCCACGAAAAAAAAGTCTTATAATTGAAGGGTAGAGAGTAAAAAAGGGGGGAAAGTCCAATTTTAACTCAAATTGAGTTTGCCCTTCCATCTATTGGAACATCATGAGACCTTTCTAATACACATTATATTATGGTTAAGAGAGGTCTCGGTCCTATTTATATTAATTAAACAAAAGTTTTCTGGGGTCCTTATGAGGTTTGAGATGTAAAATTTGTCCTTGAAAATGTGTGTGATGTGATTTTCCCTCTTTTCTCAACCTTAACCTTCAATTAATATATCTGTCTGTCTATCTGTGCTTGGAGCTACAGCTAAAATGGTTTAATGGCTTTCATTTGAACTTTATATTTATATGTCACATGGTCGTACCTCGAGGCCAAATCATGGTTTGGATTTTACTCCTAAAGTTAAGGGCAGTTTAATGGAGACCGACCTTTTGAAAACTTGAAATATTCTGAAAATGGCTGTAATAATTAATTGGTAACAAAGAATGCATTTTCGGTTCTATGAAAAAATTCATTATTTGAGGTTTATTTGCTGATAGCTTTTTTCTTCTAATCTAAAATTTTTTAGATTGGCAATAACAATTCAAAATTTAATCTTAAGATTATTTCATATAATTTTTCTTTCCGAAAGAAAATATTTAAGGGTTATTTAAGGACAAGTAGGTTTAAAATATTTTATTTGTTAATTACATTAGACTGACTATACGAGAACGCATGTGTGAATGTGTCACACCATTTATTTTTTCCTAGTAACAACTATTAAACAATTTAATCTACAAAACAAGATGGCGAGAGTGATTAAAAAAATAATTAAACGCAACAGTGTCAATAAGGATAGAGGATTGAAAGCGTTTAATAGGAAAACCCATTTCCAATAAATATGGTCAGAATTTAACAACCGTCTTTCTCCCTCCGTCACCCCCCTTAACCCCCCCCCCCTCACCAACATCCCGCCTTTCTGCAAAACAATCCGTGACATACATTCTCTCTAGCCTTTATTAACAAAAACAAAGTATAGTCCCGATATTCGAGACCTGATCATCCGAGGTAACGTATTTTCCTAGATTATGTACTATCCGAGTTCCATATTATCAGATGTAACGTATTTCCCTAAATTCAGTACTAACAGAGTTCCGTATTATTCGAGGTAACGTATTTTAATAGATTATATACTATCCGAGTTCCGTACTATTCGAGGTAACGTATTTTCCTAGATTCTTTACTATCTGAGTTCCGTATTATCTGAGGTAACGTAATTTCATAGATTCTGTACTATCCGAGGTAACGTATTTTCATAGATTCTTTACTATCCGAGTTCCGTATTATCCGAGGTAACGTATTTTCATAGATTCTGTACTATCCGAGGTAACGTATTTTCATAGATTTCTGTACTATCCGAGGTAACGTATTTTCATAGATTTTTTACTATCCGAATTCCGTATTATCCGAGGTAACGTATTTTCATAGATTCTGTATTTATCCGATTTTCGTATTATCGAGGTAACGTATTTCCCTAGATTATTTACTATCCAAGTTCCGTATTATCCGAGGTAACGTATTTCTTAGATTCTTTACTATCCGAATTCGTACTATCCGAGGTAACATATTTTCATAGATTCTGTATTATCCATTTTCGTATTATCTGAGGTAACGTATTCCCTAGATTATTACTATCGAGTTCCGTAATTATTCCGAGGTAACGTATTCCGTAGATATTTACTATCCGAATCCTTTTATCGATGGTGTTAACACAATTATGTTCGTAAGAATTGTATAGGAAACTATCCTCATTAAACAGACCCACCGTCTAGTATGAGGGGCGGAGTTTAAATGGGTTAGTAATCATTTCCGCGTACTGTGGCATCGTAATATTACTGTCCGCTTCCTTACGTTGTGTATTAATTTTATATTATACTCACTAAAAGACAATTTAATTGTGAATAGACGCTTAACTCAATAGTTAGCTCAGAGACTCCCAACCTTTTTCACTTCAGGAACACCTAGTTGAAAACATTATTTTTACGCACATTGTATAGCGGGAGTAATATAATTATTTGAAGTATTCAATTTTAGATACAAAAAAATTAAATGATTAGTATTGAATGTAGTTGACAATTTAATATATTCCTCCTCTATCAGTGTTTCATCTACTAGCAGAAAAAAAATCTTTTTTACTTTAATTTTTTTTCAACAACATTGACTGATGTCCTCAAACATTTCATAATTTCGTCGGTCTATCGTATTTTTGAGCAAACACACTTTCGAAATTCGCTCTTTAGATTATTTTATGAGAATGGTTTCGACATTGACCTGACAAGAGGACCCAATTAAATTTTCGCCAATAACATGTGGTTTCATGTTTTTTTTGTGATTAATTCAGTTATGCCTCAGATGCACTATATCTAAAACTTAAACCCTTTTTTTCAATTTTAGTTGCTGCCTTATGTTATGATTTTAAAATACGTTCAAAATAATATGATGGTTTTTGGGACTCACCGGGATATTTGATTGGTAGATGCCACTTAATTATTCTCGGAATAATTGTTTCATTAATCAGGCGTTTTACAAAACAAGAAACGGATGAAATAACTGCAATCACAATCGTCATTCCAAGAAAAACCGAAAACCAAATAGCTATCGTTATCGTTATAACACTTTTGGAGGCTTAGAACGGGAACTAGTCTTAGATTTATCATTAGATGGTTTGTTGAATTAAAACCTTGGGTAAAATTTGGCGGCACACTTCCATAATTCCATGGCACACTAAAGTGGTGCGGCACACCGGTTCGGAACCGCTGGGTTAGCTAAATATTAATTCGTTATACAAATTATTTACTTAGTGTTCCGTATTATCCGAGTTTTTGGCTATACGGGTCTATCTCGGCCCCGTTAACCTTGGATGATTGGGACTTCAATGTACTTAGCTTCTTTTCATAAATATAATTTTTGTTTTTATATGGGGTGAGATCAATGTGTATCTAAAAATAAGCCTTTATCAATAATTAAAGAAAAATACAAGATATATAATATAAGAACTTATAGAGCAGTTGAGTTGGAGGAGAAGAAACAAAAACATTGGTTGGAAAAATGAGGATTGAAATGACTTATTAAAGGTGGGAGCCAAACACTCATTTGAAATTAATGAACCTTTCTTTTTCTCCGTCCATCCCAACAAAAGTGGGAACTCAAGCCCTCCTTCCCTCAAAAGAAACTATTCTTAAAGAGGAAGGAAAGGGATGTGTAATAAAGCTGTTACACCAAAGAAAAAACAATTAAATACGGTAAAAAAGACTGATAAAAAGGGAATTGAGATTTAAAAAAATTGCGCCGATAACTTAATCGGTTTTTGCGCAAAGACCTCCCGCTCTTTGTATGCAGAAAGGTGCCGTGGTGTCACATTACCGCTTCTCGGCTGGATCTATTATAATAACACAAGTTACGGCCTAACAGTCTGAGAGTGAGAGGTGGGGGAGGTATTGTACTAGTTCACACCGTGATTCGAGCACGTCTCGCTAGATGGCAGCTCACGCGTCCTTCCACGCGCGTCACTGGATGACACCACACGTCTCCATCAACTCCTCCGCTAGATGGCAACGTCGTAGGTAGCTACGGAAGCTGTTGTTTTTTGACGCAATTAGTGTGGCTTTTTGTTGTTGCTTAAAACGAGATTGGAGATTGTTGAGATTCGATTTGATTAATGAAGTGGGAATCTTCCCGTGGATTACTACGAGACCTTAGTAGAACGTCTTATATACGAGTATACATACATTTAGTGTAGGAAGGTCCCAATGGAAATATGGAGCTATTTAATACACCTTGAATGATTACCAAACCCTTCCTTCACCTCTGACAAGACATGTATTAATAACAATTTGTGAATTTGGGGAATGCCAAGCCTCCACCGTGGTTCGGATTTCATGTGTAGGTCCTCAGACTCAGCTCCTCTGACTCAGCTCAGACGTGGTGCTAATAATAATTATTTTTCTTGTCTCAGTTCCACCGCGTCTTATAACCAATTCGTATCAAATAAAATAAAATTAATGGTTATTTCTTATTTACCTTTTCAAGGACAGCCATTCTAAAATCACTAATGGAGTCTTGAGAAGTTCGTTGTTATTTAATGGTACATAATACTGCATATAAAATAGGGTTTAAAGTCATGTTTTTAATATTCGTGTTATTGTACAGCGCCAATAAATTAGATAAATGATGCAACGATATATAATTGAAGATGAGAGCATATTGAATTTTATTTTTCATAAGTAGAGCTGGTCTAGCTTTAATTACGTTAGGAAACGAAAATACATATATCAAAATGCATCGCATTTAAGCACCATTTGAATCAAGCGGTGTTTATACTTGCACTGACATCTTAATAACCTTATTATTAGCACCGCGTCTTACTACCCGTTCGGGTTATACGCACTTACGCTAATGTGTAATGGTAGGGTGATTGTGAGATGAAATGGAGGACCTACAGTTTAACGTGGAATCCAACCACGGTGGAGGTCTGGCATTCCACACATTCACAAGTTGTGATTGATACACGTCTTGTCAGAGGTGAAGGAAGGATTTGGTAATCAGATAAATCTGTGCCGGGACCCAGAATTGAACCCCGGACCCCAGATTGAACCCCGGACCCCCAACATAGAAGTCCGGCACCTTACCCCTAGACCACCAGGTCACCCCTTAGTAACAAATTAACCGCGTGAGTCGAGGACTGACCGTATTTTTTTCTTATAGCGTTCCATGATATTATCAACCTTTAATGTTGAACGCGAAAGAAAGAAATTTCACAAAGTCAAAATTTCGACACCAGAGGATAAACCCACCCCAGAAATAAAAGGTGAGGCAGTTTTTGTGTGTGTCTTATTATGCCCTAAGGCACTACTCTTGCAGTAGACTAGACTGCTGATAAAGAAGAGATTGCGTTTTGAAACTTGGTCAGGTGTACTGAGGTTTTTTCAAACTGGTTTCCCACTCTCTATCCCTCTCTCTCTCTCCATGCAAATGAGGGTACACTTTCTCTAAATATAACCTTCCTAATCTCTTAAACCAGTAGCATTATTAGTAGATAAGCCTATAACCTGAACGGGTAGTAATACGCGATGCCAAAAAAAAGTTTTTTTTATCTCTCTCTTTCTCTCTTCTCCCGTTGACGAAGACAAAAGGCAGTTTGATTAATGCGCTCTTCCTTCTAGAAGCATCTCCTTGGGACGGATTAAGTCATCGCCCTTGTAGCCCGTCTACATGGGGGCCTAGGCCCATTTCTCACTTCACCCCTCTTCCAACCCTCCCTCCCAACTACTACTACCCCGCCCCCCCTCAAACACCCCTCCATCCCCTTCTGCTATTTCACTTCATTACATGCTACCGGTTGAGCCAACGACTCCGCATCGACTCTGTATACGTGTAACAGCGGGACAACTCAATAAATTACAAATAAACCTATTATAATGTCTGTTTTTCCCACTAGTGTCTTACTACTCATCTGGTCTATACACATTTTCATTACAATAATGGAGATACGGAAGGTTGAGTTTAGAGGAAGCGTAGGTCCTACCAGCATTTGAATGAAGGTAGAAGGGAAAACCATTTAGGAAAAATCTTCCTCAGTACACATGACCTGGATTTGAACACCGACCTCCCCATCACCAATGCCCACTAATTAAGGTGTGGTAGTAATAATGTAAATGAAAATGAACACAAGGTTACCTGCTTTGTTAGACACATGGTCTAAGGCGTCACTCTTGTTTTAGACTAGACTGCCGATGGCAGGGAAATCAGAGTTCGAATCCCAGTCGGGTGTACTGAGGGTGGTTTTCCCCAAAATTGTTTTCCCACTCTCTCTTCATGCAAATGAGGGTGGACGTCCTCATCCCTAACTCATTATCATAATTGTTACATATGCGTATAGTCTGGACAGATGATTTAACGTAATTATATTTAAAACCACAAAAAAAAATCCCACACAAGGCTGCAACTCATTGTAAGTACAAGAATATTCGTATGGAGACCAAATTTCAATTAATTTATGTTAGTTGAAAAGTGACACTTGGAGACGGGAATTGAACCCGATATCTTTGGCTTAGCGTGCCAATGTTCTACCACTGAACGTGCTATCCGAGATTATTCCCGTGATCTAAGTCATTCACAGACTTCCTTAAATCTATTGAGTGAAGGTGGTGTAGAGCAATGGTGGTAGAGCATTGGTGTGTTAGAGCATTGGGAATAGAACATTGGTAGCAGAGCATTGGCACGTTAAACCAAAGATCCTGGGTTCGATTCCTCATTTTTTAACTTATTTAAAATCAATTTAAATTAATAATAATAATTGGTTAAAGACTTTCTACCTGTAACATAATATAGACACCTTGTTTCTTTTAAATCAAATTTTTTTTTTTTTAAACAAATTCTTCCTTTCACTCTACTTTCAAAGTTAGCGCCGTGTGAACCCTAGTTGGCTTCCTCTTCTCTTCTTTATCCTTTACTAGAGGCTTGTGTCAGCAGATCTGAGAGCGATTGAAAGAAACTTGAAAAGGTCGGTCCGCAAAAACCCCTTCAACCTCCCCCACCTACAACCCCTTAGCGGGTAGCCCGGTGCTTATAGCTGCTCATTTTCCAACCCCCCCCCCTCACCCCTCTTCCACTCACTCCATTCATTCCGCCTTGTATCAGCTTGTTGCGTCCAGTCAGCAAATTGACGATAAATCGATGTTAGGGTTGGTTGAGTGAGAGGTGGGGGAAAGGGGAAGGATTTATAAACGTGATTGGAGAAGCGTTTCTTGTAAGAAAATGGCAAACTCTTTCATTAAACTATTTTCAAAACGTATATCTTAAAACCTTTTTACAGTTTTTTGAAAAATTAAATAGGTTATATCGATGAAATTGAAAATAATTTTGATTTAACATAATTTATGTTAGGATTTTTTTTCTCTTCAAATTCTAAAAATCCAATAAACAATTTTAATAAATGGAATTTAGAAAATAAACTGGACTTATTTTTTCGGACCGCGGTTTACTTGCCTTTCGGACTATGATTTTTTTTTTTTTCAGCACCGGAATAAAAAACCTACGGATTTTTTTAAAAAAAGTTATAGAAACCAGGAAAGTGGGGAGAATTTACTCGCATTTGCGTGGAGGGAGCGTGGGAAACCATTTAGAAAAAAACACCTCAATACACCATGCCGAGAGTTCAAACACCTTTCACAGAGAATCTAGTCTACTGTGAGCCTGGCGCCTTATACAGCACGTGACTTCCACTAATCAATATGAAAATAGGAAACGCCAGGGTATTCGCCTGGATGGGAGGTGGAGAAACTATTTGAGAGGAAGGGAGGGGTAAGGAAGAAACTGCCAGGCGCGAAATAGTATAACTAAAATGTTTGTAATTTACTCGTAGATAAGAGAACCATCAATTTACTTTTAAAAATATTTGCGCGCAAACCGCCCATGAATGAGTTCATTTCATTCCAAAGTTGGTTCCTCCTTATCAAATGAGGCAGGATATTAGGACTTAAAAGAGTGCGGACTGCTGGGTTTCTGAACAAATGTATCACTTGTTTGTGGAAGTGAATCAATATTTGTATTTTTCTCTTATCACCCCGATAACAAATGGGCGTGATAGATGCTGCCATTAGTTTTTTTTTAACACTATGATTATGTAATATTTGAAGGTATGATTCACTTAGTGTGGTAAGTTTATTGAACTTTACACTTTGTTTATATAAAATAAAAAATGATGACCGAGAAATTCAAGTGTGTTTGCAGAAATCTATCGGCGCGTGATTAAGGTAAGAGTGTAAGGGACGCGAGAGAAAAACTCATTGTTCATAAAGTTTTTATATAAAATTATTATTTTTGCCTAAAATAATTAAAAAAATTACTCCAGCACAAATATGTAGTTTAATTTTCTTCCCATGGTGATATCAACTGTTGTTGAATATCCGTCAAGAGTATAGCGGCATTAGACAAGAAACTTTATAAATGAAGAGAAAAAGTGGTCAAATACCAGGATACTCTTGACAGATATTCAATAACTGTTGATATCACCAAGTGAAGCATATTAAACTTTATCTTTCCACGGGGTAAGTATTTGATTTATTATGACAAAAAAAACCTGCCTTTTTCTGTATTCCCTTCAGCCCCACCTTAAGATTCTAAATGCATACGTACTATTTTTTATGGAAGGTAATTCTGCATACAAATCAAGTTTACATCATTAACATAACTTATATTTTTAAACATAGGTACATTTTCATTTCTAGGCGGATACGTTTATTTCTTAAAGCTTACTATTTATATCAATTATGTTCTTAATATTTATGACCAGAACCAAGATTCTGATGAATGTTTTTTTTACTTTCTATCGACCCCTTTGGGAGAGAATTATTGTGATCGTAAAAAAAAAAATGAAACTCCACCCCCTGAGCCCTATGTAACCGATAAAGTTGTTCTGGCGCTGCCGTCTGTCTGTCTTTATTTCGGACTAGAGCCGAAGCCATTTTACCAATCGGGCTAAAAATTGGTATCTGGGGTTTTCATAAGGTCCCCCCCAAGCTATTTTTGGAATTAGATGCACCTTAAAATTAAGGGTACCTTACAGAAGGAAAAAAAGAAAAAGAAAATCGAGTTTCTCAAAATTTGCTCTAAATATTTTTGACTAAATGTTATATCTAGACGTGGTTTGAAATCACAAGTAAAATGACATTTTAATTTTTCCATAAAAATGAACTTGAGGATATTATACATTAGAAGAAATTTCCAGTTTTTATCATATATCCTAATTATTAGAGATAAGAAATGATTTATCACTATAAAGCTGTAGTTCTATCATTTTAAAACTCTTGTTTGAAATATATTTTTATAAAATCAATTGTATTCGAGCTATAAGCCAATATAGGATACTGTTTATTCAAGTCTTATAGAAATGAGATTGATTGTTATGTTCTTTGGTGGACACAGATGTTCCTCTTTTCTTAACGGTTTTGTTACAGTGTATGATATTTGATTTAAAATATTTAAAATTAAATTTAAAAAATGTTGTATAAGGCATAGTGCCACTGACCAGTGATACTTTGTTTGTAATTTCTATTTCATAATAAAAAATTATAAATCATTATAAATCAATTATATCAAAACAATTTTGCCCTTTGTGTGTGTGTAAAATTTGTTACATTTTCAATTACACAAGTCATATAATTCCTTTCACCAAATTCTTAAAATTGTTATACTAAATCAGGGTCTTCATAATTGTATTCGAGATACTTTTTTTGAGATCGTTACGAATCTCTAATTCCTATAATACCATAAGATACGAGAGTCCCGTCCTCTCTCTAGTCTTAACACTATTTATAAATGCCACCATCGTTCAGAAATAAATATTACAAAAGCTACTAAACTTCACTGCAGTGTTTTTTTTTTAAATCTTAAGTTAAAATAAATTATCTATTTTATTTCAAACAATATTTACGTTTCACCCATCAAAACAGTTACACTTCATATTTCACGAGTGACAAATATGTCAAACCATTATTGATCTTTAGTTCAAAGGTAGTTACAGTTCAATTTTTACTGGAAGATACTTTTTGAATAATAACTAGATACACTTTCATGTATTCATACGTCAAATATGTGACACAAAGCTGTATTTTTGATAAATATGATCAATACCTATAAAATAACATTAGGAAAATAGTAAATTATATTTTCGCTATCAATTCGGGCAACAAAATAATATGATTTGAAAATGTTCTTCCAATAAAAAGTTGACTGTATTTAGTAAATTTGGGGTGGAATTTGTTCAAAATATTGGGATCCCGTTGTCGCTTGGGAAAGGCCTAAACGATGGCACGCCGACGCTTCGGGAGTTCTGCAGATGACGTGAGGCCAAAACGACGAGGGTCGACACTGCGGCTGGAACATCCCAAACCTACATTGCCCTAAACAAGGGGTCTGGCACTGCCCGTAGGGCCACAGGGGCAGGCAGAGACGTAAGGGACGAGGGCCGTAAGGTCTGAAACACTGCTGCCCACAGACAACGGCAGACTTGGGGTCCTCACACTTGATAAAAGGTTTCGTCTTGACGGGGACGCAGTGCCCGGGTCGCTGAACACGACAGCAGTACCAAGGGAGGTCCGTACCGTTTCCTCGGAAGAGGTTGTGCCGTCGTCCCAAGATGGACTGACCTGGCGTCCCAAGTCCCGCTACTACCACAATCCTCGCCAACCCTGACTCCAGGGTAACCTCCCGCCTGAACCGTGACGTTGCCACACTCTGTTTGACGGCTATGATGGGGTTGTTTTCGATGATGATGGGAGGCTGGTTGATGAAGATGGTGATGTTGGGCAGGACGATGTCTTGGACGACGTGAGAGGTGTAATTCGAGTCTTTTGGAACCCCATAGTTATGAATAACGACGTTAGAATCGCTCCCATCACCGGTCAGCACGATGGTCTCCACCGTCTCGACTGTGCCGCCAGCCTCGTTACTGATGTCTCCTCCGACTTCTTGATTCGTGTTGGTTTTCTGATGGCAACAAAGTGAGGTATTGCTGTTGCTATAGCAGCAGCCGAGTATTTTCTTCGCCCTGTAGCAGCATTGACCGCCAGGCTCGTCATGGCAGCATGACTTCTCTTTTTCCGAGGCCTCCTCGCAGCACGGTTCATCCGGCTGTCGCTCGCAGCACTTCTGACAGCAAGGATCTGAGCCATTGCAGAGGTTGCAGTCAAAGACGTCGCATCGGCACGACTCTGGACAGCACGACTTGCAGCAAAGGTTCTGAGCCTGATCGCAAGTGTTGCAATGAATTCTGGGGCACTCACACACCCCGACGGCTGGTAACGGCTGATGGTTTATTGCTTGAACCAGCGTGACCAGAAGACAAACTGTTAGAAGATTCATCTGGAACATAATAATTTGGTGATATTGACAACATTATATTATTTACTATATTATATTTAGTCTATTTCTAGTGCTTAAGTCGGTTGTGCTTAGAGCTAGGTATATCGTCCTAGTTTAATACTAACCTAAACCCGTCTCAGTGGCGTAGTTAACTAACGCGCTAGTTTTGTGTTTAGCTAAACTGCCGAGAACGGGGAGATTGAGGTTCGAATCTCGTTCGGGTTAATTGAGGGTGGTTTTCCCTAAATGGTTTTCCACTCTTCATCCATACAAATGTGAGTTCACTTACTCTAAATTAACCCGAACGGGTAGTAAGAGGCGGCGCTATAATTTTTAATTTAAATAATATCAATTGTAAGACTGTGCCGATATAAATCTCTTGCCAATATATTCAGGTTAATCTAACCAAGTTAAACCGATAATATTAAACATTATTTTTTCTGGTATTTATGAGCCTATACAATGGGTAAAGAGCGCTATGGTTCTTTGTGTTGTAATGAGTTGTTCAATCATCTCCGAAGACGTTGGGAGTTTGAAACCCGGTCATAGTAAAGTTATATTATATAGTTTAATTATTTATCATCCAAGCTTCCAATAATAACAAAACTATTTGTTATTGAATCATATTTCAACGATCAAAATATGTTGAGCAATAATTTGAGAATGTCGCAATCTATACAAAAACAAAATCTGTACAAATTATATTTTTGTCAACTTTATTTTAATTGTTTGAGCAGGTTCATATAATCTCGTAGAAATTTAAGGAGTTGGTAACGTGTCTGGCCACTGAGCTGAGGGTCCCGTGATCGACTCCCGGCATAACCTAATAATTATCATTAGTTGAATTATTGGTGTTTCTTCTTTCAGAGTGATGAATTGACGGTCTTGGGAATGAGTGTTGTGTCTGCTTTTGATTTAAGTTAAATTTTAACTATAGATGGGTTGAATCCTATATTTCTTGAATCCAAATTCGAATCCTCGGAACTTTAAAAATGTATGGTTTTAGTTAGAATTGAATTTAAAATAAATGGTACAGTGCACCATACAGAATTTTTCTCTATTTTATCTTAAAATAGACAGTTACTAAAAACTCGTAAGATTTGTGAAAAGAAGTAATAAGTATATATATTGTTGAAGAAACATTACACCAAAGATCACAAATGAAATAATATGCACTGTTACCTACTTACTCTTTATGGCATTAGGAACTACGAATACTATTACGGAAAGATTGAGAAAAGAGAAACATCTTTGTCCACCAAAGAGCATAAGAATATATTATATTATTATTATTATTATTATTATTATTATTAGCACCACGTCTTACTACCCGTTCGGGTTATACGCACTTACGCTAAAGTGTAACGGTAGGGTGATTGTGAGATGAAATGGAGGACCTACAGTTTAACGTGGAATCCGAACCACGGTGGTGACCTGGCATTCCACACATTCACAAGATGTCGAATTAAAAAAGTATATATATATGCTTTTAGTTTAGAAACTATTGGTTTTATAAAATCATATTTCAAATTATGCTCTATAATTTTAAAATTATAAGTTATTTCGTATCTCAAATAGTTGCGGGGAAATTATGAAAATTGGAAAATTTCGCCCATTTTAAGTACCCTCAAAGTCATTTTCATGAGAAAATCAGAATTGTTACCGTGTTTAAAAATAGTTGCGAAGTTAACTTACTATATAAAAAAAAGTGTTTAGCTAGATTTACGTTATATTAATTTCAAATACTATATTAGCAAGGGTGACCTGGTGGTCTAGGGGTAAGGTGTCAGACTTCTATGCTGGCGGCCAGGGTTCAATCCTCGGTCCCGGCAAAGATTTATCTGATTACCAAACCCTTCCTTCACCTCTGACAAGACATCTTGTGATGTGAATGTGGGGAATGCCAAGCCTCCACCGTGGTTCGGATTCCACGTTAAACTGTAGGTCCTTCATTTCATCTCACAATCACCCTGCCATTACACATTAGCGTAAGTGCGTATAACCCGAATGGGTAGTAAGACGCGGTGCTAATAATATATATAATATAATATATTAGCAAGTGCCTTAAAGATGATTCTAAGGAATGTTAAAATAATTATGATTTATCTTTCAGTATGTTGTAAGCTTTATGTTTTTGCAAAGTATTTCATAACAACGTTTATTTATAATCATTAAGGGTACTGACAATGACATTATGAAGAAACACTTTTATAAGAAATAATTTTATACTACAATAAGGTTAGTATTTATAAAATAAAATGCATTATTTTATTGACTGATTTGCATTCTATTTGATTACTCCTAGGTCGTAAGTCAATTTTCCGGAAACATCATCATGGAAAAATACAATCACAAATTTTACGAAAAAAAAAACTGCCTGTTCAATTAACTTAAAAATTCGTAACAGTTAGAGACTGTTAGATAGACCTTTCAGCAACTATAGAAAAAAATTATAGCTGGGTTACATATTTAAGGTAATATTAAACGTCACACGTTAGCGTAAACAATTACGGCTTTTTTTTTTCAAAGAGCTCTCCTACTGAGATACGCCCTTATGTGATTTTAGCAACGATTTGTCAAAATCTTGAGTTCGATCTTTTTGACGATCACAATACAGAAGGAAGAATTGAGTAAAGTAAAATGTTGTGTAAGGGTTAATGCCACCAACAGACGATATTTTGTTTTTATTGTCTATTACGTCATAAACAAGAAAATAAACGCTTTTTTAGTAGAGTAATTATTGTCTAACACAAGTTCGTCATTTTTTTGGGGGGGATTTTGTTACTCTCCTAACTACTAAAGTACATTTAATTTATTTTACCAAATGCTTAATATATCAAGTTAAGGTCTTCGTAACTGAATTCAAGATACTTTTTTGAGATTTCTACCTATCTTGAATCTCTGAAATAAAATAGAATCGAGCGTCCATTGTTCAATTATAAGTTGTGTACTGATATTAGTCTGTTCTGAAAGTGCTCGTTAAATACCGCGAATGAAGATTTAAACAAATATTTAATGGTATTTATATAATTTTAAGACCAGAAATGTTTATATAGGAAAAAATATTTGTCTAAATTTTAAAATCTATCCATTTAACGATTTTACAGTTTTTATGAAGCGTTTAAATTCGTTTCAACCTTGTAGTGGTTTGGTTAGTTTTTAGTGTTTAAACACGGGTTGTTGACAATTCAGTCTTAGGGGTGAAGGATGACTAGAGTTTTTCAGAGGAAATGAACCCGAATTAGTGTGATTAGAGGTCAGGAGAGCAACACCGGAAACCATCCCGAATTCTCTCGGCTGGAATTCCAGCCCCGACCTCTCTGTCAACAAAAAAACAGACAAGAAGAGACTGGCGCCTTTGCCCGAACCACCCCAAGTTCCTAGGATTGAATAGCAATCACTACACTGTCATTAAAATGTGCCCGCCTCGGTGGTTAAATGTTATAAGCCATCACGCTCGCAATAGACTGGACTGCATTAGAAGGGGATATTAAAGTTCGAGTAGCAGTCAGGGCTTGCTTTTATTAAAAGGTTTTACACCCCTCCACGCAAATGCGGGTACAATTCTTTTAAATTCAACTTTTCTCATCTCTAATAAATTAATATAATTAGTATAGATGTGATCTGATTCAATGGCCAAATGATCTAAGGCCTCTCGTGTTAAACGGGGTCTTAATCCCGGTTGGGTCTACTGAGGGTGGATTTTTCTAAATGGTTTCTCACTATCCTTCCAAGCATATGCGGATAGATTACGTCTAAAATTCTTCCTTCTTCATTCCTACTGCATTGGTTAATTTTCATACACGGTTTGCTTATAACATGAACAGGTGGTGAGACACGCCGCTAAAAGAAAGTATACAGCCAAAATAATAACATTACTAATTTAGCATCATTTAATGAGTAAGTTAACTAACTGATATACTATAATACTAATAACTAGTATAAAAAAAACCAGCTCGTAGTATGGTGGTCCGGATGACCTGGTGGTCTAAAGGTAAGGTGTCAGACTTCTATGCTGGAGGTCCGAGGCTCAATCCTCGGACCCGGCACAGATCTATTTGATTACCAAACCCTTCCTTCACCTTTGACAAGACATCTTGTGAATGTGGTGAATGCCAACCCTCAACCGTGGTTCGGATTCCATGTTAAACTGTAGGTCCTCCATTTCATCTCACAATCACCCTACCATTACACATTAACGTAAGTGCGTATAACCCGAACGGGTAGTAAGACGCGGTGCTAATAATAATAATATGGTGGTCCGAGCCTCTGGCTGCTGACCTAAAGGTCCCAGGCTTTGTACCTATCTAGTACTTTGGTATTTTTCTCGAAAAGGGAATAATTCACATGGCCAAACGATTTGGTTGATTAAGCTTGAATAAGGTTAACTTTATTGGCTCCCGCTGTCATATTTACAATCTTCAACTCATCTAATCGAGACATGGAAAGAGCTTACGCACTAATTAAGCTAGTGGGCTAGGGATGAGGGAGGTTGGATTTCGATCGAGAAGTTTATCCGAATTTGCGTGGAGAAAGAGAGAGTGGGAAAACATTACACTTGACCGGGATCGATCTCTGATCTCCCTCTCATCGATATCGAGTCTATTGCAAGAGTGACGCCTCAGACCATATGACCATCGAAGTGGGTAAGATAAATAATAACAATTTATAAATGAAAGCGATTAACATTGATTGATATATAATGACTCATAAAAATTTGAGTAGAGGAGAAGGTGGTATTATGGAACCCCATTTACATTATAGGGAATTGTAAACAAGGTATCATAACAATGCCCACATTTTTTGTGCTAAAAGTACTGGTACCTATTAAACTAAATGTTCCTAATTGGATTTTTCGCTAGCATAACTATAAGTATGGTTTTTTAAAGCTTTTGTAAAAATAGTCAAAAAGTAGTTTTTGGGAAGCTGGGTGGTAATATGGAACCTCACTGTATTTTTTCAAAAAAATGCTTTAATGTATCCAAAAACAAATAGAAAAGTACAAAAAAAAGTTAATCAATCATAAAATCATATACCCCAATGTATTTTATCGAAAAAATGCTTTAATAATAAAAAAGAGAAATGCACAACAAAGAAGCTAACTATTTACAAAAATCACAAATGTAATGGTCCTTTTCAACATCAGCGCAATCTTTGTGTGCCCACATAGAACACATTAGGCATTGCACCCACACCTCCCCATGAACATCATCTGCAAACAACCCATCACAAAACAGACAAGTAGTGTCATCTTTAGAAGGGGATGTCTCCTCATCAGGCAAGTCAAAAGGAGAGTCAACAGACGAGGGGATGTCAATCGAGTCATCATCACTTGAACCGCTGCTGATGCGTTGTCGCTTTGCCTTGGGTGTTTTGCCTCTTGTTGACCTTTTGACACCGGAAGTTGAAGGCTGATCTTTTAGCACAGAAGTCGATGTTGCTCCTCTTCCACGTCCCCTGCCACGACTCAAACTTTTTCCCCTGTTTGGTGGTTTTGTGTCTGTAGGTTTTGCCATGGACGCCTCCAAACTTGTCTTGTAGGGAGAGCCTGTAATCAAGTTAGAAGAGCTCGGTTTCCTGCCTCTGTTCGATCTTTTCATTTTTGGCTGAGGAATTGGCACAATATCCCTTGGAGAAACAGATGATGCCCCTCCTGAACTTCCAGGACGTGATTTGGTGGTTGGGGTTGTTGGTGTAAGGCTTGGAGTACTTTGTCGTTGTGGGATGACAGAGATTGAAAATGACCCTGATGTTTGCGGTATCATGGCATCAGTTGGTGCATTCTCAATAGCAGCATGATCTGCAGCAATGAAATCAGCATCTGTAAAAACGTGTCTATTAAATGGCCAGCTACCAGTGGCTCTGAAGCCATTCACGGCATATGAACCATTGGTGCACTGTAGATAAGCAGTTCCTAAAAGTCCTGCGATGTCGTAAGGCGTAAGACGTTTTTCTTCATGAATCGTGTGTTGACGTATTGCCTCGCTGTAGTAGGTCTTGAGTGGTCCCATGAATGTTTTATCTAGCGGTTGTAGTTTGTGTGTTGTGTGAGGTGGTAAAGAAATTATTGAAACGTGGTTCTGCCTTGCTAATTCAATTACATCCATATTCCTGGTGTGGGAATAATGCCCATCTAGAATGAGCAAAATGGGCGATGCTGCGGTAGGTTTCGTCTTAGCTAGGAAATGTTCGAACCATTGTGTGAACAAACTAGCCTGAACCCATCCTGAGGGATGGGCTCTACCAATGGCCCCTGGTGGAGCGCCTCTCATCAATTGGTCGGACATATTTTTCCGAGGAAAAATTATCATTGGAGGTAGGAAAGATCCTCCAGCGCTCATAGCACAAATCACTGTTACCAGTGATCCACGTTCTGCCGCAGTTAAAGCACCAATTTGTCGCTTCCCTTTCAGCCCAATAACTTGTGGCACTTTGGACTGCACGACACTGAGCCCCGTTTCGTCAACATTCCAGATCCTGTCAGCCTCATATCTGTGCTTCTCGTACTCTGATTCTAGGAGGTCAAAAAATGGCAGAACCATCTCTTTGGTGAAGCCTTCTGCGCGGGCGTATGACGTTCCTGTGGGTCTTCTTAAAGACAACTGTTGTTTATGGCGGCTCAAAAAATGATCAAGCCAAGACCTTCCTGCAACCCCTCTTTAAACTGGTTTGGAATGTTGTTACGCACAGCTAGCTGGAACGCCATTCTCCTCAAATCCAGTCTTGTGAGTCCATAAAATATGGCCTCCATTAACAATATATATTCCACCAACTCTTTTTCGATATTCTCAGGAAGAATTGGTTTCCTACCTAGTGTCTTTTTCACAAATTGCTCCGGATGAATGTCTGCTTGCAAAGAGAGAGTTCGCAAAGTAGTTTTTGGCACCTCATAAAATTTTGCAGCTTTCTTCAGCCCCATTTTCTTGTCCCTTACCATACTCACTGCCTCTGCCATTTTTTCCTGGCTCCATGTTTGTCTCCTGGGGTTTTTCTTTGGCTTGTTCAGTTGGGCTCTAGGCATCTGAAAATAAAAAATAAAAATCAATTTGAAAAATTTAGTTTGAAAGAGCACTTTTATCTATCCAGAACAGTTTTTTTAACCAAAATAACTCAAGAATTTCTCTAGAGCTACTTATCTATAGTGTTAGGTATCTATTTCTAATTTTTTTCATTTTTTTTTTTTTCATTAATCTACCACATACTTTTACAAAAAATATGCCATGATTTGAATTTGTGGGTAATACGGAACCCAGAGAGTCGGGTTCCATATTAAAAGCACCAATGGGGTCCGTATTTCACGCATCGCCATCTTGGATTAATTTAATTTCTGTTGACACCAATCTTTAAAAACGTGAACATCAGACAGATTAACATGTACCCCTGGGCCTCTAGAACGGGACATACGCACCAGTGAACCTACAACTACATGACTTATATTTTAGAAATAATTAAATTCACTTACCATTCAAAAGTTTGGAATTGCGAAAAACACAAATGTCCTGTTTCACTGAGCGCAACCGCATAACTAAAGTGGGAAGCGTTCTCCCCTTGCTATGTATGGTTGCCTAGTACAGTTCAGCCACAAACCGCTAGAGTTCACCTCTATTATCAGTCTGAAATGGAGGGGTTCCATAATACCTGTGGGTTCCATAATACCACCTTCTCCTCTAAGGTTAATATTTCATTAATATACCTTTATAAAGTGGCTTTTTTTTACAATTTAATTAATTTTTCAAATATAAAAATATCCCACTTCGGTGCCCACATTGTCTAAGGCGCTACTTTCTCAGTAGACTAGGTTAACAATGACGGAGAGATCGAGGCTCGAATCTAGGTTGTGTGTACTGAGGGTGTTTTACAAAATGGTTTTCCTCTCTCCTTTCACGCAAATACGGTTACACTTCTTCTAAATGTAACCTTCCTCGTTCTTAAAATCATTTGCGTAGTTAATAAATAAGCGTACAACCTGAACAGGTATTAAGACAGGGCGAAAAAAATACACATCCAATACAATTATTCTTGAATATTTTGTTTTGATTCATTAAATAGCATGTCATTTAAGTCACACAAGAAAAAATATTTAAATACATTCGAAACTATTAAAGTACGTTTATGTGATTATGTATTTAATTTTGAAATGTACTCTTCCTCTACACTGTAAGGTAAGTAAGCTTATCTTGAATTATTCCACTATGACATAGCTTATGATATAGGGCCATAGTGTAATCCGTCAAGGTAGGGCTCATAAACAGCAATAACATCTTATATTGAGTTTTATTTGCATTCACGAAGAGATTATTTTGGCTGATAAAAACCTGTCAAACATTGATTGATACGGGGAAGCTTAGATAGGTATATAGATAGATATATAGAAAACAATGTCATCCAATTCATTATATCTACACATTAATTAGAAATAATATTTATTGTGCTATTCTTTCTCTCTAGTAAATATATTGGAAAACTCACCTCCAAAAATGAGTGATTTGATGTGAACACTTTTAGGTTAAAGACGACAGTTTACACTTTGGAAAGCGTTGAACTCGAAATGGTGTGTGGGAACATCTTCTGAGGAACTATGGCTCTTATCACCACAACACCCAACAAAGATTTGTCCTCATACGTTGGTGGCCCACTTTACACGCACACGCGTGAGCACGCACATAAACATACACGCACATAGACGTAGCTATACGCATGAAGGAGAACAGTGTGTATTAAAGAAAAAGGGGAGAGGAAGAAATAAAAGAAAGATAATTTTTTTTTTTTTTTGTGGTTGTCCCTTGACTAAGAATAATCTAGAAAAAAATGTGAGACGGAAGACCTTTTGCAAATATTAGTATTACTAAATTTAAGGAGTGGTAGCAAGAAAATTTGATAAAAATGAAACATGTTTAAAAGATAATTGTTTATTGATCTAGTTGATATAATGAAAGTTTTATTGAGGACTAAAAAAGGCTTGAAACAAACTAATATAGAAAAATAATCATATTCTTTCCATTTAGTGACATACACACACACGCACGAAACTATTAGAAAAAGCTTTTATTTTATAAAGCAAACATGCGATTAGGGATGTGGAGAAAGGTCTGGAGGATCCTGTTTTAACTCTGGATTATGCTGACAAACAAACATATTTGCTATTATTATTATTATTATTATTATTATTATTATTATTATTAGCACCGCGTCTTACTACCCATTCGGATTATACGCACCTACGCTAATGTGTAATGGTAGGGTGATTGTGAGATGAAATGAAGGACCTACAGTTTAACGTGGAATCCGAACCACGGTGGTGGCCTGGCATTCCCCACATTCACAAGATGTCTTGTCAGAGGTGAAGGAAGGGTTTGGTAATCAGATAAATCTGTGCCGGGACCGAGGATTGAACCCCGGCCGCCAGCACAGAAGTCTGACACCTTACCCCTAGACCACCAGGTCACCTATTTGCTATTAGTGTACAGGTTTGGCTTGTTACTGAATTAGGAATATCTAGCCTAGACACTAGGATATATACGGGTGTTCGAAAACTCATGGCCCAAACTGTACAAATAGCTTGTTTGAACTAAAAGTAATACAAAATCCATATACATCTACATTAGGAAAACTATACTAATACCATTAAATGGTGTTCAAATTTCGTCGTACAGCGCCGAGATAGCAAAGCTTTCAAGCATGCGTGTACAGCAGGTTGCATAGAGGTCAGGCGCGTAGCACTACATACCTCGACAGCTTGGAGCACGGAAGCAGAACATACCACAATTAATAGTAAACAACACACCAGTCCATCTAGAAATGGGAATATGCTCTGAGGGTTATCATTAACGGTCCTACATCACAGAAAGTGCTTGCCATTATTAAATGTGCAGTGCCATGCACCCAGCTCCTATGCAACTTGTTGTACACGCGAGCTTGAATAGCTAATCTCTCTAGGTGCTATACTCCGAAACTTTGAACACAATTTAATGGTAATATCATAGTTTGCCGGATGTAAGTGGTTAGGGATCTTGTATTACTTTTGGTTCAAACAAATTATATGTGCAATTTAGCCTATGAGTTTCCGAACACCTGTATATATATATATATATATATATATAATATATATATATATATATATATATAATAGATTACTTTAATGGGTTATGGATGAGGAAGGAAGAATTTTAGAGGTAATCTACCTGTATTTGTATGGAATGAAAGTGCTTAACTATTTAGGAAAAAATCTTTGGCTATTTTTATTCAAATGTTCCAGTGGAAATAAAATTGATATTCCAAGATTCCAGTGGAAATTATTACAATGTATAATGCGATTTCAAAATTTCATTTTTAAATATAATTACCTTCTTTTGTGGCCGAATGATCTAAGGCATCACTCTCATGTTGTACTAGACTGCTGATGCCAGGGAGATTGTAGTTCAAATCCCAGTCGTCTGGTTTATCCAAACATTGTTTAACACCCTCCCTCCACGTAAATGTTGGTACACTTTCGCTAAATCCAACCTTCCTTATCCCTACCTCATTAGCGTAATTAGTACATATGTGTATAACCTAAACAGCTAATAAGATGCGATGCTAATTAAAAAAGTTACGGTGCACTGCACAAACAATCTCGCTGCTTTGCCTAAAAATGGAAATACTTACACAACACTCGTAAGATATGTTAAACTAAATAATATATATATTGTAGCAGAAACACTCTAACAAAGATTTGAAGTGAATTGATATACACCGTTACAGAAACATTGAGAAAGTAGTAACATCTCTGTTCATCAAAAAGTATATCAATCAATTTTCTTGACCTCCAAAAAATATATTTGCCAATATTTCAGAAACTATTCTTTCATACAGATATACATAACAAACAAATATTATTTTATTTTTAACAGTAGGACAACTTTGCGATGATAATTTTTTATCTAAATAGTTGATGTATGATCAAAATTGAAAATGTCCGCTTACGGAACGTACCCTTAAAGTAGTTTTCATGGACAAATTGGGATTGCCATTTTATTTGTAATTTAAAACAGTGTCTAGATTCAAAATTTAATCAAAAATCATCAAAGCTGATTTTGGGAAAATTGATTTTTCTCTTTACCCCTCGAAGTAAACCACCCTTAATTTTAGAATTAGATAGATAGTTCCAAAAATCCCTCTGAGTAACCTTAGTAAAACCCTAGATAACATGATAACAGGTAAAATAGTTTCGGTTCCAGACAAACAAACGGCATAGCAAAAAAAAAACTCATTGGCTTGAAGGGTTCATGAAACACCGACATCCATACAAACCTCAAATTCAATTATTTTGACGTTCACAAAACATTCTCTATCCGAGGGGTACGAAAAAGAAAATTTTAAGCACAACGAATGCAATAATATTTTTTTTAAAAACTATCTAATTACCAATATTTACTAAATTAACGTTTTTAAAATTAGCTCTTTTTAAAAATAAAATATAATCGACTTGTTCTCAAATTAAAGTATGAGCAGCTAATTAGTATCAATCTATAAATTTTAAGGGTTTTTGTTAAATAATTTACATTATAATTAATTTTATTCGTGATAGTAGTTTAGTTTACATAATATGACTGATTTTGAAAAATTTGATGTTTTTGAAAACAGCTTAAGTGAGTTTGTTTAAAATTGATATTTAAATACTATTTTAAATGATAAATAATACTTTGTGAGTGTTTTATAAAAAATAACTAATTTAAGTGTAGTTTACTGGCGGAAGATTTTAGAAAATTTGAAATTGGTCAAAAATTCATTTCATATCTTGCTTAGAATGAATATCCGAGATATATTTTTCATGATAAATAAGAATATATTTTTATTTTTAAAAATAAAAACAATTTGCAGGTTGTCTACTCATAAATGGATTTTTGAAATTTTGAATTTTTTTAAAAAATGTTCCAATAATTTGTTTAAAATTTATTTAGACTATTAACTATTAAGGCTGTTTATGATAAATAAGATATTATATGTTTGTTTTTCTGAGAATCCTACATGAAGGTAGTTTACTATTTTTTTTTTAAATTCCTAAGCTCTAATATACAATGTGAGATAGTTTGTAGGATTGTGTCGTAACATTTATGTTTGTTATATTAAGCTTAATAAAATTATTGTTATTGATGACACAATTCTAAGGTAAGAAATAGGAGGGTAGTTTATACTAAGTGCACCTGATTTGGCAGGGAGAGGGAATGGGAATACCAAAGTGATAAATAACATGTGGAAAATCGCCCCCCAGAACACCTAGTCACGATTCGAACCTTGGCCCTCCAGTCATTGGCGATCCAATATGTTGAAATATTGACACCTTAGACCACGTGATAACCAATGTGGCAATGTGGGTTTTAGTAAAGCCATGTGCAAATTCAACATTTTAAATTTCTATTCGAATCTGAATCATTACTACCTCTAATTCAAATTGAGTATTTCATAAAGAAAATATATTGATTAGAATAATAATTAATGATGAAATGTTTACAAATCCAAATAGTATATTTGATGAACAACTGCCAAATGTCTTTAACATTATTGGTCCACGCATTTAACATTTATCGAACAAAACGATACTGACAAACATAACATAAGCCAGATGGTCAAGTTAAAACAAGACCTCACCTCGCTCCACCAATTAAGAGGAACTAAACCCACACTTTTCGTGGAGAGAGAAAGGTGCAAAACGATTTATAAAATAAACCAACCTCATCACACCCGGCTTGGATCTGAGCTTCGAGCTCCCCATCACCGGTACACCAGGCATGTTGAGACTTACGCCTGAGTCTGCATACACACTGGTACGAAACTCATTCTACACAAGGGACAAGATCTCGCAAGTGCATCCTTTAGTTTTACTTTCTCGCGACCTTTTAGAGGGAGGAAGTATTATGATAGTAAAAAATGTCAACGTTTCATGACCACCTTAATCCGATAAAGGGGTATTTGCGATGCCATCTGTCTGTATCTAGGCCTAGATTTGAAACAATTTTACTGATAGGGCTAAGACTTGGTAGGTTTTCATAAGGTTCACCGAAAGGGTTCTTAGAATTATCTGTCTAACCCTAAAAATTAAGGAATTAATTATTGAATAAAAGAGAAAATCCTGATTTAAAAAATAGGCTCTAACAATTTTGATTAAAAATAATATACGAGTATATGCACTGTTTAATATTACAATCAAAATAGCGCATCTCACTTTCTCTTGAAAATCACCTTGATATAACTTACATTAGCGGAAATTTCCAATTTTGATCATATCTCTACCACTCTTTGAGATACAAAATAACGTATCATTAAAAAGTTGTAGGATTGTTAAAGATAAAACTATTATTTGAAATAATATTTTGTAAAAAATATAAATTATGCATTAGCTATAGGCAAATAAACTTTTGTAAATATAGTTTTGAGAAAATTAGGAGTTGAAAATGCACTGAGCAAATAATAAGTTTCTTTAACAATGTCTTTTATTTCATGTATGATCTTTGGTGAAAGGGTATGTTTTATTTTTCTTATTATGTTTCTGTAACTATGTATATGATTTTGTTTCAAACATAAGACGAATAGTAAACATAATTTATATAAAATAGCGACCAAGTCTGTGCGGTACATGGTGTCAATTATTTCCTCCTTTAATAATAATTTGTATTGTTTGTAAGCTGTGATGTAAATTAAGTCTGGTAATCATTCCTGGAATTGAAGTACTGTATGATTTTGATATACACAATACTATATTTCTAAGAACATTTTTATTAATTAAATACTAATACATGTTTGATATAACCTGATAGCGCCTTGAATAAGTTTTACGTAGGTACTATTTAAATTTGAATTAGAAGTTTGGATAACTTTAGTGAGCTTAACCCACCAGCATACACTTACACACATACACTTATACACATATACACAAACTTACACAAACACTCTAACATACACACACTTACGCCTTCTCTTATGAACATGGATTGAATAATTAATACAAATAGAGTTTGTTTTATTGTTAGTATTTCATAATAAATGAGTAAAAAACATTATGTATAATATTACATTGCTATGAATTGAAAAAATATATAATTTATTCAATGAACACAAGTTATACACGCATTTCACCACAATTTATAATTAAACCATGTTTTTGCAGGCGTATCGAATAAATTACACATTCCATGTTTTTATTTAAATATTACACCAAATTTATTTTTATTTATAAACAATTTACAGCCTACTTAAAAAATAATAAACATCACCTTTTTATTTATTCATTTTTTAATCGATTCAATAGAATAAATTCTTCTCGCCATTGTCTAGTAATTTGACAGCTAATTTGTTGAATGATATGCCGACACTCACGCGTTGAACAAGTGGTCAACAACGAAATTCTTAAGTCGTTAATTGACTCTTAATATTTTCAAAATTCTAATTTAAATTGACTTTTAACTAGACGTTTAAAAAAATGCAAAGCATCTAATGTTACTTTAATACTCTTTCGAAGAACACCTTGCTTTTATTACTCTACAAAATCTCCACACCTGTAAAATAGAACAAAATGGTTTCGTCGCAACACAATTCTACCAACAGGATTTGATGTTGCCACGCTTGCCCGTTTGAATCTGTGAGTTTATGTTTTAGTGGGGTTTAAATGGATTCATTTTTACTAAGGTTATACGTTTAAAATAAACAACGTTATAAGCAGTTACGGCCGAAAGCGAATATCCTTAGACCATCCAGATTAAATACATTGGCTGCCAGAACACGGGCTACCATAACCTCCCCCATATACCCAACCCCCCCTGCCCATCATTCAAGTATCCGCGTAACCCCACTATAGCCCCCACCGTAACCCCCACCCCGCTGTAACCCCACCCCGCTGTAACCCCACCCCTGCTGTAACCCCCAGAATACATCCCTCCTCCTACGAACCCCCCGGAATTGCAGGAGACATGAGGCCAGAACGGTGTCTGCTGGCAGTTAGGTTGGTACACCCCGAGGCTGCAAGACCCAGCACACGGCGACTGGCAACGCCCATAAGGCCACATCGGTGCGCACTGAGGTAGCGTCGGCGTCGGGTAGCCCGCGAAGCACTGGGCACCGCAGTCGACATAGCTCCTCGGCTCCATGCACTGGATGAAAGGCGGGACCTGTTTGGGCACGCAGTATCCGGGTCTCTGGACGGGGCAGCAGAACGAAGAGGGCGGGTACCCTCCTACGGTTTGGTTGTAGCACCCTTTGTAGCTGCCATTCAAAGAGGCGGGACCCCCTGCGTTGCTGAGACTGACGTTACCGCAACGCTGTTCGACCTGGATGGTGGGATTGTTGTGGATCACAATGGGCGTCTGGTTGATGAAGATGGTAATGTTGGGCAGGACGATGTTTGGCATGATGCTCCCCCAGCCGTGACTCGAACTGTTGCAATGGATGTGGTTGTGGATCGTGATGTTCTGTTTGGATACCTTGTCCTGCGTGGTGATTCCGCTGTTCTGGCAGCACTTCTGGCAGCAAGGGCTGACACCGGGGCAAGTGTCGCAGTCGAAGCTGTTGCAGTTGCAGGAGGAGGGGCAACAGTTTTGGCAACAACCGATGGATTGTCTGTTGCAAGTGCCGCAGTTGATGCTGTTGCAGCTGTTGCTGCTGCATAACCGCTGGGCCATTGTCACGTAGAGTGCCGCCAATAGGAAACACAGCATCCATAACGACCTCATCTGGAACAAAGAGACAGGGGGGGGGGGGGCGTCACATGTTATACGTTATATATCTGAGCTAGTTGATTGTTCACACCAAAATATTATGAGTAGTGCACCCCTTCCTTTCCTCCACTTATCATTATATTTTTAGCAGGTTTTGTCAATTTTATCTTCACGTTTGTTAACTCAAAATGGTGCCCGAGGTACCTTGGTGTGAATCGACTTCCTAGCGCTAGATTCCGTGGTGACGATGACGATTTCGATACTGATGACCAACTCTTGCTTTTATATTATTTGTTAAAGAGAAGAAAATGGGCCCATCCATTCAACGAGAAAAGACAAGAAGACGGTGAATATCATTTTAATGTATGACTCACACGTTGATGATGAGAAATTCAAGGCGTACCTTAGATTGAACTACAATCAATTCTAGAAAGTCCTTCACTTGATAAAGTTGGCATCCGAAAAGAGGATGAAATATACTAGCATTTGCATGGAGAGAAAATGATAAGCTGCTTACAACACCCTCCTTAAATCCACCCGGGATCCAATCCCCGACCTCCCCAACACCTGTAATCTAATTTGATTTTTTAATGAACATAAAAAAGAGTAAGGAATGAGATATAACATTAACTTCCAATTAAAAGGTAGCTATCGCTTGTTTGCCCTTCAATTGCAAGGTAACTATCGCTTGTTGGCCCTTCATCTACAAGATAACTATCGCTTGATTAGTCTCCAATTACAAGGTAACTATCACTTGATTAGTTTCCAATTACAAGGTAACTATCGCTTGATTAGTCTCCAATTGCTAGGTAACTAGCGCTTGTTTTTCTATAAATTGTCTTAATCTTAACTATTTTTAGGCCTTCTCCATTTATGATTTAATAATTTATTAACTGTTTGTATGAACTAAAAATGGTTGCTACCGGTACTTTAATTCCGATTAATCAACCATACATGTTATTCATAATTGTATATGTTTATGTAATTATTTGATATACCTTAACTTAATTGTGTGTTTGGTTGTATCCTGGAATACCTGATGATTATAATGCATAACATTGAAACAAGTCTTCAATAAAAAATAAAAAAAGATACAAAATAATATTAAGAAACCATTTTAAAGCCTTATTTTACTTATACACTTCTATTTCGAATCTAATCTGAATTTAATATTTTATAATGATATATTTTCCAAGATTAATCCAATTTTAAGAAAGATTGTATATTTTTAATCGAGTTCAATAAAAATTATGTAAATTAACCGTGTCCAAAAAATTACTAGATTTTAAATATTACGAACAAGATTCGATAATATGAAGTAAAATAATACATATATGCTAACTTCTTTAAAATAAAAACTAACTTTTTACAAAGTTTTACTTTAAGATAGCTTTTGAATTAAATTCAATCGAAGTATATAGCTCAAATAGGTAGTAAGACGCAGTGTTAAAAAAAATCAATTGAATCAGAATTTTGAGTTTATTTAGATTTGAAATCTTGAATCCTAAACCGATTCTTTCAAATATTAAGATTTGTAACTTCGAATCCTAACAATATGTTTCAAACTCGGGTTCAGATTTCTAATATTCGCAAAGGCACTTTTTTCGCAAGATAAGCGAGTCAAATATTTGGCTCATGTATCAACCTTTGCTGGTAATTAGCTTTTTTTTTTTTTTAGCACCGCGTCCTACTATCTGTTCGGGTTATAGACTGCCGATGACGGCTAGCTCGAGGTTCGAATCTCGATCTGGTGTACTGAGGATGGTTTTTACAAAATTGTTTTCCACTCTTCCTCCACGCAAATGCGAGTACACTTTTTATAACTATAACCTTCCTAATCACAAAAATCGATTAGCGTTATTAGTACATAAGCGTATAACTCATACGGGTAGTAAGACGCGGTGTTAAACACTAAACTTGTACCAGACATCACATCGGTATGACGTCATCCGGGTTGCGTTATTCTGGTGACGGTACCTATTTTAAGCCTGTCTCATCATGTCGGGAATAATGACCGTCATATTGACACCAGATGACACAGATGACCAGGGCCTCTAATTTTGAAACGTGCGAGTAACGATTCGCTAACGTATTTCTCTCATCTCGCACACAATCTCACAAACCCCTAATTTTGAAACTTCTGAGCTGCGAAAACTGACGTCACACGATCGAATAGCGAGCGGATCTACTCGCCAGCCTCACACCGTGCGAGACAGGCCTTGTCTATCGAATAGGCAATAAAATAACAAAATGGATGCCATCCCCCTCTTCGGTTGCAGCTTTCTGAGAGTGATTTTGTTGAAATAAACCTATCACTGTACAAAATAGGTTTACAGAAGAAAAGAATATGATTGCTTTGTACACTTTATGCAATCCTTCAATACAAATATTTGTTTGGGTGAAAACGAAACTATACATTCTAATTTTTTCAATTTCCTCAGTCGTCAATTTGGGTGAATCGGTAACGTGACCGTCTCATGATATAAACTTGGCGTGTTCAAATCCTTAAAAAAATTTTTTTTTTAATTTATCAGACTTTAAACTTTAATTTTAAATGATCGTATTAGTAAGCATATAATATGTTTTAAATATATTTTATAGAAATACACAAGGTATTTGAGCCTACGTAGACTAATATAATAGTCGTTAAAATAATTTAAAAAGGTATTAAATTAAAAACGCTAAGCCTACATTAATTTTGAAATTTTGTATGTAGGTGATTATTTAAAAATTAAATTAATGGGTTTTATGACATAAAATTGTACACATTTTAAAATAAGGCTTGTACACATTTTAAAATAAGGATTGTACATATTTAAAATAAGGCTAAGTAAGCTAATTATTATTCGCATAGTAAAATTTTTTAGGGTATGTTTATGTTTTAAAAATAGTTGCAGAAATAAAATAATATATTACTAAATTCTAATTACGAAAACGTGATTTAAATTCAGACAAATATTAAAATATTTTACCTAGATAGGGATTGAACTCTTGAACGTCCGAATTGGAGTCAAGCGCGCTACCAAGTGTACCAAATTGGATTGTTCAAGATATCCGGTTTTTATTTTAGTCATATAACTTTGAGAAAATTTTGAGACAACAAGTTTAGATGTATACAATTGGAAGATGGTTTCCCAATGAAACTAAACTAACCGTTGTATATGATGTAATCAATACAATAATAATGTTTACTTTCAGTTACGTATCTTGTATAAAGACGTGTTGTGGCATACCATCGCCCCAACCCTTTGGCACGTCATGGTTTTACAGTGTTGTCGGATTGAAAACTCAGTCGCAAGCGAAACAACACTACACCGACTCGCACGACATTAGAAACCTTTCAAAATTAGCTCTGTTTCAGTACAGCCTGCGATTTGCGAGTTCATAAGTTGCGAGTTAGCTCGCAAGCGAGTATTTTCGCAAGTTTCAAAATTAGAGGCCCAGATGACAAGTATATTACATTGATTGGTGGTAACAGACACATAGTAAACGATTTTTTGGTTGAACGTAATTAATTTTAATATTTTGTGAAAATAATTAATATATTCTAAGTACAACAATTGCATCAGCAATAAAAGTGTGAATAATGCTTCTAATAACTTAATACTTTCCTAGGAAATTACTGTATGGATTGGCTTTTCGATAGATTATTGCATGGACAAAATGTATTAACAAAAATATTATGTTTTTTTGTTTCGTAATTGTGGCAACAATATATTCTACTGTATGAATTAATACAATAAAAATTATAAGACTCACACTTGTATCTTCTTATAATTGGCCAGCAAAATACATAAACGTGTTGTTTTTGTAACTTATAGAAAGACTCATAGAGAATATTAGTTTCAAAATAAAATGTTATTTTGTAAACAATTGCGCATAAACACAACCGAACGCCGTTTATATGACTTCATCAACGGCCTTTGTTTCTTCTGGTTCACCATATTAATTTGTGAAGAGAATGCAGCCTTTTAGAAGCTCTCGTTTACAAAATATTTTTAAGTTAACCATAAAAATATATATATCAAAAAACTCATTAAAATTGTTATTTTAATGTGTTTGTGTTCAAATGATATAAAAACGGTTAAAAGAAAAACACATTTTAAAACAAATTATTTTTTCTGAGAATTATGACTGCCAAAATTGACAGAAAATCAAATTATGGTCTGGCAGATCATAATGGTTTGGTGAATGGACACATGAAAGTAGATCTGGTAACGTTTTCTAGCTCTCAATTACCACCACTCCAGTGCCAAAAATACTTTTTTAGTACTCCAAATCAAAGTTATTCTTGTGGCCACTATTGGCCATGACAAGGTTGCCCACAAAACATCGAGTTATCCTCATATAAATGTTCAAACTTTGGAAAAAGATAGTACAGACCTGTAAGAATTAAAAGTTGAATACTCGAAGGCATTACATCTTACTCGGCGAAAAATCGTATTTTTTTTTCCGAGAAACGGGAAGAAGACTATGTTTAGCCTAAGATTGTGAATTAAAAAATATTGGTATATTCATATTTGTGATCATTAGGCAAGCGAAAGTGATGTAAAACGTCTTTTATATCATAAATTGACAAGTTCACGTTTTTTCTTACGGATGTTTTGGGACTCAAATAGCTAGTAAAGTATAATAAGTTTGGGTAATTTAATTTTTAAATTATTGATGTTCAAATAAGAGACACAAATATAACCACCTTAAAAACAGTGTTGATAATTTTTTGTTTTTTGTAAGTAAACTCTAAAAGAGATTGAAGTTTGTAAAAAAAACTTTAACAAAATTGGAAATTAGGTTCTATTGATTGAAATGTAGGCCTTATTTTAAAATAATTTTGAAAATATGTGATTAATCCATTTTAATAATAATAATATAATTAATAGATAACTTAAAAATATGATAAAAAAGAATAAAAGTGCTTAGATAAATTCCTTACGCCGGAATAGATGTTCAACTTTGAAGGAATTATTTATTTATAGCTGATCAAATTTCTAAAAAAATTAATAAAAATCCATTAAAAATAAAACGTTCCTTATTAAAGTGACAAGAGCAATATTTGATTAGATCCAGCATTTAGTTTATGAATAACAGAGCTGTGTGAGAGTAACTATTTTATTTCTTGGTTAAATTTCTCTGTAGTACTATTCAAAATTTTACTCAATTAAATGTTTATATATTGTTATTAAAAATTTTACACAAATTTCTACTCAGAACACGTATTTTTCAGCGATATCAAACTAGTTTTAACTCAACAGAGTTATTTAGCCCAGTACTGGGTCACTGTGTAACAAGCTTACAAATGAGGCAACCTAAATAGTATTAATAATAATAATAATAATAATAATAATAATAATAATAATAATAATAATAATAATAATAATAATAATAAGTAACATGTATTTGGGGTCACGTGTACTAAGGCGTCAAGCTCGTCTGGTTTATTTTGCCATGACGAGCGGGAAAGAATTCGATTTTTTCCACTCTCCCCCTCTTTCTAAAAGTGGGTAAGTTTCCTATAAAAATAATTCTACCTTCCTTATTCCTTTTCCACTTGTTTAGTAAAATTTAGTTTGCCCTTGTGGACACTAAGACAAGACACAGACATAATTTTCCCTCTACATATAATATATATATTATTTAATTAATGGTTCATATATAATTAACGTAAGTGATTGGAATCACGATTATAGCGAGCTTCAAACTACTCGTAGCTCGCTTATTTTTACATCACTAAGAGATTAATAAAAATCATTCTAACTACACATAATAATTATATCTAAAGTTAGCTTGTAAAAAATCCTTAAATTTCAACTCCACCAGGATTTGAACAGAAATCCCTCAGAAAAATATGCTGTGCTGATTATCCATGCTTATCTGATGCACAGCCAAGCAAACACCTAAGTGATCCCGTCCATTGCTGTGGTCCTCTTAATATTTAAATCAAATAAACTTTAGGTTTAGGTATCTATGTATGTCTCTCTCTCACTTTGTCAATCAGTCCAGACCGGTAAGCAGGCAGGTAAGCAGGCGGGCACTCCTCGCACTTCACTGCTCGCAGGACAGCTTCCCAATGCTACCCCCGAGTCCTTCACCAAGTCTCGGTTGTATCAGGAAAATAGGTGTGGTGGGACGTCAACCCGTTTCAAATCTTATCTTTTTTTCTTTTTTTTTTGCTCGCTTTACAAACATTACAATGAACAATGTTGTCAATTGAGGAAAGACTACAAATATGTAGAGACTCCAATATGTGGTAAACAAAATTATTTATTGGAGTCCATCGAATAAAAAGTTGGATTTTGGCATAAAAAAAAGTCGCAAAGGGGGGGGAGGGTATCTATTTTTCTCAAAATATTCTCTAACGGCTTTGAATATATTTTGCATCTAAGACACTGTTTAACATAACAAACGAAATGGCCACTCTCTTTTTACCATAAAAATGAATTTGAGGACACTTTACTTAAGCAGAGATTTCCAATTTTCATCATTTCTTCGTAAATATTTGAGATATGAAATAACTTATCATTGTAAAGTTATAGTACTATTAACATTTTTAAAAATATTAATAAATTAATAATTTCTGATCTATAAGCAAATAGATATAATTTTTTTATGAAGGCCTTTGAAAATTTGTATTGATTGCTATGATCTTTGGTGGATATTCCTCTTTTCTCGCTGTTTATTATTTCATCTATGCTCTTTGGAGCAGTGTTCCTGCAACAAATTGTATTATCTCATTTCACAAATCTTACTAGATCTATGCCCAATCTTACAATGTCATGTTATTCTATTCGTTAGGGCTTAACATGAGGTTAAGTGACAAATACCATTACTTTTGGATTTTACAATGTTCGGTTAGAGCTAGCGTCTTCGTTAAAGTGCTTGTAAAGTTAACGCGAGGTCTACCTTCTGGTTAGCATTTTAACGTCCAAATTAACTTCCAAACATTCCGCCATATTGTTTTATGGCAATTGTTATTATTCAAGTGAGGTTACTTTATTATATTTAGAATATTTTGGACACTTATTTATGGATTCTCTCGGTTTTAATATTGTCCACCTGTAATTAAATAAATGTTTCACCAATGATCACCTAGTCACAGGATTGGGATGTTATGATTTTAACGGTGACCTGGTGGTCTAGGAGTAAGGTGTCGGACTTCTGTGCTGGTGGCCGGGTTTCAATCCTCGGTCCCGGCACAGATTTATCTGATTACCAAACCCTTCCTTCACCTCTGACAAGACATCTTGTGAATGTGGGAAATGCCAGGCCTCCACCGTGGTTCGGATTCCATGTTAAACTGTAGGTCCTTCATTTCATCTCACAATCACCCTACCATTTCACATTAGAGTAAGTGCGTATAACCCGAACGGGTAGTAAGACGCGGTGCTAATAATAATAATAATAATAATAATAATAATAATAATAATAATAATAATATAATAATAATAATAATAATAATAATATGATTTTAACTTTCAATTAATTTGTATATGCCTCTTTGGTGTACATATAGCATTTAATCTACTCGTGTTCAATCCCGATCACTCCTAATTAATTTTTGAAGAAGAAATTACTCCCAATTTAACATCGAGATGATAAAAAATAATTATGTGGAATTTATTCCTTCTATTTAATATTGCTGTTTAATTTGGAATCCCCACGTTTCTTTTGAGCAAGTTTTTATAGGGTGATTTGTAAGTTGTGGTATGACGGGGGGCAGAGGTTTTCAATTCCTGATACTGAATTTTATCGTAAATATTTTGGTTTAGCCCTACAAGCTCTTCTTTCCTCTTAAAACTATGTGAATTCTTTTCAATGGTTTCACTTCCTGATTCGGAGTGGTCATATATTGTTGTAAATAGTTAAGAGTAATTGACAATAGTTGTAGGCCTACCTATGTTTTTATCGTCTTGTAAGTTATCATGTGTAGGCCTGAATGGCTAATATGGGACGTGTTTTCTCTTCACTTTCTCCCCAAGTACACGTTCATGATTAATTAGGGGTGGTTTTTATTTGAACTTTAAATTGTGTGCTTAAAAATTGACTATGACTCTACTGTTTGGATATTTAATTATTTTGAAGCTTAAAAAATAGCGTTAAAATACACGCCTGTTTAAAATAAACAGTGTAGGTATACCCATCTTTATTTGCACATAGATTATTATTATTATTTAGCACCGCGTCTTACTACCCGTTCGGGTTATACGCTTATTTGCACATAGAAAAAATCATTATATAATATAAACTTATATGTATGAATATGATTATTGAATGACATGACGTGTTATAAACAACAACATAAACATGTATTATACTTTAATCTGTTTTCCTAACAACTCCATAACTTCACAGATATTAAAATATTTACTTACAATATATTGGTTCAAATTAAGCCAATCAAAAGCTTTGTAACAAATCTAGTGCTCCGAGAAGCTTAATGATAAGAACTATTGGAAGGCACCTATCCGTAACTTGACGAGCACATCAAAATAGTATTGTAAAACGCAACACCAAGTTTAACAAACGTTTAGACTTTACGAATGGTTAAGTTACGAGGACTTTAATGTGACATTGTAAGATTGGGCCTTAGTAAATTATCTATTTTAAGATTAAAAAATAGAGAAAAAATCTGTAGGATGCACCGTATTGTTTATTTCTACTAAAGTCGGAACATAAATATTTGAGGAAAGTTTGAATTCAAGAAATTATTATTCAATGAAGTATGGCCGGGGTGGGGGGGATGCAAGGATATATAGATAGTGAAGAATTGATTAGTTATTTTGATAATTTTGATATGTTTATAGGTCGATCGGGGCCGAAAAAGGTATTTAACCCCAGGTCTAGGGTAAGACAAGGACAATAAAGTGTTGTAGTATCCAGATGTTAACTTTACATTATTCATTCATTAATTCATTCATCTTGCGATTGGTTTACTGTAACTCTCCACTTTTACCTATCTTGGGCCTTTTTTTTTTTACATATTTTACCTTATTCTGCCAACATCGTTCACTATCTGAATCATATTCTACAGTCTTGGTCTTCCTCTTGAATTCCTCCCTTCACCATCCCCTTCTTTATCATATTCATCAAACCATCATGTCTCAGTATATGCCATGCCATGTTAACTCTGCTTGGCTGTATACTTTTCCACAGTTTCCTTTCTTCATTTGCTTTTATTAGCATTCTGTATTCGATATCATCGCCATCAAATACATACTAAACATTCTTCTGTAGACCCCCTTTTCAAATGATTCGAATCCTTGCCTTTCAATCGTTCCATTGGTTCATGTTACACATCCATAAATGGCAACGCTCCAAACATATGCCTTTAGAAAACTTTTACTGTTTTACATAGTCATGCTAGTCGAGATTAGTAATGTCTTCTATTATGAAAAACTTTCTTTACCTGAGCAATTTTACTTATAATATCGATCCTGCTCTTGCTATCTTCGGTTATTTAACTTCCTTGGCAGTAAAACTCCATTACTTGCTGGGCATATACATAAGAAAGAAGAACTAGTTTAAGAGTAGTCTGGTAGCAGTGAAGGAAGCGAGAAGGAAAAGTATGTTAGGGAACAACTGCGGAGTAACCCGTGGAGGGTTACATTTAAAATAGTCACGGGTAAACTAAGGATTCCAATTTCTATCACGACACTACAGCGCAGTGGTGGCTCGTGTATAGGCACGCGGAACTGCAGCACCACCTATTTCAACTTGATATTACCGATAACATTTAATATAATGAGTCCTTTTTTCTTTATTTATTTATTTTTGTAGTACAATATATATTCCTTAAGCTTAGTGTCAGTACTTCAGTAGCCATCCTCCAGTTTATGAAAAAGATACAAAAATCTGTGTATGGAACTGTGCATTTCACAGTGCCAGCGACGTGGTGTTTGACTGTTGTTCGCATGCGCACATAGGAGAGGGTGGGGAGGCAGGCGGGACTGCCAGGTAGAGAGAGCACTGTTTCTCTCGCAGTGCTGGCTCTGGCGTGATGGTGGAAGGAAGTTTTTTTTTACTCAGTGTGTGTTGTGCTTAAAAACCGTGTACATATTCTTGAATGTGATAAAGTGTAGAAGAGTGTAGAATTAGATTATTATTCTGCTTTCAGCTATTCTATTTGATTCATTCTTTTTCGGTTATTTTATTTAACAGAAAGACTAAATTCGCTTGCAGTACTTTCAATGGAGAAAAATTTCCTCAATTGTCATTCAGAGATCAAGGAGAAAATTATTGAACTTTTTGCGTAAATTAAAACAAGAAGAATGGATTTAATTTTTAAATGAATAGATCAAGCTTGAACTGTAACAATTTAAGTTAAAGTAAATAAAAAGTCTTTTTTTGTTAAGATTTCATCACGCTCCTGAATAAATTTTCTTTTTATACATGTTTTTTTCCTTTTACACAATTTTAAAACAAAGGCTAAACATTTTCTGGAGCAGCACCCCCCTCTAATTTTAGATACGAGCCGCCACTAGTGACCAGAAAGATTAAGAATATTTGCTGAGTAGAATCGGTGGAGTTGTTCCTGGAGACGTGGTTTCCCGATGACCCCATAGAAGACGAAGACGACCAACATGAAGACATCAGAATACTGGTGACTGACTTATACAATGATGAGACTGAAGTCTATCCAGTAACCCAGGTTAAGGTAAAGAAGTTCATAACTTCAATGAAGGAAAAACAAAGATCCTGGTTCAGAGGGTGTCAAATTTGAAGTGCTGCAGAAAACTGCAGATTGGATCATTCCATATGTCGCCCAGTTGCTGAATGAATACCTGGTACTGGTGACTGGTGGTCTAGGGGTAAGGTGTCTGACTTCTGTGCTGGCGGCCGGGTTCAATCCTCGGTCCGGCACAGATTTATCTGATTACAAACCCTTCCTTCACCTCTGACAAGACATCTGTGAATGTGGAACGCCAGGCCTCCACGTGGTTCGGATTCCACGTTAAACTGTAGGTCCTTCATTTCATCTCACTATCACCCTACCATTACACTTAGCGTAAGTGCGTATAACCCAAACGGGTAGTAAGACGCGGTGCTAATAATATAATAATATAATACCTGGTACTGGCTAAAGTACCGAATTTCTGTAAACAGAGTGCGGTAGTTATTCTAAGCAAGAGAGAGAGGAGCAAAAAAACCATGCTTCCTAATTCATATAGACCTATATTCCTGCTAAACACACGTGGGGAGCTACAAGAAAATCTCCTCTGTGCAAGACTATAAAAACACCGCAAGGTGATAAGAATGAACCTAATAGGAAACTCAAGAACTACGTACACGTTCAAGATATTTGTTGACATCTCGGGTGTGTTTGACAACCCGTGGTGGCGAACACTGTTTGAAAGGCTAACATAAATAATGTGTCCTAGTAAATTGTACAACAGCTTTTTGAACTCTTTCAATGAGAGGTACGCCACACTGAGGTGAGACTAAAAATATTGTAGTTAGACTTAAGAGTCAAAAATTATGTACAGGAAATAAATAAATGTAACCTTACTTCTTATAGTTTTATATTCATTTGACATATTTCTCATTTACTACACATCAACACTTACATATAGACTAGATGAATAGTAGAATATATAATATTAACATTAATATTCAAATATAAATTCATTGAATGGGGTATATCAAATGAAAACATTTACATACCATGAACCATTTGATAAATAATTGTATATAGATTTATTTTTTACAAACACCCTCGACATAAATAGAATGTATCACATAACACACCATTGGGGGAGAGGGGGGGTATTAGAATATCTCCCCGAAACAACAATTTACCTTGTCAAACGGTGTTCCTTAATGAGCTCTACGTGCCAGCAGACACAAACAAGGCTTGAAAGATCAACCCCCTTTCCTCATCCCCCATCATCCTTGTTTTTATTTGCTTTGATCACGGACCAGCCTTTATCCCACGAGGGTTCCGTTGAGAACAAAATTCTCGTGTCCGAGTTGATAGTAAACCATTTTCCCGCGGACTGGACGATGACCGGGTAAAACAAAAGGCTGTATGGAAATATGTATATAATAGGATTCTGGTAGAAAAGAACTTTCAGAAAATATAAACTTTTTTTTATCGTCGACATTGATAGCGTATATTATATGTTATTAGTGTTATTTTACGGGCATTTATAATACCTATAACATAGCTTGACGTATGCATATATTAAAATATTTTAGTAGCTTTCGTAACCATATGTCCTTGCTACAATATTTTCATTGCAACCAAATGTTCATAGTAAGAGCCTTTTAAAAAATAATTTTCTTAAACAAAAATTCTTAGAATTCGATTATATTATTAGTGCTATTTAATAGGTATTAATAAAATGTATAAAATGTGACAACTGCAGATCACATGACTTTACCTATGAGTAAGTGAAGTGGAACTAGTAACTTCCCAGTCTTTCTATGAAAATTAGACTATAAATTTGTAAGTTAATAAAGGTTTTAGTTGAAAATGAAAGCTAATACTTCAAAAATGTGTGTATATTATTGTGTACTTAGAGTAAAATTATGTGTCTTATAAGGATCAAAGTTAAACTTCAACTAAAACTTGGGACAGCAAATGAAAATAGATTTTCTTCCAAAAATATCACTTACACAATGAGATATAGATTTTTATTTCCAGTGCAAATTTAACAAGTATTTTTAAATTCTAGGCTTATTAAATAACCTATATTATCATACACACACCTTCATTAACTCACTCACACATCACTGCACTTACCCAACCCCTGGGATTGGAAACATGATTTTTATCTTGTAAGAAAGGTTGCCCCATATAGCCAGAAAAATTTAAAATTGGGAAATTTCAAATAGGACTCCGGGAAATAATGGCCTATACTTAAAAAAAGTTTTTTTATATGAGGTAGAAAATTAAAATTTGGCAGAAAGGTAGAGAGATACCACTTCAGATAGCCAAATAAATCTTAAAATTTGAAATTTCGGAGAAAAGGGGGTGAGAAGTTCCAAATTCAAAAATTTAATAGTACACAGCTATTTCCTGTGTTAGAAAACTTAAATTTGCCAGGCAGGTGAAAATAACACTTTAATGTTTTCATCCCTTAATATTTAATTAAACTTCTAGCTAGGATTTTAGGAAAAACAGGAGGAAGGTGCTTAAATGGGGAGGGGGGGGGGGAAGAATCACTTTTGGATGTATTAGAAAATTTAAATTTAGCAGGCAGGGGAAAATAACACTTTAATGTTTTCATCCCTTAATATTTAATTAAACTTCTAGCTAGGATTTTAGGAAAAACAGGAGGAAGGTGCTTAAATGGGGAGGGGGGGGGGAGGAATCACTTTTGGATGTATTAGAAAATTTAAATTTAGCAGGCAGGTAGAAGGACAACTTCAGACCACCATGTTCATCTTAATATTTGAAATTCCTTAACAGTGTAGATGGAATGGGTGTTACAATTTCCAAAACTAATAGAAACAAATATTTTTTATGTGTGGTAAAAGACTGAAATTCTTCACAAAAAATAACCATAAAATAAAGATGATTTTGAATAGAGAAAATAGGGAAGGGTAGGGAATCATGTACAAAAAAATCTCTTTGACAGGAAAGTATAAGGATTACTACAATAACGAAATAAGCGTTAAATATTCCTATTTATAAAGGGTGTTTGGGAAATGGGGTTTCTCGAAATTTCCAAAACTAAATTAATAAATCACTTTTCAATGTGTTAGAAGATATAAATTTGTCATGTGTGTATAGGAACCACCCCAACCTTTAAGGTCTGATCCTTGAATTTCAAATTGAAGCAGTAAATTAGCTGAAAATCTTTCCAAAATTATTAAAAAAAAAAATTGCGATGTTTTTAAAATGACAACGCCCCAATTAACCATAAAATGTGTAATGTTTGGAATTTCAAAATAGGGGGTGGGAAATTTCTAGTAAAAAACAATTTTCGATTTAGTAGAAAAATTTAACTTTGTAGTGGCAAACGAAAGAAAAGCTAAAAATATAAAAAACAAAAATGAAATACTATTTTAAAGAGGATAAATTTGTGTTTCCATAGAACGCACCTATCTAGCTGTGACATAACAATTATTAAAATTAACAATTTTAAAGACATAACAAGGTGAACCGTTATGCTCTTTTTAAAAACATGATGCTATTATTCATTATATTTCTGTAACATAGTGTATTATTTATTTATTCTGAACTGTGATGCACTTTTTTTCAACATATTTGTTAGGTTTTTTTTTTTTTTTTTTTTTTTTACTCTTTACTGACTTTTCCTACATTTCCGTAACCCTTCCCACCTTTTCTTGGGAATATGATCCAGACACGATCCACCCTGATCAGACAAGTAAAGTGAAGGTGAGTTACTTCTGCCTTTACTTGGGAATATGATCCAGACACGATCCACCCTGATCAGACAAGTAAAGTGAAGGTGAGTTACTTCTGCCTTTACTATTTCCCATTACCATATAGTCCATTTTGTCCGTGTTCGTAACACTGGTCCTCCAGAGTTTTTTTTAGTTTATCCTTCATCATCAAAATACAATACAATATTTATGTATTGGTTTGTTTATCTTATTTTATTATCGTAATTTGCTAATGGATTGCTTTTGTTTGTGCACTCAGTTTGTAGGAAAAATATTTCGTATCAAATATTTGATTAATTTGTATTTATTATATACCATGATTTGTTTGTGATTGCCATAATTAACTCAGGATTTACAACGAGGAACCAACAAAAAAGGGGCAGCCTGTTGTTAAAATTACTAATTGGATACATTTGGAGCATCGAGCTGAATTGAGCATGAACTTGGACTTTTATGAAAATAGAAAATAAATATTGGAGAGCTTTGAAATGTGATGCTGGAGAATACTTGGGAAAATTAGGTGGACAGACAAGGTGACAAATGAAGATGTCCTAAGAAGAACGGGGAGAAGAGAAGCATTTTGAATGTGATTCTTCATTACAAAGCAAACGGGATCTGATACATATTCAGTAGGAACTGTCTTCTGTACTACGTCATAGAAGGAAATTTTGAGGGAAATAGATAAAGTCTAGGAGATGAAGGATCAGGCAGAGGGAAGGACGTATTGGCGGTGTAAGTTCACTGACAAAAGGAATAGACCTGTTGTAAGACATAGCACATATTAAAAAGTGTTCGTACTGCTTAGTCATGCGAAGAACGGGTAAAACTTTTAGTGTTCTGATAAATCAAGTGCAAAGCTCAACCAGAATGAAATACGCAACACTCTGTAAATCCCGAGACGAGCAATTGGCATAGAAATAATAATTGACTCGTCAGTCTTAGAATTAAGTAGATTGTAGACGGTGGAGAAAGTCGAGGTTTGAATCTTGGCCGAGGGCAGTATGGGGTTTTAGTTTACACGCAATTCATCGGTTATTACTGAGATTTTCTCATCCCATCCCACACACTACTGATAGTGAAAATTTTTCCATGCTTACTTACTAGGCCCTAGAGTATTACTTATTATATATATATATATAATATATAAAAGTAGTATATATTTAATTAAAATATTAATATTATATTTAAGTATATATATAATAATTAAATTCTTATAGATATAATAAATACATATTTATAAATGTATGTGTAACATCTGTTGAAGCTACAAAAATAATAACAGTATTATTATCTACAAAATATTTATTATACATCAATGCAACACACCTCAGCCAGCTGTAATCGGAACGTCCCACCCCACTTAACCTTCAATAACACGCTAGGACCGAAACAACACGACCGACCCCAATCTACTAGCCGAGTTGACTGACCGAGTCAATCAAGCTCTGGAATAGTTCCGGCCTCATTCGCCACCGCCGCTTCCACCTTAGACCAGAATCGACTACAAGCTTCCAGAATAATCTAGCTTGACCTTCTCCAAGGTTCTGGCACAGAATAAAAGGCTGACCAATCTTCCATCGCGTGTATATCCAATAGTTTATCCTCCCACCCCTCCCTTTTCCTATCGTGCACACTTCAGCTGTTGAGTGAATATATACCGCTGTATTTTCCTTGGAAAATTACTCTTGGTTGGATTTTCGTTGAGGATGCTTCTAGTCCAGTAAAATGTAAGTTATTAAATTCTTTTTCAGCCAGTCATTTAAAATTATCTTTTCGGTGTGTTGATATAGAACTTAAAAAATCTTTTGGCTCAGAATTCTTGTCGGATACAAACATCTAATTTAATTAATTTGTTAATATTGATAAATATTTGAATAAATAACTTGTTGAACATAGTTAATAAATTTGGAAAATATTGGATTGCTATCGATATTATTTTTAAATCTAGGAAACCTTTTGTATTATTGTTCTAATCAAATTATAAAATATGAGTCTTTTGTACTTTGGCATAGAATGAAAATCAAGGTTAGAAAGATCCAGTTTGGTTTCGTATCGGTGAACATTATTGTTAGTATTAAAATGTTTAAAATATGGAAATCTTCATCACTAATCAATCACTAAAATAAACTATGGTTAATTTTAGTAGTGATGATATTCTAAATTTAATAGTTTTGATCGAGTATATTTTAAGTATACGTTATGACGTATCTTATAAACTCTTTTTTACATAATATGTTTTGTTTTCATAATGTCAAGTTTGATAAACAAATTATAATTTTTGTCATTTAATTATTAGGATTTTGTCCTTATGGCATAGAACATTAGATATGGAAATATGGTAATACTTTGTACGTAAAATGTAACTTTGTCACTAATTGGGGGAAAAAAAAATGTCTTAAGCAATTTATTCCTATTAAATGAAAATTTTGCTTTTGTATACTCTTAACAAGTAATAGTTTCAAGTTTTTATGTGGTTCTGAAGTATGGTATTTTAAGTATGAGAGTCGGTTAGGCTCAATTGTTAATGCTCTTGCAGTTTTTTCTATCTTGTCTATCATATAGCATTGCCTGTTGTAATGTTAGGATCTATGATGCTGCTATAGATCGAGCAGTACGTTTTATGAAAACAGGAATTATTAAATTTGATTAATTGTTAATATCATTCTAATATATATACCTTTATATACCTTTTAAAAATGGATATTATTCTAACATATAAATATCAAAGAACATTTTCTAATTGACTTCTCGATTATGAGATCTAATTCACCTGATCAGCTACCGGTTTTATCTTTTATTGTTGATATATATATATTCCCTCTTTGGCAACTGAGGTGTTGTGTGAAGGAATCCGGCTTAGAATAGTTATCTTTTATAAATATAAAGATATGTATTTGAAGTGTTGTTCAAAAGGGGTCATTCTGTAATGTCCTTATTATTTTGCTATTGTAATGTTGCACGTCCTTACTTTAATCCACTAAGGACAAAGGATGGGTGCATATTGATGTATCAAATAAATATGTGTATATAATCATCATGAACAGCTTCAAGCCACTGATCGGGTCTGTTTGGAACAAAAGCTCCTCCACCGCCTCTCTCTCTCTCTCTCTCTCCACCTTGACCCAGTCCTCTCCTCTTTTCTCCACACTCCTCCTTACTCCCTCAGCCATCTGTCTGGCTCTTCCTTTCGACCTACTACCTCCCCCCCCCTCCACTTTCATAACCAACACACTCCTGCGCATTCTTTCTCTCTCCATTTTTCTCACGTGGCCATATACCCCCTTAGTCATGCCTTTTCTGGCTCTTCCTTTAATATTAATCTTTAATTTCTCATCCTATAAAATTTGGTCACAGTTATCCTGATTCGTATAAATTTCATTTCACTCGCCTGAATTCTGCTTCCATCCTGTTCCTTTATTACGCTCGTTTCTGCAACGTACGTCAATATTGTAGATCAATATATTAAATAAATATCTTAATTTATATAAATGTATGTGTCCTGGTGTGTCGGTGCATCGCCTCACCCCCTAGTGGTACAGGTAACAGTACACTGGCCGGCAAGGCAGCCTCTATATTAGGGATACTGGTTTGCAAGAACAGTGAAGAGTGCTCAGGGTAAGACTTAGCAACGGCTGTATTTGTGGTGTACGGTCTAAAATATGCCAACATCGATTGGTACAGCATTCTTACCGTAAGCAGCGAATATTCTCATGGATGGCGGGTATGATCAAGGTATATATATATAAAACATATACCTAATCACGTCGTCCCCTTACAGGGTAGGCAATAGACTGTGCATATAGCTCAAAAAACAATTCCGTACATAATCCCTCCTCCCTTACTGTCTCCACACTTCCCTACACTCGCATACCCCCTTTGCATTAAATATTTATATATATTAAGATATTACATATACATAATGTTTACATATTTAGGTACATATATATATAATTATTGGGAGGTATTTAAGGCGCACTTTCTGAACCTAACTAATAGAAAAAAATACCACAACTTACAGTCCAACTTAATTCTAAAGTAGACACAACACCCTCTCTGCCGCCATTTATTCACCTCTGTGAAAAGGAAAGCCCAAATTTCACCAATCATAAATTTATCTGCTTTGTCGGGAATCGAGTCCGGTACCTTTTTTTAATTATCTCTAGGCAGACGCACAACGGATTGAGCTAAGGCTTCGGATAGCACGTAAAATTAATGACGCCAAATAGAAAGAAGTATAAATCCAAGGCATGCACTTTATTTTTCACTTATTTTACACGTTTACACTTGTTTATTCAACATTTTTACCCCCTTTTTCTTCCTGCCTAAGCGTGAAATGAGGTGTAATGTAAACTGCGGTGCATAGCTTTACAAGCGGTGAGAAAGAGGGTAACTGGGGGAGGAGGAAGGGGGGCTGAAAAACACACAGAGGGAAAGCTAACGGGTAGTCGAGGGGAAGGGGGGACCCCATCTATTCTTTGTGTTAAGTTTTAATGACGTCATTAGCAGCCATGTTGTAAGGGACTGAATGGCAACAAGTCTACTTTATAGGGGGAATCTCTGGTTGCCACTTTTTGGGGTTTAGGTGAAAGGTAATGGCATATTTCAGGGGGATGGAATGCCTATATTCCTTATTATTTATAGTTTTATTAATACTAACATATCTATATGCATTTGTTCTTGCTTCCAGTCCCTGCTAAACGAAAATCTACACTAAAGTTTGATTCACAAGTTTGCCGAAGATTGAGAGCATAATATGCTCGAATGGCGTAGCAGTTCACACAATAGCAAAAATGTATGTTGACCCATAATTATTTGTAGCTCAAGTTTAAAATATCTGATTGTCAATATATTTAATTTTATAGTGGATAAACGATGCGTGTCTTTTATTTATTATGTTGTTTTGTTGGCACAGAACGAGAACGTCACTCAATCCTCAATGGGTTATTTAAAATCATTCCCCGACAGTAGACGTAGCTGTCTGCTTGTATTTTGATTTGTAAATGCATACGCATTGATTGAGTCAGTTGGTTTCGAATTGATATAATTTCTTTCACGCAGATTTTTATGGAGGAAGCATCGACAAAGCTGATATTGGTTTTAAAAATACGGAGCAACTAAGCGGCTCACGCTGATTGATTGTGATTGGGTTATAGCTCAACACGTGACCACATTTAGGTTCTGCTCTTGTTTTTAGGTGAGTGTGTGAATCCACAATAATGGGGTAGGATTGACAGTAGTGGTAGACCATCGAGAAAATGTACTTTCTTTTATGCTGAAGGAGATACCATTTAGGAAAATAATAGAACCCTCAGCATACTCGCTCGTGATTCGAACCCTGATCTCCAAGTCAACGGCAAAGTGGACCATAGTAAACTCACTCCTCAATCCGTGTGTAAAATTGCGTGGGTGGCTGTTAGTATTATTTAAATAATTTTAAAACTATATTTACTTTACATATTGGGAGCTTAAGGTCGTTAAAGAAGAACTTTATCTGTTAAAAAAGTTACTAAGGGACTAGGCTATAGTCGCGGGACTATTATCCATGGAAGTGAATAGTACACACTATCACACGATAATAGACTATAGACTTGCTGGGTAAGTGTTGTTACTTAGGGGTCAACTGCTCTACAGTTAAACTCAGATAAATATCAGGCCTCATTTCTGGACCTATCAGCGATCAAGCGTGGTGAACTATTTCCCGTGTTGTTGAGTGAAGTTGACAAAATAATTGAATGATTGATTGATTGATTAATTAAATCGAATAAATATATCTGGAAGAAACCACTTATCTTACAAGCTATATACAGGGTTCTATTAATATACACAGGGATAAGGAATTTAAACTTAACGACTGTTTATCGAAGCAAACTGTGGTTGAAGTGTTGCATCCTTTCGTTAAGCTACTGGTACAGTTTGATAATCGTGGCTTAGCTTGTAAGTTAAGTTTCCATAGTAGCTAAGTCAGTAGTATATGATTATAATGTTCTAGGCGTCACAGATTAAAATTTAATAACATCAATTTTTTTTATTTAATCTTACTGAAAACTTTAACCTTTCAAATCTGAAATTGTATTAATAAAAGTGGTTCTTATTTTTAAACCTTTATAAAAAAACATACTTATTAGTTGAGCCCGTATATATTTAATCAATATTTTTATTAAAAATACCTAACAAGCCAAACTAAAATCTGCACATTATCTTAAAATATGTTTTATTAAGGTGATTACTGAAACAAAATATGTCTAGATTTCAGAACATAAAAAATTAAAAAGGGTTAAGAAAGCTAATTATTATTGGAATAATGAGACCTTGATACGGTTTTTAAAAAACTTTTAGAAATAAAAAATTAATAGGGTCTACTATAACTGACACGTATTTGTTACTAGGAATTCTTACTTTCTCGTATCAAGAGAAATGATTGTATTTTGAATAAAAAAATCGCTCCTAAGATTATTATGAATCTTTACTTTTAATGTGAACTCATACCACCCCTCTAACCCCTCGAAAAACTAGATTTTAAAATTCGATCTGTCCCCATGTCTGTCTCTGGCCACGAATACAACACGGTTTGATGGATTTTGTTCAAACTCATTATTTATATTTTATAGAGTTATACATAGGGTTCTTTTTTTTTATTTTGACCCTATCTCTCAAATAACTATTAAGGGTAGCTTACTGATGAGTGATTTTTTTTAAAATAACAATTTTCCAAAATTAGCTTTAATGATTTTATTTAAAATTCATATCTAGAAAGTGTTTGACCTTGTATATAATACTCTGTACTTGGTTTTGGGATAATAACTCGTTAAAGAGCAGTTTAGTGATGAGTGATTCTTGAAAATTAAAAATATTTCGAAAATGTTAAATTTTCTTAATAAATATTTTTAGTATATTTCTTGATAACATATAGAATTAGAATTAGAATTCTTCAATATTAAATAGATGCACGATATGTGATTTTTTAATTACTATGTTAAAAAACTTCAATGCTAAGGGGAAAATACGTGAGAATAGGCCTGAATGTTTTAGTAAGGAATTGAAAAAAATAGCTGAGTGCAAAAGGATTAAACTGCTATAATTTGTTATTTCATATTTTGGTGATTGATCGTGATAGTCACTTATTTTGTTGCTATACACCTCTGAAAATGTCAAAATTCAAGAAGAAACGGGATCTTTGGACTGATGAAAGTCTGGAAGCTGCTATGAAAGCTGTACAAAGAGGACAACTATCTCAACGTGCAACGTCAGAACGCTATGGAGTGCCTAGAAGAACATTGAGGAACCATTTGAAGACAGGGAAGACGACGAAAAGCTAAGGAAGAACGAATGTACTAACAAAAGAACAAGAGAAGAACTTGGTAGAAATAATACTAAAGTTTGCTAAAATTGGTGTCCCTTTAACTCCAAAAGCTATACGAAGGCAAGCGTTTATATTTTGCGAGCAAAATAAAATTAAGAATAACTTAAATAAAGACAGTTGTCTTGCGGGAAAAGATTGGTTTAATTGGTTTTTAAAGAGAAATCCAAACATTTCCAAACGTAAAGCCCAATTTTTGAATCCTGCTCGAGCTCAAAAACTAAATAAATCCATAGTGAAGCAGCACTTTGATGGAGTCGAGAAGCTTTATGGGAGTTAGGTGTTAATAATCACCCAGAATGCCTCTAACAACATGGATGAAAAGGGATGTCGTCTCACGATACATAAACAGCAGTCAGTCTTAGCGCAAAAAGATTCTCGAAGAGTGCATAATATGGTTTATTCAGAACATGAAGAGAGTGTTACTGTTGTTAGTTGTTTGAATGCAATAGGGGCTGCTATCTCTCTATGATTATCTTCAATGGTAAAGGCATAAGCCTGAGTTCGATGACAATTGGCCTGCTGGGAGTTTAGTAAGAATGGCACCGAAGGGGTGCATGAGTAGACCATTATTTATTGAATTTATTAACCATCTTGGAAAACACAAAGCTCCTGGAAAATGTCTCCTGATTTTTTATGGGGCATCGTTCGCACTTAAATTATCTTATAGTTAACGCTGCAGAGAATAATAATATTTTGCTGTACTGCCTTCCTTCAAACACATTCACGAGCTACAGCCTCTTGACAAAGCTGTCTACAGATCATTCGAGCATCATTGGGACCAATAACTCTTGTTGTTCTTGTTCCAAATGCCTAATAAAAGTCTGACCAAAGCGCGTTTTAATACAGTTCTTAGTAAAGTCTAGTCAAAATGTATGACCCACGGTAATATCATCAGTGGATTCAGGGTAACTGGCCTGTATCCATTTTTATCCTAACACCATTCCTGAAGAAGCGTGTTTACCATCTGTATTAACATAAATTACTGAGCCACATTCTCAACGTATGAGAACTGAAGAAAATACTCAAGATATTTTACCAATTCCGACTACTTCTGGCTTGAGTGTTAGAAGACGTCCAATTATCTACGATTCCAAATCTTATGACAGCAAACCCGAGCCTTATACTTGTCAGCCAAGACAATAACAGCGTCCACTTTGAATCTACAGCTCATCATCTTCAGATTCCGACAGTGAAATTATTGAGCCAGTGGCAAGATTGGAACAAACATCAGAAGAGGCCGCAACAATAACAGTACCAGTAAGAACATCTCCTAATCCTCCACCTGGTATTTCAGATAACTCCTATGGTGAGGTTCCATCGGTAAATTTAAAAACAAAGGATTTTTTGAAGTCCCCGTTTCACGAGTTAATGCCAACGCCAAATTATGCAGTTGTGAAGGCAAAACCACGAAGAACAGCATTAAATTATCAGGGCCAGAGAGTGACCAAAGAACTTTTCAAAGAAAAGCATAGTAGTAAAAAGATGGCTCCCACTAATAAACAGGAAAAAACAAAGAAAATTAAAAGAACAAATAGACCGTCAAAAGATGGATGGTATTGCCATGTATGTAGAGAAGAAAAGGTTGCTGATATGAGGCACTGCTCACAGTGTCTTCAATAGTACCATGAAAAGTGTGTTGGTCTCACCAAAGAAGACCGTGACGTATTTGTGTGCTGTTTTTAATCTAGAATTATGATTAAAGATGATCTCAACTTAGTTCTTATGCAAAAGTTCCAAATAATTTTTATTTTATTTTTCAAATATTTGATTTCGTGTATGGGCTTTATTAAACTACCATGGTTTAATAAGGCCCAGACATAGTGTTATATTAAGAGTTGGTTAAAATTTAAATTATGCTAAGATTTGTTCTTATTTGTGTTTTTTATAATTAGTAGTCAAACAAACTTTAATATGAACATTGTCATTTCCATTAGTCCTAACAATTATATAAATTATTTTATTTTTAAATAAGGTAGGCCTTATTGGCCTCAGGTACCTTATTCGGGTCGTTTGTCGGCGAATTACTTTGATCTTTAATTAAAAGCTTCTAACGATATTAAGAGGAAAGGAAGAAAGGATAAAATTTTTGCACACATACATTACGTGAGGTATGAGGGAATCAACCCTTATTTTTTATTTGTTTATCTCTTTTTTTTAAAGTTTGTCCGGTGTTTTGACACGCTATTAATATTATTATTATTATGTGGTTTATTTATATTATACAGAATTAAACTGGGGTGCAAATTTTATGTTTCGCTTAGGGTGCAGGAAACCCTTGCAACGGCCCTTAAGAGTACACAATTCAAGACGGTTTTACTAACTTAAGCACTTCCTATGGATGTCACGAGAACACAATCTCCACTTTGTTTGGAACTCATGCACTACTACTGTAACAATACTGATTTGGACCCCTTTAATATATTAAAAAAGTCATGGATGAAGAACATTTTTTCTTTAAATTATGGTATGTAAAATATTTTTTCAATACTTCATCTATGGAGAATCACGCGATTTTCAGAAATAATGTCAAAGGATTGCACAATTAAAACTTATTTTTTCTTTCAAAAGTGAACTCCACAGTATTTATCAAAAAAAGCAAGTAACACTAGCTCTCATGGTCTATTCTAGAACAGTAGAAGGGCATTGGCGCTTATCATAGCGGGATTCTGATCCAGGCTTGGGCGCACTGAGAATGGTATTCCACTTGCAATATCCTCTGTAGTTTCCCATCCATCCTTCACGTGAGTGTAGCCACATTTTACAAGAACTACCTTCCTTAACCGATATTGTTAACTGCCTTTGGGTTGAACATAGCATTCAAAGAAATATACCAAGTTATATATAATAAAAACATACAATATTTGTATTTAACACCTTATTTATTTATACCCGCTTCGGTGGCTGCATGGTCTAACGCGCTACTCTCGTGTTTGACTAGACTGCCGAAAATAGGGACATTGGGGTTCGATACCGACCGAGTGCACTGAGGGTGGTTTTCCCTAAATGGTTTCCCCCTAACCTACCACGCAAATGCGTGTGCACCTTCTCTCAAACCTTCCTAGTTCCTAAAGCATTAGTATAATTGGTACATAGACATACAACCCGAACGGGTGGTAAAACGCTGCGATTAAAAAAGCCTTATTTATACAATTAGCTAATCATATAGGCAAAGTATTTATCTACTCTCACGCGTTTTATAATTAAATGTCTATGAATCCAATATAATTTATATAAAACATTTTTTTATATGAATTTAACATTAAGAATCGAGAGACGTGCTTAGTTGGCACCTGAACAAAAAAAATAGCCCCGCTCCCTCACCCCCCACCCAACCCCAAACTACTCTTACCCCAACCTCTTTTCATGCATGCATCTTATGTGTCGTGCCTATGCATAAAGATGGCAGCACTGCACTATCATTTCGTTTCAAAATAAAGATGGCGACGTTGCTCTAACGACCTTATCCTATCCCGCCCCTGTTTTACATATGAGGGTTGTTGAGCCCTAGAATAGAGGGTCGGGGGAGGGGGAGGTGTTTCTCGTTGAAACCTCGTAAACACAATTAGGACCTATTTAATTATTCTCGTTGTAGTTCGCTTGGCTTCATCTAATTAAGACTAAACAATCTTTGTGGAAGCTATTGTATTATATTTCATAAATATTCTTCCAAGACTAGAACATAGTATTGATTGTTTAATGTTAACCGGTAGGCACGCGGACTAAATGTTATACTCGTCTAGTTTTGTTTACCAGTAACGAAGTGTTTGGCTAACGTATCCCAGTTGGCTGATATGAGGGTAGTTTTTATTAAATAGTTTCCCACTATCTCTTCACCGAAGTTCCGGTACATTTCCTCTTAATTCCTACCACATCAGTTTAATTACATGTATGTAGCCCAGATGGGTTATAATACTCGTATAAAAGACTAAAATCCTAATCTCTTAAACTCTCCTCCTAGTATTTTGATTGGTGGGGAGTTCAGGGCTCGAATCCCTGTCGGATGTACTGGGGATAACCCTAAAGGGTTTTTCACTCTCTCTACACGCAAATTCAGGTACACATCCTTTGCATTCAACCTTTCTCATCTTTAACACATTAGTGTATTTAGTAAATTATGCGTATAGTCCAAACGGGTGGTAAGACGCGTTGATAGAAACAAACTCGACGGTATATTTCCCCTACCCCTTGAAGTCCTTCGCACCCCTAGGGGTATGTGTACCACTGTTTGAGAAACACTGTATTATAGGGAGTTGGTCGATACGATAAAACACAAGGGATACTCACGAACGTGACGATATGTGCAACTATGACACGTAAGTAGTAAAAGGGCAGCTTTGTTCGGTTTTCCTCCAACGGAGAGAGCAAGTATTGTAATTTTGGAGTGACGTCAGGTGACGTTTCAATGACGTATATCGTGTGTGGATTGACGTTTTCAATGACGTATGTCGGGTATAGACCCGCCCTGATCCATCAATGACTGCGTCTGTGAGTGACGCCAGGCTTTAGTGACGTCAGTGAGTGAGTTCAGCCTGTGTGTGTGTATGGTGACGTTCGGACGTCGATTTGGGTCGCTAATTATTCAAAATATGGTGACGTTTTATTTGGGACGTCGCTAATTATTGTTGTTATGGACGTGTAGGTAGGTATGCTAGAGATATAGTATTGTGACGTCATTCTGATTGTTGTATTGACTGCAGGTCGCTAATTATTCAAAATATGGTGACGTTTTATTGGGTCAGCCCTGCCATGTTTTATTGAGTAAGTTCAGCCCTGCCATGTGACGTCAGCCTGTTGTTCTGGACGTGTCGGTAGGTATGCTATAGTATTGTGACGTCATCCTGATTGTTGTATTGACTGCTGGTCAGCCTGTGACTATGACGTTTCAAATAATATGACTGTGGTCAGCCTTGCGTCTCAGGTCAGTGACGTCAGCCTGTGGTTCTGAATTATTAAGTAGCGGTAGGTATGCTAGAGATATAGTGATAGTATTGTGACGTCATCCCGTTCCTGTGACGTTTCAAATAATATGACTGTTGGTCAGCCGTGTGACGTCAGCCTGACGTTCTGGACGCCCCATTATATTTGAATGTAGGTGTGAATTTTTACGTCACAAATAATATGACTGTTGAGTGACGTCGGGGAAGGTATGGTAGAGATATAGTGATAGTATTGTGACGTCATCCTGTGTGACGTTCCGGTTAGTTGGTCAGCGCCAAGATAAAAAAAAACTTGTCCGCGACAGAAATTAAGTGTATATGAATTCAGTGAGTGAGGTCAGCCTTGGTCAGCCTCGCCGTGTGACGTCAGCCCGCATTTGGATGTCACAGCACTTGACCGAGATTCGAACCTCGATCTCCACGCCCCCGAGCTCAACACGACTAGCGCGTTAGCCAACTACGCCCCCGAGGAGGGTAGTAAGAAATATAAATGTGCGTATTACCACTCGAGTTTAGGATATCAATTTATTATCACAAATAGATTGGGATAACTCAGAAGGAACGCTTCAATGATGTATGGCTTCAATGCCGCTCTGAGCCAGCAACTGTAATAATAACGTATGAGACTATGGTGTAATTAAAATATGTGTATGGTAGTCTGTGACGTAAGAAATTAACGTCAGTAGTAATGGGTGTGTGACGTCACCGTCACATTGACAGCTCACTATAGAATTTTATAGTAGGTTCGCTTAAATAAGGCGGCTTTATCTGTGCAAAGAAGATAAGGGAGGACACATAATAGTTGCTGTTTTTATTGTATGTTCGTTAAAATAAGACGTCTTTGTGATTGAAATAAGCTCACTATAGAATTTTATAGTATGTCCGCTTAGATAAGGCGGCTTTATCTGTGCAAATAAGATAAGGCACGACCCATTATAGTTGCTGTTTATATTGTATTCTCGCTAAAATAAGACAATTTTGTCTCTGAAATAAAATAGTATTTTTTATAGTATGTTCGCTTAAATAAGGCGGCTTTATCTGTGCAAAGAAGATAAGGGAGGACACATTATAGTTGCTGTTTATATTTTATTCTCGCTAAAATAAGACAATTTTGTGTCTGAAATAAAATAGTATTTTTATAGTATGTTCGCTTAAATAAGGTGGCTTTATCTGTTCAAAAAAGATAAGGGAGGACACATTATAGTTGCTGTTTATATTGTATTCTCGCTAAAATAAGACAATTTTGTGTTTGAAATAAAATAGTATTTAAATAGGAGGTTCGCTGAAATAAAGCGTCTTTGTTTATGCAATTCGAGATAACACACTATAATTTTTTTATAGTATGTTCACTGAAATAATGTATTTGCCACCCCCCTCTTATATTACATAGTGTTTATTTCCAAACGTTGTCTCAATTATGTAGCACCGCGTCTTACTACTCGTTCGGGTTATACGCTTTAAGTATTAATTACGCTGATGGATTAGGAATTAGGAAGGTTGAATTAGATGAAGTGAAGCCATATTTGCGTGGAAAACCATTCAGGAAAAACCACCCCCACTTCACTTGACCGAGATTCGAACCTCGATCTCCACGTCCCCCGAGCTCAACACGACTAGCGCGTTAGCCAACTACGCCCCCGAGGAGGGTAGTAAGAAATATAAATGTGCGTATTACCACTCGAGTTCAGGATATCAATTTATTATCACAAGTATATTGGGATAACTTAGAAGAAATGTACCAGAAATTACTTAGAGGAAATGTGAGACTCTATTTTTGTTTTGTTTTGTAAAAGCCCCTTTAGTACACTCAAACGGAAATCAAAACTGTACTTACCCATCGATATAAAAATCAGTTGAACAACCGCCTTTGTGTGGTGACTCAGAGTTTATCCAATCAGCCGTCTCGATACATCTACCTTAATACACGATAATATAAGGCAGTAATATTCAATATGGGGTTCGCAAAGATATATTTAGGGGGCACGTAAAAATATATATACAGGGTGATAAGACAAAATTTGAGGGCTAGTGTTGGAGAACAATATTGAAGCAAAATGAGATACGGAATGGTGGCCCGGAAATGTTTCAGTCAAAAGTTTTAGGTGAAAAAAAAAATGCTTATTATTTAATATATTATTTTGGATGTAGCTTATTTAATTTATTTTACATGTAGAGTATAGAATAGTTTTAGATTGCATTATGAACCAAAAAACTTTGGGGTACAAATTTGAAGAAAAATTATATCTGGGGCTAGGCTAGCAAAAAAAAACATTAGTCAACCTCAGTGGTATTGGAAATAAAGTGCTCACATCAGGGCCCCGGATTCAAACCCTGCCGAAGTCAACTGATTTTTCTTGAGAGATAAAAATCAGTAGCACAACTTCCTTCGTATGGGGAAGTAAAAACGTGTGTCACATGTTGATTGTGTACATGTAAAATAACGCTGGAAGGTATGTTAGAATACCTTTTCCGGTAAAAATTGGAAGTCCCTTTCGCGCTGGCTCATAGAAATTCTCGTGCTCCGATTGAATCAGAAAATGTACGTTAAATACCTCAAATAAGCCCATTCGTAAAATGGAATCAGTTGAAGACACGAGTTTAAACGTCCCCCTTCAGTCATTTAAACGTCAACATATTGAGCGTCAATCTAGACATATTTTCAAAAGTAGATCTTATTTTGACAGAGTGAACAAGAGAGGAGCGCGTGGTGATTGTAAATGCGGTGAAAAACATTTTATATCGCTTTTAGGTGATATATCAATTTACCTTAAATAAGCCCATTTAAAAAAATATCCATTGATTTAATGTAATATTGTGTGCATGTAAAATAACGGTGGAAGGTATGTTAGAATACCTTTCCCGCTAAAAATTGGAAGGTCCTTTCGCGCTGGCTCATAGAAATTCTCGTGCTCTGATTGAATCAGAAAACGAACGTTAAATACCTCAAATAAGCGTATTTTATAAAATATTCATTGATTTAATGTAATCCACCTCAATACGTACAGTCTAATATGTTTATCGAAAGACCGCATTGTATACAGTCAGTAGGTCCTTAATGTATCTTTCTGTCACTCTCTTTGGTTCTATCGCTCTTACACAAGGCGGCCTTGCAAACAACATTGCGGCACAAGGCACCGATCACCTTGAACCAATGCCAAACCAAGGTGCGCAGTCCAAACTTCACAGGAAGGACCTGACAGCTAGAGAACTTACTAGATCTACTCTCACTTATGGATATGTCAAACCATGTGACCTGCAGACGTTTCCTTTGATAGATATTATCAATACCTATAAAATAACACCGATAGTTTTAGTAAAATGTTACCAATGTTGGTCACAATTAGTATTTTTCGAAAAAAAGGTCCTTCTTTTGAAAACTGAACTGTAATCATATCTTTGGCTAGCTCGACCTTGAGCCTTAGAAAAAATCTCATCAAGAATACGATCTCTTTTTAATTTATAGTGTATTTAACTTGCACTTTTATGAAAACATGCTGAACTTACAAACTAACTTAACCTAGGACAGCACGTCTAAAACTACACACCCATCCCTAGCTCATAGATATTTACTGATTGGATAGTAAGACTTACAAACAAGCTTAATCTAGGACAATACTTCTAATACTACACACCCAGCCTTACCTCCTGGATATATATTAATTGTATAGCAGGACTTACAAACAAACTTAACCTAGGGCAGTAGTCTAATACTACACACTCAGCACTAGCTCCTAGATATTTACTAATTGGATAACAGGACCGACAATTTTTCGTCTTCCTTAGAAGCACCCGGACCACTTACCCATGGTCACATAAACCAAAAGTATTAACTACGTGTTTAACAGAAGATACATCTACTGAAGCGGTAGCCGCATGATCTGAGGTGTCATATCAACCATAGGCTGAACTGCTGATGACGGGGAGATAAGGGCTCGAACCCCGGTGCTGTGTACTTAGGGTAACTTTTTCTAATACAATTCGACATTCTCCCTCCAACCAAATGCAGGTACACTTTCCATAAACTTCATCTAACACATCCATAACCAATTAGATTAATTAGTGTATAGGTGTATAAACGAAACAGGAAGTAGGTGACCTGGCGGTCTAGGGTGTCAGATTTCTGTACTAGGGATCCGGGGTTCAATCCTCGGTCTCGGCACAGATTTATCTGATTGGAAAACCCTTCCTTCACCTCTGACAAGACGTGTATTAATCACAACTCGTGAATGTGGGAAATGCCAGGCCTCCACCGTAGTTCGGATCCCACGTTAATCTTTAATTTTATCTCAATTTGAATGTTGTTGTATTTTTTTTAAATCTACTGTACTTATTTTGTTTCCGTATACTGTGTTATTTATGTCATAAATGGACTATATTTTATAGCCCCCAGTAATATTATACATATGTAATTTATTTTCTTATCTATTTGTAAAATAAATCTGATCAAATATTGTTTTAAAACACCAAGAGGCAATACCGAGCCAAGATTGTTTAGTGAAAAAATACTGTAAAGCGGCTAAAGAATTTTTATAATCTGGAATTTTTTATATTTAAAACATAAATATGGACATGACTGATTTGGACATATTTAGTCTTGTTCATTAAAAATACATTTAAAAAAAAAGGAATAATGTGTGATTGAAACACTTAGGTTAAATTGCTGCCAATATTTATGGTAGCCCTCGAAAAAGTGTAATTTATCAAACGTTAGCATTCTTATACTTTGGTGAATGGTGATAGGGTATATTTAAATTAATTTATCTCTTCCTTTTAACCTATGATACACATTTTAAATCACTTATATCAACTTCTGATTCAATCATGGAGTGCAAATAAAATATTAAATAGATATATGTTGACAAGAAAATAAAACCTGCTCTATCACGTGGTTAAGTCTGAGTTTCATTATTGGTTTTATTATTTATCGCCGCATCTTACTAACCATTTGGATTATACGCTCAAGTACTAACTACGCTATGGGTTAGGAATGGGGAATGTTGAATTTAGAGGAAGTGAACCAGCATTTGCGAGGAAGGAGAGTGGAAAACCATTTAAAACAAACCACTCCAGTTCACCTAACTAAGATTTGAACCATATACATCTTCTCATTTAGAGTCATATTATTTAGTTCTAAAATTAAACTTAATCTCCACTTTGTAAAACGTAATAAAACTTATACAAAACTAAGCCGTTTTCTAAACATTCACAAAGTTACAATAAATGTTAATAAACATACCATTTTGAGTGAGAAATTACACAAAATTAGTGTTGATACAAGCTCTAAAGAGTTAAAAGCGCCCCAATAATATTATACATATGTACTGGAAAGTAGATAGGAAACCACTTTCACAAAAGCATACGATATATTTCTTCCTTTCCATCCCCTTCCACTTGCCGTGCCTGTATGACGTAGCACTTCAACGTAAAATTGAATAATATAGTATCACAACGTTCTTCAGATAAAGAGTGAATATTTATGTTAGGCGCTAACAGAAATATGTGATCAATAATCAAGAAAATTACAAATTTAAATAGGTTACACAAAATCTGATATTTTTTCAACTAACATAAAACTTTTAAAAACGTAATATATATAAATTTACACCTGAGTTGACATAACCTATACTTCATAAAAAAAAATGCAGACTTTCAATAATAAGCTATGTTTGTGAATGTTATCTAATTGATATTTTATTTTTTATTATTTAGCACCGCGTCTTACTACCCGTTGGGGTTATACGCTTTAGGTACTAATTACACTAATGGATTAAGAATTGGGAAGGTTTAATTAGAGGAAGTGAACCCGCATTTGCGTGGAGGGAGAGTGGACAACCATTTTGGAAAAACCACCCCCAGTTCACTAGACTGCTAAGGACGGGGAGATTGAGGTTCGAGTCTCACTCGTTTGAACTGGGGTGGTTTTTCCAAAATGGTTGTCCACTCTCCCTCCACGCAAATGCGGGTTCACTTCCTCTAATTAAACCTTCCCAATTCTTAATCCATTAGTGTAATTAGTACCTAAAGCGTATAACCCCAACGGGCAGTAAGACGCGGTGCTAAATAATAAAAAATAAAATATCAATTAGATAACATTCACAAACATAGCTTATTATTGAAAGTCTGCATTTTTTTTTATGAAGTATAGGTTATGTCAACTCAGGTGTAAATTTATATATATTACGTTTTTAAAAGTTTTATGTTAGTTGAAAAAATATCAGATTTTGTGTAACCTATTTAAATTTGTAATTTTCTTGATTATTGATCACATATTTCTGTTAGCGCCTAACATAAATATTCACTCTTTATCTGAAGAACGTTGTGATACTATATTATTCAATTTTACGTTGAAGTGCTACGTCATACAGGCACGGCAAGTGGAAGGGGATGGAAAGGAAGAAATATATCGTATGCTTTTGTGAAAGTGGTTTCCTATCTACTTTCCAGTACATATGTATAATATTATTGGGGCGCTTTTAACTCTTTAGAGCTTGTATCAACACTAATTTTGTGTAATTTCTCACTCAAAATGGTATGTTTATTAACATTTATTGTAACTTTGTGAATGTTTAGAAAACGGCTTAGTTTTGTATAAGTTTTATTACGTTTTACAAAGTGGAGATTAAGTTTAATTTTAGAACTAAATAATATGACTCTAAATGAGAAGATGTATATGGTTCAAATCTTAGTTAGGTGAACTGGAGTGGTTTGTTTTAAATGGTTTTCCACTCTCCTTCCTCGCAAATGCTGGTTCACTTCCTCTAAATTCAACATTCCCCATTCCTAACCCATAGCGTAGTTAGTACTTGAGCGTATAATCCAAATGGTTAGTAAGATGCGGCGATAAATAATAAAACCAATAATGAAACTCAGACTTAACCACGTGATAGAGCAGGTTTTATTTTCTTGTCAACATATATCTATTTAATATTTTATTTGCACTCCATGATTGAATCAGAAGTTGATATAAGTGATTTAAAATGTGTATCATAGGTTAAAAGGAAGAGATAAATTAATTTAAATATACCCTATCACCATTCACCAAAGTATAAGAATGCTAACGTTTGATAAATTACACTTTTTCGAGGGCTACCATAAATATTGGCAGCAATTTAACCTAAGTGTTTCAATCACACATTATTCCTTTTTTTTTAAATGTATTTTTAATGAACAAGACTAAATATGTCCAAATCAGTCATGTCCATATTTATGTTTTAAATATAAAAAATTCCAGATTATAAAAATTCTTTAGCCGCTTTACAGTATTTTTTCACTAAACAATCTTGGCTCGGTATTGCCTCTTGGTGTTTTAAAACAATATTTGATCAGATTTATTTTACAAATAGATAAGAAAATAAATTACATATGTATAATATTACTGGGGCTATAAAATATAGTCCATTTATGACATAAATAACACAGTATACGGAAACAAAATAAGTACAGTAGATTTAAAAAAAATACAACAACATTCAAATTGAGATAAAATTAAAGATTAACGTGGGATCCGAACTACGGTGGAGGCCTGGCATTTCCCACATTCACGAGTTGTGATTAATACACGTCTTGTCAGAGGTGAAGGAAGGGTTTTCCAATCAGATAAATCTGTGCCGAGACCGAGGATTGAACCCCGGATCCCTAGCACAGAAATCTGACACCCTAGACCGCCAGGTCACCTACTTCCTGTTTCGTTTATACACCTATACACTAATTAATCTAATTGGTTATGGATGTGTTAGATGAAGTTTATGGAAAGTGTACCTGCATTTGGTTGGAGGGAGAATGTCGAATTGTATTAGAAAAAGTTACCCTAAGTACACAGCACCGGGGTTCGAGCCCTTATCTCCCCGTCATCAGCAGTTCAGCCTATGGTTGATATGACACCTCAGATCATGCGGCTACCGCTTCAGTAGATGTATCTTCTGTTAAACACGTAGTTAATACTTTTGGTTTATGTGACCATGGGTAAGTGGTCCGGTGCTTCTAAGGAAGACGAAAAATTGTCGGTCCTGTTATCCAATTAGTAAATATCTAGGAGCTAGTGCTGAGTGTGTAGTATTAGACTACTGCCCTAGGTTAAGTTTGTTTGTAAGTCCTGCTATACAATTAATATATATCCAGGAGGTAAGGCTGGGTGTGTAGTATTAGAAGTATTGTCCTAGATTAAGCTTGTTTGTAAGTCTTACTATCCAATCAGTAAATATCTATGAGCTAGGGATGGGTGTGTAGTTTTAGACGTGCTGTCCTAGGTTAAGTTAGTTTGTAAGTTCAGCATGTTTTCATAAAAGTGCAAGTTAAATACACTATAAATTAAAAAGAGATCGTATTCTTGATGAGATTTTTTCTAAGGCTCAAGGTCGAGCTAGCCAAAGATATGATTACAGTTCAGTTTTCAAAAGAAGGACCTTTTTTTCGAAAAATACTAATTGTGACCAACATTGGTAACATTTTACTAAAACTATCGGTGTTATTTTATAGGTATTGATAATATCTATCAAAGGAAACGTCTGCAGGTCACATGGTTTGACATATCCATAAGTGAGAGTAGATCTAGTAAGTTCTCTAGCTGTCAGGTCCTTCCTGTGAAGTTTGGACTGCGCACCTTGGTTTGGCATTGGTTCAAGGTGATCGGTGCCTTGTGCCGCAATGTTGTTTGCAAGGCCGCCTTGTGTAAGAGCGATAGAACCAAAGAGAGTGACAGAAAGATACATTAAGGACCTACTGACTGTATACAATGCGGTCTTTCGATAAACATATTAGACTGTACGTATTGAGGTGGATTACATTAAATCAATGAATATTTTATAAAATACGCTTATTTGAGGTATTTAACGTTCGTTTTCTGATTCAATCAGAGCACGAGAATTTCTATGAGCCAGCGCGAAAGGACCTTCCAATTTTTAGCGGGAAAGGTATTCTAACATACCTTCCACCGTTATTTTACATGCACACAATATTACATTAAATCAATGGATATTTTTTTAAATGGGCTTATTTAAGGTAAATTGATATATCACCTAAAAGCGATATAAAATGTTTTTCACCGCATTTACAATCACCACGCGCTCCTCTCTTGTTCACTCTGTCAAAATAAGATCTACTTTTGAAAATATGTCTAGATTGACGCTCAATATGTTGACGTTTAAATGACTGAAGGGGGACGTTTAAACTCGTGTCTTCAACTGATTCCATTTTACGAATGGGCTTATTTGAGGTATTTAACGTACATTTTCTGATTCAATCGGAGCACGAGAATTTCTATGAGCCAGCGCGAAAGGGACTTCCAATTTTTACCGGAAAAGGTATTCTAACATACCTTCCAGCGTTATTTTACATGTACACAATCAACATGTGACACACGTTTTTACTTCCCCATACGAAGGAAGTTGTGCTACTGATTTTTATCTCTCAAGAAAAATCAGTTGACTTCGGCAGGGTTTGAATCCGGGGCCCTGATGTGAGCACTTTATTTCCAATACCACTGAGGTTGACTAATGTTTTTTTTTGCTAGCCTAGCCCCAGATATAATTTTTCTTCAAATTTGTACCCCAAAGTTTTTTGGTTCATAATGCAATCTAAAACTATTCTATACTCTACATGTAAAATAAATTAAATAAGCTACATCCAAAATAATATATTAAATAATAAGCATTTTTTTTTTCACCTAAAACTTTTGACTGAAACATTTCCGGGCCACCATTCCGTATCTCATTTTGCTTCAATATTGTTCTCCAACACTAGCCCTCAAATTTTGTCTTATCACCCTGTATATATATTTTTACGTGCCCCCTAAATATATCTTTGCGAACCCCATATTGAATATTACTGCCTTATATTATCGTGTATTAAGGTAGATGTATCGAGACGGCTGATTGGATAAACTCTGAGTCACCACACAAAGGCGGTTGTTCAACTGATTTTTATATCGATGGGTAAGTACAGTTTTGATTTCCGTTTGAGTGTACTAAAGGGGCTTTTACAAAACAAAACAAAAATAGAGTCTCACATTTCCTCTAAGTAATTTCTGGTACATTTCTTCTAAGTTATCCCAATATACTTGTGATAATAAATTGATATCCTGAACTCGAGTGGTAATACGCACATTTATATTTCTTACTACCCTCCTCGGGGCGTAGTTGGCTAACGCGCTAGTCGTGTTGAGCTCGGGGACGTGGAGATCGAGGTTCGAATCTCGGTCAAGTGAAGTGGGGGTGGTTTTTCCTGAATGGTTTTCCACGCAAATATGGCTTCACTTCATCTAATTCAACCTTCCTAATTCCTAATCCATCAGCGTAATTAATACTTAAAGCGTATAACCCGAACGAGTAGTAAGACGCGTGCTACATAATTGAGACAACGTTTGGAAATAAACACTATGTAATATAAGAGGGGGGTGGCAAATACATTATTTCAGTGAACATACTATAAAAAAATTATAGTGTGTTATCTCGAATTGCATAAACAAAGACGCTTTATTTCAGCGAACCTCCTATTTAAATACTATTTTATTTCAAACACAAAATTGTCTTATTTTAGCGAGAATACAATATAAACAGCAACTATAATGTGTCCTCCCTTATCTTTTTTGAACAGATAAAGCCACCTTATTTAAGCGAACATACTATAAAAATACTATTTTATTTCAGACACAAAATTGTCTTATTTTAGCGAGAATAAAATATAAACAGCAACTATAATGTGTCCTCCCTTATCTTCTTTGCACAGATAAAGCCGCCTTATTTAAGCGAACATACTATAAAAAATACTATTTTATTTCAGAGACAAAATTGTCTTATTTTAGCGAGAATACAATATAAACAGCAACTATAATGGGTCGTGCCTTATCTTATTTGCACAGATAAAGCCGCCTTATCTAAGCGGACATACTATAAAATTCTATAGTGAGCTTATTTCAATCACAAAGACGTCTTATTTTAACGAACATACAATAAAAACAGCAACTATTATGTGTCCTCCCTTATCTTCTTTGCACAGATAAAGCCGCCTTATTTAAGCGAACCTACTATAAAATTCTATAGTGAGCTGTCAATGTGACGGTGACGTCACACACCCATTACTACTGACGTTAATTTCTTACGTCACAGACTACCATACACATATTTTAATTACACCATAGTCTCATACGTTATTATTACAGTTGCTGGCTCAGAGCGGCATTGAAGCCATACATCATTGAAGCGTTCCTTCTGAGTTATCCCAATCTATTTGTGATAATAAATTGATATCCTAAACTCGAGTGGTAATACGCACATTTATATTTCTTACTACCCTCCTCGGGGGCGTAGTTGGCTAACGCGCTAGTCGTGTTGAGCTCGGGGGGCGTGGAGATCGAGGTTCGAATCTCGGTCAAGTGCTGTGACATCCAAATGCGGGCTGACGTCACACGGCGAGGCTGACCAAGGCTGACCTCACTCACTGAATTCATATACACTTAATTTCTGTCGCGGACAAGTTTTTTTTTATCTTGGCGCTGACCAACTAACCGGAACGTCACACAGGATGACGTCACAATACTATCACTATATCTCTACCATACCTTCCCCGACGTCACTCAACAGTCATATTATTTGTGACGTAAAAATTCACACCTACATTCAAATATAATGGGGCGTCCAGAACGTCAGGCTGACGTCACACGGCTGACCAACAGTCATATTATTTGAAACGTCACAGGAACGGGATGACGTCACAATACTATCACTATATCTCTAGCATACCTACCGCTACTTAATAATTCAGAACCACAGGCTGACGTCACTGACCTGAGACGCAAGGCTGACCACAGTCATATTATTTGAAACGTCATAGTCACAGGCTGACCAGCAGTCAATACAACAATCAGGATGACGTCACAATACTATAGCATACCTACCGACACGTCCAGAACAACAGGCTGACGTCACATGGCAGGGCTGAACTTACTCAATAAAACATGGCAGGGCTGACCCAATAAAACGTCACCATATTTTGAATAATTAGCGACCTGCAGTCAATACAACAATCAGAATGACGTCACAATACTATATCTCTAGCATACCTACCTACACGTCCATAACAACAATAATTAGCGACGTCCCAAATAAAACGTCACCATATTTTGAATAATTAGCGACCCAAATCGACGTCCGAACGTCACCATACACACACACAGGCTGAACTCACTCACTGACGTCACTAAAGCCTGGCGTCACTCACAGACGCAGTCATTGATGGATCAGGGCGGGTCTATACCCGACATACGTCATTGAAAACGTCAATCCACACACGATATACGTCATTGAAACGTCACCTGACGTCACTCCAAAATTACAATACTTGCTCTCTCCGTTGGAGGAAAACCGAACAAAGCTGCCCTTTTACTACTCACGTAAAATGACAAAACTATATGGACAAGTCTCATCATGGAAGATATAAACGAAGTTCCCTGATTTGATCCTATTGTTACGAACCGTAAACGTTTTCCGTCCCCAGTCTAGATCCTCCAAGATGGCAGCCTGTCGTCTCCAAGGCCTGACATACAGGGACTTACACCCTAATATGTTCTAGAATATTTCTACGGGCGCATTTGGTATTCCTGTTACGTTGGACATGAAGACACACTTCTTTTTCTGGCAATGTCTAGGCGTTCAAGGAACAGACAAAATTCAAAACGTGCTTGGATTTTCCTTTCTTTTACTATCTGTCTTTTTTTATAAAAAAAAAGAAAGTGAACTCATTCGCGATTCTTATTGTAACCTCGGTTCTTTTTAATAAGTTTCTTTTTACCAGATGTTGACGTTTAAAATTATTCGTTGGTGCCAGAAAGCACAACCCCTGTATCTTTGAACAATTAAATAATTTTATTTGCTTATCATATATTTAAAAGTAGGTTTATTATTTACACAAGACTTAAATTTAATTTCTCAATAGAATGGCCTGCTGGTGACTGGGAGATTGGGATTTGAATCCCAGTTGGGTTTACTGAGGTTTTATTCCCTAAATGGTTGTATCACTCTCCCTACATGTAACTGCTGGTACACTTCCTTCAAATTCAACCTTCCTCATAACCGTTCAGTGGCCGCAGAGTCTAACGCGTTACTCTCACAGTAGGCAGAACTGCTGATGATGGGGAGATCGAGGTTCGAATCTCGGTTGGGTTTACACCTACTGAGGTTCTTTTTTACAAAATGGTTTTCCACTCTCCGCCACGCAAATGCGGATACACTTCCTATTAATAATAACCTTCCTTATACCTATCACATTAGTGTAATTAACTCGTAAGCGTGAACGAGAGTAAGACGTGGTGATAAAAAAAAGATAAATCTTAAACTAGTTTTTTTTTTTGCGCATTGCGTTTTAATATACATCCAAACTATCAACATATTTACACTAATGGTTTTGAATTTTAGTGGAAATGAACACGCACTTGCGTTAAGGTAGAGTGATAATTTATTTGGGAGAAACCACCCCAAGTATACCTCGATTGTATTCGAATAACAATCTTTACATAACCGAAAATCCAGTATATTGCGAGAGTAACGACCTTGATATTATGCAACCACCAACGCGAGTTAAAACCAAATGGTAAAATAGATGAAAGAATTTTAAAACATTTAGCGTCTTTAGATTAAATTGAAAACTTCTTGAAATAGCATCTAACTACATTAAGTCAAATACATTTTTTATGAATAAAACTAATGAACATTACATATGTGCATTCCTTGAAAAAACCTTAAAAAAATAAATAGTGATTATAAAAACTAAAGATGGGTTGAATCCCAACCTTAAATCCGAATCTAAAACTTTCTTTCAAATCTCATTTCCAAATTTGAATCCCTAAATCCTCCTTAAATATATACAATTTTTCTTATAATCAAAATATTTAAAATAGAAAATGTTGTTAAAGGTTTGGTACCACTGACAAACGCTATATTTTGTCTGTCGTAAAAAAAGAAAACTCTTTTTGATTAAATTAATCATATTGATACAATTTTGTACTTTTTTGGGGATTATGTTATCTTTCCAATCACTCAATTATATAAAATTACTTTGACCAATAATTGCTTAAAATTTATGATTACAAGTCAAAGCCTTCATTTAATGTATTCGAAATATCGTTTTGCGATTTTTACGAATCTTGAATCTAATACCAAACGATTAGAGCGTTTCGAGGACTCAAGGGTCCCATCTTTAATAAAATCCAACCGGTAGTTCCATAGTCAAGATTGTTACCATCATCATAAATTATACTGTATTGCCGGTAACAGAGTAGCTAAGGTTCGATTATCATCAGTGTACATGAAAAATGATCTTTTTAAACGTACGCATACACACGCATATGCGGGTACATTTCTTCCAAATTCTATCTTACTCATATCTTCATCATTATTGTAAATATGCGGATAGATCGGACGGGTAATAGGATGCGATGCATACATTAAAAAAAAATTAATGTACTGAAATAATTAGGCCTTATAATGCTGAAAATAGAATATATATTTTAAATAATTATTGGCACAAAATATTAATTCTTTCAGATTTGTTCAAGACTCTCTCACCCCCACAACGGTGGTCCCATGTTTTAAGGTGTAAGGCTCGTAAATAAATGGATGGCCAGTGATATGAAGGATTTAGGTTTGATTTTTCGCTGAGTGATATTAAGTTGGTTTTCCATACTCGAGCCATCGATGTGATTTTACTCTCTCTTTCTCCATTCTAACACAGGTGCAGTTCCTCTATAACTACACCCCTTATGTTTACCTCTTAAAGTGAGTAGTAAAGTTGCTACGACGTTTAACTTAACAAAGAAAACCAAACTGATTCTCTCATCGAGTAGTGACCTGGTGTTCTAGGGGTAAGGTGTCAGACTTCTATGCTGGCGGCCGGGGTTCAATCCTCGGTCCCGGCACAGATTTATCTGATTTACAAACCCTTCCTACACCTCTAACAAGACATCTTGTGAATGTATGGAATGCCAGGTCGCCACCGTGGTTCGGATTCCACGTTAAACTGTAGGTCCTTCATTTCATCTCACAATCACCCTACCATTACACATTAGCGTAAGTGCGTGTAACCCGAACGGGTAGTAAGATGCGGTGCTAATAATAATAATAATAATAATAATAATAATAATAATCTAATCGAGTACTACTCAAAATCCAAACTGTACTAAACTTCTTGGCTTTCATTTATTTCCTAAGAACCCCGGGATTTGTCTACAAAATAAAACAAGTGATTACATATTTAGTGGTTATTTTTATAACCATGACAACATCGTTAGCTTGAAGCCTAATTTTTTAATTACGGCGTGGATCATTATTTTAATAACGCAAAGCACAGACTCTCACCTAAATAAGCATATTTTTTTTAGTGTGCCAAGTCAAATATTTGTCTTTAGTCACGTGGTAATCTCTGAAAAACACGTGATTTTTCAACAACAAAAAAGGGCGTTTTTGTATGCTTTGAAATGGCATTATAATGCATTAATTAATATGTGTAATCTCCTTACTTCTCCCCATCCTTCCGATTTCTATCTATGCTTATATACATGTACCGTATGTCTTTTTCTTTCTCACTCATTAATGTTCTCTTTGCTTTCGTAATTATCAGAGTATTCAGCCCATTTTTATTTTTCTTACTATCTTTCCCCTGATATGGATGGGCTACCTCTTACTTAGTCTGTCTCTTTTACCTTTTTTCTTTCTCTCTCTTCTCTCTCTTTCGTCAACAATCTCGTCAAATAGAACCGAGTGGTTAACACCATGCAAATCCTCTCTTTTGTGCTAGCCAGGTAGGTACAAAAAATAATCCCGTCATACAAAGTGTACTTCACCCTCATGATTTGCATCCAAATTCCCAGCGACACCAAGCTATGAAAACAACCCCCCCCCCCTCTTTCCTCACCTCTTTTCAAATCATAATCCATGTAAATCCTGTTATTAATTTACTCTCTTTTTTTTTGCGCGCGTGTCTATAGTACTTCTTTTATATTGAATTGTCCTAAATCTATGCACCACGGTTCAACACTCTAAGTAAGTAGGATTTATTGGCAGGTAAAATTGTTGCCATTCTTTCGGGAAAGATAAAAAAAAAAATTATACTATGTGTATGTAACTATTTTACTAAGATATGTCAGTGTGTCGGTTTTATTTTGTTGTTCCTATGGTTCAGTCGGGATTTTTTTTTTAACTCGAGGAACTTAACATAAAAAATAATAAGTTGGTTCAAGTCAGCATCAATCATGCTAGAAGTAAGTCTCCTTTCTAGTTGCGGTATTTAACATGCACGTTCTGAATCGGCTGATATAAAAACACACACGACTTATAAACTAATTTAAATCTAAAACAAACACAAGCTCCAACCCCCCGTGGACGTTAATTATTCATTGTCAAAGGGGAAACCCACATTTTGCCAATTATATATATATATTTTTTTGTCATACCAGGAATTGAACCCGTGACCCTTAATTTAGTAGGTAAACACGCTAACGACTAAACTAAGGTATTTGGACCCGCTTCTGTAATCACATGTTCAATCGGGTGTACTGCGAGTTGTTTTTTCTGAATGGTTTTTCCATTCTCCCTCCACACAATTGTAGGTATACTTAATCTAAATTCAACCTTCCTCATTCTCAACACATTAGGGTAACTGGTACATAAGCAAATAACCCGTATGGGTAGTAAGATACTGTGGTAACAATAAAAAAGTTTCTTGCGTTATAAACGTGTAAAATCGTTTTTTTAAATCTAAAATTAAATAAAACCACTATTAAGCTGAATTCCTCTTTTTAAATGGGGCAAATACCAATAGTGTACCATCCGCGAGATGTAAAGCTACCACTCCAATGTCGTTGTCTCTATATGACCGCTTTAGACTGTAGGGATAGTCGGTAGGTGGCCAGTGAAGGAAAGGGGGGGTAGGGTCAAATGGGCCATAACAGGGTACTCCCCGTAGCTTTTAGCAGCTCGTTGGTATTCTATAGCGAGAGGTGGGGTGGGAATATGTGTGTATGTGTAGGGGAGGGTTATGACGGCTTTTAGGTCGGAATTAGGTCCTAGTCACTGTTGCTTACAGTTTCGGCAACGTTGCTAAATACTGGCTCAACCTCACGGTGACCGGTCATGGAGAGTAAAGGGTTGTGGAAAGTTGCAAGGCATCTGATTTCTTCTTTTTGTCGACAACTAGAAAATTCGCTGTAGTTAAATCTTCATAAAAACCCTGTCTTACAGATATAAAAATTGTTACACTCCAATTTTCATAAGAAGTACTTTACCTTACAACCATAAAGTTGTTACAGTCCAATTTTCATACTAAGATTTTTTTTAAATAAAATACAATAATTTATTTGTTGGCTATCAAAATTCATTACATTTTACTTCAATTTTACTGTTATTTTATAGGTCTTGATATTTTCTATCAAGATTGACAATTGCAGATCACATGATTTGACGTATGAATACGTAAAAGTAAATCTAATAATTTCCCTAGCTGTCAGACAAGGTTTTTACTTCCCATTACAATTGTAATGTAGCAACTTTTACAGCTGTCAGATGGGGAATATTGCTATGAAAATTGAACTAAAGTAACTTTTACGCTGTCAAATAAGGTTATTTATATGAAAACTGGACTGAAGCAACTTTTAAAGCCGTCGGATAGGGTTATTTCTACAAAAATTGGGTTGTAATTATAAGAGCATTGACAAGTTAAATCAAAGATCCCAGGACTATTCCTAATTCCACGTGTCCATAGAAGATTAGGTTTTTTAAAACTCTTAATACGTTCTATAAGAATTGAACCCCTGGCCTCCTGATTGTCAGAAGTGCTAACCGTTTACATAAACTCACTCGCCTCGTTGGCGTAGTTGGCTAACGCGCTTGTCGTGTTGAGCTCGACTGCTGAGGACGGGGAGATCGAGGTTCGAATCTCGGTCGGGTGAACTGGGGGTGGTTTTTCCTAAATGGTTTTCCACTTTCCCTCCACTCAAATGCGGGTTCACTTCCTCTAATTCAACCTTCCCAATTCCTAATCCATTAGCGTAATTAGTACTCAAAGCATATATCCCGAACGGGTAGTAAGACGTGGTGCTAAATATTATATATTATTATTATTATTTTATTATTATTATTACATAAACTCACCGCTAGAGAACAGCAGTTGAGGTGTATACTGTAAAAGACCTTAGACTTGACACGATGTAACGGGTACAGGGGTAAAGAGGGATGGTGACTAGAAACGAGAGAGACTTCTGGGAACCGTTACGACGGTTCAGACGCCGTAATCAGGTGTCCATTGTCCCTTGTGTTTTGGGGCCGCCGACGCTGGGCGTCTCTCTGCGTGCTTGGCTGGGGGGAAAGTATGAGTGAGAAAGAGATGAAGAGACGATGGTGGTGTTCCCAGGGAAAGCCTCATTTGAATAATGCTGATGAGGAGACTGCGGGAGTGAGGAAGGTTTCTTCCTGGTAACGAGAGTGGAACACATGCGTGGATGTGCCTCTGCCACTGTGTGGTGTGTGTGTGTGTGGTGGCGTACTTGAAATTATCATACGCACACACAAGAGATCCGTTCTTGAGATCCTGCGAGCTCCCTTTATCCCGGGACAACGAGACTTGTGACTCGGGGAAGTCACTGCTACAGCAGCTGACTGTTGCGTCAAACATGTCAAGCTGGCTCGTCTTGTATATGAGCATGCCTCGGTAGGTCACAGTTCGATCCTTGTCGGAGAGGCTGTAAAGGTGTTTTTTAACGTATTTATATCACCCGATGAATGTTCGGGGCTTTCACTGGAACCACGTGGTCTATGATGTAATGCCCGCCTTGAATTGTATATCCAGTCACAAAGAGAGGTTGGAGTTTTGAATCTGGGTATTTATAGACATACACCTGGATGTAGACAAACATATAGCTAGAGATATATATTGACAGATAGATAGATGGACATAGTGTATGTTGATATATAGATTGATAAATTTTATATATATAGATATGTATTATGTAGATGAATATATACAGATGCTATAACCAACTAACTTAAAGACCAACTGACTCTTAGGCCAACTGACTTTACGTTAACGGACTTTACGCCAGTTGACATCTAGGCCTACTGACCTTAGGCCAACCCACTTTAAGCCTAATTACTTTGGGCCGACGTAAGACTTACTGACTTTAGGCCTATGGACTTTTAGGACTAATTACTTTAGGCCTACTGACTTTAGGCCTACTGACTCTTAGGCCTATTGACTCTTAGGCCAATTGAGTTTAGTCCTACTAACTCTTAGATCAAATGATCTTAGACTAAATTACCTTAATTTAAATTAATTTTTAGGGAAAATCACTTTAAATAGGTGTTCTATAATAATTTGGCCTAAAGTATGTGTAAGCTATCTTCGGAAACATTGGCTATGACTTGTTGTGATGTTAGTAGATGTTGTGTTGAGTTAAGTATACTGTACATTTACATTAGGTAAAGTCATAATGTCAACAAGTTTAGATTTATCAGGCGAGTATGAAAACAGATCTGTGTTGAAATATTCCACTACCACGACAACATGGTAATTAACGATACGAATCATAGTTCCATTCTCAATTACTGTCATGTTATTCAAAATTTAGATGGTTTACAAACAACGACCAGCAAAATTTTCAGTGTTTATATGCACAATCTCTGCAATAAGAAACTATTTTGAGGCACTATAAGAGTCAGGAGAAGGTAAGTACATTGTAGTGTACATCACTATTTTCATACCCCTGGAGGTACGCGCTCCACAGGTAGAATACCACTACCTCAGACCTTTCTACCACCGAAGCAGGTCATTCCATTTAAATAAGTGGAAAAACCTTAGGTATTGTTTTATACCATTCCCATCACTGAGTGATGATGGTTGGGAAAGTTGGCAACATGCGCCATGACCTTCCCAGACATGATCACTCTTTCTGTCTTTCTCTCTGCGTGTATACACCTTGTCAGCGGCTGAGAGCGTAAGGACCAAGTACGGCGAACACACTCCAGTGTAAGAGGGAATTCTTTCAGTTTCCTGTTCCGTTGGAGGTTCATTCATTGAGTCGTCATTGGAAGTGTTTCAATGGTTGTACACCTGCCTGGTCAGATACTGTATCATTTTCATAGGAAGGTTCTTTTAGAAATTACAAACATATTTTTTGTGATCGACGTTGATAACATTTTACTTAATTATTAGATTTATTTTATAGATAGTGATAATATCTACCAAAAGGGACAGCCACAGATCACATGACTTGACGTATGTATATGTTAAAGTAGATCTAGTAATTTTTCCTAGATGTAAGATAATACCCTTTCTATGAAAATTGGACAGTAGCTTTTCTTGGGGGATTAGTGGCCAAGAAACCCAAAAACAAGACTAGACAACACCGGTTCGATTATTTATTTAGTATTTGTACCTTTCAATCTGTTACACATATATTACCTTTCCTGAAGGAATAAATGGTGCTTTTTTTACTTTATCGTGACCTCTCGGAGAGAGAGTGTATTGTGACTGTAAAAAAAATTGAGGTTTTGAAGGATGTCGACGTTTCATGATTCCTAGAAGAAGAAAAGAGGTTTTCTCGATGCCATGTGGACGTCTATTACTGGGTCTAGAGCCAAAACGGTTTAACAGATCAAGCTAAAACTTGGTGTAGTGTTTTAGTAAGGTTTCCCTTAGGAATTTATGGAACTATCTATTTATCTATATATCTATCTATTTATCTAACCCTAAAACTAAGAGTAACTTACTCAATGCTTAAAAGATAAAAAATCGATTTTCTCGATCGGTTCTAACAATTTAGATTACATTTCATATCTAGGCACTATTTTATATTACAAACAAAATAGTGCATTTAATTTTATCATCAAAATTACTTTGAAAGTACTTTATATATGGCAGAAATTTCAAAATTTGGTCATGCCTCCGAAATCATTTGAGATACAAAATATTATTATTATTATTATATTATTATTATTAGCACCGCGTCTTACTACCCATTCGGGTTATACGCACTTACGCTAATGTGTAATGGTAGGGTGATTGTGATATGAAATGGAGGACCTACAGTTTAACGTGGAATCCGAACCACGGTGGAGGCCTGGCATTCCCCACATTCACAAGATGTCTTGTCAGAGGAGAAGGAAGGGTTTGGCAATCAGATAAATCTGTGCCGGGACCGATACAAAATAATGTATCAATGATAAGTTGTAGGAATATTAAAAATAAACAACATTTAACTGAACGTATATTTTATCAAATAAATATTTTCTAAGCTATAGGCAAATATATATTTCAAATAGAGCGTTGTAAAATGGGAGTGGAAAATGTACAGAACAAATAATGTTTCTATGACAATTTATATTATTTCGTTTCATATATCTTACGAGCTTTAAGTATAACGCTGATAAGAAAACAAATGTCGGTCATTCAAATGATTGACCTTGAGATTATGAGACTCGTGACGTATTATGTGGCTAAGAAACAAATAGAGTTGAGTTTTACGATTAAGATTAGGCCTATTTACAATTTCAGGGAAGGGGGAAACAAATGGCCCCCTTGGCCTGCTCACCCTCCACCCTAGGTGTGCCATGTTTTATAAGGATTTACCTGAAGAGAGATAAAAAAAAAACGTGAAAGTCATGACGTTGAAAACCCCTTAACCGAATCTCTTGGATCGGGCTGAATTCTGACGAGCATTTTCAGACCAGATCACACCAGTTGAGCTCATAGGTGATAAACCAGCCCCGCCGGGTACTAAGAGTCATCCTAGGTTAAGTTACTTTGAAAGTTGTGTGCTTATTTAAAGCGTCTTTCTAGAAAATAGATACAAATATTAAGTTTGTTGAAACCCCACTTTGGCGGAAGAATGGATTAAGGCGTCACTCTCGCAATAGAATGGACTGCTGATTATGAGAAGATTGGGTTAGAATCCCGGTCGGGTGTACTGAAAGTGTTTTTTTTATTATTATATGTTTTCCCACGCTTCTTCCCCACAATCACGGGCACAATTAATATTAATCCTACCTTTCTTGTTCGCTACATTGTTGGTGTAAATATGCAGATAGTCCAAACAAGTAGTAATATGCGGTGCACAAAACAAATAAAATGCACCTTACTCTTATTTAGGTGGCTGGTGTTCAATCCCCTGCCGGGTAAATTGGGTTTTGGTATTTCTTGATATTCAGTTTATCACCCTTTTTCCAGGGGAAAGCTGTTTAATCCCTTGAAATTCGCCTTCCTAATACTATCTTTGTTTTTGTGAACCGCGGATTGACTACCCGTTGGGGCTACCTGCATATTTTCACAAATTGAGTAGGGATGAGTAAAATCCAATAGGAAATAAACCCGCATTTGCATGGAGAGAAACAATTTAAGGGGGGGGGAGGAATCTTAGTAACACTCGACTGGGATTCAAACCCCTGTTCCATTCTATTGTGAGAGGGACTTGTTGGATCGCGCGACCACCGAAGCGGGTCGTATTCTAGTTTATCGCGATAACACTCTGTTGGTTTATCCCTAACCCCCATCCCCTCCTCCTGAAGGAGATATCAAGGTGTGGGTAACGGTGGAAGGATGAAAGGGCAAGAGGGGAAGTTAGAGCGCTACATCCCCTCCCCACCTCACTACCCCAAACCGTTCTTTATACAGAGGGATCAATCCTTCCGGTCCGTGGTCCGGAAACTCCTCGGATCGTGTTGCAGCGGATGTCTGCTCTCCATAGTCCCTATATATGTATATACACACACACACACCTACTCCTGTCCCATTGTTCCAAGTCACTTTGGCATCTAGAGTAAGGGGTACACGAGGGAGGTACTTACAAGGTATCACATATTTACCAAGGGCTTCAAGGGCGGGCGGGAGAGAATGATATTAACATAATGCAAGCCTGAGTATTTGATACAGTCCAATTTTCATACGAAGAACCTTATCTTAAAGAAGAGCTATATGATCTACTTTCATGAATTCATACATCAATCTATGGGATCTACAGTTAAAAAAAATCAATACTTTTACATTCCTCATCATTATGTCATCAATCTTGAGATTAATTTGTTGCAGCGTTCCACTTTTGACTACCTGGACCAAATTTGTTACATCTTCTGCCAACATAGTCCGCTGATTCATGTCCTCTAGGCTTGGTCTCCTTGAATTTTTCCCTTCCACATCTCCTTCTACAATTATCTATCATGTCTCAGTATGTATCACACCATGTTCTCTCTTCTTTGCTGTATACCTTTCTAAAGTTTCCTTTATTCATTTTTGTTTTCAATTCTTCTGTATTTGATACCATCTCCAGCCATTATTCTATAGCCCATATTTCAAATGTTTCTAATCGTTCCCCTTCAGTTGTGCCCATGTTTCACATTTGTAAATTGCAACTATCCAAACAAATGTCTTTAAGAACCTTTTCCTGTCTTTTCAAATCTATGCTAGTCGAGTTTAGTAATCATTTAAAAAGTTTGTCGGTAAAAAAATAAAATAAAAAAATTGCATCGGAAGATTAATTTAGTTTTATTTTCAACACACCGTGATCCCAACAGTTAATCTGCCATAGGCAGAAGCTTTATAAATGAAATTAATATACCCTGTCCAAATGTTCGTGACAAATAAATAAGCAATAACGATGTAGATCACTATGATACATAGAAAATAAAATTAAATGTATCTATTGAAGTAATATTTAGTTTATTTCAGAGAAAAAAGTATTTTATCATAAGAATGCTAAAAATGTTTACCTGAGTTAACGTTCCCTTCCACCTAACCGCCATTAAAGAATTAAAACTTAGATATATTTTTGTAACCTTAGGTAAAGATAGTTTTACTTATCTTCCTGACAACCCTGTTGAATAAATGAACGATGAACTAATACATCCAAAAATATAAAGCTTCTTAAGAAATCGAAATATTATCTATTCCAACCGCACAATCCATTTTTCTCCTCTCAAGCCTCCACATCTTTTCTCGTATAACGAGCTATTCAATTTGATACCGACAGGATTCGCACTCGAGACCTCCTCCTCGAGCAACTCAATTCCCGGCCAGTTGAAGTGAAGAGACTCTCTAGTATGTCTGACAACCACCTGCTTCATCCCCTTTCCCTTCTTCTCGCTAGTTCTCAATTCTTATTTGTAATAAGAAGTTTGAAGCAGCACAAGCCTTCCTTGGCCTGTAAGTCGAGTGTCGGCAGTACTTCAGAGAGCTCTGGCAGCTTGGCTCGTCAACTAGCGCACCCACCCCTTTCGGGAGAGCTAGGATGCTTCACGCAGCACACGACACGTCAGCACTTTATTTTTTTTTAGTTGGGGGGAAAATAGAGAGAGGGGAAATCGCTCGCTACCAGCATTAAAAGTGTTTTCTCAATTCAATACCGATGTTGGTGCATTACATTACGTGTAAGAGGATTATAAAACTTGACCTACATAATACATCTTAAAAAGTAATTCGGTCTTGTTCACTGATTAACTTACAAACTATCTTCAACTGTTTTAATAATTTTTCTATTTTCATTTATTTGAGATATTAGCTAACATATACTTTCTGAACGGACTGAATATATAAGCACACGACCTATAAACTAACTTACATATAGAACAGGCACAACATACAGCCCCCAACTGTTAATTTATCACTGTGAAAAGGGGAAACCCACATTTCACCAATAATAAATCTTCTGGTCATGCCGGGAATTGAATCCAGGAGAATTAGCTCAGCAGACAGTCACGCTACCGGCTGAGATAAAGTATCGTACATGTTTTAATCACTATACCCGATAAAGGGGAGTTTGAGGTTCGAATCTTGGTCAGGTGTACTGAGGGTGGTTTTTAAAATTGTTTTCCACGCACATTCGAGTATTCACCATCTAAATTCAACCTTCCTCATCCCAAACGTATAACCTAAAAAAATAAAATAAGAAATAATTATTTCTAGAATTCTGAATGTTAGTGACTTTTATTCAATGTTGATGGTCAAAGGTGGGCTCCCTATTAAAATCAAGCTTTAGTTACTATTTATTTACTCATACATGTCTAGTCCACATCACTCGTAGCCCAGTTTGTGGAAATATTGGCCAGTACCAAAGTACCGTTGTCAAGAGGACGCCCGAATGTATTAATCGTACATCTTTTCCATGTCTCGATGAGTTGAGATGAAGCTGAAAGTCGATATGAGGGTGTGAAATCAGTGGAAACTTTTAACCTAGTTCAAGCCTAAACTAACCAGACCCTGGTGAACCTCGGGATAAACCTATAGTCCCAGACGGAGTAAAATTTGCCATCCCTTGGTTTGTATCCAGGTGTGATGACCGCTATATGATTGGGTCGGTTATATTTAGTTTGTACATATTTCATTTAGCATCAAAGGGAAATATAATTTTTTGACATCCTGTATATTGTGTAACAAGACATCCTCATTGCAGCCGTTTGGGATTGAACTCCAGACTATCGGACTAGAAGGGTCCAACACACTGTCCGTGAAAACAAACCGGTTCCGGTCTCTAGTGATTGTTATTTTTCAATCCTAGCCCCCTCCTCAACTCCTCCTGAAAAAATTACTCCCTCACTTCCCGGAATAAAAAAAAAACCCTTATCTATAATCCAGCTAAAGTTAACCCTCCGGCCCCAAAACCCCGAGCAGTTTAAATTTTTAAGTGCCTAACTCACGAAGTTCCCCCTATGATCTATGTGATTACACCCCCTCACGAATTCCATCATCCCCTTGGTAGCCCCGTCGTACTACCCTTACCCGAGCATTCTGAATGTTTTTGTATGTAAAAAAAAATAACAAGGGTTGACTTAGTGCCGTGCAGTGTCTGATGAATGTTTTAAAAACAGACGAACAATGATAGGGGGAAAGGGGTTGGGCGGGGTGGGGGAGGTGAATTGAAAACAGTAACAATGCGTTATGTCAGTTTGGTAATTTGCTGCCTAGTTCACATCGTGTAATTTATTAAACAGAAATTGTGAGAGTAGGAATGGAAAGGGAAGAAGCTAGAAGGGTAGCTATCGTTGAAGTTAGTAAATATTACAACGATGTATATAGCAGGGATATTTTAACAGAGGGTGGTTGGTTGCGCTTTGCTAACAATAGAAGTCATAAATCAATTAAGTATCTTGATATTGTATTCATTATGAAGTATGTAGAGGAGTCATAACACCCCCTTCCCCTCAACCCAATCCAACCAAACTCTACCTTTTCACATCTCACCCTCCAAACGCTGATAGCAGACATGGGTGACGTTAGGGCTTGGGTTACGTTACTGATGTCTGTTTTTTAGGGCTCTCGTATTAATGAGTGGCCACTGGCCCCCATGGCTTTTAGCGCGTTGCCTACTTGGTGAGTTGGAAACTAGTTTGCGAATCGGTCTGAATATTAACTTGATGCATCGAAGTACTTTTAAGAACTATCATACGTTTTAATCGCCAAAGGTACGGAATAGAAAAGTAGGAAGACAGAAAATGAGTAACTTGCCCTGCCAAACCTCTTGTTTATCTTCTGATATAATTTCCACCCCTTCCCGCTGACGAGTAGAAACTTTCTAATATTCGCATTTGGAGAGCATTGACTTGTATTTCAAAATTAACTTTTTCTTGTTTACTATTTTAGATATAAATTATGCTTCCAAGGATTGGTCTAGTATACAAACTGGCAGTAGGATTCCTTCTGGTCATTTTTGTGAATATACTAAATAGTGTTAAGTCTGAATATGAGGGTCAGTTTCATAGTAAGACTTAGTACGCCTCAAGTACGGTGCTATATTAAACACGGGGTTACTCCTACCTAGACAAGAATAGAATGGACCAGTTTCACATATACTGGCCCATTCCATTCTCATCTAACTAGGTGTCGTCTTGTGTTTAGTATAGCACCGTACTTGAGGTTTATGACTATGAAACTGGCCCTTAATCATTTCAGCGTTAACTTCAAAACCTATTCCTTTACCAGACTTTGATAAAATGTCTGCATTTCACGCAACAGCTTAGTTTTCTCTTACCTAGTAAAGCTAGATCAAATAATGGCTACGGCTCGAAATTATATTTAAATATAAGATATTATAATACTTATCCTCAATAAATCCTCACATATGTACGTCTTATATTAGATTGAAAAATGACAACCCGGTCACAATAATCGAACCCTGGATCATTAGTTTTATAAGCCAATTCTATACCATTGATCCTTCTTGTTTCGTCTCTCATCCAAGGGACATATTTCACTAGTTGTACTATTGAGACTAATCGTGGTAATCGATGATCGGCCGCTCAGATAAGAGAGGAGTTAGGATGGCTCAGTGGTAGAGCATTGGCATGGAAACTCAAAGGACCCGGGTTTGATTCTCCTGTCTAGGTTGTCATTTTTCACGCGAGTGAATTTGATTAAGTTATCAGGATTGATCCCGTGTGACAAACATCATATATCACTTTGTGATACAAAGGAATTAAAAATATTAATTGCATGTTGGCATACTTTAAGACAGGGAGGTTAAACTTTTTATCCCAAGGACCAAATCAGATTATCAGTTGGCGCCGTGGGCCAAATATATATTTAGGAATCCTATCAACTTAATAAACGCCTGAAATCAACCTTTAATACATTTATTTGAAGTATTTTACGAGCACTTTCTGCACTGATTAATTATATCAGCAATTGAGAATTTTCTATGAGCGAGAGTGAAAGGGCCTACCAATTTTGCTGGTAAAGGTATTTTCAAATATCTTCCAGTGCTATTTTATAAACCACAATCGACATGGGACCGACGGATTTACTTCCCTTTCGAAGGAAATTGTGCTACGGATTTTCATCGCTCAAGAATAATCCGTCAACCCCAGTTGGGCTTGAACCCATGAACATCAGGTCTTAAAGAGGGCACTTTACCCCCCAAAACTACTGAGTTTGACAACTTATTAACCAATTACGTTCATTACTTACATACATATTGCATTTTTTGTTAGTAGAATCTTTCAAATTTTAATACCCCCCCTCCCCAAAAAATTTAGGATTAATTTCCCAGAAATTTACTATGCAAGCACACATTCACTTTTACAAAACGACTTAGAATTATAGATCCGTATTTTTACATATTTTTATTAAATAAATGTACAGTAAAACGCAATCATGCCCCTTTTTAAATAAATCATTTTATTTGAATTCTTTTCACATCCAAACAGATAGGTTCCCTTTAATTTCCCTTCAGGATACTACGAGAGCCACATTTTCAGTGAGCGTGGGCTGTCAGTTGGACTATGACACTGATTTAAGTAATGAATCGCCGTAGACTTTGATTGTGGATAACCCTGAGCGTCCAATACTTTCACTTGTTTCCACAATAATTAGGCTCAATAATACAGCTAGTGTTAGCTGGTAATAGCTCTAGTGTTTCTAAAAATACAAAGATTGTTTTTTATAATTATATACTTTAGAATAAATAGAAATTTTAATCCTAAGCTATGACAAAAATTTAATAGAATTAAAGCTCTCTGATTTAAAGGTTTCAAATTTGTATATAGCCTTCATAAAATTACGGCTAGAAATAATCAAGTGAAGCAACGGACAGAGATATCCATACTTTTTTTTTTATCTTTCAATGATTCACTGCAAACTCACAAGACAATGTTTTAACCAAAACTATTGGGTTAGGGGAGGGGGCGCCAAAATTAAATTTCATATGAGCACAGAAAAATATTCTTGAGGCTACCTTACGCATGCATATTAGTTACACCGATAGGGTAGCGATGAGTAAGATAAAATTGAGATGAAATGTACCCTTATTTGTGTGAAGGAATGATGGGGAAAACCTTTAGAAAAATAAATACTCTCAGTAAATACCGCTAAAGTATTCCAACCCTGACCTCCCCGTCAACGGGTAACCAGACTAAATGAGCTTGCTATTTAGATCGCGTGCCCGCCGGCGCTCCATAACCAAACTATCTCGCAAATCAGCAAACATATCGTCAGAGCCGAAGGATCAAAAACGTGTTGTTAACACAAACCAACTCTCCTGCCCTTTTCTTATTTCCCATCTAGACCTCACACGCGTCTGTGCAGCGCCACCGTCGCTGTTGATGATGATGACGCCGGTGGAGTATCAAATGATGGTCGATGACGTCATACACAGGCTCTAGCTGAGTGCTCCAGCACTTTCGAAATCTTTTCATCTGCAAACTTCTAAGCCTTCCCCTACCTCTATCCCTCATTTTCCTCCTGGTTGTTACTCTATTCCCCTTCAGGAGTTTCCAGAGGGTAAGGGGGTGGGGGGTAGACAGCTACCACCCACACCAGACACACTTTGAATTAGTATTCAGAAACCCATTACTGTAATGACGTCTGTCCGTTCGCTTCCTTCTTTTCCTAAATCCTTTACCCTTATGCACACTTCGATGTAAAGATCACTTCAAAATCCATCTTGTAATCTCTGCTGTCTTGATTTTAAAAAAATCAAAATTTTTAGGTGGAAGGAGGGGGGGGAGGAGGAAATGTGATTTTTCTATGATTGGCACGCAGATCTTAGGTTTCTTTTTCTATTAGCATCGCATCTTACTACCCGTTCAAGTTATAAAAATATTTACTAATTATGTTAATGTGTTAGGAATGAAGAAAGTTCAACTTAGAGGAAGTATACTCCATTCACGGTAGGAATTACTCTCTGAAAGGTCTTTTTTCCTACCAATATCCTACTATACAATAGATTTATGGTAGGGAAAAAGGCCTTTCAGAAGTCAATTCCTACCGTGAACAGACAATATATCCACATTTGCGCGTAAGAGAGAGAGAGAGAGAGTGTGTGTGCGTGTGTATGTGTGGAAAAGCATTTTGAGAAAGAAACTTTTCTCAGTACACCAGACCGGGTTTATACTCCCGGTTTCCCCATCATCAGCATTCCATTTTATTGCGGAAGTGATGCCTTAGACCATACGAACAACAAAGTGGGCTAGACTTTAGCTAACCAAAGCATAATCACGTTTGAAAGGTAAGTTTAGAACATACATAAATAATAATAATAAAAAAAATAATTCAATAATGTAAAAACCCGCCTCGGTGGCGTAGTTGGCTAACGCGCTTGTCGTGCTGAGGACGGGGAGACCGAGGTTCGAATCTCGGTCGGGTGCATTGGGGGTGGTTTTTCTAAATGGTTTTCCACTCTCCCTCCACGCAAATGCGGGTTCACTTCCTCTAATTCAACCTTCCCAATTCCTAATCCATTAACGTAATTAGTACTTAAAGCGTATAACCCGAACGGGTAGTAAGACGTGGTGCTAAATAATACTATTATTATTAGTAGTAGTATTATTATTATTATTATAAATAATGTAAAAACGCTTATAAGGAAAAACAAAATTATTAAAACAAATAGTTTGTTGTGAAAGTTTTGATTGCCAAAAGTGACAACTCAACATATGTTTTGCAGATCATATGGTTTGGCGAATGGATAACTGAGAGTAGATCTGGTAGCTCTTGTTACCTTTCACAACCACTCCTACGCTGGATGGATTGTACCTAGTACAGTTTTTATCATATTTATTGTCTAATTAACTCTTGAAAAATATTAACTTACTTGGAGGCTATATTTTAAAAACCAGTTTTTTTTACTTCCATACCCCCTTGCCGTTTTCCCTCTTCCCCTTAAGACTCCTCATGCTAATTGGTGAGGTCAGCAAGGCACGCGCGAGTGGAGTACTCCCTCCCCATGTCAACTCCCCCCATGTCCTTGAAAAAAAAACCACCCCTATCTTCCCTAATACCCCTACGCCGGGAAACTAGCTGCGTTATGTTTACTCTTCGTGTCAATGCAACCGTGCAGAAATGCCTTAACCAAGGAGTACAGATTGTACAAAGGAAGAGTCAGACCAGAAATGGCCTAGTCAAGGGGTACAGACTGTAAAAAGGTAGTCATACTTCAACTTACAGCGTTTGTGACTCAACAAAATAAATGTTAATCTGTTTATGAATACAGCTAATAATACACCCATTAAATAACAATTTTAATTAGTGTCGTGGAGTGTTGCCAGGGTAGCAGAGTTAGTTTAAACTTTACCTGTGATATGTTCTCATCACTCAGTAGAACATTCATTGGTCAGTGTGGTTAACCACGTAACATACCCCACAGTTAGGGTACCAATTACAATGATCCTGTTGTATTAGCCTCTCGGTTGAGAGACGGTGGTTGTCATCTCGTGTGTATCCCTGGCTTAAGCTCAATTTATGAGGACGACGCTGCTATGATGATATCCTTGGTTCATGTCCCACAACGAGCTATAATGGATATAATTTATGTCGTTTCTCAATACTTTATACCGTCGATAATGAAACCTTTTCTTTAATAAATGTACACACTCGGTTTGATTTATGTATTTAGATTTTATTCTTGTAACACGGCATAAATATTTGATATACATATGTATTATATTATATTTTACCAAATATTTGTTACATTTTACACTTATAATATCACCGTACGTACATTGCACGTCATATCGTTTACGTTGTCATGGCTCGTCTGTGTGCCAGATATTTCCGGGCTTTGTCTCTATCAAAAAAATAAACTTCATTTCCACTTCTCTGCTTATGTCAGATACCACTCTTATTTGAAACGGCAATTTGGACCTATCGTAAGAATGTCATTTAATTCTCAGCCTTTGATTAGTTGGACAGTGTCATCTTCATCCCGAGCAAACCCGGAGATTTCTTCGAACGAAACCAAACTGCCGACCTATCTTTTCCTTTGTTCACTGTCCAATTAACCCAGTAAGCAAATTTAATATAAAATAAAATAAATTAACCTTTAAAGTGCCTGAAGGACTTAAACATGCTAAAATGAAAAATGAATAGTTAAAACAATATTATTAAGAACAATAAAACCAGAATTTAAAATATTAAATATAAATCTTAACGGTCAAAACTGCCATCTCATCCTTGGATAAAGTATGTGAGGTAATACACCAAAAGTATTTAACACAGAAACATATTAATGAAAATGTAACATTGTCGAAGTTACAAGAGACAAGAACATAAATATGAAATATAAATAATTTAACTATGGTTAATATTACTCACCTCTGCCGGAAATTGACCAACAATTCCGCTCCATATAACCTCAACCACAACATGATGACCAGCAAAATAGAACACGTCCAAACTCCATCGGCTAGCCCTGCCGAATGAACGAGTTGCTGGGCTACGGAGCTAGTTCCAAGCTCGTCCACTGCCATTCGATTGACCGGATTGATCTAGGTCGACCTAAAATGGGATTCTAGGTGCTTCCAGAAGAAATAGAAGGCCGAGCAGGGCGCATCACATACCCGTCACCTCTCTCTCTTATTTGTGTTCCTTCCTCCCCTCCCTTTTCCTTTCTGTTACGTTTCAAGCTGATCTGCGGAATGAATATAAACTATGATTTTTCCCTTATACTTTATTCTCGTTTGGATTTTCATAAAGGACAATTCTTGTCCAGGAAAATATAAGTCTTTTAAAATTCTCTTTCGGCCTTTCTTATCTAGATTATTGTTTCAGCATATATATATATATATATATATATATATATATATATATATATATGTATATATATATATATATGTATATATATATATATGTATATATATATATATATATATGTATATATATATATGTATATATATATATATATATATGTATATATAATATTTCGTTTCAATATTGATTATGGATATAAATAAGTTGAAATTAGTTTCTCTTTTGAAACTTTTCTTAAAATATTAGAATATTAGATTTTCATAATGTGGATTCTTTTCGGTTTAGAACTAAGAACTTAATTACCAATATTGTCGTTCAAAATAACTTTGAATACTAAATTTCAAAAATGTGGATTGAGAAATTAGATGTATTATTGATAGACAATTCCAATATGAGACTAGTTAACACGTCTATGAATATTAATGTCGCATTTACCTTTTATAAATTATACTACCTTGGATATTCTGAATATTCTTGGGCTTTACCAGTTAAAGATATATAGTTATCTCAATGTGGCTTTTATAATTGATATGATTTATTCAAGGATTATAGACTTGATCTTAAAAGATACGTAATGGCGTATGGTTTAAATGTTAGAAAAAATGTGTTGCCCTTATGGCATAGTACTTGAAATATTGAAATAAACTCATTATAAATAAATCGTTCCTTTTAGGTCAAATAATTCCTCCTCTTAGATTTGTGCTAGACCATTAAAAATTATAGTTTACTGGTCCCTTTTAATTTACTCGAATTACTGGTTAAATTGGATAGATTGGTTATTAAAATCATTATTTAGGTAAACTGGGTTGTTGACTTAATTTTTTGTTGATAGCGTATCCTTCTGATTTTTCTTAACTCTTTTTTATGAGTTTAAGATATTGGAATCTTTGTTATTAATATTTAAATCATAGCTTTTTAGATCAGAGAGATTAAATGCAGCTCTGATGTTGATATAGTTGCTATTTTGTTAAAGATTTCTGAAAAGTTTTTTTATTATTTAAAAACATTTTGACTCTATTACATACCTTGGGTAGATGAGTTTGTTTTCAACAAAAACATGAACTATTATTTATATGGCGAGTAAATAGGTTGACAGATAATATTGTTGGAGTATTGAATATACTAATAATTTTGGAACATATATTGTATTCTTTAAACTACTATATCCTTCATTTTAATAAACTATAAAGAAATTCTTCATCTCAGACTTATATTTTATGTTTCATCCCACCTAGAACAGCTACCGTTGTTGTCCCATTTAAGGTTTACCTTTTGCTATTTAATAATTATTCTCTTTTACAACTTAGATGTATATGCGAAGTAATCCAGCTGGATACCGTTCACACATACATATGTTTTCCAGTATATATTTATTTGTGCATTGATCATATGGGTCACTTTGCAATTTTCTGGTTTATTTTTAATCTTATAATTTTATACGTCCTTGCCCTGTCTCTTAAGGACTCAGGACGGGTACAAAAATAGGACATACCTTATCCATGCACATGAAACAAAATAAGAGCGCGCCACTGTGAACATTACATCAGGTATCAACGAACATATATTCTCATGGTAGGTATTTGGAGCAGAACATGTGCTTTATTGGTAAAATAGGGACAAAGTGACTGAGTAAATAAATATCACAGGCACAGTTTTAACCAGCTCTGATTACCGTGGAAACACTGCACGTTATGTCACTGACTAATATCATGCACACAGTTATCGTATATGAGAATTACCGATGAGTATTGGCAAAGCTTTATCAAAATGGACATTTTTTTAATATCACCAGTACCGTAATTTAACTTTACGTTTTTTCCTCCCAAATTTTTAACTATTGAGAATATATTATATCAAGATTGAGTAATCTTGCCTACCACATGTTTGGCTTTCTTGATATGTGTTCTTAAAATACTGAATAATATATGACATTAACTCCGGGAAATTAAGATAACCAGTTCTAACAAAAATTAAAGCTTAAACACTGATGATATCCTCCAAATTTCATAATTCAAAAATATTATAGAGGAAACCACAATTTCAGAAAATGTCACATTCTTTAGCTATACATTAATCGATTTTTACCAAACAGGTTTTATTTTTATTTTATGAAAACTAAAATCATTTGCTTTGAGGATTATCATATCAAAATTTACGAATGTTCAATAGCGAAGCTGCAATTTATATATAATTAAATATAGTTGGTGAATGTATGGACGATTTTAAGGGGTCATTAATAAAACACATAGCGCCTTATCCTACTTTTTTTTTACCTACACCTACTCACCGACCTATGCTACGTAACTTTTCACATCAAACGAGTGTGTCATTATTTCATAGATAAGCTTTTGTTAAACTAAAAAAGGGATTCAGATTTAATACTTCTTAGATTTGAAAGTTATTATAAAATATGTTTCTAACAGTGAAAAAAGGAACAATAATTTTGTTTCAACATTAGCATCTAATTACAAGTTATGTGTTATGTAACACTGCGATGTACCCCTCTCCCCCATATACATCATGTAGACATTAGAGCTCCCCCTAATAGCGTTACGTGTTTATGGATGAACCTTCTAACGAATGACCCGCCTCAGTAGCGTAGTTGGCTAACCGCTAGTCGTGTTGAGCTCGACTGCTGAGGAAGAAAAGATCGCGGTTCGAATCTCGGTCGGTGAACTGGGAGTGGTTTTTACTAAATGGTTTTCCACTCTCCCTCTACGCAAATGCGGGTTCACTTCCTCTAATTCAACCTTCCCAATTCCTAATCCATTAGCGTATTAGTACTTAAAGCGTATAACCCGAACGGGTAGTAAGACGCGGTGCTAAATATTATTATTATATTCTAACGAATTTACCATGAAGCAACCTTACTATCTATCCTGTATACCATGACCTGACTTTACCACCAGAGCTGACGAGCCAGCAAGCATATTTCATTGGCACACGACTAAACGAACAGCGCAAAAAAAAGTCACTCTCATTCAATTGAAATAAAACAACAACTATACGTCAGTATTTTGTTTGGTAGCTGTTGCGAATTTGCTGAACGGGTTTATTGACAATGTCCACTTCTACAGCGCTGATAAATGATTCATTAATTTAAAGTTGTGCCATGATTGTATAATTTGGTTCCGTAGTAAAAGCAGTGGATTTTTTTTTTTACTGATTCGTATGGAACTCTACAGGCCTACTAAATATTTAAATATGACAGTGCTCTCGTTCTGACTCACGTTTAGAGATGGAAAGTTTTTCAATTGTAAATATTCCACAGCAGTGGCTTTCGACTTACTAAGTAGGTTCTTTGTTTTTTTTATTTTAGCATTTGTCATTACTGACTGGTAAGGAATGACTTCTAGTTCGGTCGCCTGTATGTAGATTATTCGTCACTCTAATGGCACAGGAAGTTGTTCAGGGTATAACTATGGATGTTGTCCACATATACCATCAATGAAATGTGGTGATGAAGGTGTCTATGAAGGTATGAGCCAAACCTAACGTAAGCCTAATTTACCATCACCTAGCGACCTTAGGGATAATTCCCTTTAATAGAAAAATACCTAATGTACCAGCTGGGAATCGAATCCGGGACTCCTAAGCTCGTAGACAGGTGCACTGACTACAACACTACGGGGCAAGACACTAAGTAGGAAAGGGGCTGATTTGGAGAGGAAACATCCAAAGCGTATTACATATATCCATGAAGCCTTCAAACAGTGTGTTGGGTGACAAGCAGGGGGGGGGAGGATGGGGTCAAAGGTTACTAGCAATTAATTTGGCTAGCCTTATGATTATTTTAATTATAAGGCTAGCCTTATAATTATTTTAATTATCTTTTGAAAATAGAATACAAAAAAATAATGGGATGGATATTTTTGGTTTAAATTCCAGAGAAAGAGGATTATCCATAAAGGCTTTGAATAAAATAATGTACTTTTAAACGTATCTATCCCAAAGTTAGTGACATATTCAACTACCAAGCGCTGTAGTTGATAGATAGTACGAGAAGAGAACTCAACTCACTGTTATTGCTTTATTTAAACTCATTAAAATGTATAATTCAAAATTTTCCAAAACTGATGACTGTTCAGATTAAAAACGAATGAAAAATTTACGGTAATTTACCATATATATATATCTGCTAATTCTTATATTATCTATACGTATCTGCAAGTTTTTTTTAACTATGTCTAGAAACGTCTGATAGTTCTTTATTATTATATACAAATATATGCTAGTTGAAGTAATACTTGTGTTAAATTTGTTTAAAATAAATTTCTAAATTCCACATCCTAAAAAGTAATCCAATTTGAATGATTCTGTTTGATTTCAATAAACGTTATGCTTTGTGACAAACATGCCATTAAAAAAACGAAATCACACATTTAAAATATTTGAAAAGAGCTTGAATGCAAAGATGAGAATTGCCTCTTACTATGGGATTTTAAGGGGGCGAGTGAGCGTGCGAATGGGAACGAACATTCCCTATCCCCTTTTCCTCTATTGTCTGTAGCCATCCACTTGACGATTAGTGAGAAATAAACTGAAGTAGATCTAGAAAAGGAAAGTTGAAAGGGAGATCCTTTCTAAAGTGCGTACCCTGATTACTTTTATCTAACGCACGCGTGTCGCTAGCTACTGACCTCCCCCTATGCTTCTTTACATCTAGGGAACTAACCTCCCCCCTACTCTCCTTTACTCATAGACTATACGGTGCCCTTAATCAATCTCAGCTAGTGATTGAAACCATATGAACGGACTTCGAGTGAAGTGAAATAAATTTTTTTTAAAAGTTGGGTTAAAATATGTACACTCTCAAGAAATAAATGAAGATTTTCTCTGCTTGTCTTAAGGGTATCGATTGTTCTTTTATGAGGCCACTTATTGGTCCGACACTTAGCTCATTCAGTATCGAGTGTGTCTATTGAGCTAAGGGTCCCGGGTTCGAATCCCAGCATGACTGAAAAATTTATCATTGATGAAATGTGGGCTTAACTTTTCACAGTGATGAATTAATGTCCGGGGAGGTGACTTGGTAGTACAGGGGTAATGTGTCAGACTTCTGTACTGGGATCCGGGGTTCAATCCTTGTTCCGGCACAGATTTATCTGATTGCCAAACCCTTCTTCACCTCTGACAAGACTTGTATTATCACAAATTTTGAATGTGTGGAATGCCAGGCCTCCACCGTGGTTCGGATCCCACGTTAAACTGTAGGTCCTCCATTTCATCTCACAATCACCCTACCATTACACATTAGCGTGAAGTGTGTATAGCCCGAACGGTTAGTAAGACGCGGTGCTAATAATAATAATAATAATAATAATAATAATAAAATAATATAAAATAATAATAAAATAAATAATAAAAAAATATAATAAAAATAATAAATCATAAATAAATAATAAATAAATAAATAAAAAATAAAAATAATAATAATAACGCCGGACTGGTGTGTGTCTGTCCTAGTCTTTAAATAGATTATAAGGCATATGAAGCTACAACAGGCCTAGCCAGCTAGTTATGGAAAACACATGATTTCACAACTTAATTCAACTGTAGTCAAAAGTAAAGAAGGCCTGTATTTAACTCACACATTTCATTGGCTATAAACAGAGATACATATTTTCATGTAAAGGTTTCCATGTTATTAATCAATTTGAATTGCTACAAAATACCTAATAGTGGAACATTTCAGTTCAGAGAAAGTCAAAACAATGTTGTGGAAATCTAACTATAATCACTACAATTTGCTAAAAATAGTTTGGTTTGCTCTTCATATATTTTATTTATCATCTTTCTACTCGTTAGAGGTTTACGTATGTTTAATAATTATGCTAATGTGTTAGTGTTGAAAAAGGTTGAATTTAGATTAAGTGTACTTGCACTTGCGTGGAAAACCATTTATGAAATCTGTCCTTGGTACGCCCAACCAGTATTTGAACCCCGAACTCCTCATTAATCTATTGCGAGAGTGACACCTCTGACCATGCAGCCACTGAAGTGGGCATATTATTCATAGATTATTCTCAAATATTTATATCACTATTTAACTTTTTTTAAATATTTATTTCATTTAAGCTGAGTGTGTTCAGAACCATAAAAACTATAAATTCATCCTAATCCTACATTGTAATGAATTATAGGCATATATATTTTTGAACAATAAATTAATCAAACACTTCAGTGGTCGGGGGGAGCAAGGCGTCAGGATCGTAACATTCTGGATTGGTGTAAATGAGGAGGTTGAGGTTCAAGTCTCGGGTTGATTGCAATCGGGGTGGCTTTCCCACACGTAATTCATCACCATGCTGGTCTGAGAAGAGTTCTTCCTCTTAGTGATTTTCCATTCTCCTGCCAGTCTTTATCAGGTGCAGGTCTTCTTACTCATAAAACCTTGGATACCCTAATAATTATATACGTACACCTCGCTTACATTGAAAGGTAGTAGTCCTACCTTGACCGATTACACTATGGTGTAACTTATAAGGTAAGGACATACAGTAATTAGTCAAAGTAAAAATGCCACCGTTCGGGGTAGACAGAGTGTAAATCAATCTTAAATGCTATATTATTTTGTTGGAATAAGGATGGTACAGAATTGCGATCGGGTCGTTGACTTGCCATTTGGTCTTGCTGCAGTAGAGGAACAATTATTTTGGCAGAGGAAGTAGTTTAGGTGAGAAGGAAGATTGCGTGAGAAAAGGTCATTATTCTTGCAGTTTTTAAAGTAAACAGTATAGTCTCAGCAAAATAAATCCACGATTCTTGAATATATGTCATGCGCACTGTGGCATTAGATGAAAAACTGTTTAAATAAAGAGATAAGGCTGTCATTGAATTCCAGGACACCCTTGGACAGTTATTCAACAACTGTTGATACCGCCATGTGAAGAAAACTAAACTTTATATTTCCACTGAAGATATATTTTATTTCTTTTGCCATTTTTTTTTGCTATAAAAATTGCAAAAATACTGCCCTTATCTCGAAATAAATATTCCTCTCTTTCCACAGAGTCTTTATTTTTCTTTTGGTCATCCAATTTCACTAGTTGCATTCGAATAGAATAGAATGCCCCACCTCTGAAACCTTCGTGTTCACGATGAGAGGTCAGGACTGAGAGTATTGCCCCTAATTTGCCCGAGTGAAGGTGGGAAGGGGGTGGGGTGTCTAACTCAAGTCTCAAGGGCGAGAATACAACGACGACTCCAGAGGAAATTGGCAACTGACAAGAATCTTCGAGACTTTCGAGGGTTTGAAGAACGTGACCAATTGTACAGAGTGGAGACTTGTGAGACAGTCAAGTGGGGCAGGCTGACTCACTCACCTTCAACCAATGTTTAGGGAAAAGAGGGGAAGAGGGACTATCTGACCGATTGGAAAGATAGCAGTTATTACAGTTTGCTTGTCTCAACCAGTTTGGTTTGGTCTTTCTTTTTTAACACCGCATATTAACATCCGTTCAGGCTATATAATTATGTACTAATTGAACTAATGTGTTAGAGACGAGTAGAGTTGAATTTAAATGAAGTGTACAAGCAGTTGCGTGAGATAGAAAGAGTGGAAAACCACTCGGTGGAAAAATCCTTTCAGTACACACGACCAGGCCTTAAACCCAGATCTCCCTCTCATCGGCAGTCCATTCTAGTGCGAGAGTGATATAATGACTTAGATCTTTTGGCTCATCAAAGTGGATTATTTGTCTATTGCAGTGCCGTGTCATGTCGTGTTTGCAGAGTAAGCAGAGTTTTTAAATTATGTATCTGTAATATGTTATCCACCATTCCGTTCCAATTTGATAAATACTACATAAGGCAGTGGTGGCCATATAACCTAACGCATCACTCTCGTATTATATTGGCTCACCGATGATATTGAGCTCGGGGTTCGAATCCTAATTGGTTCTATTAAGAATGATTTTTCCTAACTTGTTTCCCGCTCTACCTCCACGCAAATGCGGGTAAATTACGTCAAAAATGTATCCTTTCTCATCTCTACCCCATTAGAGTAATCATCAAATAGGCGGATAACCTGAACAGGTAGTAAGACGTGGTGATAATCCTTTGTTCTGGATCAATGTTTTTGGACCGTACTGGAAAGATGGACAGATGTTTGCAGGTTGAGTTGTAAAGGTCAACCTATGTTTTATAGTGCATCAACAGCGAGTCAGGTGTGCGTCTAGTTGGCACACAGTTAATTATTGACGGGTTTTTCGGGAGCATTGTTAGTCATAGGGAGGGGGTGTAGATGGCGAGGAAAGGATGGGGGCAGGGGTGTGTATGTGTGCGGGGGTATTGGGAGGGGGGCGGTAAAGTGCTTGTGAAATATTCAGCAAGGTTTCATCTCGGTGCCATTATATGGCACGGCCGACTGCTTGCCACAGCTCGATATACAGGGTGATCCCGGATTAGACAGCCAAACTGTGGGCAGTGGTAGTAGATCAAAAAATAACTCAAAATGTCCTTTTGGAGATTAGCTACTTTATACTTCCTTTTCAAGCAAACGGCAAACAAATAAACCAAACCAATACATAGGTATTAAATAAAATATTTATTTATTTTGTTCAAAATAATGGCTTCCAGCCCGGAAACAAGCATTGCACCTATCTATTACAGAACGAGTGGCTGATCGGTGACCGCATTCACTAAGGCATCACTATCGTGTTAGACTAAACTGCCAATGGTAGGGAGATCAGGGTTCGAATCTTTATCGGTTTTACAGAGGGTAGTTTTTCCAATCTCTCTCCACGCAAATGTGGCTTCACTTCATTTAAACTCAACATGCCTCCGTCGCTATAACCGATTGAAACAATAATTGACTGACGGGAGTCTCATTAAAAATGTAAATAGTGATGAAGTAGCTTGTTGCCTACTTCCAAGGCGTAACTGACTGATCCTGGGGACGGACGTTAAATAGGGAAATTATTTTGCAGCTGTATGGGGAGAGCTGCTCTTTCCAAGAGAGATCGCTGTCGGGGAAGGCCCTGTGATTGTGTATATATTCCACACCTTTACCCAGTTGTAACTGGTGGTAGGAATCTGACCCGCGTTATAAGAAAACCACCTGCTATGGTGGCCTCATGATTCAAGGCTTCACTCTCTCAATAAACTGGACTGCTGATGACAGGGAGATTGGGGCTCGAATCCCGGTCGGGTGTATTGAGGATTAGTTTTTTTAAAGTGATTTTTCACACTTCTTCTAAAGTCAACCTTCTTCATCCCTAATCCACTATCGTAATAGGTACCTTTGCGTATAACCTGAACAGGTAGTAGACGCGGTATTAAAAATATATATAAAATATCACGTTATAATCGATAACTTAATTAGTTTCTAAAATACCGACTATCCAATACACTAAAAACTTTTCTAGTGTTATTTATTGGGCAAGATAAACATAGCAACCGCCAACACAAGCAGGTCACAGTAAGAGCGACTGATGAAACTAATAAAGATTAATACACACTGGTATTAAATAAATACTGTATGTACAAACACGTTTGAAAAGTTTTTTATTTTCACGTAATATCATAAAAATATTCAACACATATATTTAATAACTGCTTTAAAAGCCAGTAATTTGTAAAATATTTAAGGGAGCATATTTTTTTGAAAGTAATATTTTTTAGCAAAACTAACTGCTCACCCTTGCGAAATTTGTGTATACAATTGTATTTATTTACAGGGCCCAATTAAAAACATTAACCTAAGGGAGCTAAACCAATATATAAAAAAAATCTAATAAATTATATCTAGTATGTACAACTGCATATATTTTGATATATTTTTGACCGGTGCAACCATCTCATAGGACAATTTTAAACCTGTAAAATTAATTCAGGTCCAAGAGGATTCCTTTACCTGATAAACATCCCGCTGTGCTTTTAACCATAAAACCAAAGCCTTGCAGCTATTCCCGATCTTTCTGAACATTGACTGATTCCTCTTCTGATTCCATTTCTACATCACTACTCTCGACAATTTTCTCGTTGATAAAACTTTTAACAATGTCTTTGTTTATCTTTAGATGACACACCAATTCTTCTTTGTTTAAGTGTGCATGTTTGAATTGTACTCAATCATAAAGTTGGTGGGATCCTCAACAGTTCCGCCGTCAACTGTGAAGCCTAGGCAGCACTGAAGAGGAGTACTAGGTAAATTAGGAGTGAGGTAGTTTCTCGTTACTTTCCTCACTGAGCTAGAAGGTACTATTGCACATCAGTCTGTCAAGCCACCAACTGACCATACAAGGGAAATGAGGAGTGAGGTAGTTTCTCGTTACTTTCCTCACTGAGCTAGAAGGTACTATTGCACATCAGTCTGTCAAGCCACCAACTGACCATACAAGGGAAATGAGGAGTGAGGTAGTTTCTCGTTACTTTCCTCACTGAGCTAGAAGGTACTATTGCACATCAGTCTGTCAAGCCACCAACTGACCATACAAGGGAAATGAGGAGTGAGGTAGTTTCTCGTTACTTTCCTCACTGAGCTAGAAGGTACTATTGCACATCAGTCTGTCAAGCCACTAACTGACCATACAAGGGAAATGAGGAGTGAGGTAGTTTCTCGTTACTTTCCTCACTGAGCTAGAAGGTACTATTGCACATCAGTCTGTCAAGCCACCAACTGACCATACAAGGGAAATGAGGAGTGAGGTAGTTTCTCGTTACTTTCCTCACTGAGCTAGAAGGTACTATTGCACAAACAGTCTGCCAAGCCCCCCAACT